>CM077088.1:5414202-6014202 GCA_039513925.1 Platanthera zijinensis | reverse complement strand
TACTCATCATAACATTATTTTCACACGATTCCATACTTGAGCTTTGCAGTGTGATTTTTTATAGATGGACTCGATGTAATACTGGAAAATTTGAGATGGATGGAAGTTTTACCATTTGGAAGTTTAACCATTCCATCCTGCAAAAATCTTAAAAGTAAATTATGTTTGCATTTCATTTTATGTCCTTGTTTCTTATGCAGGCATTAGCGGAACTTCTACCTCGTTTAAGCATTGATGGACACAGGGTTCTCATATTCAGCCAGTGGACACAAATGCTTGACATACTTGAATGGGCTCTGGAAGTTATAGGAGTCACATACAGACGACTTGATGGAAGGTCAAAGTTTGTTTAAACATGAATCATTTTTCTTAGTTATTTTGATTATTATTATTATTATATTAAACCTGTTTTGTTACTGTGTCATCTCATTGTTTTTTAGCACTCAAGTGAATGAGAGACAAACCATTGTGGACACTTTCAACAATGATCCTTCCATTTTTGCATGCTTGCTGTCCACCAGAGCTGGAGGGCAGGGCCTGAACTTAGTTGGAGCTGATACAGTTATTATACATGACATGGATTTTAACCCACAGATGGATCGCCAAGCTGAAGATCGATGCCATCGTATAGGACAAGCTAACCCTGTTACTATATATAGGTATCCTTCTAATCACCTGCAATAGACTCCTGCTAGGAGCTATTAGATCTTATCTCTGTTTGACCTAAGTCTGGTCATAAGTTGGTTCAATTCAGCTTTGAACTCGATTCGAGCAAAGAAACTAGTCTTATTTCAATCAAATTTTGAACTCTTATGATTAATTCTATTCCAACATACATGTCTATTGATGAGGATCACATTTCACGGGCAGGACAACCCTTATCGGAACCTGCTAGAGTCTTACACACGATCGCCGTCCGTTCCAAGTCTATATATAGGGGTATATGGTTTGATTTTCAGAGATCGCAGATTTTGGACAGATTTTCCAGGATATTGCGATCTCTCCATGGTGCGAATTCCTTAGATCCTTGGTAATGAAGCCACGGTAACTACCTTCCCACACATAATCACCTAAAACTACCCCAACTGTCACTGACAGCTGCCACTTATGGTCATAACCGCCTAAATCCCCTCTACTACCATTCCTAGTTGTCGGAAACCACCCTCCTAAGTGTAGGCCAGGCATATTCCTCTTCTCCCACTACCAAATTACCCTCATAAATACCCCCAACATACAAAAACTGTCACATTCATTGTTGTAATCACCTATTTTTGAACGGTAACCGCCCACTCCCTCACTGGAAATTGTTCATGTCACTGACCATGCATGCCTTTGCCTCTTCCTGGATGTCACCCATCCAGGCTGAATTTGCATAGAACCCATGAATACTCCTCCACTACATTCCTAGACCCTCTTACACTTTGAACGAGCCTTCCATTTCTTTCAATTATCTTTTCGGATACCCCCAAGGCCCCAACACATGCCACTTACAGGTTAGCAACCTCTTCCAAGTTCCCTGCAACTTCCTCCGACTGCTATTAACCTCCTTCCAGATTCACTTTCAGAGCCCTATTATGCCCCATCGACCACTGGAATTCAACAAGCAGCCAACCCACGACCTTCCTCCACCCTTCCGACAGCCCACTTGCCCATCGAGACCCACAATCAGCAGTAGAAATCCAAATTTACAGAAAGAATTGTGGGTACAGCACCGTCCAACCTCGGAATCAGCCCCCTTACACTTTCCCAGACTCCTATTTCTTGTGTAAGTTCATGTTTGAAGTCATTATTACTTATTTCTGCATATTTGATGAACAAACATATCATTTGGGATATTAATTTGTACTAGTTTGCCCATTAATTGTTCTACTTGCAAGGCTGATTTTCTTTCCATTTAATCAAAGAATTCTTAACTTTAATTTGACTAGCAATTACTTGTTTATTTAATACACTAATATCAATTGTGGGTGATTGCGAACTTCTTTTTATTAAATGCTGAATTTATTCTTATTTAAACGCGGGGCAATCGCGTTTGTATTACATCATACTTGACACTAACATCACTTCACTAGAGTTTGTTAGGGCACACCCACACCCACTACATTTGTCCTGCATCACGTACCCTCATTTGTACATAGATTAATGTACATGGATTCATAGACTCGTGAATACATTTAATCAAGTCTTACAACATTTCCTATGTGCATGCATATGCATTCTCGAGCTGGCTCTTTCAGATCCAAGTTTCGGCTCAATGGAAGTTCCATGCGTGCCTGATTCGGCTCATTAACTTCGATTCGAGCTCCATCCAACTCGAATTCCATAAAGTTACAGAGTTACATTAAGGGCATCGTTCAATAAATGCTTTTTTGTTTCTTGTTGTTGCAGGCTAGTGACTAGAGGCACAGTTGATGAAAACATATATGAAATAGCCAGGCGGAAGCTGGTATTGGATGCTGCTATTCTGCAGTCAGGAACAGAAATAGAAAATGGAGATGATGTTCCGCAGAAGACCATGGGAGAAATACTCTCATCCCTTCTTTTGGTGTGACTTTTCATAAGCAGAATGGGTGACTGGTGCGTAATTATCTTCTTCAAAACCCATGATTTCATACCAGTCTTCAAGCAGATAAAAAAAACATTTTTTTATATAAAAAAAATCATGATAAAGCAGAATTAGCAGATAGCTCTCAGGCTTTCTCCAAATCAATGTTAACGTCGAAATATTATTATTATTATTCTTAAAAAAATTATTTTGGAGCGGCCAGAAATATAGATAAGCACAGCCCTTATTAATGCAATGCCAAAATACCAGAAATATATGGATTTTGCCTTCATGTATTTGAGCAGTGCGGGTACTTGGTTATATTTCTTTCTCTTGGGTTCTGAACTAAAAGCTTTTATCTTACTATTATCCTCTGTGAATTGGAAATTTATCCTTAACTTTTTGCCAGTTTAGCCTCCGTTTGGTGCGGCATTTTTGCTCCCGGGAGTTCGAACAAAAACGCTATCCTAAGGGTCCGTTCGTTTCAACGACATTGATATTAAAGTATTGACTTTAAGAAAATGAAAGTCATTTTCGCTGTTCGTATCAACAATTGTAGAGTGGAATTGACTTTCTGGTGGAAAGCCGTAGATATTCCCACAAAACTAAAAACTCATTGGTTTAATGTCTATCTCCAGGTGCGGATATTGAGATTGCCAACATTGGCTTTTCAAAAGAAGAGTAATTTTTTCTGCATGAATGTGATTTTTTTGGAAACTGACATGAATTTTTCGCCTAAACGCGACTTTTTTACACTAACGCGATTTTCTGGCCAGGACGCTATTTTTTGTTTGGACGTTATTTTTTTGCCCGGATGCGCTTTTTCACCCGGACGCGTTTTTTTTCGCTCGGACGTGTTTTTTCGCCCGGACGCGATTTTTTCGACCAGACGTGATTTTTTCGCTTGTGGGTGTTTTCTTCGCCCAGACGCGATTTTTTCGCCTGAACGCGATTTTTTCGCCCGTACGCGATTTTTTCGCCCGTGCACGATTTTTTTTGCGCGAACGCGATTATTTTCGCTCCGGGGTGTTTTTTTCTCCTGGAAGAGATTTTTCGCTCGGGCGTGTTTTTTTCGCCCGCGGACGTTTTTTTCGCCCGCAGATGTTTTTTTCTCCCGCGGACGTTTTTTTTCTCCCGTGGACATTTTTTCGCCCGAAAGTGATTTTTTCGCCCGGGCGCAATTCTTTCGCACGGACACGATTTTTCCGCCCGGGCACGATTTTTCTGCCCGGGCGCCGTTTTTCCGCCCGGGCGCCGTTTTCCCGCGTCGGGTGAAAAAATCGCGTCCAGGCAAAAAAAATCGCGTCGGGTGAAAATATCGCGTCGGGTGAAAATATCATGTCCAGACGAAAAAAGTCGCATCTGGGTGAAAAAATAACGTCCGAGATTAAAAGTCGCGTCCGTGAGATTTGCAATAGCATAAAACTAAAAGAGAGTACAACAGAGGGAGGGAACATGAGAAAACAACAGAAACGCTAAAGAAAACAGCACTCAACTACCCTCAAGGCCTCGACAATCCTCCGTTACCAGCCCGTGGAAGGTTGCATCCGCTCCAGTACCAGATTCTCACACAAAATCACCTGCACGCGCCGTCCTTGCGCAGTGGTCCGCCGCACGGTTAGCCCCACGATCCACGTGTTGGAACCGCACCGCCACAAATTCTGTTTGGAAGGTGAGATCCGCATCCCCAGGAGGTGTTGGGGCGGGCCAAACCCGAAGCAGCCCTACTGCAAAAATCCATCACATTCGTCGCGTTCGGGCGAAAAAGTAGTGTCAGAGCGAAAAATTTGAGTTCGGGCGGAAAAATCGCATCCGTGCGAATAAATTGCGTCTCGGCGAAAAAATCGTGTTCAGGCGAAAAATTTTGCGTTCGGGCCGAAAAATTTAAGCCCGGGCAAAAACATCGTGTCATGACGAAAAAATCGTGTCCGGGCGATAAAATTGATGTCGGACGAAAAATCCGCGTTTCTTATTTTAAATTGAGAGCATTAACCAATGTCAATTTCTATGATTGAAAATCTTTCTGCAAACGAACAATAAAAAGTGATTAATGTTAATTCCTATGACAGAAAGTTATCATGCGGCTGAATAAAAGAATTGAATTTAAACTCAATGTCATTTTTCATGTGTATTGATATTGGATTGAATACTTTCAATATCAATGTCGTTGAAACGAACGGACCATAATAATGTATGTTTTTTCCTCTGGTGGTGGCAAAAGCATTCATCTGTTATTTAAACAAGTGAGGTAGTTCTTAGTTGTTGATGACTCCAGCACGTTCATTAATTTCTAAGAATTTGTGAATTTCAGATTTTGTATTAATGAGCATATGAATATTTGATAAGTAATCAGATGGATATGTGGAGACAACTAAAAAAGTTCATTTGTATTGGAACTTAACCAAACGCGAAAAATATTATATTTTATATATAAATTGAGGCCCTTAAAATAAATATTAATAAATTAATTATTAATGAGATTAATACATCCTTAAATTGTCGTTATATACCATGTAATTAGGGTACGGAGAATTTTGTCTGCATTTGTAGGGCAGTACGAAATTATTTGGTCGCGGAGTGTAATAGGGCGAAGAGCAGAAAGTTAATGCAATTCTGTGGGGAAAAAATTTAATTATATAAAAAACCATGTAATTTGCATTTTAGGGTTTTCAAATTGCTGGCCTAAAATCCGGGTAAATGGTATAAATTAAGTTATTTTGAACATATTGAGCGTAATGAAGATTATCAAGCTTTGGTTTGATTTTTGCTGTAGATTTTGGTTTGTTTTGGTAAACTCATCAGGCTCCGTTTGAGGGATTTATTTTCACCGGTCAAGCGATCGCATGACCCGGATCTTAATTAAGATCCGGTTCATGTGGTCGTAACCGCTCAATTAAGGTCTGGTTCATGCAGACATAACCGCTTGACCGGTGAAATTAAGTCTCCCAAACGGAGCCTTAGTGGGAATTCGATTAAAAAATATTTGTGCATGTGTATATTATGTATTTGTTGGGTGTTGGGAGTATGTTGAAGAAGTGCAGGATCTTTTCCACTTGAATTCAAATTTCAGGATCCAAATTAATTTGTGGCTGATATAATGAATTCATTAATCTCAGTTTCTTACATTTTACTTTTAATCAAAAAATTATGTAACTTTCTGATCATGAAGTGAATGATCTCAAATGAAGAGAATTTAGATTGGTGAAAGAAGCATGGCAGTTAAGACCACCAAATATTTCCATCACCTCTGCATCCAACCCATCTGGCTTTTAGGCTAGATAAAGGGGATGCCTACATTGCGAGAAATATTTAGGTAAGTACTGGCATCTTAAATTTGGTGTTGCTCGTATAGCTGTCCAATTTGTGAACTTACCTCGGAATATTTTTTGGCGAAAATAAGACCGTATTAAAATACGACCGTATTTATTGATATGACGACAGTATTTTGATCAATCACAATTTTTTGAAGGAATAGACTTTATGATAGCGTTTAATGCACAGTGATCGTAGGTGAGAGTAGCGTGCAAAAAAAAATATCCATTGCGAGGGTAGCCTGGAGGAGGAATAGAGGGGATCAAATCACATAAATGTATTTGGTTTAATTTTTTAGGGTGGGTGTTAAAAGCACACTATTATTGGCTAGTTGCACATTAAAAAAAACCCCCAAAAAATTAAAGCCCCAAGGCTCCGAACACACCAAATCGTTTAAGCGCACTCCACCCCGACGCTCTAGCTCCCTTCTTCGATTTTGTTCGTTGCCCCTCCCTTCCATCGTAGGTACCAGTACGATGAAGGAGGAATGTCGTTTGCCGATCGCAGTTGTTGGTGGGAGTCGTAGGTCGTTCCCTTCCGTTCCCGTCAGGTAGGAGGAAGGCGGAGGTCGTTGTTCCCTTCCATCTGCACTCTTTGCCACTCCCTCCCATTCACCCTCTCTGCCATTCCCGTCTGGTAGGAGGAAAGAGGTCGTTGTTCCCTTCCATTTGTCCTCTTTGTCGTTCCCGTCTGGTAGGAGGAAGGAGGAGGTCGCCGCTCCCTTCCATTTGCCCTCTCTGTCGATGCCATTCATTTCTCGTGCCCTGTAGTTATTTTTTTTGCTTTTCCGCAGGAGCAGCCATTGGTTTCTTCTAATTGGATTTGTTGTAGTAATCACTTTGGACCTCTTCTTGAATTTGCTACGTGAAATTTCTTGAATTTTCTACAGGAAATTTCTTCTTAGATTTGCTACACGAATTTTTTTTCTTGGATTTGAGGTATAACATTTCCTTCTTCTTTCAAGTCCAATTAGTTTTTCAATTTGTTGAAATAGACTTGCACTCTTTTTTATGTATTTGTGTTGAGATTTTGCACCAGTGCATAATCAAGTGTATTCAAAGAAACTCTTCGCACATCAAGCTATGTAATTTCTAATGCAAGTGTTTTTTTTTTTGCAATGAATGGTTAAGTTAGATAATTTTATTTGATTTTTTATAAGATGAAAGTAGATGTAAGAATGCATTTAGATATGGATACTATTTTTTCTAATAAAAAGGATTAGTTTAGTGGATTCAGAGTATCACTAAAGGGTTGTGATTAATCGTTACTATTTAATGTGCGGATTAGATGGTGGATCAAAACCAAGGGTTTCTTCTAGGATGTGATAAAGGTGGGTTCCCGAGGAATAATCAACAGAGAAATGACTATGCTAAGAGAAACTTAAGAAAAATTAGATCAAAAAAATGTAGATGTTCATTTGATTTAGTTTTAAAAAAAAGATGTTTGAGTAGATGAATGGAAACTAGAAGTCAAATGTGGAAAACATAATTATAGTTTTGTTCATCTTGTTACACACAGTTTTGTTGGTAGATTAGATGCTGAGAAACAAAAAATTGACGCAGAAATGTAAGCCTCTGTTGTAAAGCCTAGAAAATTATTATTAGCGTTAAAAAGAAACTCTTCCAACACTTCTATCATGATAACTTTTTACAATGAAAAATTTAAGTTATTTAATAAGAAGTTGGAAGGAGGGACTCATATTCAGTTTCTTTATAAGTTCATAACCGATGTCGAGTACACTGGCTATAGTTTGTAAACCCTATTAGTGCAAATTTGGAGTCCTTATTTTTTGTTACCCAACATCGATTCATTTAAGTAATATGTTTTCTGAAATTTTTATCATGAACTGCACGTATAATTCAAACTGTTATATATTGTCGTTGCTTTCTATAGTAGTAATCCACGAATATGACATTTTATGTTGAATTTGCTTTTATCTCAAATGAAACGGAAGGTATTTACACATGTACATTGAATTGTTTTAAAAGCATGTTATCTTCTACATCTTTGTCTAATGTATTGATAGTGGACAGATAGATTGCATTGATGAATGTCATAAAATTGATCTTCTCTCAAGCAAAAATCATATTATGTCAAGTTCATATTAATAGAAATCTACTTGCATATTGCAAGAAATTTGATACTTAAGGTAAAATTTTTGAAATGTTTATGTCTGTATGATAATTTTTGATTTACTGCAGGTCACCAGTTGGGGAAACAAAAATAAAATAGGAGATTAATTTAGTCGGATCATACAAGTGGAGTAAGATGACTTACTAAAAAAATACATAAACGTAAGTGATGCTCAAAGTAATGAAATGAAGAGAAAGCATAGAGAATAATGGAACCGACCACAAGTCAAACTTTAGAACCACTTTTGTCAGTTAAATTAAAAGGGAGACCACATGGAAGTCATAAGAAGTTTAAGGATAACTATAAGGCTCCGTTTGGGGGGACTTATTTTCACCGATCATGTGGTCTCCCTTTTAATTTTTTGAATTCAAATTCACCTCAGTAAACATTCAAAAAAAGAATTTGAATTTAAACAGAGAAAGCTAAAAATATCGAAGTGCAGGCTAAGGGTTACCTGCGAAGATGGACGGAATTTCCAAGATGGACGAAGTGCAGGCAACCACCTGAAATTAAACAGAGAAAGCTAAAAAGATGATGCTTGAATTTCCAGGAGGAAGAAAGCAAATACCACCGTACGAGATGAAACGGAGAAAGCTAAAAAATGAATTTGCAGGAGGCGGCCGCGACAATGTTGAGAAGATATCAATTTAATTTGCAGTGGCTTTGAGAGTAGGAGAACGGAATTAAACAGAAAAAGCAAACACTTGAAATTAAAAAGAGAGAAGATAGAGGCGTGGTGAACAAAACGTGGGAGAATGCGTGGTGAACAAACTGCGGAGGTGAGCGATCTTGCTTGAAGCAGCGAGTGGACTAAAGTGCAGAGGTGAAGAGCAGGCGGGGAACAAACAGAGCTTAAGAGCGAAAGAGGAAGGAAAGCTATGGAGTAAGAAGAAGGGTTACCTGCAAAGGCCGGCCGCGGAAGATTGCCGTGGAAGAGGAAAATCGCCGCCCGACGAAGCCCTGAACCCGCGCGAGATGACGTAAGAGCAAACACAACGGCTGGATGACCTAGCAGCGGGAGGGTTAGAGGCGTGGGATTGACACAACGGCGGGAGGATTATAGGCGCGGGATTGTGTGGGTTTCTGCCGGCCGCGATGTTGATGGGTCACGATGATTGTGAAATAAAGCTGATGGGGGTGTGCAGGCACGCGGCAGTAAGTGGATGCTGAAGAAGAAATTACATAGTGATGGGTCTATAGCCAGGTATAAAACACGTCTAGTAGCTAAATGCTATAAGCAACAAGGGGAATAGACTATTTTGACGTTTATTCACCTGTGTGTCACCTATTGATTATTATGATTCTTCTAGCGTTAGCGTCTATCGAAAACATCTTAGTTCATCAGATGGATGTGAAGACAGCCTTCTTAAACAGAGAGCTTGATGAAGAGATCTACATGACACAACCTGAAGGTTATGTTCATAAAGATCTAAAAGACAAAGTGTGCAAACTAAATAAATCAATCTTTGGGCTTAAACAAGCGCCTAAGATGTGGCACATGAAGTTTGATCAAGTGGTAAAGAGCGTTGGATTTCAGTCCAGTCTTTCAGACAAGTGTCTCTATCACCGCTCGTTGTCCAATAAAACCGTCATCATATGTTTATATGTGGATGACATGTTGATTCTGGGTTCAGATCTTGTTGCAGTGAGGGACATCAAATCCACTCTCGCAGAAGCTTTTGACATGAAGGACATTGGTCCTGTGGATATTCTGTTAGGTATGAAAGTTAGAGTTGACAAGAGTAGAGTAACCCTTAGCCAGGTTCATTATATAGAGCAACTACTTTCTACCTGGGGATACAAAAACTGTAGGCCAGTTGAGACACTGTTTGACCACAATATTAAGTTGAGTCCTAACGTAGGGACCAGCATTGATCAATTAAAATATTCTAAAATAATTGGTAGTCTCATGTACGCCACAAGTTGCACTAGACCAGACATTGCCTTCACGGTTGCCAGGCTGAGTCACTTTACCAGTAGTCCAGGCAAAGAGCATTGGGATGCCCTAAATAGGTTGATGAGATACCTGAGAGGTACCAAAGATCATTCCTTGTGCTATACTGGTTATCCTCCTGCTGTGGATGGATTCTCTGATGCCTCGTGGTGTTCAGAAATTGGGAACAGCAAGTCTACCAGTGAATATATATTCACTTTGGGTGGAGCTGTTATTACTTGGAAATTTAAAAGACCGACTTGTATAGCCTTGTCGTCTATGGAAGTCGAGTTGTTTGCCTTAGCTTCAGCTGGTGAAGAGGCAGATTTGATCAGAAACCTGATTTTAGACATACCCTTGTCTAGGTTACAAGTCAACTCGTTGAGCTTGTATTGTGATAATCAAGCAGCCGCTCAAGTTATAAAGAATGCTCTCTATAACACTAAGAGGAGACATGTACGATTGAGACATGCCTTGTTGAATTATCTAAAAGAACAAGGAATTATCACTTTGATCGATGTGCGTTCGAAGGATAATCTGGCTGATCCATTCACGATAGGAATGCCCAAAGACAGATTAATCAAAGCAGTGGGGAAAATGGGACTAAAAAGCGATTTAGTTCGGCCTTAGGTCAAGACTAGGCGACTTAGCTCAGCCTTTGACCGAATGTTTTGATTAGTCAGATTTCCTTTGTCAAACAAGCATGTTGTGCTCCGTTGATGCTCTTGGTTGCTGAATACGGATCTGGTAAGTTGTTTCATTCCAAATCTGATGCTAACAACTTCATCTAGATTCAGCTATTTTGCCTTGGAGGAGAGTGTTTTTCCAAACTGATAACACGATCTGACTTGGTTGGATTTTTCTCTTGTTGATTGGTTCCATTCCAAACATGATGAGTTCCAGTCAACTCTAGAAGAGCAGTAACCGTGACATTCCATATAGGAACACAGATATAGCTGTTGCGTCTAGAAGTCAGTAAATCGTTTCATTTGGAAACAGATAACTGATTCTGCGGTTAATTTATAATACTCTGTAGAAGCGTCCTCCCAGCCAACACTAATAATAATGGAAATGATAATACTAAGTTCTTTTAGTAGAACTAGATATATGTACATTTCTAAGGTTTGAATTCATTCTAAAGTGAAATTCTCTATTGGAAATTATAGGGGCTGCTGATCTAGGAGGAGCACTGGTAGACTGGTATCCTGATCATGATGATCGTCTGGATATTGACAGTTAGAGTATTGTTAGACTTCTTTGTGGTATCTCTGTTTCAGAGCATTGTTTAGCTCTCTATATTCTTTCACCTATCTGTTTGGACTTTTGTTGCTCTCTGTTTGATTTGGGACGCTAGGCGTTTAGGGCCTGTGCCCTGATTGTATCTGAGACATGTTGTGATGTGGCTGAACTTTCGTTCTGTTTATGCGTGCATACTATTTTTCTTGTTAAGTTTAATAATTTTTAACAGGTGCCGGACACGGTTGTGAATGATTCACGTTTGGCTGAACACTTCACAAACCACCCTCTTTTCCCATGTCGGGTTCACATCGGACATAGGAGATTGTTAGAAATAATAAGGTTTATGTCCGCTCGTGTCGGGTCTGACTCGGAACGGGTTATTGGGTTCGTGTCGTCCTAGGGCTACGCTCTACGCTGGAGGTACTATATATACATATTCCAAACTTGATAGGATATACGTAGAATACCTTGAGCGGAGCCAACCCAACAGTACAGTGTGGCAAGTTGAAGTTCATTGTTTTGGAATCCGGTTTTGGCCTCATTCTAATTCAATTTTTTGTGGGATGAATGACCCGGATTTATAACTCGGGTTATATTCAATGGCTGCGATCAAATGTGCAATCCTCCTGTTTTTTTGAATATATTTCTTTATAAAATATAAAGTTATATTGTAACAAATACTAATTCTCACACCACAATTTTTCTTGTAGATATCTTACAGTTTAGTTGTATTGAATTTTTATTAAAAATCACCATCACAACATATAAAGATATAATGATTCTTTTTTATTATTTAAATTTTTATAAGATTTTTAAGTTTTCATATTTTTTTACTATTGCAGGTATATGAAATTGGAGAAGATTTGGGGACATTTCAGGCTTGAAACAAAGAATATTGACTTAAAAAAATTATTTTGTATTAATCTTTTATTTTATCAAAAATATATATATTTTTTGGATAGGTTATACAATTGAATAATATTCAAATCTATAACTGACTAGTATTAGTAACAAGATGAAGTAACAATCTAAGAAAAAATTGAAATAAATTTTTTAATGTGAATTTAAAATATTTTACTATTGACCTATTAATAATTAGGTGATGTGTAAATAAAATTTGCACGGGTGTCAATAAAATTTAAACTGTCAATAGTCAAAATATTTTAGTATTGCGGATGCCATTCCAATGAGACTCTAAGGGTGGTGGCAGTCATGAACATGTGGGTTAAATTATTGTTTGTTAATACTAATCACATAAGAATTTCCATCTGTTTAAAAATAAAAATGGATGAAGTTTTTTAAGTGGGTGTAAACAAATGACAATTTAGTTTTCATGTTCATGACCGTCACCATCATGTTAAACTAAGCCTAAGAATCCTTTATTTTAAGCTTGATTCACTTTGCGTCTCCAAAATATTATCACTTTGATCCATGAACAAACAATTTTTTGGCATGCATTATCGTGATATCTATACAATATATAAGAGAAAGTAAACTAAGGTGAAATAATAATTTTTTTTTCAGTTTTACTTTTTATTATTACAAATTTTTATAATTTATTTCATTTGTGTGCCTTTTTGTTTTATTTTTAAAATATGCATTTCTCACTTTAATTTGTATGAGTATTCAGTAGTATCAGAATGGGGACGGGAAAACCCGTGCAACAGCTACGTTCCCGCCTGCATCCACATCAGGGTGGGACCGCTGAGTTCAAATTTATATGACCTACATTTTGCCACGTCAGCGTGATGGGTTTTTAGAATCTAAACTCGCCGCAAACGTTTGGCCACTATCCTCCAAAATGTAGTACAAAGCTAGGGGGTCCCCCTTTTTTTAATTAAAATTCATTGTCTATTTACATCCTATAAAGTATAATAAATATACGAGCGTATTTATTCATTTGGGTTTGTTAGCTCTTACAAATTTGTTGCGGGTCACCTGGTTTTTCTTAGGTCCAGTGTTGAAATTGGAATCCGATTGTAAGAGGAGTTCGGATCTAAGGAGATAACTTGCACTTCATCTGAAGGTGAGCACCTGACCGATCATTTGGAACTAAGAAACAGACCTTGAGTTGCAGCGAGAAGGTCCCGTCACTCACCTAGAAGATCAAAGAGAGCTTCACCTTCCTAGTCAATACTGAGCTGAACACCTTGAAAGGTACTCGGGGCCAATCAGGATTGTTGCAGACTAACTCGATGCCCCGGTCGGACCGAATTAACTTGAACCGTCTTAGCTCACGGAGAGGTCGAGCGTGCACACAATCAATGAAGATGAACAGTAGACACAAGTCTTAATGACGTGGAAAACCCACATAAATGGGTAAAAAATCACGTGATCGGGTCTGTGCCGGTCAAATTCCACTAGATTTCGGTGATTACAGCACGTTTGGTGAATCGGGGCGACAGGTCGCTCCGGTTATAACTTGAGTAGATAGAGAGACTATAGCTTCCTGCGGGCAACAGGCTGCACTGCGGAAGTGACTTAGACGTGAAAATGCGCGGGATGCTTCTAGCGCCTGCGCTCGGGCGGCGCACGCTTGCTGGCTTCGGATGGCTTCTTCCTTCGGCTTCCTCGAGATCTTGGGCGTCCTTTTGCTGTCAACGCGCTGGTGGGGTGCTTATAGCAGCTGGTAGTCACTGGTGGCCACTGGTGGCCGATGGTGGCTGCTGGTGGTTCACGACGAGCGGTGGCTGACTCGGTGGAGGAGGTAGGAGAGCTCTCACCTGAGGAACAAGAAGACAACCCGGAGAAGAGAAAAGGTGAAGAATGAAGAGGCTCTGGTGTTGAAGCCAAAAATGACCTCTGTGGAGTTCGGGGTCCCTAAAGAGGGGTGACCTCACACCTACTACACTCGGGGGAACGTCACGGGCCGAAGACTTAGGAAACTATAAACTGACCTTCGGCTCTAGCGTGGAGGTTCCACCTCACACCCGGAAGACCTTTGAGGTCTCCCCCTTCCTAGCCAATGCTTGAGCTAGGTGCCTTGGAGGAAGAAAGCCAAGGGGATTTAAGTGGCTAAGGAATGATCCTCTCCAAGGTACCCTCAAGGGTCTATTTATAGTTTTTCCAAGTCTTGGGGTCAAAAAGACCAAAATGCCCATAAGGCAAATATGCCTCGAGCCAATAGAAAACCTCCACACCGGGGGCAAAGAGGGAAATTCCACCCCGGGGGTAAAAGGGTAAAAGCACGACACAAAGAGGCTTAGGAGGAATGGAGGCTAAGCCATCCCCCCCACCTGGTCGCAGGCCGCTCTCGCCGGCGCGAGCAGGCCGCCCGGAGCGAGAGCCCGGCCGAAGGCCGCTCTCGCCCGCGCGAGCAGGCCGCTCGGGGCGAGAGACGGGCCGTAAGCCGCTCTCGCCCGCGCGAGCAGGCCACTTGGGGCGAGAGCCCGGCTGCAGGCCGCTCTCGCCCGCTTGAGCAGGCCGCTCGGGGTGAGGTCTGGCCGCAAGCTGCTCTCGCCCGCGCGAGCAGGCCGCTCGGGCCGAGACCTGGCCGCAGGCCGCTCCGACCTCACGCCTATCAAGCCGGGGCGGGTGCCGGCCAACTTGCCACACCTTCCCTCCAAAAGGGGGCCGGGGGGAGAGGTAGATTTTTCCTCCCCCTACTAGTATATAACAAGAGTTAGGCCAAAATTGGCTACCAAGAGTGAAAAACTCTCAAAAAGATTAATAACCCAAAGTTGGCCCTGCGCTTGCCGAACGGACCTTACTCGGTAAATACGGGGTTGTACACAATCCCCGCTCTTTTTGAGGTTGGCACAAGCTCGGAAAGAAACATCCAACCCAACGTATTCACTGAGTGGCCTTCTTGGGAGCGAAAAAACACTTGGCCTCCCCGAGGGGTCAACCTGTCATGCCTGCTAAAGCCTGGGTGACGAGACGGCCTCGGGGTGAAAACACTTAACCCCCTAGGGGGGTCAACCTGTCATGCCAGCCGATGAGAGCCTGGGTGGCGAGGCCCCCTCAGGGTAAAAGGTCAACCTTCACGAGAGATCAACCTGCCCTGCCAGCTAGTGAGAGCCTGACAGCGGAATCATCTCGGAGCTAAGGACTTGGCTTCCACGAGAGATCAAACTGCCCTGCCAGCTAGTGAGAGTCTAGCAGCGGAATCATCTCGGAGCTAAAAGAACTTGGGCTTCACGAGAGATCAACCTGCCATACCAGCTAGCGAGAGTCTGACAGCGGAATCATCTCGGAGCTAAAAGAAGCTTGGCTCCCACAAGAGATCAACCTTCCCTGCCAGCTAGTAAGAGCCTGACAGCGGAATCATCTCGGAGCTAAAAGAACTTGGCTCCACGAGAGATCAACCTGCCCTGCCAGCTAGTGAGAGCCTGATAGAGGAATCACCTCGGAGCAAAAAGAAGCTTGGCTCCCACGAGAGATCAACCTGCCCTACCAGCTAGAGAGAGCCTGACAGCGGAATCATCTCGGAGCTAAAAGACTTGGGCTCCACGAGAGATCAACCTGCCCTGGCAGCTAGCGAGAGCCTGACAGCGAAATCATCTCGGAGCTAAAAGAAGCTTGGCTCCCACGAGAGATCAACTTGCCATGTCAGCTAGTGAGAGCCTGACAGCGGAATCATCTCAGAGCTAAGGAAGCTTGGCTCCCACGAGAGATCAACCTGCACTGCCAGCTAGTGAGAGCCTGACAGCAGTATCATCTCGGAGCTAAAATAAGCTTGGCTCCAACGAGAGATCAACCTGCCCTTCCAACTAGGGAGAGCTTGGCAGCGGAATCATCTCGGAGCTAAAAGACTTGAGCTCCACGAGAGATCAACCTGCCCTGCCAGCTAGCGAGAGCCTTACAGCGGAATCATCTCGGAGCTAAAAGAAGCTTGGCTCCCACGAGAGATCAACCTGCCCTAGCAGCTAGTGAGAGCCTTGCAACGGAATCATCTCGGAGCTAAGGAAGCTTGGCTCCCACGAGAGATCAACCTGCCCTGCCAGCTAGTGAGAGCCTGGTAGCGGAATCATCTCGGAGCTAAAAGAAGCTTGGCTCCCACGAGAGATCAACCTACCCTGCCAGCTAGTGAGAGCCTGACAGCGGAATCATCTCGGAGCTAAAAGACTTGGGCTCCACGAGAGATCAACCTTCCCTGCTAGGTAGCGAGAGCCTGACAGCGGAATCATCTCGGAGCTAAAAGAAGCTTGACTCCAACGGAAGATCAACCTGCCCTGCCACCTAGTGAGTGCCTGACAGCGGAATCATCTCGAAGCTAAGGAAGCTTGGCTCCCATGAGAGATCAACCTGCCCTGCCAACTAGTGAGAGCCTGGCAGCGAAATCATCTCGGAGCTAAAAGAAGCTTGGCTCCCACGAGAGATCAACCTGCCCTGCCAGCTATTGAGAGCCTGGCAGCAGAATCATCTCGTAGCAAAAATACTTGGGCTCCACGAGAGATCAACCTTCCCTGCCAGCTAGCGAGAGCCTGATAGCGGAATCATCTCGGAGCTAAGGAACTTGGCTTCCCCGAGGTACCATCGACCCATCCAGCTAGTGAGAGTCTGGCATGAGGAGATCCTCTCGGGGGGCTTGGGGACAGGGCATATCACCTGAATTCTACCAAAATCCAACATCCTCCCAAGGGGAAAAATAATGGGTTACATGACCCCCCCCCTCCCCCCCCCCCCGACTCTACCGGTCGGGGGATGGACTCCTTACAAAAAAAAAAAAAGATACATGACTCCACCGAGGCGAGGCTTCTTCAGGGGGTCTGGGCATGGTGGTCGCCATCCGATTACTTCCCACTGGATACCTCCATCCTGCTCAGGCTCTCCATGATCTTCTCCATCTCCTCTGCCTTAGCCAACCAAGAGATGGTGTTGACAGTCGTGACATAGCACTGCCTCGCCATCCTGGAGTCTCCCTTGATCCTGACCAGGATCCCTTCTGAGTTGAACTTAAGGCACTGGTGGAAGGATGAAGGTGTACAACCCATATTCGACGAGGGAGGGCCCTACCACCGCCAGGTCATCAAAAGTCTAAGTCAGCAGGACAAGGTGGGGATCCAGACCAGCACCCCGGACCGCGGAAGGTTCGGGCGAGTTGGCGAGTTCCCCAGGACAACTCGCCAGGTGGCGACTATGGCCAGATGCTCGCCTCTGCCTGCCGAGCTCCCCAGGGAAGTCGCCAACTCGCCAGGGTGGGGGTATAAGTAAGACCCCCCCCTCTTTGGTTTTCCCTATAAATAGGACCCCAGGGGTACGAAGGAGAGACAAGCAATTCTCGGCCTGAGCCCTCATGAGTTCCAGCCACTGCCCTTGACTCGTTATTGCTCAGCTCGCCTCCTTCGTACCTAGCTCGGCCAATCTGGTTGAGAAGGGGTTGCTTCTCCTAAGCAACTGGGTACGTGGTGGGACCTTCCCGCCGTAGCGACCTGGGGTCCTGTTTGCGCAATTCGTTCCTGTTTCCTGACCAGAGATCATCTTCCCGACCGGTCGACCAGTAACTTCAGGTTGCCTTGTCCGATTTTTGAGGTTGAGAATTTCTCGGCTTCAACACTTGGTGCGGTGAGCGTGGATAACGACCGAAGAAGAAAGTCGTGGTCGGAAGATGGCCGATGGTGGAGACCGGGGCGAGTTGGGAGGTAACTCGGCGGGAGCTGGAGTCCCGGGGCAAGGTAACGAGTATGTGACAGTGGCGGCATTTGAAGAGTTCGCAAGAAGAGTGGAGAAGGCAATACTCGTCGGGTTGTCCAATCCGCCTGAGGTGACGGCGACTTCCCCCCGCCGCCGGACACCCCCTGGCGAGGATATACCAACTCGGCGAGCAGGGAAGGAGCCCGCTTGGGCGAATGGAGAGCCGGTGATCCCGCCGCGGCATCACCCGGCGAGTAGTCAGGGAATCCGGTTTCGAGAACCAGAACTCTCGGCGAGGTATGGAGATACTCGCCGATGGAGCGAGTATGACTGCTCGAGCGGAGAGGATACTCGCCGCTGCCAGGAAGGGAGGAGCCCCTTTTGCGACGAGATCCTCGCAGCCCTCGTCCCTGACAACTTCAGAGAGCCGGTCCTCTCGTACTACTCCGGCAAGGACGACCCGGTGGGACATCTTCAGTGGTTTGAGGACGTGGTCTCCATTCGCAACATGTCCGATGCTCTCAAGTGCCGGCTCTTCTCCATTACCTTCAAGGGTAGCGCGAGAGATTGGTTCCACCAGCTGCCAGCCGGGTCAGTCTACTGCTTCTCAGATCTCCGAAGGGGCCTTTTAGCAAGGTTTGCGACGTCCAAACGGAGGAAGAAGGAGGCGACCGCCCTCTTCAAGATCGTGCAGGGGCAGCACGAGAGTTTGGGCCGGTACATCGATCGATTCCAGGAGGAGGTGCTGGAGGTGGAAGAGGTAGACGGGTTCACCTTGATGGTAGCCCTCAAGTTCGGGCTGAAGCAGGGTCTGTTCAACATGGAATTGGGGCACAGGCCGCCCAAATCGTTCGAGGAGATGGTGGAGAGAGCCAATGTGTTCATCCAGGGAGAGGAGAGGAACAAGGAGTTCCTGGCACGGCTCGATGGAGACCGACCGCTTGGGCAAGATAAGGGAAGACTGCTGGAGAGGGAGAGGGCGCCGGAGGGGCGCAACGACAGGAAGCAGGAGAGGCCGCAGGAGAAAGAGGAGAAGAGAGAAAGGGGAAGGGAGATCAGAAAGGTGGAGAGGCAGGAGAGGCGGGAGAAGCCTCGAAGGCAGGAGGATAGGAGGCCCGTCGGAGGTCGAGAGGCGAGGAGCGAGGAGAGAAGATTCCAGTACCCGAGGGATCGCCCCCAGTGGAGGCGGCCCATCCGTCAGGAGGAAAGGAGGGCTTACAACCCTCGGGAGCAGGGAGGAGGAAGAAGGGAAACCATGGCCATCACGCAGCGAGCCGCTAAACGCCGACGGAAGGAGAGGCAGCAGGAGAGGAGGCAGGAAAGGCAGCAGGAAGCGGCGATTCCCCTCTACTGCGATATCCATCGAGTGGAGGGGCATGGAACCTTGGCTTGCCATGAGTTCTGGGAAGCAAGGAGGAGGATGGAAGCAACGGCGGCCGAGAGGGAGCAGCCGCAGCAGGAGGCCCAGGTTGGGCAGGTAGCCTACCAGGCACCGCAGAGAAGGAGGAACGAAGACAGGATCGACCAAGGAGGAAGGGGGAATGTCATTCCCGGTCCGGGAGGCGGGCACGTCGGAGTAATCAACGGAGGGGCGGGGCTAGGAGCTTCCCGCAAGGGAAGTCTCCACCAAATCTACAAAAGGAGCGTCGCTTCGACGTCTCAGACCCCCCCTCCCTTGAACGAGATCACCTTCTCGGAGGAAGACATGCTCTGGAACGAGAACCCCTTCCATGACGCCCTGGTGATTCAAGCAGCAATCGAGGACTTTACCGTCGACCGAATCCTCGCAGATAACGGGAGTTCGGTGAATGTCATCTTCAAGAGAACCTTCGTCGGCCTTCAGGTGGAAGCGTCCCGGGTTCAGGCAGCGGATGGACCTCTCTTCGGCTTCTCCGGGGAGAAGAAAGAGGTGGAAGGAGGAGTTGAGTTGCTGGTCACCCTCGGGGGAACTTCGATCCGATGTCGCTTCGTCATCGTCGACGCACCCAGCGGCTACAACGCCATCTTCGGGCGGCCCCTCATCAACTACTTCAAAGCCGTCCCCTCGTCATACCATCAATGCCTGAAGTACTGCAGGGACGACGTCCAAGTCAGGATCAGGGGAGATCCCAGGGCCTCCAGGGAATGCTACCTGAATGCGGTCAGCACCATCAGTTGGATGAGTGACGCAGAAAGGTTGGAAAGGATGATGGAGCAGGAAGAGGGCCTGCAAGCTGCCGAGGAGCTGGAGGAAGTGGAGGTGATCTCCCCGAGAGGAAAGCCGGAGCTGCTGGAGATCAGAGGAGCCTTGCCCCCGGAAGGGAAGGTGGAGATAGCTGCCTGCCTACAGGAAAACGCGGACGTCTTCGCATGGAGCGCCGCCGAGATGTCAGGGATTGATGCTGATGTTGCCTGTCATCGCCTCAACCTGGATCCAGCAACAACCCCCGTCCGTCAGAAGCAAAGGAAGAGCGCCGCCACTCTAGCGGGACCCATCCGAGAGGAAGTAGGGAAGCTGCTGGAAGCAGGTTTTGTTTCGGAGATCCAGTATCCAGGCTGGGTCTCCAATGTTGTAATGGTGAAGAAGTCCGGAGGGGGCTGGAGGTTATGTATCGACTTTTCATTGTTGAATAAAGCTTGCCCGAAGGATTGTTATCCCCTGCCTCAGATCGACGCGCTGGTTGATTCCGCCGTCGGATTTCCTGTGATGAGTTTCCTTGATGCTTTTTCAGGATACCATCAGATCCGGATGCATCCCCCCGATTGTCGCGACGTTTCCTTCATCACCAGCGACGGGTGTTATAGCTACAAGATGATGCCCTTCGGGCTCAAGAACGCTGGCGCGACATATCAAAGAATGATGGATCACGTCTTCAGAAAGCAAAAGGGGCGGAATCTGGAAGTCTACGTGGATGACCTGCTTGTTAAGAGCAAGAGCGCCGCAGAGCACGTAGCGGATCTGACAGAGACCTTCGCCACCCTGAGGAGGTACAAGATGCGGCTCAACCCGGCCAAGTGTGTCTTCGGCGCGGGAAGGGGGAAGTTTCTAGGGCACCTCCTTACTCCCCTAGGGGTGGAGCCTAACCCCGACAAGGTGAAAGCCATCGTGGAGATGGCGTCCCCGAGGGATTCCAAGGAAGTTCAAAGGTTGACTGGAAGGCTAGCAGGTCTTAGCCGTTTTCTCTCCAGGGCCGGAGAAAAGTGTTCCCCTTTCTTCAAAACCCTTCGGGGGAACCAGAAATTCGAGTGGACCCCGGAGTGCGAGGAGGCCTTCGTAAAGCTCAAACAACAGCTGACTCGAGCTCCTCTCCTTCAGGGTCCGCATGGCGGCGAGGACCTCTTGCTCTACCTAGGGGTAGGGGCTGAAGCAGTCAGCTCGGTGTTGGTCCGAGAGGAGGGGAAGAAGCAGCTTCCAATCTACTACGTGAGCCGGGTGCTAAGGCAAGCCGAAACGCGGTACCCCATCCTGGAGAAGTTAGTCTTTGCCCTGGTAGTTTCGGCCAGGCGACTCCGTCCATATTTCCAAGCCCACTCTATCAAGGTAGTCTCCGACCACCCCTTGAGGAGTATCTTGGACGGAGTGGAGCACTCCGGCAGGCTCGCCAAGTGGGCTGTGGAGCTGAGCGAGTTCGACATCTCCTACCCCCCAAGGGTCGCGATCAAAGCACAAGCCGTGGCGGATTTCCTGGCCGACTTCTCGACCGAGGTCGAGGCAGACACGGATGTCTCTCGGCCGGTCCCCTGGAAGATGTTCGTAGATGGCGCGTCAGGGAAACACTCCGTGGGAGCCGGGGTGGTGCTGGTTAGTCCTCAGGGAACCAGAATTGTGCAAGCCGTCAAGATCCATTTTCCGGTCACTAACAATCAGGCAGAGTACGAAGCCATGGTGGCTGGCTTGCGACTCGCCAAGGAACTGGCAATCAGAGATATCAGGGGTTTTACCGATTCCATGGTGGCGGCATCTCAGATTCGGGGAGAGTTCGAAGTCCGAGATCCCATCTTGCAGCAATATTTGGTTAAGGTCAAAGGCTTGATCGGGGGGTTCCGATCCTTTCACGTCGAGCACGTGCCCCGAGAACGCAACTCCGAGGCAGACAATCTTGCGAAATACGGCCCTCGGGCTGGGGGAACCGCCATCGAGTTGTTCCGACCATCCATCGAAGAAGGCGAGTTGATGGAAATCGATCAGCGGGCCTCATGGAGAGATCCGTTCGTCACGTTCCTGGCAACAGGCCGACTACCATCTGACGGGCAAGATCAAAGAAAGTTCCGGTATAAGGCCGCGTACTACTTGCTGCAGGACGGAGAGCTTTATCGCAAAACCATTTCAGTCCCTCTGGCCCGATGCTTGTCAGAACTCGAGATTCCCCGGGTCCTCGAGGAGATTCACTCAGGAGAGTGCGGCAGTCACTCCGGGACCCGCACCCTGGAGCAAAGGATTCTGAGGCACGGTTACTTCTGGCCGACCATCCGAAAGGACGCAGAGGCCTACTCCAGAAAATGCTCCCAATGTCAACTCTTCGCGCCCCTCGCGCTCCAGCCGGCTCAGCAACTCCGCTCGATTACCGCTCCGTGGCCCTTCGCAATTTGGGGAATGGATTTGATCGGCCCGTTCCCTCAAGCTAGCGGGCAACGGAAGTTTGTCCTGGTAATGGTTGACTACTTTACGAAGTGGATCGAGGCTAAGGCTCTGGCCAGGACCACGTCTCAAATCGTCAAGAATTTCATCTGGGGGGAGATCGCATGCAGGTTCGGGATCCCTCTGGCCATCATCACCGACAATGGGCCGCAGTTCGCCAGCCTGGAACTGGGGGACTTTTGTAAACAGTTGGGAACCGACCTTCGGTTCGCCTCGGTACATCACCCTCGTAGCAACGGGCAAGTAGAAGCCGCGAACAAACTCATCGTCAACTTGCTGAAGAAGAAGATCACCAATCTCAAGGGGAACTGGGCCGAGCAGCTCCCTTCCGTCCTCTGGGCTCTCAGGACCACCCCGAACTCAGCCACAGGGGAAACACCCTTCAAGTTGTCACACGGATCCGAGGCGCTCATCCCGGTCGAATTTGAGGTGCACAGTCCGAGGGTCATCGCAGCCGAAGACGGAAGCGAGGAATGGCGGTTAGAGAATGAAGAGGCTCAGAGGCTCTCCCTGGATTATGTGGAAGAGCTTCGGGACTTAGCCTCCATGCGCCAGGAGGAAACCAAGAGGCGCATGGCAAGACACTTCGACAAAAACGTCCGCTTGAAGAATTTCCTCGCGGGGGACTTGGTCATGAAGAAGGTGGACGCTGCTGGGCGGGGAGCCGCCGTAGGCAAGCTCCATCCCAACTGGGAAGGACCTTTCATCGTCCAAGAAGCCTTGACCACAGGAGGCTATTACCTACAAGACCAAGCGAGAGAGCAGCTGCCTGGAACCTGGAGCGGGGATGATTTGAAAAGATTTTACCCATAGCGGTAACTCATGTATCAATTTATGTAAAAACTCTTAAATGAGCAAAGAATGCGAGATTTCATCCTTTTTGTGTTAAATGTACCTCAAGGTTTCTGAGTGTTTTCATGGTCCGCCTCGTAGTCGACCTCGAGAGGCAACGGTCGGTTTGTTCCTCATATGTAGCCCAGTACGGATGATGGGACGATGCTTCGGGATTTTAAGCGCTCTTGTAAGACCGAGCCTCTGTATTGTCGGCCGAGATCAGCTCCCCCCTTGCATGTCGGCCTATGTCTCCCCGAGTGCATCTCTTTTCCGTCTGGAGGACCTGCGAGGAACAGATCCGCACCGTGATCTCCCGGACTTGAGGAGAGGCCGGCCTCGTAAAACACCCGGAAGAAGAACCTGCCAAGGACAGGGTGTGGACGAGCCCGAAGGGAGATGTGTGAATTCCGAGCGCGTTCAAAAAGGCCCCTCGATGAACACCACCCCCATCCTAATCGTACCTATAAGCGACCTTCACTGTCAAATCGGGATGCGGGACCCCAACCCGTTCTCACTGAATAGCCTAGTTCGGACGATGGGACGATGCTTCGGGATTCTAAGCGCTCTTGTAAGACCGAACCTCTGCATTGTTGGCCGAGATCAGCTCCCCCCTTGCATATCGGCCTAGGTCTCCCCAAATGCATCTCTTTTCCAAACTAGAGGAATTCTGAGGGACGGGTCTGGACACGGATCCCCCGATTCGGCAGGATCAAGAGCGTCCCTTCGGGGGGAGTTTCTTTCTCGCCAATATGTAAGGACGCAGGATTTGATCCAAGACTTCGAGTTGAGCAGCGTCGTAAGACCGGTATCCCCACGAGCTCCTCTCCTCGGGAATCGGCCGATCTCCTCGATTGTGATCCAAGACTTCGAGTTGAGCAGCGTCGTAAGACCGGTATCCCCACGAGCTCCTCTCCTCGGGAATCGGCCGATCTCCTCGATTGTGATCCAAGACTTCGAGTTGAGCAGCGTCGTAAGACCGGTATCCCCACGAGCTCCTCTCCTCGGGAATCGGCCGATCTCCTCGATTGTAATTCAAGACCTCGAGTTGAGCAGCGTCGTAAGACCGGTATCCCCACGAGCTCCTCTCCTCGGGAATCGGCCGATCTCCTCGATTGTGATCCAAGACTTCGAGTTGAGCAGCGTCGTAAGACCGGTATCCCCACGAGCTCCTCTCCTCGGGAATCAGCCGATCTCCTCGATTGTGATCCAAGACTTCGAGTTGAGCAGCGTCGTAAGACCGGTATCCCCACGAGCTCCTCTCCTCGGGAATCGGCCGATCTCCTCGATTGTAATTCAAGACCTCGAGTTGAGCAGCGTCGTAAGACCGGTATCCCCACGAGCTCCTCTCCTCGGGAATCGGCCGATCTCCTCGATTGTGATCCAAGACTTCGAGTTGAGCAGCGTCGTAAGACCGGTATCCCCACGAGCTCCTCTCCTCGGGAATCGGCCGATCTCCTCGATTGTGATCCAAGACTTCGAGTTGAGCAGCGTCGTAAGACCGGTATCCCCACGAGCTCCTCTCCTCGGGAATCGGCCGATCTCCTCGATTGTAATTCAAGACCTCGAGTTGAGCAGCGTCGTAAGACCGGTATCCCCACGAGCTCCTCTCCTCGGGAATCGGCCGATCTCCTCGATTGTAATTCAAGACCTCGAGTTGAGCAGCGTCGTAAGACCGGTATCCCCACGAGCTCCTCTCCTCGGGAATCGGCCGATCTCCTCGATTGTGATCCAAGACTTCGAGTTGAGCAGCGTCGTAAGACCGGTATCCCCACGAGCTCCTCTCCTCGGGAATCGGCCGATCTCCTCGATTGTGATCCAAGACTTCGAGTTGAGCAGCGTCGTAAGACCGGTATCCCCACGAGCTCCTCTCCTCGGGAATCGGCCGATCTCCTCGATTGTAATTCAAGACCTCGAGTTGAGCAGCGTCGTAAGACCGGTATCCCCACGAGCTCCTCTGCTCGGGAATCGGCCGATCTCCTCGATTGTGATCCAAGACTTCGAGTTGAGCAGCGTCGTAAGACCGGTATCCCCACGAGCTCCTCTCCTCGGGAATCGGCCGATCTCCTCGATTGTAATTCAAGACCTCGAGTTGAGCAGCGTCGTAAGACCGGTATCCCCACGAGCTCCTCTCCTCGGGAATCGGCCGATCTCCTCGATTGTAATTCAAGACTTCGAGTTGAGCAGCGTCGTAAGACCGGTATCCCCACGAGCTCCTCTCCTCGGGAATCGGCCGATCTCCTCGATTGTGATCCAAGACTTCGAGTTGAGCAGCGTCGTAAGACCGGTATCCCCACGAGCTCCTCTCCTCGGGAATCGGCCGATCTCCTCGATTGTAATTCAAGACCTCGAGTTGAGCAGCGTCGTAAGACCGGTATCTCCACGAGCTCCTCTCCTCGGGAATCGGCCGATCTCCTCGATGACGAGAATGAGGGGCCAGCAGGCTATGTTCGACGACTAAGCCCGGTTCAGTTTTCGTCACACGCGAGCAGGCGAGCAGGTCTCGCGCGAGCAGGTGAGCAGACTTCGCGCGAGCAGGCGAACTGATCTCGTGCGAGTAGGCGAGCTGATCCCATGCGGGGGAGCGAGCTGGAACCACGCGAGTAAGCGAGCCCCGGGGGGCATGCGAGTATGTCCCACACGCCACCCGCGCGGTTATCTCAGCAGGTTCACGAGTATCCGGGTCCAGGGGGCGAGTAGGTCCGACAAGCGGATGGTCGATGTCAGGATCATCCCCCTGCGACCTAGCGAGCGTTCCTCTCCGAGCCTATAAGCCTAGCGAGTAACATCCAGTTAGAAAGGCAAAAACCAAAACCTTGTATGAATCATGAAGTCAAAAGTTTGGTTTACAAAAAGAATATCGGCGAGCAACTAGGACTCGTCGTCGCCAGTATCAGGCCGATATTCATCATCACCAACATCACCGATATCCGCAAAGTCGTCACTCTCTGCGCTCTCGCCGCTGCTGCTTCCGCTGCCGCTGCTGCTGCCGCTGCTGCTGTCAGAATCACTGGAGTTGGTCGGCGACGACGCGCTATACGGCGGGACAGTCCCCTCGGCGAGCAGCTCGGGAATGAGCTCGTCGACAGTGAGTGGCTTCTCCCCCTCGACGAGCTGACCCCCGAGCCTAAGGCGCGCGAGTATGACGTTCCCCGCCGCCCGCGCAATCTCGCGGCGAACAGAGGATCTCTCCTCCCAGAGTACGCGAGATTGCTTCACCACTCGCGCCGGGTCCTCGGGTAGCAGGGTTGAGGAGCTCAGCCGTCCTTCAGCAGCGACCAGCCTCGTCTCCATCACCGCTGCGCGAGTTTGGGCCGCCTCCAGCTCGGCCTGGGAGGCGGCGAGCTTCTCCTCGCACTCGGAGAGTTTCTTCGCCGCTTCTATCTCGGCAGCCTGCGAAATGATCGACGTCAGGATCTATCAAACGAAACAAATCGAACAAACCCGCCCAGGGACAGCTCACCTCGAAGTCCCTCCAGCGGACTGACTGCATGCCGAGGTCGATGGCCTTCTTGGAGACGACCTTGAGGGCATCGGTCGTCTCCAACAGCTTCCTCGCCGAATAGTGGCCCAGCTCGGCAGACCGCGCGAGCGCGCAGGCCGACTGATGGGCGAGCTCCGTCGGGGTCAGCTCCATGACGGACTCCGCGTCGGCCCGACCGTAGATGGCGTGGAGAACGGCGAACGCCTCCCCATTGTCCTCCCAGTCAGTCGACCAGGACGGGAGGTTGGTGCTCAGCGACACCGAATTCTCCCCCGCCGACCAGGTCACGAGCGGGCGACCAAAGGCGTCCACCACCCCCTGCCCGAGGCCGTAGTTGGGGTGGAAATGGGGCGACTGGGCGCCCGTCGGCGACCGGCAATCGACGGATCGCGGCGACGAGGTCTTCGCCCTCTTCCTCGCGGGACCCTGCGAGCTGGCCCGCGACTTTCCCTTAACCGCCTTCTTCTCCCCAACGTCGGCAGGAGGGCGAGAATCCGACTGCGTGGCGGCGGCTTCCTTCGCCAAAGGAAGCGGCTTCTCCGGAAGCTCGTTGGAGACTGCAAAACGCGACAAAGTTAGCTTCAGCGGCAAAAGGGGGAGCGAGTAACCAGGGCGCATTTCGAGTTCGGCATACTTTCGTTAGGGTGGACTGGCTCGAGCACGTTGACGTTTAGTCGCCAGAAGATGACGTCAAAACGCCGACCGCGAAAGTATTCAAAGAGCTGCTCGCGAGCTCCTTCGAGGATGGGGGGAAGGAAGGCGACATCGGCCGGTTGATGCGGCCTGCCGAGAACACCGCCGAAGTCGCCATGGACGACAATCAGCTGCTCGCTCCAGCGATGGACCTTGTTCGCGGTCCCGACCAGGGTGCAGACATGGCTGCTGAAAAAGATGACCCCCTCCGAGGTCGCCGCAAAGGCGAAGATGCGGCGGAAGACGGAGAGGTCGAAAGCGATCCTTTCTTCCCGAAGGAAGCAGAGGAATCCCATGATGATCGCCACACCATTAGGATTGATCTGCGCAGGGACAATCCCGAAGTAGCGCAAGATCTCGCAGAACTCCGGCCAGAAGGGCAGCCGCAGGCCCGCGTCGAAGTGACGCAGCGACATTACAAGCGAACCCTCAATATGGGTATTGAGGCGCTCGCTGCGAGTGGGGAGTCTTGCCGAGTATCCGTCGGGCAGGGAGCGTTCCTTGAAGGTCGCCAGTTCCTTCTCGGTGGTTATGGACTTCTTAAAAGCCGCATCCGCGAAGTTAATTGCGTGGGCCTGTCGGCGAGCGCTGGCATCGTCACCGACCATGATGGCGAGATTTGAAAGCAACAAGGGCGGCGAGTTGATTGTTCAGATACTCGGCAGGAGGAAAGAAGGTCGCTACAGCAATACGCTTTATGACCCACCTACCCCTCCTATTTATAGATATGACAAGCCCAAGAGAGAGGGGGGGGGGGGGTCAGCCGTCTCAGCGAGTATCTAGCGAACTCGCGCGATGAAGATCAACCTGCGACATTATCAAGTAAACTAAAGCTCGGCACGTCAAAAAATAACAGCACGCACATAGAGGCAGGAGTATTCGCACACATGAATTAATCAAATTAGAAATAGATGTCCAGAAGTACAAGTCGCACAAGGCGAGTTACATTCGAAAAAGTAAAAACTATGGAGCCCTCGGCCGCTCAGGAGGGTGCGGATGTCGCCCGGCCCAGCCGATCTCGCGCGCACGCCGGTAATGCTCCGTCGCCAGCGCTGTCGCATCATCGCCGAGCCTGAGCTGCTCCTCCATCCTCGCCAGGTGCCCAGCAGACCCCATGCTCGCCCGGATGCCGGCCAGCTCGTCAAGCACCAGCTGCAGGCGGTGGTTGTTCAGTTGCAGCTGGCGGTCGTTCTCTTTGACCACGTGGAAGCGAGCTTCATAGCTTTCCAAGGTCGACTGGAGCCCTTCGACCTTGGCCATCCTCGCCTCCAGAGCCGAGATACGTCGGTGAGAATCGCAGATAGCGAGCTGGTCAAACTTGCTCTCCAACTCCATGTGAGCACGAATGGCGGCTTGACGATACTCGCTCCCAGACAGCCCGATAGCGTCAAGGAAAGTCGCCCCAGAGGTCGCCGGGCGATCTGACAAAGCAGGAAGACGGATCGTCAGGACAGAGCAAAAAGCTGAGCGGCATTCAGTAGTAGGAGGCTCACCACGGCGAGGAGATCGGGATCGGCGCGGCGAAGGAGGTCGCCCGGAGGTATCTCGCCTCCCCGAAGAGCTACTCGGAAGATCGGCAGGCCTGCCCTGCCCGCGCCCTCCAGACCCTTGGCCGACGTAGTCAGGGTCTCCAACCCGCGGAGGAAAGTAGGGTGGCCGCGGCCTCTCCGGCTTCTTCACCAACGACGGAGCTTGAGATGAGCTCGCAGAGTGGTGCGGAGCCCTCGGCGCAGGAGGCGGAGGAGGTCGCGGATGGTCCTTCGGCAGGGCAGACAGAGGCGGCGGAGGGGGCAAGCCGGTGCTCGGCGTCTGGCCAGGAGTGGCGACCGCGGGCGGCGGCGGCGGCAATGGAGTGCTCACCGGGGGTATCTTCCCGCCGCTCGCAACAACACCGGCCGCCATACTCGCCGGAGGAACCTCGCGCACCGGCCCAGATGACTCGGCAGGAGTGGCCTTCGCCGGCAGCTCCTTCACAAGCGGGGGGTCCTTCACCAACGCCGCCCCAGACGCTTTCCCCGAGCTGAGGCCTATCCTGACCGTGCGGGCGATCTTGAACGGCCTGTCGGCAGCCAGAGCGAGTAAGGGCGCCGAGCTAAGGGGGACGACATCAAGTGCCGCATCCGCGGCTATCGGAGAATCTGCATAAGGAAGGAAGTCAGCAAAGTGGCGGCGACAACCCAGCAGGGAAGAGTTCGAGGTAGCGACCTGTCAAGGTGACGACCTCGGCCTGAGACGCCGCGGACTCCTTCACGCCCGCGAGCTCCTCGGTCACCCCCGGGTTCTCCAGCGGGCTACCCCGGGTCGACCCAGGGAGGTCGTCGAGCCCTAGGTCGTTCAACACCCTCTGGGTGTCGGACGACACCACGGGATTGTCAGTCGCCGCGGCGACCTGGTGCGCCGGTGGAGGCGAGCCGACCACCGTAGTGGCGGGCAGCTTGACCTTTTTTGTCTTCTTCTTCTTCGGCGGGGGCAAAGCAGTGGGATCATCCTCGCGCGGTCTCTTCGGCCTGGCTATACCGAGGAGGCCCGACAAGGCGGCGAGACTGTCCTTCAACAGCTGTTCGGTGTCCGACATCTTCGGCGAGCTCCAAGGATCGTCTCAAAAATGGAGCCCCCCCTATTTATAGACTACTTTACCAGCAGGCAACGATGCGAGCTGTCCAGATACTCGGCAGAGGTCCTCGCCGAATAAGCGTTGGATGATTCTTTCCGGGCTCCTACGTCGCCCAAAAAGAGCGGGGATTGTGTACAACCCATATTCGACGAGGGAGGGCCCTACCACCGCCAGGTCATCAAAAGTCTAAGTCAGCAGGACAAGGTGGGGATCCAGACCAGCACCCCGGACCGCGGAAGGTTCGGGCGAGTTGGCGAGTTCCCCAGGACAACTCGCCAGGTGGCGACTATGGCCAGATGCTCGCCTCTGCCTGCCGAGCTCCCCAGGGAAGTCGCCAACTCGCCAGGGTGGGGGTATAAGTAAGACCCCCCCCCCTCTTTGGTTTTCCCTATAAATAGGACCCCAGGGGTACGAAGGAGAGACAAGCAATTCTCGGCCTGAGCCCTCACGAGTTCCAGCCACTGCCCTTGACTCGTTATTGCTCAGCTCGCCTCCTTCGTACCTAGCTCGGCCAATCTGGTTGAGAAGGGGTTGCTTCTCCTAAGCAACTGGGTACGTGGTGGGACCTTCCCGCCGTAGCGACCTGGGGTCCTGTTTGCGCAATTTGTTCCTGTTTCCTGACCAGAGATCATCTTCCCGACCGGTCGACCAGTAACTTCAGGTTGCCTTGTCCGATTTTTGAGGTTGAGAATTTCTCGGCTTCAACAGAAGGCACACACCGGAAAGCACTGATGAGGGGCCTTCCAAAAAATTCGTTGTAGCTGCTTGGAGCGTCAACAATAACGAACCTGGAGTTTCTTGAGGTCCCCCCTAACTTCACCTAGAGTCCGACTCCACCTTCCACCTCCTTTCTCTCCCCTGAGAATCCAAACAGAGGTCCATCCGACGCCACCACCCTCCTTGGCTCCACCTTCATCCCATCGAACGCTTTTTTGAAAATGACGTTGAAAGAGCTTCCATTGTCAACCAAGATCCGGGAGACGGTGAAGCCTTCGACGGCTGCTTGGATGACCAGGGCGTCGCAGAATGGATCTTCATGCTTTGGCATGTCCTTTGACGAGAAGGTGATCTTTTCTTCAGGGGGAGGGGTCTGGGATGTCGAGGCAACGCTCCGTCGGTACATCACATGGATACTTTCCTTCTGAGCGGCTTCGATCCCCCCCCCCCCGTGGATCACAGCTATACCACCTCGGGGTCCTACATCGACCCGGTCCTCGCATATATCATCCCCTCCACCTCCTTGGGATAGAGCTTCGATCCACTCCGGCTGTTGCTGGGCTGGAGCTCTCGTCCTCCTCACTTCCAGGAACTCAGGGCAGGTAGCCGTAGCGTGACCCTCCAACTGGTGGAAGTCACGGTATGGTAACTCTACTCTGCCTCCCCCTCTCCCCCTGCGATCCTCCTCTCCCTTCGACCGATCGTCATTGCTTGCTGGGGTGGGGGCAGGATCTTCCTAGGGGCTTGCCTCTGGAAGTTGAACCTCCCTTGGCCCCCATGAAAGTTTCCCCCATCTTGGATGAGAGCTCTTCCTGGACCATGGGCAGGTCCTCCCTGCTGCCTCCAGCCTGGCTCCGGACCCTTCTGTCTCTAGAACCCCCGGGCTCTCTGCTCCTCTCTCCGCCTTCCTTCCTGGTGCCTTGAGCCACCTTGATCTTTTGACTCCACCTCCGTCAACTTTGCCAACTTCTTCGCAAAGGCCGGGTTGGCTGCCTCCATGGCTATCTCCTCTGTCGCCCTTTCGACCAGCTCCTCGAAAGAAAGGGGGTCTTCCGGGTCAAGCTCATCTTGAAGAACCCTTCTCGCAACCCCACCGTGAACGCCATCTGGAGGGCATACCCTGGCACCTCTTGGATGTCAAGGACCTCCTCCTGGAACCTGTCAACGTAGTGGGCCAGCGACTCCTTGTCCTTTTGCTTTATCAGGAAGAGGGACTCAGGACCTTTCTTCCTCTTCTTGGAGGTGGAGAAGCCAAGCTGAAAGCTCCGGCTCAAGTCTTCGAACCCGAAGATGGACCTGGAGGGAGTTGATGGAACCACTCTCTCGCCTTCTCTTTCAAGGTGATCGTAAATAGACGGCACTTGAAGGCGTCCGTCATTAGCGTGATGGAGACGACATCCTCAAACCACTGCAGGTGCTGGATGGGGTCATCCTTGCCGGTATAGTATGCCTTGTCAAGTTCTCTTAATCCCTCGGGAACGGGAGCTGAGATGATCAGCTCGCTGAAGGGTGACCCCCTGAGGGGAGTTCTTGCGACCTCTACTCGCGTGACCTGCTCGCCTGGAGGGTTAACACTCGCTGGACTGGGGAACAGCTCCCGGCCGGTGAGGTCTCGCTCGACCCCTTCTCCTATCCTTTCTTTCCCAGGTCGCCTACCTGGTGCACTTCCTTCTCCCCCTACTGGGGTCATCTCGCTTGGGCCCCTGAGAGTTGACTCATCGAGGGGGGTGGAGGAGCTAGCTCCTGAGGGATTGGAGTGGAGCTGCCACCCCGAGGAGCCAAACCTCGGAGCATCCCCATGATGCCTTGGATTGAAGCCATGAACTCTTCCCTTCCCACGAAGGGTCCGGGGTGGGGGAGCTCACCGAGATCGTCACTACCTCCCTGATCTCCAGTCATGACACTCTCCCGAGATCTTCTGTGCTGGTCACTCTCCACGCTCACCGCACCAAAATGTTGAAGCCAAAAATGACCTATGTGGAGTTCGGGGTCCCTAAAGAGGGGTGACCTCACACCTACTACACTCGGGGGAACGTCACGGGCCGAAGACTTAGGAAACTATGAACTAACCCTCGGCTCTAGCGTTGAGGTCCAACCTCACACCCGAAATATCTTTGAGGTCTCCCCCTCCCTAGCCAATGCTTGAGCTAGGTGCCTTGGAGGAAGAAATCCAAGGGGATTTAAGTGACTAAGGAATGATCCTCTCCAAGGCACCCTCAAGGGTCTATTTATAGTTTTTCCAAGTCTTGGGGTCAAAAAGACTAAAATGCCCATAAGGCAAATATGCCTCGAGCCAATAGAAAACCTCCACACCGGGGGGCAAAGAGGGAAATTCCACCCCGGGGGTAAAAGGGTAAAAGCACGACCCAAAGAGTCCTAGGAGGAATGGAGGCTAAGCCATCCCCCCACCTGGCCGCAGGACGCTCTCGCCGGCGCGAGCAGGCCGCCCGGAGCAAGAGCCCGGCCGCAGGCCGCTCTCGCCCGCGCGAGCAGGCCGCTCGGGGAGAGGCCTGGCCGCAGGCCGCTCTCGCCCGCGCGAGCAGGCCGCTCGCGGCGAGAGCCCGGCCGCAGGCCGCTCTCGCCCACGTGAGCAGGCCGTTCGGGGCGAGGTCTGGCCGCAAGCTTCTCTCGCCCGCGCGAGCAGGCCGCTCGGGCCGAGACCTGGCCGCAGGCCACTCCGAGCTCACGCCTATCAAGCCGGGGCGGGTGCCGGTCAACTTGCCACACCCTCCCTCCAAAAGGGGCCGGGGGAAGAGGTAGATTTTTCCTCCCCCTACTAGTATATTACAAGAGTTAGGCCAAAATTGGATACCAAGAGTGAAAAACTCTCAAAAAGCTTAAAAGCCAAAAGTTGGCCCTGCAATTGCCGAACGGACCTTACTCGGTGAATATGGGGTTGTACACCTGGGGTCCCTTTTATAGCCTCCAGGGGAGGATCATGGCGGGCCCCACCACTAAAGTGGTGGGTTAGTGGGTGGTTACCCTCTTGATCGAACGACGAGGAGAGCCTCCCGTTGATCCGACGGTGGTGAGGCCTCCCACGGTGACGGGCCGCCACGACGACGGGGGTGGCCGGTCGGCCTGGCGGCCGGCGGCCGGCGGCGGGGGCGTCCGGCCAGGCGGCCGATGGTGTCGGCTCGGCCAGCGGCCTGCCGTGGCCGGTCCGCCGGTGGCTAGGCGGCTATGCGCGGCTGGTCGTGGCCGGCCGCTATAAGGCTGGCCACGGCCCGTCCACGGCTAGGTCAGCCATGGACGGGCCCCCGCAATGCGGTCGCGGCTAGGCCGGTCATGACTAGGCTGGCCGCGGCTTGGCCGTCCGCGGCTAGGCCGGTTGCGGCTAGGCTGGTTGCGGCTAGGCCGGTTGCGGCCAAGCCGGTGGCCTGCCGCGACCGGGCTTGGTCGCGGCTTGGCCAGCCATGGCCGGCCGCGGCTAGGAGGTCCGCGGCCTTCCGCGGCTTCCCTGACGGCGAGGCCGGTGGTCCGGCCGCGGCGAAGCACGGGAGGGCCGGCCGGCGGCGGCAATTAGACCGTCTGATGGCGGCGTTCTTCCCGGTGGCGGCGGCCCTCCTCCCCGAGGAGAGGGAACGGGTCCCGCCCCACCATAATTCTCATCATGAGAGATCATGGGGAGAATGACCGACCTATGATCCTCTTTGGGTGGAGATCATGGGGGTGGGGCTTTCTCTCCTATAAATGATGGGAAACCCATCAATTGCCCCCCAAATCTCTGCTGTCCGAGAGCGAAGTGAGCGTGGGAGGAGAGATTTTCCTTACTTCCTGTTGTCATGGCGGTTTCTGGTGAGAAGGCTGAGGTGGCGACGACGTTCAGTGCTTCCAAGGTATCTGGCGGGAGGTTTGACGAACACCAAATCAATATCTTCAACAAGATAGCCTAAACACTAAATTAATATCTTCAGAACTATCCAGATCACAACTTGACCAAGCGGAAATCAGGGAGCTAGCTCAATCAACCAAAATGCAAAGACAGAAGCAAGCAGATCAAAAATTTATTAATCTTCTTTACAGGGTGAGGTATACGTGGCGAGACATGATTTCGCAAGTACAATGAAAAACAGAAACTACTAACAATTCAGGCGAACAGAAAACTTGAGACCGTCGAGACCGCCTGTCCGCAGAGACCGCCCGAAATGTGCTGAAGCCGAACTGAACACGGAGTCCGCCGAGACCGCGAGGTCGCGCGGACACACCATTATTCGCTGAACTGTCTGATGCTGCTGAATTGGCGAACAGACCGCCTAACTGCCGAGACCGCGAGGTTGCGCGGATAGGATATTGAACTTGGAAAGTTGAAGCAGAGAGAAAACTGGTAAACCGCTGAACGCAGTCCGCAAACTTCACTGAGCCTGATCGAGGTCAAAACCAAACTCCTGGCTTAACAGGGCTTGCCGCGCCACATGCAAACAACAACCGGTTAAGTCTGCTCAAACTATGCGGATACAAAAATCGAGTCCGCAGCACTAACCCAAGTCCAACTTACTGTTCACTCAGTTTACAAATGACGTGTCGGGGGGTCTTATTTATAGGCGGGGTGAGGAGTGTGATCACCGCCCTATGAGATAGACTAACCGCCCCTTGATCGCTGCTAGCACTGTCAGTTCGTCGAGTCTGCACCGACAAGCCGGACTCGCGAACAGCCCGCCAAAGCAGACCTGTTAGCCAATGGCCTTTCTGCATACGTCAGTCTGCCGAAACCGCTAGAAGCCACCAGCTAAGCAACATGACAGTCCGCATAGAGAGCAGACACAACATCTGTCCGCACGCACAAATCCACGACCAACAGGCAAACCGCCCGGTCACAGCGGACTATGCGGACACCAACCCAGCTCACAATGTCCACGACCAACAGGCAAACCGCCCGGTCACAACGAACTATGCAGACACCCTGTACTTCACAGAAGTGACCAAGTCCAGACAACAATTCACGCGAGCTCGGCGGACACCAAGTCAGACCGCCAGCTCTAAGGCCAGATCGCTACCAAGAAAGAGGCTCACTGCTACTCCAGACCAATCACCGTTTGCCCGGTCTCCAAGCCTTAGTCCGCAAACAATATCCTGCAAGCCGCTGACAGCAAGCAACTGCCGGACTCAAACAGTCTGCACAGCCCGCGGATATCAACCCGCAAAGCAGCCACCTGAGTACCACAGGTCGCCAACCACCAGACCGCCAGACTGAATAAACAGTCCACGCGGTCAGTCTGCCAAGGCCGCCCGGATTGCCCGATCACCCACTTTTACTTCACAAACTTCAACAAGAATAACAACTACACAAATATACCATAAAGTTATAACAATAGACGATTTCTATAGGAATAAATCTTGGATATCTTTCTAAATAAACAAGATATTGAAAATGACAATGATCAAAATCTTGAAGAAGAAGAGGAAGAAGAAGAAAGAGGAAGAAGAAGAGGAAGAAGAAGAGGAGGAAGAAGAAGAGGAAGAAGAGATGTAGGAGGAGGAAGAAGAGGAGTCGTAGGAGGAGGAAGAAGAAGAAGACGAGGAAGAAGAAGAAGAGGAAGAAGAGCATACACGTAGTGCGGGATCGAGAGCAAGGAGTAGGATCTGGAGTGGCAGTAAAGCAACAACAAGAGATGGGAGGGATTCGACGGGCGTGAATGCATAATGCCAGAGATCTTCGCCACAGATACCTCTCCTCTCGACGGAGGCGTGATGCGGGAGAACTTTGGGCACACGATGAATAACATAAACCTAAAGCTAAGCCGTGAAATGAATAAGCAGCTGTATTTTTACATTACTGGAATCGCGTATCCCACAAACGGGATACGCGATTCCGAATCAAATATATAATTTATTTACAAATGCGTTTCCTAGAGTTTTGAAAACGCATTTCCGCGTGTTTCTCGTATCTGATACGCGTTCGAGCCGATACACAAAATATTTTTAAGTATCCATGCTTCTTTGATTGCTAGAATTGGTCTCACTTTGGGGGTGGCGGTGGTTGTGGGAAAACTTTTTTTCCAATTGTTATCACTTTTTTAGATTGTTTGGATGACGAGTTTTTTCAAGAAATGTGTTTAAGGGCTTTTTGAATAGTTGGTCCAACATGCTTTTCTAAAAAAATGGTTTTTATGTTTTCAATTTATCCTCTTTTTATTAGAGGGTTTGTGAAGGTCACACTCTGGGCATTTGCGAAGATCAATCATTCTTGCTCTCGCCGTTGCAAATGTTGTCGTAATTTCACTTATTCACTATCTTTGTTTTTTGCCACAGACCTTTTGTAACCTGCTTATTTAGGATTTAAATAATATTTACTTATTTATGAGATAAATGAGTAACATTAAACTCAATTTCATTATCAAAAAGCTAAATAATAATTTTTAAAAATGCAATCTCTAAAAAAAAATGTATAGCACTTTTTTTGAAAAGGATTTGGATGAAAATTTTTGAAACAATCTACAACTTTTTAAAAACAGCTTTCTAAATAGTTCTGATGGAGTTCCTTCTCAGATTTTCAAGTCAACTGGTAGGATTCTGATTGTGAATACTCAAGCAATACGAACCAACCCAGTGAGCCGCACCCGCTCCAAGGGTCTGAAACTACCCCAAAAGGAAAACGGGACCGAGCACGTATGGAGGCCTTGCAAAACCCGCAAGCAGCGGGCACGCATAGCGCGCCCAGCGCGCGCCTCGACATCACGTTCATTGAGGGTCAACCACTTTCATGGTTCATAAACCTTTTCCTAGATGTAGAGTTTTCCCATCCACCTAGTGGGACGTCATTGATGAGATCATGTATGTGCTCTTACCGCAAATTCCGAACACTTTATCGTTTTCTCAAAGACGTGAACGATCACGATGACCTCCTGATCCCGAATATTTTCATACCGAATATTTTCATACGGAAAAATCTTACGTGCGTGCGCCGGTGGCCGTTGCCCACCAGAAGAAATCGAGACTATTCAATTACTTAGGAGAAAAATTAAGTTAAAAGTGACATGCCTTGGTAAAGCATTAAAAGAGATTTGTGTTAAGACATAAAGCATAATTAATAATGTGTGGAGATGAGTGTCTTTTTAGAGCTTTATGGTGATAATTGAATGTGGGTCAGATTGTAAGAGATAAAAGGTGATTAATTAATTTAATTATGCCTGGACTGTCTCTTCTCCCTCGTCTAATTGCATCTTATTATTCATCAACTTCTTTTTGGATTCTTACTGTCAGAGACCGCTGCATATATTCCTCAAAAAAAAATATTTATTTATTTATTTTTTGTATTATAGTATTATTTACATCTATATTTAATATTGATTGTTGGAATGGAATCATGATCAATAAATTACCAAAATATTTTATTACATTGAGTAAATGTTTCTGGTGACGAAATGAATATTATATTTGATGAGGTTTCCTGAACGGCTAGATTGAATCGAGAATCTCTTGAGCAAAGTCTGAGCTGCCGGTCGCACTCGCATAAATCCATGTGCGCGGAGCCATCTCCCGCAATCCCGTCCGAGCGACCGCGGAGCTTTGCGAGTGTGCCTCCGCGCGGGAACATCCTCGGGCCCTGCACGTAACACATGCCCTTGCGCTAGGGGCGGATCAAAGGAGGGCGGACTAGGGCCCGGGTCCCAAGAATTTTGAAAAATGATTAATGGATTTGGATTTCTCTCACCGAGGCAATGAATTTTGAAAAATGGTTTGCGGATTGCACCAGCTCCGGCAAGATAGACGTTTTTAAAACTTTTGTTGAAATAAGTTGTTGTCCGGCCCCCCTTCTTAAAATTCCTAGATCCTCCACTGTCTTGCGCGCGGAGAGTGCGCGTGAAGCATCCGGGCGAGTGCGGCGGTGGCCCGCCAGCCCCGCCGCCAATGTCTCTGGCCGCCACCGACGCCAGAAAATTTTCCGAGGCCTCCCGTACCGCCCGGGGGCACATTCATCATTTTGGGAAAATTGGTAATCCAGGTAACCGAAACAGAGCGACATCATTCGTCAACTCAAGACTCAACCGGACGCAATTACCAACAAGTCTCTTCAGAACGCTATCAAAAGGCTCTCCAAGGTTTCATTTGAAGACAAGCAACACCAGAGACTAGAGAGAGCTCTGAGGTTTTCAGGCGAAAACATAAGACTTAGGTCGCTCCCTTTCTCGGGATTCGCTATGCTCCCTCTCTAGTCCGCTCGACGCTCACTTGGACGCTTCAGTGAGCTCGGGTGTTGTGCAATCAGACCGAGTACCGCGGTAGCGCAACGAAATATAGCTGAGCAATTTTAATGGCGCAAAATCAATAAATCAGAAGAGATTCCACAAATACAAATACAGACGACAAAATAATATACGTGGTTCGGAGATGGGCTCCTACGTCCACGGGGAGAGCGCGCCGGAGAAATCCACTATAATCAATGAGGTTACAAGTTACAACAAGAGACCGTTAACACGGTCGAACAACAAGAGAAAAGCAAAAAATTAAAGAAGACCGTTGTCGCCGCCAATATCGCCTGACGATATCGCCCTGACTTCTTCCTCCTGGATCCGCCGCCTCCTACAACTGCTGTCGCTGCCTGGATCCACCACTGCACAGCCGGTCGCCGGGATGAGCCCGACCAGATGTCGATCCGTCTGGATCGCCCGAACGCCGCCGCCTCTCTGTTGTCGTTAAAGCCTGAAATCGTCGCCGCCTCCTGGAGTTGTCTGCCGCCGCTGGACAGAACACGAAGCCGCCTGAAGCTCTCACTGCTCCCTCTAATAGCTTTCATGGATTTCTCCCTCTGGTTGCACAAATGAAACGGCTGGGGGGCGGGCTCATATTTATAGGATCAAGATCCAACGTCAAATTAGGAAGATGATCTCCAATTAAGGAGATTGTCTTATTTCTCCTCATAAAGATATTTCAAATATAGGACTCCTCCAAAATTAGAAATTATGGAGATACACGGATTGATGAGGTGCCACAATCTAATAATAATATATTCTCCTATTAATGATCTTCCTAAAAAATATTCCTAAATAGGTTTAGCCGGAATTAGGAATTGTGGCCTCTCACGGATCAATGCCGTGTCGCGATCCTGACAATCCGGGCACAAGGATTGCGGAGGTGTCATAGTCTCAACAATCTCCACCTTGACGCCTCACGCGATAAACTCCACCTCGACACCTAACGAACGTAACTCTACTTCCAGCCTGGATCTCCCCTACCGGCGACTACGAGCCCCCTCTCCCTGGGGTCCCTGCGATCAACATACATTAATATGAGCCAAGTCAAGACCGTTCTTGAACTTGACTCCTGTCACTGATTTCGCCCGCATGTTCGCACCGTTATCCTCCGTAGAGATCTTCCGCAAGTTCATGCCTCCACCTTCAGCGAACTCCCTCGACTCCTGGTAGTGCATACCGATGTGTTTGTCCTTGCACGATAGACCGGGTCTTTTGCAAGACAACTTGCACTCGGACTTCCACTGTGCAACTCCACCTTCTCCTGAGTGATCCTAAGTTCCTTGGTGGGACTTTTGAGTCAGATGGCTCCCCTTGCGGTGTTTGGGCACTTCTGAGACAATACTCTGCCCTCCTTCTTCACGGTTGTGAAGATTTTATCTTCGCCAAGGCCCTTCCTCTGCGCGAACTCCTCCGCCACGAATCTCGCCTTGTTCCTCCACTGGTCCTTCCTAGCTTTCCCCTGAGAGCGGTCTCTGTTCTCTAAAGAATTTTCATAGGAACCAGGATCTGAGGAACTGGCCTGAAAGGCATATGCTACCGTGTCCTATAGCCTGAGAGGTAATCTGACCTCTCTCCTCGCCCTTCCACTCACAATCGTGGTACCGATCAGTCTGTAGAGAGTACCGTAACACTCTCCTACCATGACTACCTGCGCGCCTCTTCTAACCTCATCGGCCAAGCACAACTGGATTTTGCTGATGACCTTCAAATCTAGCTCATCCCCCTCGTCATCCTTCTTCAACCCGACCTTCTCCTTTCCAGCCTTATGAATACTTTGCTGGACGAGCACCACTTTGATCCGTTTTTGCCACAGACCAAAGTCAATTTTGCCGTCGTATTTTGGAATCTCAAATTTCGGTGCCATTGTTTTGCTCGCAGAGCTACTGGGCAATCTGAATAATATTCACGGACCAGATCTTAGAAGATAGGGAGCGGACCGATGTCGTCACCTACCGTTGACCCAGATCTAAAACCGGAATGTCCAGACGATCACCCCCGCGGAACCTCGCTTTGATACCAATTGTTGTGCAATCGGACCGAGTACCGCGGTAGCACAACGAAATATAGCTGAGCAATTTTAATGACGCAAAATCAATAAATCAGAAGAGATTCCACAAAAACAAATACAGACGACAAAATAATATACGTGGTTCGGAGATGTGCTCCTACGTCCACGGGGAGAGCGCGCCGGAGAAATCCACTATAATCAATGAGATTACAAGTTACAACCAGAGACCGTTAACACGGTCGAACAAAAAGAGAAAAGCAAAAAATTAAATAAGACCGATGTCGCCGCTAATATCGCCTGGCGATATCGCCTGGCGATATCGCCCTGTCTTCTTCCTCCTGGATCCGCCGCCTCCTGCAACTACTGTCGCTGTCTGGATCCACCACGGCACAGCCGGTCGCCGGGATGAGCCCGGCCAGATGTCGATCCGTCTGGATCGCACGAACGCCGCCGTCTCTCTGTTGTCGCCGGAATCTGAAATCGCCGCCTCTTCCTGGAGTTGTCTGCCGCCGCTGGACAGAACACGAAGCTGCCTGAAGCTCTCACTGCTCCCTCTAATGGCTTTCACGGATTTCTCCCTCTAGTTGCACAAATGAAACGGCTGGGGGCGGGCTCATATTTATAAGATCAAGATCAACATCAAATTAGGAAGATGATCTCCAATTAAGGAGATTGTCTTATTTCTCCTCATAAAGATATTTCGAATATAGGACTCCTCCAAAATTAGGAATTATGGAGGTACACAGATTGATGAGGTGACACAATCTAATAATAATATATTCTTCTATTAATGATATTCCTAAAAAATATTCCTAAATAGGTTTAGCCCGGATTAGAAATTGTGGCCTCTCACGGATCGATGACGTGTCGCGATCCTGACAATCCGGGCACAAGGATCGCGGAGGTGTCATAATCTCAACACCCGGGATCGAGAAGGTACAAGAGAATGTCCTCGCGGATACTCTCGTGGATGTATCGTGGAAGCTCCGCAGGCTTAACTTTTTCTACTTTTCTCTTAGTACTCAAAGCTTGTGACGAAGAGGTGACCTGTCACTCTTCAAGGAACTCCAAATACTTTTAACGAAGCGGAATAATCGATTTTGGCCCGACACAGATCCGGTCAAGTGATTTTCACTCTTTTTGGGTTTTCGACGTAAAAAAACTCTCTAACCATCCGTCTCATTTTCTTTGACTATTTCCGCGCTCTATCGCTTTCGGGTTAAGGCCGTGTAATCTACACCAGACTACATGAGCCTCGAGTTGGCTGCAACTATTATATCATAAAGTGGGGTATCCCTGAGATGCAATTTTATATTTTTATAATAATCGTAGATACATTACAAAGGGTAAAATGTTATGTCCTTACAATTGGTAAAATTGGAATACCCTAAAATAATTTTACATATTTTTTCCATCTACATTTCTAAAGGAAAAGATCAGATGCACCTTTAACCTTAGACTCATTATAAAATTGGATATCATGAAATATTTTGTTTGATTTTATCATTAAAGGGGCATTTTTGTAAGCTGAGATTATTTAGAGGAGGAGGTAAATGTAATTTCAAAAGATAGAGGGGTGCAATCTGTAATTATGCAAACCGTACACCCAGTGATAATTAACCCTGCATATATATATAATAATAATAAGTTAATAAGGAAACTTATGTCTACCCTGCTATTCAATTCCTTGCATGACGATTAGTATCCTTCAGCAGTTGGTCCCTATCTGTGTCTCTCACACACAGCAATTAAGCAGCGACAATCATTTATAAAAATGTCCTCTACTATACTGCAGCTAGTCACAGCCATCCAATTCTATGCGGAAATTAAGATTGGCCATGAATTAAAGAAAAACAAAACAGCAAAGGGGAAAAAAGAAGAAGAAAGCAAATTAAAATGTCCCAGACAGACATGGGATCGAAAATTAACATCATGTGCACAGGAATAATGCAGAGGGATGCAACAAATCAAAGAGATGGGGACAAGCAGGGGGTATGGGGACAAATTAAAAGTCATAAAATACAGAAACAGACAGTTCATTGTTTCCCTTCTGATCAATCACATACCACCAACCAACTAATTAGAATTAGCTCCATCATTTTCTGAACCCGCATCCACTCACTCAGGTTATATATGTAGTAGTGTTTTCATATTGGATTCAGACAGATATGCAGATCCAGGAATAATCCAAGCAGACCAAGACAACTAGAGGAGTGTTGGCTTTTAATCTAGTCTATCTGCCCGGCTCTTCTTCTTCTTCTTCTTAATTCTACTCTCTGCTTCTTCATATATATACAGTCCAAATGCATAACGTTGAGTCGAAAACAAACTTTTCCTTCAGCTTCAATCTTGTTTTTTTTTAAAATGAAAAATTATTTTAACGGTCTTATATATTTGGGGAACTAAATTTATGTTTTTTAACGAAGAAATTGTGTTGGGTATCTTTTACAAGAGCTGTCACTAAGAATCAAAAACTGTAAATTGAATCGAACCATAACCGCAAAGAGCAAAACCAAGCCGTTTGCAAATTATTGGGGTTCCGGTTTGAATTTTGGAACCGTGAACAACATTGGCCCCGGTGTGGCTCTTTCATTTTATTATCCAGAACAGAACCGCAGTATACAAGTCTTAAGTGGTTTTAAGATTTTTAGATTCGATCCAAAACGGACCGAAGCAGAACCAAACCATAACCCTTTTATTATTATTATTATTATAATTATTAATCTAATTATAATATTGTAATTATTTTTAATCTATCTATAATATCTATACTTACTATTATGTGTAAACCTGATGCGGTTTGAACCTAAACCGCAATCACACAAAAGGAGTTCAGTTTTAGTCTTAACAAAACTGCACCTCACTAAAATCGTGCGGTGTGGTTTAACATTGGTGCGGTTTGAAGTCGATTTTTGCAATACAATTTCAATTTTTATAAAGTTATATAATATATTTTCAATTTTACCAACATATTTTTCTTAAATATTTTGATTTTAAAATATTGAAGGTATACAACTACTATTTAATATTAATCATGAAAAACAAAACTAATTGTAGCCGATTGTTACGGTTGCGCATGCCGACGAGACACGTGCAAGCCGACTAGATATTGTGGTGAGTATACACGCGTAGGAAAGTGTTGCATACTAGCCCACCGATCGTGAAAGAGACCGTCGAGGACCGTTGTTTAGGAATCGATTGGAACCGAAACGAATCGAACCGCATAGAACCGCACCGAACCGTTAGTGACCGATTTGATTTTGGTTCTTGTTGACAGTTCCAAAATTTTTGATGAAACTGGAACCGGTCAAGCCAAATAAGTTTTTGGTTCTAATTTGAAGAACTGTTAGCTTAGCGGTTCGTTTTCGGTTTTAGTTGAACCGGAACCGTGACAGCTATGATTATCATGTTTGATACAAATGATGATCGAGATCTTCTTGATCTATTCTTTTCATAATCTTGGTTTTGTTGATTTTAGGGTGAACAAATGGAGCTTGTCGAGCAACACCGGCCCAACGATCGGTGTTCAATTGCCTTTGGTGCTCTTTGATCAACGATCAACAACTGGCGTCATTCGGTGCTCATCGATCCACATCCATCGCTCCCACTGTTTTGATTTTGGTTGAGCTCGACTATAGTTGATCGGTTTTTTGCTTGTGAGCACAAGGATCCATTTTATGACCTAACAATTCATCTCCCGTGAAACAGATAGCAACCACAAACTTTTCAGGATAAAGGAGACTTTTTTTCTCTAACTTCTATCTAGTTGTCGCCGTTGTTGCCATTTTCGTTTACAACAATTAATTAATGTTGCTTCCAAGTTGTGTGTAGCCGCATCCAAGAAGTACACCGGTGCGTGATTTTCGGCTCCAATCTTTGCGCCCAGGAAGTCGTAGAAGGCTTCAAAGTTTGCTACATGTTGAAGGTTCTGATTTTTTTTCTTTTCTTTGGTTTGCATTATTTTGGATCATTTTCTCTGAATAATTTATGTATGTATGTATGTATGTATATATGTCATGTGTATGTACTGATGTGCTTGTAGAGGACTCATATCTCTCTAGCTATTTCAAGAAAATCCCGCATTTTATTTTTGGTATTTTCTCGGGCTTCTAGAAATTTTCACAGATTTGTCGAATGGTAGTTTGCACTATTACAACATCTTGGGAGAATTGTTTGTTTATGAGACATTTTTGTCCTTTTTGGTGTGCCCTAATTTCACTTATAAATAGGAGGTATTAAAACTATGGAGTTGTAATTGTGTAAGTCTCTCTTTTATCCTCCACCGTTGTAATTGTATAAGTTTCTTGTTGATGTGCCCTAACATCTTGGGGTTTTTTTGTTTATTTTATTCTCTCACATTTGGAGACTAAGGCTCCGTTTGGGGGGGACTTATTTTCACCGGTCAAGCGGTTACGACCTTAAGGTCCGGTTCATGCGGTCGTAACCGCTTGACCGGTGAAAAAAAGTCCCCCCAAACGGAGCCTAAGAAAGAGGGGGGAGCTTTGGTTTTTTATTTTGCTATTTTGTTCTCCGCGGTCTTGTTTGGAATCATAGAAAAATAATTGGGGGACTCCAATGTAATTTCTTCACCTTCCGAGAAAATATAATCAATAACTCATCATACGAGTTCGCATTCGGTGCATATTAATGTTACCAAGTTCGACCGAACGATAATTTTGGCATTTGGCGATGCAAGTTAATGGATACTCTATGCAATCTAAATCTGAAGGATATTCTTGATGGTGATGAATGCCCTCATGGGATGATAGAGAAAGCTTGGTGGAAGAGAAATCAGAGTGCTTGCTTGATTAGAAATTATTTAACACAAGAGATCAAATGTGAGGCTATGTTGGAGATGTTTATCGGAAATTTTTGAAAAACACTGAAGAACAAGTATCTTTTGAAGAGACTGGAGAATCGTCTCCACATCAAGCATTAATTGTACCTATTTTAGATGAGATGTGGAGTCTCGATTGATGAGCATTTGAACAAATTTGCAAAACTGATGACATATCAGTTGAATTTGGACGAGCATGTTGGTGACACTACAAGAGAATGTGTCTACCACAATGTTATAATATGGACTGATATATGTACATACTAACTGATACAAGATACGTAAGAAAACATGATAGCGTGGAAATTATAAAAGGTTGTGCGACAATTAAAAATGCATGCATTCATGGCCACACATCGTCGCCTCCACCATGGATCCATAACAATATACCATTAGCTTCATATGTATTAACAGATACATAATCAAAACAATAAAAAAAGTAAATATACAACCCCATATTCGCTGAGTGGAACCCAGAGGAATCAATGGTCAGGATTAGACTAGCTTTGGGCTTCAGATCAGGAGAGCTCCCGCCTAGAAGCAAGCGAGAATGATCACCATCAGTCAGCCGAGACCCGCTTCTGCCCAAGAGGCGGAGAGAAGGCTTGCGCCTCGCGGAAGGCGAGAGCTGGCTCAGTCTGAGGCATTTGACACTCCTTTTTTAGCTCCCGCCAAGCGAAGGCGAGAGGGTTCTCGGCATAGGGTTCTCGCCGAGTGGGTCCCAGAGCCCAGGGTAAAATTACCTAATTGCCCTCGGGTAAAATTACCCATGTGCCCCCAGGGCCTGCTTTTAATATTTCAGGACAGCAGGATTCGGCTATTGGCAGGCCATCCAGGGGTATTTCAGTAATTTCAGACCAGCAAAGGCTATAAATAGACTCACAAGGGCTCCTTAGAAAACAAGATTTCATTATTCTCCAATTCTCTAGTGCTTTTTGAAGAGCTCCTAGCCCGGCTTTTGGCTTTGGAGGGGAAGCTCTCAGAGATCTTCCGGGTAAGAGGTGAGACCTCCTTGCTGAGGCTTTGAGTCAGTCCTAGGTCCTTTACAACCAGTCGAGGGGCGAGGCTTGAGAGAAGTAGGTGTTGGCGGCACCCCTATTTTCGAACTTTTGTTGAGGTCAATTTTGACTTCAACAGTAAGGGGTCCAAAGGAAATATTTAAAACAATTAACTTGATAAATATTAGGAATTTGCAATAGTGAAATAAAAACTTCATTAAGAGCAAGCTCTTCGTAGGGATGCAGATGACCATTTGCAATTATACTTCAATTCTAAGGGCATGTTCACGAAGAGGCCTTTTTGGGCTCTATAGTAGATGACAAAAATTGCAATTAAGTGTTTGACTTTCCTTCTTTTATCATGGCTCTGACCCAAAATTAGGCTTACACAAAAGTTGTCAAACCAAGTCCCCACACGCAAGTGCTCTGGCAAGTCACTTCCATTCTATGAACAACACATGACACAAAATGGCTATCATGTAGGTAGTCGATGCAGAGTCTAAAAAATGTAAACAAGTGGGGGGAACCCTAAATCTAGATCGAAATGTTGTGCTTGCCCCTAGCAAGATCGAAGAGAATGGCCTCCTGTAGAGTTTTATTGGCGTGATTGAGGAGGAAGACCAAATGCGAATGGAGGATGGTAGAGGACTTGAATGTCGACTCTACTTTCCTCTCTCCTGGCTTCAAAACGGAATGACGTTTCATTTGATTAGGGCGGAATAAAGGAATAGCGCCAAAAATGAGTGTTTTTCTATTTTATTTGGTTTTTGAGCTATGACCATGTTTTTCTTAAAAACACAGCCAATAATGTTATCTACCGCGACGATTTTCTTAAAACATGGCAAAAATCAAAACTCTGCAACAACGCTTTTATAAACGATGCAAAAAATGTTGTCATAGAGCTAAGATGTTGTAGATGAAGACAAGACGCTTCTATTAAATTCACTTTCAGATGAGTCTGAGAGCATCGTTATGCCTCTCATTAATGGGAATGAGGTCTTGAAGCATCGTGAGGTGTCTACGAATTTGTTGTATCGTGAGTTTAGTCAAAGGGACAAAGAGTCATTGAAGACAGAGTCGGCCAAAACATTTGTATCTTATCGGGGCATATCTAGATGAGTTATATAATGAGACTATTGATGAGGTACCGATTGTTGATGATCAAGAGGTGAAGGAAGTTGAGGCTGAGAGAATTATATTCTGGATTCTATTGTTAAAAGCAGGACCAGGAAGCAAAATGTCACAAAGCTAGCTTAGTTGAGGAACCACATTGCATTTGTACTTTCAGTATCTGATGTTGAAGTTCCTTGCAGGTCACTTCAAGGAGGTTATAGAGTGCTCTGAAGAAGATTCTAGAGGGTGGTTATGAATGAAGAGATGTTTTTTTCATTAAAATGCGACTTGGAGATTAATGATGTTACCTCAAGGTAAGTGAAATTCGAGGTATCTTAAGGTTATAATTGATGTTGGCTTAGTGTATGAGATGCAACAGTCTAGTAGTTGGTTGTGTATGAGCTACACTGATTTAGACTATGTAGCTGAAATAGATAGGCTCTAATCTACAACTAGATATTAATTCACATTGACATTAGGTCAAGTGAGTTGGTGTTTGGCTCTACAGTCGATAGTGGCTCTATCTACACCTTAGATTGAGTAGATGGCGGTTGTAGAAGCTATGAAGGAATCCATTTCTACGTAGGGCATATTGGATGGTCTAAGTGTAGAGCATAAGACTTACTATTTTCTATGATCGGAACAATGCTGTTTTTGGCAACAAATCCAGTGCATCATGCACGTACCAAACATACTGATGTAAGTTGTCATTTTGTTTGAGACATGATTGAGACAGACAAGATTCTTTTACAGAATATTGATCATAAGAAGAATCATGTATACAGAAATGCTCGCGAAGGTGTTTTCAGTTCAAATGTTAATATATATTGTCAGGTTGTTCTCAATATTTTGTGAAAGTTTCTTCTCTTCACTCAGCGACACCTTGTGATGATAATAACCTCCTCTTACAACCGCATAAGAATCATGTATCATCTCTTTCCCCAACCACTTTGTCCAACCACCACTGCTCGATCCAAATTATATATTAATATTAAATATGAGTATTTCATTTAACTGAATGTAATAGATCGTATATAGTATAGAACTGTAGAATTATAACAAAGCGTATTGTTGCGGGTCGCCCGGTTTTTTCCCGGTCTGGAGAAAACGGACCGCCTTAGTTCAGAGACAGATCGGGCGCAGAAACAATCAAAATAAACCACAGTAAATGACAAAAAGTATTTTTTGACGTGGAAAGCCCGAAAAGGGTGAAAAACCCACGTGATTGTCTCTGTGTCGAGCCAAAATCCACTAGTTTTTTGGAGTTTGCAAGAGTTTGGGAATGATTCCTCGGAGGGTGACATGACACCTCCCTATTACCAGTACAAAGTATGAAATGATGAAAAAGAAAATAAGTCCTCAGAGCCTCGATGGAAGAGCTCCGGCTAGGAGAATTGCTAAGTCCACAGAACCTCGATGAAAGCTTTCCGGTTGGAAAAATTCTCTAAGTCCATGAAGCCTCGATGGAAGCGCTCATGCTGAATCAGAGCATTGGTGGGAGCACTCTCACAGAGAAGTACGTAGTGCCTTGAAAGCTTGATAGAGCCTTTGCACTATAAGGGGAGCGAATCAAATTCCTAAGCAGAGAATTAGTCTAAGTCCTTTACCTCGCCAAAAAATCCCAGGGCTCTTTCTAGCCTCTAGAGTTGTTTGTCTTCAAATGAAGTCCTGAAGGGCTATTTATAATTTTTGGAGGGATATGCTTGTAATTCCGTTGGAGCGAAATTTGTGCTGGTGAATGACGTCACTCCGTTTTGGTCACATGGGTCACCAAATTTAGCGAAATGATGAAAGTGCCTCCCGGGAAGTCTAGACAGGTTGCCCGGCGGCGGCGGCAACCGCCAGCGTGCACGCCGTGCGCGCACGTAAGGTGTAACATCCATATTCCTTCTAGACCCCTTGATTGTGTTAGGACATGAGTGGTGAGTTAGGGCAAGGAGGTAACCCTAGGTTATCTTGAACCAAGATATAATCACTAAGTGCAAACTAAGGAACACAAGTCAACCTAGGTCAATTAAATTCAAATTGGGTTCACCAACTCAAATTGATCTCACCAATACATCCCTAATCCTAAGGAGGAGACAATTGATCATTCATTTCATGAATTGGTAGGCCAATTACATGGATTTAATCAAAGTCAACTTAAAGTCAACATAAGTCAATTCAACCCTAATTGGATCAATTAGACTTCACACGGTCAAATTGACTTCATCCCTAGCCTTGTAACATTATTAGAGACCCAGTAGACCCAAAAGCCCCATCAAATGGATATCAATTCCTCCAATTTGACCCAAGTCAAACCTATGCTAAATTTTGGTCAAACCTACACCTTTTGGATAAATTGGCCCAATGGGGTCCCACCATGGCCCAAACAGCATAGGGTGGTGTCATAGGACTCAACACCAACTCATGGGTCCAGTAAACACATCAATTGACTGAGTCAACACCCCAAGTCAACCATGGTCAACATTGAGCCTAAAAGAGAAAAATGAAGGCCCACCCAATTCCAATGAGCTAAGGACTTGAACCAAAGCCCATCCTGTAGCCCACAAACATTATTTCATCCAATGCATTCTGATTTGGGAATCCCATGGCATTCAAGGGGGGTAAATTGAAAAATTCCCTCAAATATTAATGGGTCAAAGAAGAATTAATAGAAGGAGGCCATAAGACACTCCTTTCCTCTCCCCAAAGGAACCATTAGACACCCCAAATGCTTTGGAACTATTCTCCCATTACACCCAGCCAAACACCATCGAGGAGAGCACTCAATGCTCATGGTCGGACATCTTCCTTGATGACACCTCCATAAATATCCCTCCTCAACCTCATTGGATCCTTTCATCACCTTCAGAAGCTCTTAAGGAGTCAAATTAGAGTGTTGTATCAAAGATTTTGGTGGAGGATAGAGGAATTGAGCAGACTCATCGAAAAACATCTCGATCATGGTCATCCGCCGCATCAGCCGCCTCCAAACATAATTACGGGTGCATTTCTCCTCCTCACCCTTTGTGCTAGCATCCTAGATCCTTTAGGAGAGACATCGGGCTCAATTGAGCTCGATCCAATGTGAGAAAAATGAAGAATTCCGGAAAATAGAGTGGTGTCGGGTTCGTTGGAAACTGCCACCTCCGACGGCCAAACCACAACCAATCGATAGCCACTACCTCAATGGTGGGGGTGGTGGAGGTGGTTGGCCGAGGAGGTGGTTGAATGACCGGGAAATAGTCTTGGAGTTGGCTCTAGGTCAGACTCATCTGAGTCGTCGACTGGAGGTTGAAGACGACTCCATGGCCACAAATCGTGCTTTAAGATTAATATTTATACACTATAGTTTATTTGAATTTGTCACAGTTATTTACTGATATTCAAACAGAAAATTAAGGCTCTTAGAGGTCGAATTAGGAAAAATTGCCTGAGACAAATTTTGTAGTCCTGCATGTTAATTTCTATAAAAATTGAAATTAACTCATTTGGAACATTACAGCTCCCTACAGTGCAGTTTTACGGTGACTGGTTCTTAATAAGGATAGAAATTTAAATGTGAATAACTTTCTACTGGTAGCTTGTATGAGGCTGAAGTTTGGACCATGCATGAATGTATCGTAGACACACTATGTGCCTAAAAATTTAAATTGTCGGGGCACATTTTTCTATAGTTTTATTCAATAATTGATTTATTAAATTATTAGTATTTTAGTGATTAGACAACTTATATTGACCTAAATTTTGGGTGAGATATTGTTTAGGACATTATAAGTCACTGACCAAAATTTTAGGTCATTTGGAGCTCTGCATGTTGATATATTCCAATGCATGAGGCTATAGCTTAAGGTGTGTGATTTGCATTTATCCAAAAAGTGTATCTTATAAATTTAGCAAGATTGGCTTGGTTAAATCCAGTAAAATTTTGTACATACACTTATTTAGCGATAATACACCACCTTTGAAAATTTTAAGATTTTTGAAGTTAATATTCCTTGAAAAATAATTTAAATATATTATGTCATCAATTTGTATTGTTGAAATAAAAGGGACAAATATAGTTGGAAAAATTATGATTTTTAGTTAATTGCAATATTTTGTCATAATTCACCCCTGAAAATTTATTTAGGATTTTTTGATGAAAGAAACTTAGGGTTACTTCAATAATTACCATCATGCCATTTTTAGTATTCTTTTGAATTATTTATGGTCATACAAGTTTAGAAATTATGAATCTCTGAAATAATGTTTATTTAGCCTATATAACATATGAAAAATTTTATTGAATTTATTTGACAAGTATTTTAATTACTTTCTTTCAAAAGTGACATAGAGGATCAAATATTAAAAAATATGAATTAATTATTAGCTCTCACTATAAATTTATGATATTTTGCTCAACCATATTTTTCATCAATATGCACTTAGGATAATTTAGTTGTACTGGTTGTATACCTGTATGTGGCACTTCATGTTCAAAATCACTAGTGAGATTTATTTAATGAAATTTTATTTGTGGCCAGTTAATTTAGAAAAATTATGAAACTCTGGATTTATCTCATATGTGACTTGTTAGACCTCTGGAAATAATTTTAGGGTAATTGGCCAAGTATTTTGAAGTTTTCATTCTTACATCTAATCTAGTTCATATGATCTGCATATAGGTATTTGTTAGTACTAATCTAATTCAAAGAGAGCTGATTAGACTAAATAGGTATTTGAAAACTGTACATGATTGGAGTGTGGTTAGGGCCATGTTGCAATTCTGATTGGATTCCTAAGGCAGTCACCAAAAGGGATGAGGGTTAGAGTTACATGGACGTTAAGGGGAGTAGTGAGGCTTGAAGACCGATGAAAAATCATCACTCCCATGTAAGAAGCATAAACCACCTTAGAATTTCTAAGAGTAACAATGTGAGAGGGTTTTGATTAAAGGTAGTCACCAAATAAAATAAATATGCTGGAAAGAGAGATTTGGGCTTCATCCCATCGTATTCCCTAGTACCGCTGCGAGCCCTTCACCGGGTAGACCTCGGGAAGTCCAGGATTCACCTTAAACTTCTAATTATAATTAACCAATAGACAAGAGTAGTCTTATAAGTAGGCGAGTAAAGATAACAATGCACCTCATCCCATGTTATGGGATGGAGTGGGGCCAGGATTCATTAGTCCTGAGAGCCGGAGGCTCAGTATGGTTGTGATGTAGGACTTGTTAGTCCTGCGAGCTGGAGGCTCGGATGGGTGAGGTGATACCTTGCATGTGCATATGATGCGGTAGGTCCTCGGTACTAGACTAGTAATCACACCGATTGTAGTACGTGGACTTGGCAAGTCGATAAGGTCTACAGGGCCAGCTTAGTTTGGAGTGTGACACTTTCCAAATGACTTATAACTTGGCCGTTATGACTAGTATATTCCTGTAATGGGTATGCATAGAATCTAGAGTACACCAGAGATGGGTACAGAGGCGCATAGCCTTAGGCCTGGTAGTGTGTTTACCCGATTAGGAGTGGGGAGGTGTCTTTTCCCCAGCCACAGTTTGACCACGATGGGGTGTCTGAGAAGTTAGCTACCTCCAAAGAGTGGGGAAAAAAGGTTTGTGCGCACAAAGTCGACTAGTGTGGGTGAGTTGCACTTGCATGTAACATAACATAAGCATTGCATAGCTTGACATTCATTCCTAGCAGATCCTCATCATATAAATTAGTATGAGCACTTTTATATGATGAGTAAATTAATCAAAAATCATAACTTATAAGTTTTTATGGGCATTCATATAAGTTAAGGTACGCTTCTGTGATGATATTGTAGTTAGTTTCTTATTTTCTTTACTCACTGCTTATTGCTTACTTATTTATTGCTTCCTTTATTACTATTTATGTTGTTTACTGCATATATATAAACTGTTAGATAGTGTCATGTCACCTGCTTTTTCATTCTACTTTGTTGTTCTTCACTTCCTTCCTCCCGCACGGTGCATAGGAGTTGCAGGGGTGAGGCGAGGATGATAATGACTTAGACTTTTGACTAATGGTTGGTGGAAAATATTCTTTTAGGAGCGCATGGTGACGCAGCAGCACCACAACCTAGAGAACCAGCATCACAAGGAGGCAGGAGTTGAGGAGCCTTTGTCGCGCACTACTAATACCAGGCATCATGTTAATGAGTGTTCTTTTGATTAGCTTCCACATAGATGTGTTAGAGAGAGAGGGAGAGTGTGTGTGTGTGTGTGCACGCGCTTGTACTTTGGTACATGTACCAGGTTTAAGCCCTTATACTCTTTCAACAATTTTCTCATTGCGAACTATCATTTGATATATATTATATGCTGTTTTTTTATGGACTTAGTTTAATCTTTTACTTCTTTTCTTATTCGACATGTAATATGACCATACAAGCCGATATAATCGGCATTTTGTGGTAGCAACTAACTCGTGTGTTAGTATCACTGCAAGATGGCGGTTTTGGGCATAAAATCTTCCCTCGGACGTGGTCCATTATTGGGAGGGTGAATTTTACATAAGGGGCGTGCACGTACAGGCCGCGCGTGCGCATGCAAGGGGCGCACACGTGTAGGTCGCGCGCGCGCAAGGGGCACGCGTGTTCAGGCCGCATGCTTGCAAGGGGCGCATGCGTTAGGCTGAGCGCGCAAGGTACGTGCGCATGCATGCCACGCGCGTGCAAGGGGCGTGCATGCTCGTAAGGGGCGCTTGCCTGGGCGCAGGCCACGCACGGGGGCTACCCGAGCGCGCATGCAGGCTGGAAGCCCACAGGCTAGTCGCACGTTGCAATACGCGTGCGCGCCAGCGCGGCCTGGCAACTCTCGCGGTGTGGGGGGGGGGGGGGTTGCCTGCGCGCATGCGCGGGCTTGCCAACACACACGCGAGTGCGTCACCAGCACGCATGTGTTGTTTTTACGTGTGTGTATTTGGCTCTGCCCACTTCTCGGGTGTTTTCGAGCCTTAGAGAGCGCAACTTTTTTGCACGCGACTTGTCTACTCAGGTTGGTTTTCCCAGCGTGTTCTCGGTCCAAGTCCCTTTGGTTTGGTTCAGAAATTTCAGGGGGAACAGAATCAAATACCCCCAAATTTTTGCGGGTCGTGAACCGCAATGAAACGAGCTCAATTTTTTTTAAGCATGACTGTCTTGCCTTAGGGTTGACCGCTCGTACATCATTCTTGCTTATTTTGCGATGCTTATTGCGCGTTGCAGGACCGTCCACTCGTAGCGCACTTTGCATGATGCGCTGGTGCGGAAGCGCGTCATTTTTCACATTTCTTATTATTTGAATGTGCATGTATGGTGATGTGAATTCGTCGGTGCAGTTGTCGCAGGTCATTAGCACTAGTGGCGGTTTCTTGGATGTGACGTGGAGGGATATCCTGCCCCTTGTCATGATGTCGGGTAGGAACCGACAGGTCATTGTTGCCACTAGAAGATGTGGAAGGACAAGGTGTCCGTTTTCATGCTGCATCATAGAATGATTCAGTGTCCGTTCTTGACAGGATTTGGGATGTAGCTTCTGGGGCGGTGACGATTGATGGCGTCTGTGCCTCAGGATGTTGCAATGATGCGAGCTTTTGCATTTGCAAAATACAGGAAGTCCTGAGGCCTTGAGTGGAACGGTACCGGATGGCTGAGTGGGCCCTGGGAAGATGATTACGAAGGAAGGTCTATTGCGGTGGGGCATGTACGTTGTTAAGCTCTGCCTTGTACTTGGTGAGGGGCTACACGTATCACGGAGGATGCAGGGGCGTTCCGTCTCCCAAACAGGAGGTGCCTTGAAAGATGATATTGGCGATGGGGGAACACTTGATTGCATCTGCGCTGTATGTATATTTGGTATTGATGGCTTGGATGTTATCTTTGTCACTTCCATTGTTTAGTCGCGCAAGTTTTTTGTGACATGTTGAGCTTGCGACTCACTTCCTGTATTGGCATTGCGTGGTGAAGATCCTACCGTCGTTATTAGTCGGGGATATCGTTAGTCGCGGAACCATTCCTTGTTTTTGCCCACGTTGTGGTGGCTTATTATCGTGACACGCGTTGCAGTGGCCTAAGAGTATCTGGCACTTTTACGTTACTTGTTTGTTGTGCGCTCTTGCTGGCAATTATTGTCGAGCATTAGTTACGGGAGCTTGTCTCTTAAGCACGATGAGGGAGAATACTTGCCCCGTTGTCTTGGCGGTGCCGATGGACTCGGGAGTCTGTTTGTTTTGGGTGGTGGCGATAGATCTTGGTGTGCGCGCTTTGAGAGTACCCAGGATCCGTCGAAGAGACTTTTCTCATTTTTGTTTGAGGACCAAAGTCCATTCGCATTGTAGTTGTGACAAACATTTGTTCGATTGCGCTTTAGGAGGACCTGTGTCTGTCCGGATGGATGTGACGAAGAACCTGTGTTTGATCGCGCTTTAGGAGGACTTAGATCTATCTGGATGGAGGTGGCGAAGAACCATTGTTCGATCATGCTTTGGGAGGATTTGAGTCTGTCTGAATGAAGGTGTTGAAGAACCTCTGTTCAATCCTGCTTTAGGAGGACATGTGTCTGTCCGGATGGAGGTGGCAATGAACCTTTGTTTGATCAAACTTTAGTAGAACTGAGGTTTGTCCAGGTGTAGGTGGCAAAGAACCTTTATTCGTTCGCGTCTTAGGAGGACCGGGGGTCCGTCCAGGTGGAGATGACAAAGAACCTTTGTTCGTTCACATCTAAGGAGGACATGGGTCCGTTTGGGTAGAGATGACAAAGAACCTTTGTTCGTTCGCGTCTCAGGAGGAATGCAATCTGTTTGGGTAGAGATGGCAAAGAAACTTTGTTCGATCACACTTTGGAAGGACCTAAGTCCATCCGGATGGAGGTGGCGAGAAATCTTTGTTCGATCACTCCTTAGAAGAACTGGGGTTTGTTCAGGTAGAGGTGGTGAAGAACCTTTTGCTCGATTGTATCTCAGGAGGACCGAGGTTTATTTGGATAGAGGTGGCGAAGAAACTTTGTTTGATCGTACTTTAGGAGGACCTGAGTTCGTCCTATCTAGATTCCCTACAACGCAAGGGAAAAATGCCCAGATGCGTGGGAGCAGGATGCCCTACAATGTGGGGGTGAAATGCCCGGTAGAGTGGGAGCAGGATGCCCTACAATGTAGGGGCGAAATTCCCAACATCGTGGGAGTGGGATGCCCTACAATGCGGGAGCGAAACGCCTGACAGCATGGGAGCGGGATGCCCTGCAACGCTGGGGCAAAACACCCAGTTGTATGGGAGCAAGATGCCCTGCAACGCGGTGGCAAAACACCCGACATCATAAGAGTGGGATGCCATGCAACGTGGGGGTGAAATGTACGACAACATAGGAATGGGATCCCCTACAACGCGGGGGCGAAAAGCCTGACAGCGTGGGAGATGGATGCCCTACAATGCAGGGGCGAAACACCCGACAATATGGGAGCGGGATGCCCTGGAATGTGGGGGAGAAATACCCAACAAGTGTGGGAGCGGGATGCCCTATAATGCGGGGGCAAAATGACCGACAGTGTGGGAGCGGGATGCCCTGCAACACGGGGGCGAAACTCCCGATAATATGGGAGAGGGATGCCCTACGACGTGGGGGAGAAATGTAGCTGATTTGCCTTATTGTCCTGTCTGCCGTGATATGAGTTTTGTCTCGTTATATGCGGTCGAGGTTGCTAGGTACCATTACGCTCATTATCTTGAAGTGAAAATTTCTTGGTTGGAGTCCTCCAAAGAAAGCACCACGTAGGAGCTTTGAATTGGCCCCCATAATCTGTTGTGCCTCCATAGTGAAGCGACAAAAGTAATCCTCAAGTGATTCTTCTTCTGTTTGCCAGATCCTCGAGAGGTGCGAGTGGTCTCGAACGATTCGCTAGTTGGATATAGACTAATATGTGAAAAGTTGAGTTAGCTGCGTGAAGTTCTTTATTTCTCCCTCTTTCAGAGAGCGGAACCAAGTGCGAGCTTCTCCGCTCAGTGTTGTTGGGAACACTTGACACAAGAGTGAGTCTGGGGAGTTGTAGATGTGCATGATATCTACAAAGTGCTCAACGTGCTCCAGAGGGTTGCCTGACCCATCAAATGTCTCGAAGTTAGAGGGCTTGATTTCGGGGGGAACAGGATATGCTAGGACCTGCAGAACTAAAGGGAAGGTTTGGTGAATGGGGCGTTGCTCTTTTGTGTCTCGGTGCCCACCGTGCCCAGACTCCTCCTTGATCATGTGTCTCACTTCTTCGTGAGTAAGTCCTCTATCGGTTGGAGCAGCAGTTTCTTTTTTCACATGAAAGATTTCATGTGCAGGCATGGGAAGTTCGTGAGGGATTGTGAGGTGCGTGGAGCTGTCAATGCCGAACGATTTGTTTGCGATGGGATCCTTAGAGCGGGCAATGTCTTTAGGCATTGCCTGACTCGGGATCTGTGGTGGTTGATCTCCTGGTGCAATATCCGCTTTGGGAGCACGACGAGCCCTTAAGTTTCCCAACAAGATGAGTGCCTTCACGCGACGCTCCTTTATCATGCTCCTGGATTCTTCCCCTGATGCTTGAGATGTGATGATGGTGGATCCTCGCTGAAGCGAGGCGCTGCCCGCGGGTAGGTCGGTGGGGGCTGAATTGGTGCGCTTTTTTAGTGTCACATCGCTAGCAGTTTGTGCGTTTTTCTTTGTTATTGTTATTTTTCGAGCGTGCATATGTGATGCAAGTGTTGTTTTCATGGTGGTGTTGCAGGTTTTGGAACACTTTCTCATATATGGCGCCAAAATATTGCGGGTACCCGGTTTTTCGCCGGTCCGGAGAATCAGACCATCTTAGCTCCAAGTCGGACCTGGCACGCTATCAGTCAAAGAAAAACAGTAGCAAATGACAAAAACTTTTTTTACGTGGAAAACTCAGAAAAAGTGAAAAACCACGTGGCTGGATCTGTGGCGAGACAAAATTCACTATTTTTTTGGAGTTTACAAGAGTTTAGGGATGATTTCTCGGAGGGTGACAAACCGCCTCTCTGTTACAATTATGAAGTATGAAATGATGAAAAAAACTAAGTTGTCGGAGCCTCGATGGAAGCGCTCCGGCTAGGAGATCTGCTAAATCCACGGAACCTGATGGAAGTGTTCCGGCTGGGAAAAAAATCTCTAAATCCACGATGTCTCAATGGAAGTGCTCCTGCTGAAGCAGAGCATTGGTGGGAGCGCTTTCACGAAGAAGTACATTGTGCCTTGGAAGCTTGATGGAGCCTTTGCGCTAAAAGGGGAGCGGAGCGGAGAATCAGACTATATCCACAATCTCGTCAGAAAACCTCAGAGCTCTTTCTAGTCACTGAAGTTGTTTGTCTTCAAATGAAGGCCTTAGCTAGAACCTATTTATAGTTTTCAAGAATAATATGCTGGTAATTCGTCGGGACGGAATTTGTGCTGGTGAATGACGTCACACTGTTTCGGTCATCTGGATCTCCAAATTTAACGAAATGAAGAAAGTGCCCCTCAAGCAGTTCGGGTGGCCCGGGCAGGTTGCCCGACGACAACGGCAGCCGATGGCGATGGGAGGCGGCGGCCGCAGGCGCGCGTTTGTGTGTCGGCTGCGCGCGCCCGCGCGGGCAGGCTGCGCGAGCACGGGCAGGCTGCGCGAGCACGGGCTGGAAGGCCTCCCGCGCGCGGTTGCGTCGCCCGCGTGTGTGTGTTGTTTGTGCGGGTGTGTGTGTTTGGCTTTGCCCTCTTCTAGGATATTTTTTTTGAGGGGGAGCGTTGCTTTTTGCGCGCGACTTGTCCGATCGAGATGATTTTCCCCACGTATCCTCGATTCAAGTCTACCCTGATTTAGAAATTTCACCGGAAACTCATCAACCAAAATTTAAATCATTACTTATGTTTATACTTTATATCGGAAAAATAAAAAAACACTAATAAATAATAATATAAAAAATCGATTGTATTTATTTTTTAAAATAGGAGAAAACATGTTGTGCCCACCGCGGTGAGGAATTGAGGATTCCATAATTTATAAACTTTAATAATATATTAAAAATGATTTGGAAAATCAACTTGGGCCCCCAAGCCATCCCGTGTTCAAGTCACGTGGAGGATTAAGGTGGCCCATTAATAGCCGTCCGATCATGAGTTCATGACAAATCCTTTACTATACTTTCCCTTCGGCCGGCTGGGTTCAGTCAAACTCAGTCAAGCATTTGCCGGAAATTCGGTCTATTTTAATCGTCAGCGGTTAGTCTCTGCCCGTAGATTTTTGGTTAGCTTAGCTGTCCTATTGCAACTTTTTTACATAAATATTTCAGTCATAAATATTAAATACACTTATTAGCAAAATAGACTGATATAATTTAGGCTTATTAATCCAAATGATTTTTTTAAGGGCGGCTTCATTCAAGAATATTATTGTCTATCACTCATCCAAAAATCAAAATTTTTGTTCTGAGCACTACCCGCTTTCAAAGAAAGAAGCGCGGGTAGCGCATGAGCCGTCTGATGGGGCTTTAAAAAATGCTTTGTTTGTTTTTTTTTTGACTGACGACTGACGTTGGATTTAAAGCTGAGCTTTTATTGGAGCCTAGAGTCTTGAAATTTATTTTATGAATTGGATTTTTAGGAGTGGGTATTATTGATTATGGGCCTTATATTAGCATCACAGTTTTGGCTATTAGCACTTTTTGCTATCTACAAACATTGTTTTTTAAAATTGATTATTCGCAAACACGAAAACTATTCACACTCAAAAATTGGAAAAAGGGAGGAGCAGAGCACTACCATTTGGAGGAGGAATGAGCGCTTGAAAATCGTGGAATAGAGGAGTGCCGCCGCCAAGAGAAAGGGAGATCGTCGGATGTGGAAAGGATAGCCGCCAGATGATGGAGGTGAACGCGCCGGGATAAAGAACACGGCTCTAGAAATGGAGGAGGAGCACTTGTCAGATTTGAAGCACTTCAGACCGGATGAAAAGAGAGGAGGAAGGGTCGTCAGTGACATGTTTGGAGGGGAGGCAGAAGCACGAGAGGGGCGAGTGCACATAAGGAATAATTTTTATGCAGTATTTGTTAATAGGAATTCTAAAAGTAAAAAAAACTCAAATTTGTTTGCGGATAGCCAAAAGTGCGGTGCTAATATCAACACCATTTTAACTATGTATTATCACTGTTGGGATTTCCTGAGCCAGTTCGAACAAGCCCATGGAACTGCGTGTGACCACTAGAGCCTTGGTCGAGTCAACACGTGCCAACTTGGCCCCGTCTCGTCGTGCACATCCATGCAGGCACCAGGCCGTGTAAGGCCTTAGCCGCGCACCTCGACACGTTTCACCGCCCTCCGGCCGCACAAAAGTGGGGGGCCATTTTTTGGGAGGAGCGTGTACAACCCCGTATTCGCAGAGTAGGGCCCCCTTTGGTAGGCGCAGAGCCAGTTTCAAGTTTTTAAGCTTTTTAGAGATTTTGGACTCTTGGTGGCCAATTTTGGCTTGGACTTGGAAATATACTAGTAGGGGGATGAAATATTTTTCTCCCCCGGCCCCCTCGGGGGGTCACCAGGTCGCCGAGCTCCCCAGGCCGCCGAGCTCCCCAGGCCGCCGAGCTCCCCAGGCCGCCGAGCTCCCCAGGCCGCCGAGCTCCCCAGTTCGCCGAGCTCCCCAGGCCGCCGAGCTCACCAGGCCGCCGAGCTCCCGAGGCTGCCGAGCTCCCCAGTTCGCCGAGCTCCCCAGGCCGCCGAGCTCACGAGGCCGCCGAGCTCCCCAGGCCGCCGAGCTCACCAGGCTGCCGAGCTCCCCAGGCCGCCGAGCTCCCCAGGCCGCCGAGCTCCCCAGGCCGCCGAGCTCCCCAGGCCGCCGAGCTCCCCAGTCCGCCGAGCTCACCAGGCCGCCGAGCTCCCCAGGCCGCCGAGCTCCCCAGTCCGCCGAGCTCCCCAGGCCGCCGAGCTCACCAGGCCGCCGAGCTCCCCAGGCCGCCGAGCTCCCCAGTTCGCCGAGCTCCCCAGGCCGCCGAGCTCCCCAGGCCGCCGAGCTCCCCAGGCCGCCGAGCTCAAGGCCAATTGGTCGTAGGGGCATTTCGGTCATTTTATCCCCAGGACTTGGAAAAACTATAAATAGACCCCCTTGGGTACCTTTGGAGAGGCATTGGCTTTTGGCTTCCTCCTCCCTAGCTTTCTTCTTGGTAGAGTTGAGAGAACTCTCCAAGATACCCAGCTCTCATTGGTAAGGGAGGGGAAGTGTTCTTGTGACCTTCCGGGTGTGTGGTGGGACCTCCGCGCTAGAGCCGAGGGTCTGTTCCTATTTTCCCAAGTCTTCGGTCCGTGACATCCCCCCGAGTGTAGTAGGTGTGAGGTCACCCCTTCCCCAAGGGTCGAACTCCACAGAGACCAAGTTTTTGGTTTCAACATTTTGGTGCGGTGAGCGTGGAGAGTGACCAACACAGAAGATCTCAGGAGAGTGTCATGGCTGGAGATCAGGGAGGTAGTGATGACCTCGGCGGTCTCCCCAACCCAGGACCCTTTGTAGGAAGGGAGGAGTTCATGGCTTCCATCGAAGGCATCATGGGGATGCTTAGAAGCATTGCCCCTCGGGCTGACAGCTTAACCCCCACCCCCCAGGGACTAGCTCCCAGGGGTCTCGGCGAGCTAACCCAGAGTGGTCTCGGCGAGCTGGCTCCCAGGGGGCAAGGCGAGATCACCCCAGCAGGGGGAGAAGCAAGTGTGCCGGATAGGAGACCAGGGAAGGAAAGGATGGTAGAGGGGGTTGAGCGAGACTTCCCAGGCCGAGAGCTGTTCCCCAGCCCGGCGAGAGCTAGCCCTCCTAGCGAGCAGGTCGCGCGAGTAGAGATGGCGAGAGCCCCCCTTAGGGGGTCACCCTTTAGTGAGTTGATCATCTCAACTCCCGTTCCCGAGGGGTTCAGAGAGCCAGACATGGCTTACTATACCGGGAAGGATGACCCCGTCCAGCACCTGCAGTGGTTCGAGGATGCCGTCTCCATCAGGCCAATGACGGACGCCTTCAAGTGCCGTCTATTTGCGATCACCTTGAAAGAGAAGGCGAGGGACTGGTTCCATCAACTCCCTCCAAGGTCCATCTTCGGGTTCGAAGACTTGAGCCGGAGCTTTCAACTTCGCTTCTCCACCTCCAAGAAGAGGAAGAAAGGTCCTGAGTCCCTCTTCCTGATAAAGCAAAGGGCTGAGGAGTCGCTGGCCCACTACGTTGACAGGTTCCAGTAGGAGGTCCTTGACATCCAAGAGGTGCCAGGGTATGCCCTCTAGATGGCGTTTACGGTGGGGTTGTGCGAAGGGTTCTTCAAGATGAGCTTGACCCGGAAGACCCCCCTTTCCTTCGAGGAGCTGATGGAAAGGGAAGTAGAGGAAATAGCCATGGAGGCAGCCAACCCGGCCTTTGTAAAGAAGTTGGCAAGGTTGACAGAGGTGGAGTCAAAGGAGCAAGGTGGCTCGAGGCATCATGAAGGGAGAAGGAGAGAGGAGCATAGAGCTCAAGGGTTCCAGAGACAGGAGGGTCCAGAGCCAGGCTGGAGGCAGCAGGGTGGACCTGCCCATGGTCCAGGAAGAGCTCTCATCCAGGATGGAGGGAACCATCATGGGGGCCAAGAGAGGTTCAACTTCCAGAAGCAAGCCCCAAGACAACTCCTGCCCCCACCCCAGCAAGCGATGGCGATCGGTCGAAGGGAGAGGAGGAACCGCACGGGAAGAGGAAGAGTAAGAGTAGAGTTACCCTACTGTGAGTTCCACCAGGAGGAGGGCCATGCAACAGCTACCTGCCCCGAATTCCTGGAGGTGAGAGGAGCGAGAGGTCAAGCCCAGCAACCACCCCCGAGGCAGATCGAAGCCCCGCCCCAAGCCAGGGAGGAAGACAGATGTGAGGATCGGGTCGACGTGGGCACCCGGGGAAGGATCGGTTGATGCAAGAGGCGAAGGAGCCTCGCCTCAATAGGATCTTGTATTTTTTATTATGTTGTACTGAGTCTAGCCCCCGACCCACTGAGTCGGGAGAGGTCATGTAACCCAACTATTTTCCCCTTTTGAGGATGTTGAATTTTGGCAGAGTTCAGGTGACACGCCCCGTCCCTAAGTCCCTTAGCTCCGAGATGATTCCGCTGCCAGGCTCTCACTAGCTGGTGGGTTCAGGTTGATCTCTCGTGGGAGCTAAGTCCTTTTGCTCCGAGATGATTCCGCTGCCAGGCTCTCACTAGCTGGTGGGTTCAGGTTGATCTCTCGTGGGAGCTAAGTCCTTTTGCTCCGAGATGATTCCGCTGTCAGGCTCTCACTAGCTGGCAGGGCAGGTTGATCTCTCGTGGGAGCTAAGTCTTTTTGCTCCGAGATGATTCCGCAGCCAGGCTCTCACTAGCTGGTGGGTTCAGGTTGATCTCTCGTGGGAGCTAAGTCCTTTTGCTCCGAGATGATTCCGCTGCCAGGCTCTCACTAGCTGGTGGGTTCAGGTTGATCTCTCGTGGGAGCTAAGTCCTTTTGCTCCGAGATGATTCCGCTGTCAGGCTCTCACTAGCTGGCAGGGCAGGTTGATCTCTCGTGGGAGCTAAGTCTTTTTGCTCCGAGATGATTCCGCTGTCAGGCTCTCACTAGCTGGCAGGGCAGGTTGATCTCTCGTGGGAGCTAAGTCTTTTTGCTCCGAGATGATTCCGCTGCCAGGCTCTCACTAGCTGGTGGGTTCAGGTTGATCTCTCGTGGGAGCTAAGTCCTTTTGCTCCGAGATGATTCCGCTGTCAGGCTCTCACTAGCTGGCAGGGCAGGTTGATCTCTCGTGGTAGCTAAGTCTTTTTGCTCCGAGATGATTCCGCTGCCAGGCTCTCACTAGCTGGTGGGTTCAGGTTGATCTCTCGTGGGAGCTAAGTCCTTTTGCTCCGAGATGATTCCGCTGCCAGGCTCTCACTAGCTGGTGGGTTCAGGTTGATCTCTCGTGGGAGCTAAGTCCTTTTGCTCCGAGATGATTCCGTTGTCAGGCTCTCACTAGCTGGCAGGGCAGGTTGATCTCTCGTGGGAGCTAAGTCTTTTTGCTCCGAGATGATTCCGCTGCCAGGCTCTCACTAGCTGGTGGGTTCAGGTTGATCTCTCGTGGGAGCTAAGTCTTTTTGCTCCGAGATGATTCCGCTGTCAGGCTCTCACTAGCTGGCAGGACAGGTTGATCTCTCGTGGGAGCTAAGTCTTTTTGCTCCGAGATGATTCCGCTGTCAGGCTCTCACTAGCTGGCAGGGCAGGTTGATCTCTCGTGGGAGCTAAGTCTTTTTTCTCCGAGATGATTCCGCTGCCAGGCTCTCACTAGCTGGTGGGTTCAGGTTGATCTCTCGTGGGAGCTAAGTCTTTTTGCTCCGAGATGATTCCGCTGCCAGGCTCTCACTAGCTGGTGGGTTCAGGTTGATCTCTCGTGGGAGCTAAGTCCTTTTGCTCCGAGATGATTCCGCTGCCAGGCTCTCACTAGCTGGTGGGTTCAGGTTGATCTCTCGTGGGAGCTAAGTCCTTTTGCTCCGAGATGATTCCGCTGTCAGGCTCTCACTAGCTGGCAGGGCAGGTTGATCTCTCGTGGGAGCTAAGTCTTTTTTCTCCGAGATGATTCCGCTGCCAGGCTCTCACTAGCTGGTGGGTTCAGGTTGATCTCTCGTGGGAGCTAAGTCTTTTTGCTCCGAGATGATTCCGCTGCCAGGCTCTCACTAGCTGGTGGGTTCAGGTTGATCTCTCGTGGGAGCTAAGTCCTTTTGCTCCGAGATGATTCCGCTGCCAGGCTCTCACTAGCTGGTGGGTTCAGGTTGATCTCTCGTGGGAGCTAAGTCCTTTTGCTCCGAGATGATTCCGCTGTCAGGCTCTCACTAGCTGGCAGGGCAGGTTGATCTCTCGTGGGAGCTAAGTCTTTTTGCTCCGAGATGATTCTGCTGCCAGGCTCTCACTAGCTGGTGGGTTCAGGTTGATCTCTCGTGGGAGCTAAGTCCTTTTGCTCCGAGATGATTCCGCTGTCAGGCTCTCACTAGCTGGCAGGGCAGGTTGATCTCTCGTGGGAGCTAAGTCCTTTTGCTCCGGGATGATTCCGCTGCCAGGCTCTCACTAGCTGGCATGGCAGGTAGAGGTTGACTTTTTACCCTGAGGAGGTCTCGCCACCCAGGCTCTCATCAGCTGGCATGGCAGGTTGGCCCCCCCAGGAGGCTAAGTGTTTTTTGCCCTGAGTAGGTCTCGCCACCCAGGCTCTCATCAGCTGGCATGGCAGGTTGGCCCCCCCAGGAGGCTAAGTGTTTTTTGCCCTGAGTAGGTCTCGTCACCCAGGCTCTCATCAGTTGGCATGACAGGATGACCCCTCGGAAGAGGCCTTACAGTCTTTCGACACCACGAGAGCAAGCTGTACTCAGCGAATACGTTGGGTTGGATGTTTCTTTCCGAGCTTGTGCCAAGCTCGAAAAGAGCGGGGATTATGTACAACCCCGTATTCGCAGAGTAGGGCCCCCTTTGGTAGGCGCAGAGCCAGTTTCAAGTTTTTAAGCTTTTTAGAGATTTTGGACTCTTGGTGGCCAATTTTGGCTTGGACTTGGAAATATACTAGTAGGGGGATGAAATATTTTTCTCCCCCCGGCCCCCTCGGGGGGTCACCAGGTCGCCGAGCTCCCCAGGCCGCCGAGCTCCCCAGGCCGCCGAGCTCCCCAGTTCGCCGAGCTCCCCAGGCCGCCGAGCTCACCAGGCCGCCGAGCTCCCGAGGCTGCCGAGCTCCCCAGTTCGCCGAGCTCCCCAGGCCGCCGAGCTCACGAGGCCGCCGAGCTCCCCAGGCCGCCGAGCTCACCAGGCCGCCGAGCTCCCCAGGCCGCCGAGCTCCCCAGGCCGCCGAGCTCCCCAGGCCGCCGAGCTCCCCAGGCCGCCGAGCTCCCCAGGCTGCCGAGCTCCCCAGTCCGCCGAGCTCACCAGGCCGCCGAGCTCCCCAGGCCGCCGAGCTCCCCAGGCCGCCGAGCTCCCCAGTCCGCCGAGCTCCCCAGGCCGCCGAGCTCACCAGGCCGCCGAGCTCCCCAGGCCGCCGAGCTCCCCAGTTCGCCGAGCTCCCCAGGCCGCCGAGCTCCCCAGGCCGCCGAGCTCCCCAGGCCGCCGAGCTCCCCAGGCCGCCGAGCTCAAGGCCAATTGGTCGTAGGGGCATTTCGGTCATTTTATCCCCAGGACTTGGAAAAACTATAAATAGACCCCCTTGGGTACCTTTGGAGAGGCATTGGCTTTTGGCTTCCTCCTCCCTAGCTTTCTTCTTGGTAGAGTTGAGAGAACTCTCCAAGGTACCCAGCTCTCATTGGTAAGGGAGGGGAAGTGTTCTTGTGACCTTCCGGGTGTGTGGTGGGACCTCCGCGCTAGAGCCGAGGGTCTGTTCCTAGTTTCCCAAGTCTTCGGTCCGTGACATCCCCCCGAGTGTAGTAGGTGTGAGGTCACCCCTTCCCCAAGGGTCGAACTCCACAGAGACCAAGTTTTTGGTTTCAACAGAGCGGGCAGCCAAGCGGCCACCTCGTGTAATATTTTATTGAGCCACCAGAACCCTAGTGGGCCCAATAAAAATAACTCGAACCTTTACCCATGACCCACACTCGGATAAGAGGTAACCCTAAGCAGGGTATATAGAGGTAGAAAACTCCAAATTGAGTTCTAACAGTTCCCATGGCTTCGTATAATCAATACAAGTGCATTGGAACTCGTTTCGTTGAACTCCGAGGTCATATGGTAAGTAGGGTCCCTCGTAAAACATCGCGAAACGAGATTTTCGGATAATGACCTAAAGAACTCCGGTTTGAGTTCTGTAAGTTCTTATGGCTTCGTATAGTCAATACGAACCCACTAAAACCTATTGTGTCGCAATACGAAGTCTAACGATAAATATCAGCAATTTGATCGTTTTAACGCGACGCGACACATAGATTTTGGATAATTAGCAAACGAACTCCGATTCGACCCCAGTCAGTGGCATTGGACCCGTGTAGTCAATACAAAGTCAACCGAGTACGTTCCGGTCAATTTCAGTTACAGATAGTCAACCCATGGTCAAATCAAGCATAGCAATGCACCGAAAAGCGTGCACACACAAATTATGACACGACACCCCAACTTTGACCAGACTCCCAATAACATAGATCTTTTTTGACTTTGACCAGCAAGGGGGACCCACCCGAGGGTTGACTTTGGTCAAACCCTCCTAAAAGTCATTTTTTGGATTTTTTTTCCAAAGAGGTGTTCACCCTCTCTTCATTAATGGCTAAGGCCCCATCCCCTCTCACATATTGGGCCACCAAAACCAACCACATGATGGGAATGGGCCATGGGCCAAGGTAGGCCCAACTTTTCCCTTCCCCTCCTCTTTTCTCTCCTTAAGAATCAAGGCCCAAGCCCATCCCCTCTCCCCTTGGATGGCTGCCACTTAGAGGCCCTAGGATGGTGCCACATAACCAAGACAAGTGGAGGGGAGGAGAGGAGCTCCTCCCCTCATGGGATTAATCCCACATTGGCTATGGGAGGGATGTCCACCCTCCCCAAGCCTATAAAAGGCTATGCCCCTACCTTCCTCCTCATTAACCCCAAGAAGCCCAGGGAGCCCTCACCGGAACCCTACCTCACCGGGAAAAAGCAAACCCGAGCCAAGCTCTCTGCAGCCTCTAATGGCAACTCGATCGAGGCCCTCCCAAGCTCTTCCAGGCTAGGGGGAACCTTCTCCCCTCTCCCTTTCAAATATTTTGGACATCCTACATGGGCCTCCCGGCGGTCGGAGCACCGCCGACACCACCCAACCCATGCTCCAGGTCGTATGGTGGTCCTATGAAGCTACCCTCTCCCAGTGCCGGTGGTGGCGCTAGGGAAGGTCAAGTCCACCGAAGATACCTTTCTCTGGTGGTGGAAGGTCGGGGTGTCGTCGGAAAGCACTGCTCCGGCAGCACCCGAGAAACAGACAAATACTCTGTTTTTACTCTACCGGAGGCCGGTGGTGGCAAGTCGTCGGGCCACCACCGAAGAGGAGCTCTGCGCCCGACGCGTTGGTTGGGGGTGGTTTCGTGGTCGGGATAGTCACCGGAGAGGCAGGGTGGCACGGTGGCGCTGTGAGTAAAGCCGCCGCCACCTTGCTCTCGGTTTCATAAATTCCGGCGGTGGCCGGCGGCAGCAGCCACCGGACCACCACCCAAAGATTTGCCAGCCCCCAACGAGTCGATCGGGGGCAGTTCTGGCACCCGGCAATGGCCGACTGCCGGTGGCAGAGGGCCACCGCCTTCTTCTCCGGCGGGGAAGATCACCGCCGTTTATCTTACGGGAATGAGATGAACGGTCGTAATCTTCTCAATTCCCTCCCCCGCCTCATCTTCTGCTCCCCCGACAGCGGATTCGTTGCTGATCTGCTGTGGGGAAGCGTTGGTTGTTTTCCTTGTCTGGCTCAATCCCCGGCCGCAGGATCAAGCCCGATCTGCTATATGCAGACCAGTTTTAATTAGAACTTTGGATATTTTTTATAAAAAATATAGGCTCCTAAGGAAAAATTGTTGAACATGAAAGTTGTCTCATTCAATAAGGGCTTTCTCCAAAACAATTTTTAGAATTTTTGGAATGAATTTAATATTTTAAAAATCCCAAATGATTTTTAATTGGCCAAATTAGAGGCCCAAAATTGTTCAAAATTTTTGAGAAAAATTGTTTGCTCATTTTAGGCCTCCCTAAGGGTTGTATTAAATTTGGAAACCTTGAGAGAAAAATTGGAGTTTTTCCAATTTAGTTTAAGTCTAGGGTCGCAGAAAAATTAATGCGTCCGATTTTCCTAAAACGAAAATTTGAGCGTGCGATCATCCTTTTATGTTTAATAATAAGTTCAAATTATTTTACCAACAAGTGTGTCCGAGGAGAATGCCCAAGCTCTAAGCATTCCGAGGTTTCGTGGAACTATTGAACGCCTCGTCTTTATCTGTTATAAAGCTCTCGAGTGACTTGGACAAATTTGGAAAATGAAAATACGGGCAATCATGCTTGACGAATAATAAAGGTGGAACCCTTAAATTCTTCATGTATGATTAAGGCACAACAATAAAGGGTGCAACAAAACTATTATCAGACCTGAATAATGGGTGAAACCCAAACTAAACCTCCTGAGAATGGAGATAGAACTGAACTAAATCTCCTGAGAACGGACATGAAACTGAACTAAACCTCCAGAGAATGGAGATGGAACTGAACTAAACCTCCTGAGAATGGAAATGGGACTGAACTAAACCTCCTGAGAATGGAGATGAAATTGAACTAAATCTCCTAAGAACGGAGACGAAACTAAAGCCTCCTGGATGGAGTGATTGGACTACTAATCATTTTCTTTATATTTTATTCCAGTCTCGTACTGATCTAGTTCATTTATTTATTTCAGTTCAGTACTTTCTTTTTACTACTCCAGTCTTGTACTGGTCCAGTTCATTTATTTATTTTAGTTCAGTACTTTCTTTTCAGTACTCTAGTCTCGTACTCAGTGGCGGATGCATGAATTTTTTCCTGTGTGGGTGGACCTAAAAACTTGAAGAAAAAATTTTGCAATACAGAGAACAATCAAACCTAACTTACTAGACATATCTACAACTAATACACATATAAACAATGATACACATATCAATAAGAACATGTACTTCAGTACTTCACAGTAAAAGCATATAAGGCGAAAATAAAAGAAAATACAGTAATAGACAAGAAGTGCAACAAAAAATACTGAAACATCATACACAAATGAAATGCGTTTTGCAGTCTACAGAATAACCTTGCTTATAAAATTCCTCTACGAGCTTTTATGTTTTGAAAACATTTCATTATCACCTCATTATTGATAGTAGAAAATACATCTTTTCAATATATGTCACTAAACATGCATTCATCCACTCATCCCCCCATTAGATTACATAGTGATGACTTGATAATCTTCATTGTCGAAAAAACTCTTTCTACAGTTGCAGTTGCAACAGGTAATAATAGTGCAAGCTTCATAAGCAAATACACCAATGGATAAAGAACATCCTTCTTCAATTCAACTAGTCGCATAGCTAATCCTCCAAGACCAATCACCTCTGCAAAGTCATCGTTTGAGCGAATATCCAAAATATAATTTTCAAGCTGATTATCGAGCTCCATTAATTCAACTGGAGAAAAGTCCATGGGATAATGCCCAACAAATCGAATCAGTTTGTGCTTATCAAATGCAGAAAATCCATTACTTGAATCCAAACTTGTAATATATAAAAGCAATTCAGTATTCACTTTATCAAATCGATTATTTAACTCGATAAGTTGTAGATCTATGACCGCATAAAATAATTCCACACGATAAAGATGAAGGTTTGAAGTATCTTCAGATTTACGTCTTGATCTTTCACGTGCAATAAATTTATCTTTCATGTTTGGAACTACAATTTCATGTTTGTTGCAGAAAAGAGTTACCTCATGAAGTAAAAAATCTCATTCATTGTCCCTCAATTTTTTGTAATCGTTACTTGGAAATTTTGACAAGAGTCATGGCATTTACAAGGTCTTGATCGCTCCTTTGTAATGTTTGTGATAAATCATTAGTGATCCCTAAGATAGTTCTCATTAAGTGGAGTTGGAATATAAATTCAAAACACTGCATAACATTCAATAATTCACTCGCTTCAGCTTTTTACTCTGAAAGTGTGTCATCCTCTTCAATAATCTCAAGCACTTCAATAACTGATGAGAATAAGCAAATTAAACTCAGAAGAGTTCTATAATGCGAGTTCCATCTTGTGTCTTCTGCTCTTTTCAAAGTTTTTTCTTGATTCAAACCTATCCCTATTGCAACTTCACCACTAGATATTTCTTCAACAACCTTTATAAATTGCTTCTCCCGGAGAATGTCTCTATGCTTGCAAGATGCCCCAATAATGTTTGTTATAATTGCGACCATGCTAAAAAAAGAACAAATTTTTTTTGTGTTTTTTTGCGACCGCAACAAGTGTCAACTGAAGTTGATGAGCAAAGCAATGGACATAATAGGCGGATTGATTTTCTTCCATAATTAATGATTTTAGACCATTGAATTCACCTTGCATATTACTAGCTCCATCGTATCCTTGTCTCTGTAAGCTTGATAGACTCAACCCATTTTTAGCAAAAAAATGCTCAATCGCTAGCTTAAGTGACTAAGCGCTCGTATTTTCCACATGGATAATGCCCAGAAAGCGCTCAATTATCCTTCCATTCTTGTCAACATAACGTAGAGCTATAGCCATTTGTTCTTTAACAGAGGAATCACGAGCTTCATCAACTAAAATAGAAAATAACTCAGCTTGTACAATCTCTTTAATGATGATATTTGTAGTCTCTGTTGCCGCAACTTGAACAATATCTCTTTGGATACTTGGTGCTACTAATTTAAGATTTTCGGGAGCATTCCGTAGTACAACTTTATTAATGTTTTCATTATGATCTGCAAGAAATTGAAGAAGTTCTAGAAAATTTCCTCGATTGCCTGATTCTTCAGATTCATCATGACCACGAAATGCTAATCCTTGCTTTAAAAGAAATCTAATACAATCCAATGAAGCTTCCAGGTGGGTGCGATAATCATTTCTAGCTTGTTCAGATTGAGTGCACAAAGCAACTTCAATGTGTTGTTTTTGGTTCATCAAGTCAAGACAAGCCCTCAAGCATTTGTTATGGATACTACTATGATTTCCAACATGAACATCCAACATATCTTTATGTTTCCAATTTGTGAAACCACCAATAACAAAAGCATCTCCTCCTCCTTGGTCTTCATGCTCGGGCTTGAATAGATAACAACATAAGCAAAATGCAGCATCTTTTACTATGCTATACTCTAACCAGTAATTGTATTCGTTAAACCAAGAACGAATAAATCTACGTGGATCGTTTCCAATAAGTCTAATTGGGAAATTATGATTTTTTGGTTGGAAAGCTTTTTTTTGTAGATACCACCTTCGAACTTTCTCTTTATCATTTGGATCATAATCTTAAATATTCTTTCGTAATCCCGGGTCTGCAGGAAGCTCCTCTACATTGAGTTCTAATCGTGGACAAATAACTCTACTGGAAGAAATAACTGATTATATGTTTGCTTTTCTCTTAAAATTTTTTTCCATGAGGACCTAAAATGAAGTTTAAAGATCAGTCATACCTAAATTGTCACTCTTCAAAGATCAGCCAACAATAAGAAGAAATTATAATAGTATAAATATTTAAGATACGTGAACGGTGAACACCAAATCATTTAAAATTGAAAAGAAAATAAGAAATAATACAGTTATACAGTGATCCATGAACACCAAATAGTATAAAGATTTAAGATCAAGTTTTGATGGTCAAAATAAGGAATAAAAGAGTGATAATGTGATACCTGCTTATCGGCTCACGACTTTCGGACTGTCGGAGAAGAAGGTCAGAAGGGATATGTCGGTCGAGTCACCAGTCGAGGCGCCTGTTGGAGAAGGAGAAGGTCGTCGCTAAAAAAAAGGAGTTGACGGTTTATATATATCCTGAACCCTAAAATAGACAGCGGTTTATATATAAACCGCTGTCTATTCTAACCTGAATAATAGACAGTGGTTTATATATAAATCGTTGTCTATTCTTTATAGTAGAATAGACAGCTTCAGGGTAGAATAGACAGCAGTTTATATATAAACTGCTGTCTATACTCTAAATAGACAACGGTTTATATATAAACCGTTGTCAATACTGAGAATATACAGTGGTTTAAACCGCTGTCTATTCTAACGTTCAGGGTACACGGGATTAAATAGACATCGGTTTATATATAAACCGTTGTCGGCAAAATCGTGTCAAGTGTCCAATAAATCCAACGCTGTCAAGCTCCATCTCTAACAGTTTATTTCATTATTTTTTAAAAAATAAGGCCCAAAAATTTGGCGCTATTCCTGCTCACAAAGAACCATATTCCGTGATTTTTTTTCTCAGTGTGGGCGGCCGCCCACACTCGCCCTTTATTAAGTCTGCCCATACTCGTACTGGTCCTGGCTATTTACTTTCAGTTTAGTTCTTTTCTATTAAGTACTATTCCAGTCTCATACTGGTCCAATCTCTTTCAATACTTACTTTCAGTTCAGTTCTTTCAGTTCAGTACTACTCCAGTTTCATACTGGTCTTTTTTCATTACAATATTTCAATTCTATAATTTACTATTTTAAACACAGGTCCTGCCCTGACAGGCAGATATTTGATAGGTTGAGCCTTAGTTGGGGATAACAGGAGTTGAGATACTTCTCTTAAATTAGCCTCAAATAAAGTGCTCTCACGCTCATTTTCAAAAGTCGAGCAAAGTGTCGTTTGCCCAAATTATTTAAAGCATAGTAGGGCAAGCTGCTATAGACCCGGTACATGCTAACAAAATTGATAAATTTGATTGCTTGTAAATTGCTTGCGGTAAATTATGGTGGGCCAGTCACTTCCGCAGACCGATCGTACTGGTATGGGAAGTTCGATGACTCAAGGCGATAAGGAGATGAGTACCACGGGAGACCAGCCATTATATTTTTCCCCGTTGGGTTTTCTCCGATGGTCGGCCAAAATGTTGAATCACCGGATGTCGCTCACATCCAAGAGTACACAAGATTGTACGTAAGGGCCTGGTCTGTGCAGTACGATCACCCCCAGAAGTGGCAGGACTGGCCACTATCACCAACGATCATATCGGTGAGGCCCGCAGGGCTCGCTACCCTGCTTGAAAAGAAGCGGTCCATACTATATCGATATAGGGAGTTATGCGCTGCCGTGAATGCCTGCGATCAGTGCACGACTGTGAATGGCTGTGATGTTTGCATGGGTTGTGAATACCTACTGTACTATTGTGCTAATGTAGCCTAAATTATAACTGACGTATATTGTTGTTGCTAGTCTAGTTATACCATGTTGCGCCTCTTTTTGGTTGCTCCTAGCTTAATTATGAAATGTTGTACTAACCCTCTCATTCTTCGGCTATCTACTTTTATATGGGTGTGTGAGCTCGTCCCCAAGATATGGATCCGGGGAGGAGATTTGTTTCCGCTTAGCTCTGTGACTAACAGTTATTTTAATAACCATTCATAGGAGATGGAACACCGTAGCGACCAGCTACTACAAGAAGAGATGCTAGCTGATAGGACTACTTGAGCAGAGGCACCCCCATCATCTCCCGAGTTTCAAGACTTGAGTACGCTCGAGCAGAGTTGAGAGAGAGAGGGGAGTTGCTAGTAGTAATACTATTATGGCCTACGAGCTCTATGTACAAAACAGTGGCTACGATATTTTGCATTTTTTATTAAATATATATTGTTATATTTATTTATTGTGGTCCCCTGTTAATGCTTCCGCTATACTCTATGATGTGATGTGAATGTTGTGATTCAAGCCGAGCAAGACGACCAACTAGTGCTTAGTAGTGTGAGTTGTTACCCTTAAGGAGCACTGGGTGGACGTCTTGGGCAAGTAAGATCCCCTCCGACCCGACCCGGGCAAAGGTTTGGTGGGGGGGGGGTCATACACCTCGCCCCCTGGCCGCCCATGTAGGACCCCCTCCCCCACCCCTTGCCCAGGTCGGGTCAGAGAAGAGCCTTACTGCTCAAGACGTCTAACCAGTGCTTTCCAAGTGCCAATAACCCACTCTACCAAGCACTTGTTGGCCTCCTTGTCTGACTTGAATCGCAAACATTCACAACACATCACATATATGCGGAAGCAATAACAGAAAGCCAACCAAATATATATAAATGTATATATTTATATCAGAGCAAAAGCAAAGGCCGTAACCACTTTTTATATAAGCGAGTCAGTGGGCTTCAAAAGGACTACACTAGATCTCTCATTCTCTCTCTCAAGCACGCAGTCTAGAAATTCACGTCTTGAAAGTCTGGAGATGATGGGGGTGTCTTTGCTCGGGTAATCATGTCATATAGTATGTCGTCCTGCGTCAGCTGGACTTTACGGTGCTCCGTCTCCTTTGAATGGTTATTAAAATAATCGTTAGTCACATAGCTTAGTGAAAACACATCTCCTCTCCGGATCCATATCCTTGGGACGAGTGTACGCATCCAACAATAAGTAAATAGCTGAACTAAGAAATATTTAGCAGTAATATTTCATATATAAGCTTAATATAACTGAAAATACCATCTTAATCATAAGTTATATAATAGGCGCTCAACTAGCTAACATAGCATGACAAGTACACACAACCTGCATTAATACAAGTGTTAAAACCCACGCACACCGCAAGTGTTCAAACCCGTGCACACCCCCTATGTCAACATAGCATGGACCGCTTCTCTTCAAGCAAGGTAGCAAATCCCGCGGGCCTCACAGATTTGACCGTCGGTGATAGTGGCTAGTCCTATCACTTTTGGGGGTGGTTGTACTGCACTACCCAGGCCCTACCATACAACCAAGTGTACTCTTGAATATGAGTGACATCCAACAAATTCTGAAAATTTAGGCTGACCAGTGAAGGGAATCCAACGGGGTAAATAAAACGATCGGTCACCCGTGGTACCATCTCACTATTGCTATGAGCCGTTGGCCTTCCCGCACCGATACGAATGATTTGCAGAAGTGATTGACCCGTCACTTTTCATCGCAAACAATTTACAGGCATTTCAATTAAATAATTTCATGGTACACACCGGGCTTGTGGCGCCTGCCCTACTTGTCATCACATAATTCAGACAAACGGCCATTTTAAAACAACATATTGCTCCAAATTTGGCACGGAGTGAGAGAACATTATTTGGGACTAATCCTGAAGGAATATCTTGACTCTCGGTTATCTCTAACTAATGTTTTACCAAATCCAACTGCCCGTCAGAGCAAGACTCGTGCTAATAATACTGAAATAGTAAATTGCAGTAATTTAAATGCGGTAATAAAATGCTGCTAGAAAGAAACTGCAGAATTGAAATGCTAAACTGAACGTACCAACTATAGTGTTGAAGTAAACTGGACCAGTACGAAACTATAATAGTACTAAACATAAAGAACTGTAAATAAGGTACTGAAATGAATTGGATTAGTGTGAGACTGAAGTAGTACTTGAAAAGAAAAAACTGAACTAAAAGTAATAAAAGGAACTAGACCAGTAAAAGACTGGAGAATTTTTGAAAAGAAAGTACTGAACTGAAAGTAATAAAAGGAACTGGACCGGTACAAGACTAGAGAAGTACTGAAAAGAAAGTACTGAATTGAAATTAATAAAAATTAAAGAACTAGACCAGTACGAGACTGGAATAAAGAAAATGAAAAAAAGAAAAGAGTTAATAGTCCAATCACTTCATTCTCAGGGGGCTCCAATTTCATCTCCGTTCATAGGAGAAAAGTTCAGTTCCATCTCCGTTCATAGTAAGAAAGTTCAATTTCATTTCCGTTCATAGGAGGAAAGTTTAATTTCATATCCGTTCATATGAAAAAAGTTCAGTTCAATCTTCATTCGCAGGAAGAGTGTTTTGTTCCATTTCTGTTTTTATAAAGCTTCTTTAAGTTTCTCCCATTATTAAGGTCAGATATTAGTTCAGTTGTGGTTTTTAAACACGGCTTAATCGGATCAGAAAAACTTATTATGAGTTTCACATTTCATTATTCATTCAGGAATAATAGTAAACTTAGTTGATCGAGTCAGACCAAATCTAAGAATATTTTTAGAAAGCTTGATTTCCTCGAACTCGAACCTCGGATATCATATCAAAACACGGGAAAAAGTTCCACACCGAGACGAGGTAGGACACTATTCTATTCGAAGCTCGTACTCCTCATCTCCCAATTTACTCAAAATTCCCATGAATTATTTTAAAAATAAGGCGCTCGATAGTTTGCAAAAATAGTCGGAACATTCCGAGCTTGAGATCTCGCCATGATAATTCTCGTCGATTATTTATTTAAACTCAACATTCAAATTAAAATATGATCGCGCCCCCGATTCTATTTTTCCGAAAGATTTGCTTGCATCAATTACAAAGTGCGATCTTAGGCTCCGAGAAATTGAAAAATCTTTAATTTTTATCCCAAGTTCCCCAGATTTTTATGCAACATCGAAGAGGGCCTAATTTGAGTCTATATTTTTTTTCCAAAAAATTCCAATCATTTTTGGGCCTATAAATTGTCCAAATAAATTTTATTTAGCCTTTTAGAAATACCAAATCAAATCATAAAAATCCTAAAAATTTTGTGCAGATAGCCCTCATTAAGAAGAATAATTTTCATGTTCACAGATTTTTCCCTAGGAGCCTAAATTTTTCCAATAAAATCATCAAATTTTCTGATCAAAATGGTCTGCAGATAGTAGATTCATGTGGCTGAGATTGAGCCAGACAGGGGAATTTATCCTTTTGTACCCAGAGCGAATCAGGCGCGGATTTGCTGTGGGGGTCTAGAAACTCACGCGACACATAATTTATCGAGATTACTGCCGTCCGATCTTTATCACAAAGATCAGATGCCAGTTGCTCCTCGTCGGCGGTGCAGTAAAAGGACACCCACTGCCACCGCCATCCGGTAGCTGCGAGACGCCACCTCCGATCGACTCGATGGGGCCCGACGAACTTCTGGGTGGTGGTCCGGCGGCTCGACGCCTCCGGAATTTCTCAACCCGAGAGCGGGGTGGCTTGACATGCTCTGCTACCGACGATGCCGCGTCGCCCCGCTTTTCTGGTGGATCCTAGGCCACTATGTCACCCCGACTGCCACACCAGGGGTTGGCCTTCCCTCCGGCGGCCCTGCGCCGCCGCCAAACCAAAAATTACCGAGAAGTAAAATTCTTTGTTTTCGGGTTCCGCCGGAAATGCATTTCCCGACAGCACCACCTCCTCTTCTTGCATGGGGGAGGTGCCTCTGATGAGTTAGTACCCTCCTCTAGCCTCCACCGACGTTGGTCTAATCCAGCCCTATCTGCCCTCTGCCCAAACTTAAAGCATGGTTCGGGCGGCGGCGACAGCGTTCCAGCGGCTGGGAGGCATATGAATAATTATAAGGGGATGGGGAAGGAGGGGAAGGATTTCTACTTGCTGTTGGGGGGCTCAGGAACTGCCTGTAAGGTTCGCCATTAGAGGTGGTTTTTTCCGGCGAGGGGAGGTTAGGGCAGGTGGATAGGGTGGCTCGACTGAGCTGTGTGAGCTCAGACAGAGGGGTGCAGGTCCTTTTATAGGGCTGGTGGAGGGCTCCTCCTCCATTTCCCTGATGTGGGATTAAGAGGAATGAGGAGGAGAGTGCTTCTCCTCCTCCAGCTGTATTGGACAGCTGACCCCATCAGAAGTGGGGGAGGTACATGCCACATATCATCATCATGGATGGGGGCGACTTGGGCTAGTGATGGGCTTGAAGAAAAAGGAAGGGGAGGGAAGGTATTAGGCATTTTCTTGGCCCAAAGTCCAATCCCAAAGGGGGTTTGTTGAATTGTGAGGCCCCCTTAAAATGTGGGTCAAGGTAGAGCCCAAGTGGGGCTTGAGTTGGAGATGTTCTCCCCTTTGGAAAATTTCCAAAATTGGAAAAATTGAGGGTTTGACCAAAGTAAAGCATAGGATGGATCCCCTATGCTAGTTAAAGTCAAAGTGGGTCCATGTCATCGGAAGACGGGTCAAAGTTTGGATATTACGTCACAATTGTTGTGCGCATGCATTTCGGTGCACGATATTGACCACATATTGACCACCTGTTATTGAAATTAATCGAGATGAACTCCGTTGACTTTGTATTGATCATATAAATCTAATGCCCCCGATCGGGGTCAAATCAGAGTTCATTTGCAAAATATTTAATATTTGTGCATCGCGACACGCTAAAAAGGTCAAAATGATCATATTCGCCGCATGACTTCAGATTGCAACATAACAAGTTCCAACGCGCTTGTATTGATTATATGAGGTCATATGAACTGACAGAACTCGGATCGGAATTCTCAAACTCAACAGTCAAAATTCTCGTATTTGTGACATTCTACAAGGAATGGTCATATCCACCATATGACCTCGATATTTAACGGAACGAGTTTCAATGCACTCATAATTACTATATGAGGCCATAGAAACTAATAGAACTCAAATCAAAATTCTCTAGCTCAAAATCTCCAAATAAGGCTATCTCCTACCTCTTTATGGGTCTTAGGTAGAGGTTCGAGTCACTTTTATTGTGCCCACTAGGCTTCCAGTGGCCCAATAAAAGTCGGGATGTTACAGCCCAGACTTGGGCGGCCTCTTGGTCACCCAGATCTAGGCGGCTGTGTCTCGTTAGGAGAGGGCAGACACATGGATGTCCGCCCCACTAGCCGACTTTATCCGGGCAGCCTCTTGGCCGCCTAGTTTTTGGCGATCGTTTCTCTTCAAGAGCGGGCGACCACAAGGCCGCCCACCCCTCTGGCCGCCTAAATATGGGCGGCCTCTTTGCCAGCAAGTTTTGTGCGGCCGTCCCTTGTCAGGAGCGGGCGGCCACATGCATGGCTACCCGCACCTCTGGCCACCCAGATCTGGGCGGCCTCTTGGCCACCCAGTTCTGGGCGGTCGTCTCATGTCAGGAGTGAGCAGCCACATGGCTGCCCGCCCCTCTGGCCGCCCAGATCTAAGCGGCCTCTTGGCCTCCAGGTTTAGGCCCCTTTCCCACCTAGGGTGGGTGGTCGCGCGGTCTCTCCGCGCTTTAGCGGGATTCGTCTCCCCGTTGGCTAGCGACCTTACCCGGCAGTCGGCCTCCTTCGGCCGTCGGCGTCATCGAACCGCCCCTGCCCTCACGGGAGGGGCAATTATTTTTCTGATAGAGGTTAAAACCGCCCGGGGGCGGTTCCGTCACTTCCATAAAGACGGTGATCTATGTGCACTATTTCGGGCGATTCTATTCGTCCGTCCGAGTGTTACCGGGAAAATTTATCGGTTCGCTCCTCTTAAAATCTACAAATTAGGCGCATTCCTCTTCATTTTCATCTTTTCACTCTCCTCCTCTTCTCCTCCTAGCACGCTCTCTTGCGCGCTCCCGCGCACGTCTTTTCCTTGCGCGCTCTTGCATGCACCTCTTCCTTGTGCGCTCTTGCACGTGTCTCTTCCTTGCATGCTCTTGTGTGGGCCCCTTGAGCGCTCTTGCGCACTGCCTTCCTTGCGCGCTCTTACAAACACCTCTTCTTTGCGCGCTGTTGCGCGCGCCTCTTCCTTGTGTGCTTTTGCACGTGTCTCTGCTTTGTGAGCGCTCTCCTCCAGCAAGCGCTCCGCGCGATCTTCTCTAGCAAGCGCTTTGCGCACTCTCCTCCGGCAAGCTCTACGCGCTCTCTCCTCCAGCAAGCGCTCCGAGCGCTCTTCTCTAGCAATCGCCATGCACACTCAAGAACAAGCATTCCAACCACCGACAAGGCAACCACACTCGACCTCTCCAAAATTCAATCAGAGACAAGCCACGGAGGATAAGTCGCGCAGAGCGCTCCGTCTTCAAGAGCACCCCAAGTGCGCCTCTGTGTGCTCTACCGTCAAGTATGCTCCAGGAGCACCTCCGTGTGCTCCGCCTTCAAGACAATTCTAAGCGCGCCTCGTGCGCTTCACCATCAAGACCACTTCCAGGGCGCCTCAGCGCGCTCCACCGACAAGACCGTTCCAAGCGCGCCTCGGTGCGCTCCGCCGTTGTAACACCCCAAAATGTTGTAGGAGCGACGGGGATTACTTTTGGCCAAGACGAAGTTTTGGAGCAGGTGTCACGGGCGTGACACGGCCGTGTCACGGGCGTGTCACGGGCGTGACACAGGCGTGTTTGGCCGCGGTCGTGCGGTCGACGCTTTGGCGGTCGACGGTGGTCGAGTTGTAGAACACGGCCTAGGACACGGGCGTGTCCCAGGCCGTGTCACTCCAGGGATTCTGCAAGTGTGGCACACGGGCCGTGACACGGCACAAACACGGTCGTGTCAAATTTGACACGGGCATGTCGGATGCCATGTCACAAGGCCGAGTACCTCTCTGACTGCGAAGCGTTGGTCGATTGCACACGGGGGGCGTGACACGGGTCCCGACACGGGCGTGTCGCAGGTGACACAGGCGTGTCGGAGGCCGTGCCAAAGGCCGTGTGCTGGTTTTCGAATCGATCGAGACGACGAATGGGTGACACGGCCAGGCACATGGCCGTGTTGCAACCCGTGTTCGGCGCAGATTTTGTATTTTGAGGCCTAATCGTGGCCGTTCGTTTCCTTGGCTTGGGATCCGACGGCTGGGAGTGATTGCTGGCAGCTTAAACCCAAAGATAGGGTTTGCAAACCCATTTTCACTTGAGTTTTCTCTTTCTAAATCCTAGAGAGAAGGGAGAGCAAGGAGGAAGGAGGAGTCCAAGATCCGGCCGCCGGAGGAGCTTCGGAGCTCCGAATCGCGATCCGAGTCCAGATCCGCGGAGGTGACGCCGTTGCGGTGCTTTCCAACCGCATAGTTTTCGATGGTGCCGCGGAAAAGCGAAAGGGTAACGATTCTCTTCTTGAGCATGTGAAGCTCTTCTTCCTTTGCATGGTAAAACCCCTCTCCCGCGAGTGTGCGGTGAGATCGTGGTATTCCTTGGGGTAGATATGTAAAGTCCCCCTTGTTAGAGTCCGGAATCATAGTACGGACATAGGCATGGTGTGTGAAGCCTACCCGGACGTGTTTTCCGGATCGGTGATGTTTTGCTATGCATATTTTAGCCGGAGAAGACTCCGAGCGTTATGGTTGTTTTCGAGTTGCTATGCGATAGAATGCATCAGGGAATCTTGGGGATTAAACTCGAGGTGCACCCGGAAATCTGGGCAGAAACGAAGTTCTGCCATCTCGGTGGCCTGGGTGCCAGCCGGGAACATAGCGGGGCTATGTATCATATTTTGATTGCAGCAGGGAGCCTTGGGGATGAAACCCGAGGTGCACCCGGAAATTTTGGACGGAAACGCAGTTCTGTCATAGCGGTGGTCTGGGAGCCAACCGGGTACTTAGCGGGGCTATGTACCGTGTTTGATCGTTAATTGGGACTGGGGAAAGCTTAGTCCGCGCCAAAGGGCCGAACGGCAGTGGCGGAGTGAGCAACGGACTAGTAGCCCCCTACCCGCTCCACCTGCTCGGTTAAAGCGACCTAAAGTTTTACGTGGGACTTACCGAGGTTTGGAGATCGAGTCTAGGCTACGGCTGAGAAGACTAAATGCTCACAAAGATTGCCACCCTGGGGGTGGTGGTGGAGTCGAGGACCGGACGGGGTTCGGACTGGCTTCGCCGAGTAAGTGCCCTGAGAGCACGGGGTGTACGGCCGTGAGAGCGTGCACCTATGTTGAGATGCTTGTTTTGCTGTGTTGCGTGTTTTGCTAACAAGTGTAGGGAAGAAGCTTTGCCGCCCCGGTTTGGGGGCGGAATCGTTATAATTTGGTCAGCATTGCTGACCGTTGCTATTGTTCGCCACCGGGCGGTGGTTTGTGGCTTGCAGGTGCTGCGGAGCAGAGCGGGAAATAGCGGGCTAAAGCCCTTGTTGCTGTGCCGGCCCTCGAAGGCCTAATTGCTTATGTTTCTTTCCCGTTTTTCATGTATGGCCGGCCTGCGAGCCGAAGTATGAAAACACTACTTTTGTTAAGTGAACAGTGTAAGGCCTTAAGGCCATTTCTCTTTTGGTGTATGTATACATTCCTGGGTTTGTAGTGGACATTCATGCTGTTGTGGCTGGGTTCTTATTTCTTTTGCAACCAAATAAATTGCTTCCGCTAGGTGTTGTGTAGGACGATATGATTGGTTGAATGGTTTCAACGCGTAACCAACCGGTCTGTCCGTAGTATAGGGCGTCGGGCCCCGGCCGGACCTACTGCTATATGCTATGCGACAGATAGGGGTGTTACAAATTGGTATCAGACTACTGGTTTCGGTCAAGCTTAAATGAATTCGTGGGCGAATTCACTTTAAGGGGTGGTGAGCACATGTATGTGCGTCATCGTTATAACATGAAAAGAACCCATGAATGTCCACTTAGGAATGAAAATACACATGTTTGGGGAATCAGCGTGTTCCTATAATTGCTTTTTGCAATTTTGTTCGGTCCCTTATTGGTGTTCTGTACGATTGTAGGTGTCCGCGAGTGGCGCGTGGCAGTCTGAATGCGCACTTTCTGAGAAAAGTAATGCACCCAGCGACGTGCTGGAGACCCCTACGTCTTTGGAAACCATAAGAAGGGTGGTTGAAGTGGTGTTCACTGTGACCAACGCACATCATGGGAGTAATGTGCAACCATTTGTCCCTGAGATGGCCCCAACATCGGGCGGTATGTTGGAGCAAAGGGCATTTGGGGGTCAAGTAGAGCAGCAGAGGAGCATGACTGTGGCGCAGGGAGCACATTCGGTGGACGCATATTTGCAGACGTTCCTTATGGTGAGGCGCTACCCAGGCTTTGAATGGGAAAGCGAGCAATCTATAGTGGATAGATTTTATAACGGTCTGCGCAGAGTTGCGTATCCTACTGCTAGGAACAAAGTTATTGGGATTCCGAGCTTTGGTGGAATCGGCCAGAGCGTTGGAAGTGGAGTTGGGGGAAACTCACCGAGTACCGGTGAATAGGGTACCAAAACTTACAGATCCTATAAGGACTGCTTATCGAAAGATGCCGAGAGAAGAGGCTGGGTCATCTACTACCCAAACTACCGTCAAATGTTATTCTTGTGGCAAGAAAGGGCACCTCGCCAGAGAGTGTTGGGAGAGTGCTCAGAAGACAAGGAAAGTTTTGGCAGGAACAGTCGGAGATTCTGTGGCAAAAGATTCGGTGGTCAAGCGGACAACCTCAAAATCTGGGTACCGTAGGTGGTACAAGAAGGCTAGGAGGTCGGGTCTAGTCCCTTCCTCTAGCACATCCGGAGCGACTACAGTCCAAACCCTGGATGAATGCTTTGTTTGTGGAAAGCCGGGGCACTATGCCCGGGATTGTTGGTTTGGACGCCCAATGTCCAAAAAGAAGTCGGGGGCAATTTTTGAGGAGAAAGACAAGGCGGTGGCGTCCGCCGCATCGCTGATTACTCCGGCCCAACCAGGAGTGAACATCCTTGGCCAGCAGGAGGTCATGTGGCCGACCGTCGGGTCGACGGGTATGGTTTAATTGTTAGCAATTTAGCTTCTTATACCTGTTACCTTTTGCGTGTTAGCTTAGGACTGGATGTTCTAGGCTTTGTTTGGATTATTGGCAATCCGGCGAGAGCATTGTTCGATACGGGAGCTTCGCGCACCTTTTGTCCAAGGGGTTTATATCATATATTGAAGTACCTTCTTCGATGGCAAAGGACAAATTGGATGCGTTGTGGCGTTACGGATGTTCAATGCGCGTGAAAAGAGTTTCTGTGTTGCAAGGTTACGGTTTAGGGGTCAGGGATTCGACGTGCAAGCGTCGTTACTGCCACCATGGGAGGCTTTGAAGCCTAAGCCTACATTGGGTAGTATCTTGGGTGTATCCGAATATCCTGATGTGTTTCCCTGGAGTCCCTCCGTAGCGAGCGATCGATTTCGCGAGTGAGCTGGCGCCAGGTGCCAAATCTTGGTCATGCTCCCCTTATAGGCTAACGCCTGATGAGTTGGCAGAACTGAAAGTTCCATTTGAAGAGCGTATGGATCAAGGTCTTATGCGTCCAAGAGTGTCGTCTTGGAGCACACCGGCCCTCTTCGTGTAGAAGAAGGACGGGAGTTTGCGGCTCTGAATCGTTTATGAAAAACTGAGCAAGTCGATAAAAGAGATCAAGTACCCGATCCCAAGGAATGGCGATATGTTTGATCAGTTGGGTGGGTCATCGGTGTACTTAAAGTCGGAACTTAAGTCTGGTTACTATCAGATGAGAATCAAGGAAAGTGTTATCCCAAAGATAGCGTTCAACACAAGATATGGGCATTTCGAGTTTACGGTCATGTCGTTCGGGCTGACTAATGCGCCATCGATGTTCATGGACCTGATGAACAGAACGTTCAGGGAGTACTTAGTGTTAACCCCAAAATCGGCAATCCTCTCCAACGTGCCTATTGTTTCTGGTTTTCTCTTACAGGTTCTTTTCCGCAAGGAGCAGGCTATCCCTGATGTCCACCAAGTCCGCGCAAGGCGGACTGCCGGGTCCAAAATCGCCCAAGGTTGGATGCTCCGCCAGCCGCCCGCCAGGGGCGGCCTCCGCTGGCCTCCGTGGGCCGCCCGCCAGGGGCGGCCTCCGATGCTCGGGCGGATTCCCCCTGGAATCCGCCCAGGCCGCCCGCTAGGGGGCGGCCTCGCCGTGCCGGGCGGACTCCCCCGAGTCCGCCCAGGGGCGGCCTCCCCGGGCCGGGCGGATTCCCCCTGGAATCCGCCCAGGCCGCCCGCTATGGGGCAGCCTCGCCGGGCCGGGCAGACTCCCCCGAGTCCGCCCAGGCCGCCCGCTAGGGGGCGGCCTCCCCGGGTCGGGCGGATTCCCCCTGGAATCCGCCCAGGCCGCCCGCTAGGGGGCGGCCTCGCCGGGCCGGGCGGACTCCCCCGAGTCCGCCCAGGCCGCCCGCTAGGGGGCGGCCTCCCCGGGCCGGGCGGATTCCCCCTGGAATCCGCCCAGGCCGCCCGCTAGGAGGCGGCCTCGCCGGGCCGGGCGGACTCCCCCGAGTCCGCCCAGGCCACCCGCTAGGGGGCGGCCTCCCCGGGCCGGGCGGATTCCCCCTGGAATCCGCCCAGGCCGCCCGCTAGGGGGCGGCCTCGCCGGGCCGGGCGGACTCCCCCGAGTCCGCCCAGGACGCCCGCTAGGGGGCGGCCTCCCCGGGCCGGGCGGATTCCCCCTGGAATCCGCCCAGGCCGCCCGCTAGGGGGCGGCCTCGCCTGCCGGGCGGACTCCCTACTTTCTACTTACTATGACTGTGTGCGCACTCTACCGCTCCTAGGCTAAGGCGGTTCAATTTAGTCCGGTCTACCGGAATCTTAAGCGATCTGCAACAATCACGTATAATAATTAATCCCGAGCAAATCGAGAGATCACTAGTTTGATAGCCACGCCTTGCCGATTCTGACGGAACTGTTTCATGTGATTTCGAGTCCGTTTAATAACCGTAAAACTCTTTGCTAACATTTGTAAAATGAGCTTTCTTGTCAACAACAAATAGAACTGGGTCAGACTCTGACTTTCAGAGATAGTACTTGTTCACTTCCATTGACTTCGCTACATTATGTAGGAAGCACAATATCAGAGCGGGTGCATGTGGCAAGGGGGTGTTAGAGATAATCCAAGCATAGCCACATGGAAAGTGAGCGTTGAAGATAGGAAAATTCCTAACCCCAAATGTTTGGAGCCTGAGATTACTACTCCTGCAGTCCGGCAATATGAATCCAAAGGCTAGAGCAAATAAGAGAGAAAGAACTATAAACAGACCCCAGGTGCTGTAAAAGGGGGGTCCCACCAGGCCACCACGCACCTGAAAGTTTTGAGACAAACTTTTCTTCCGCAATCAAAGACAGTTGAGCGAGGTGCGAGGAAGGCACCACTCTTCCTATATCTGAGGAACAAGAGGGCAGAGTTGGAGATCTTAAGATAACACAAACTCTCTCCCAAAAAGGCAGGTAATCTAAGGTTTCATTTCTGGTATGCATCCCTAGGGTCCAATTTATAGACAAATTCTGGGGGGATATGTATTTGAGAATACCGAGCCCCTGCGAGGTTTCCTCTGTCGACATGGCGCTATGGAAACAAATGTTCTTTCTTGTTGAACTTTACTTTGACCTTTGCCTGTGTGGCATGAATAGAACCACCCTTTATGAATACAGGTTGAATAGTTAATTAGGATGCTGATTGAAGCAGGGAGGGGCATCTGCGATTCTCATGATACTCATGCGTGCTCGAGAAAGGGATTAGTTTCACACGACCTGCTTGTGTAAAGTTCATAAGCATCTTAATCATGATTGTGACCACTAGTCCTTTTATTTTGATCTTTTGAAAGTGAAACCTCAACACTTGATAGATTCATCACTTGAATTGTCAACATTCTACGCATCAAATTACCACCACTAGAAGTCTGGTGTACTGTACAACCATGTATTTGCTGAGTGAGACCCCCCGACGAAGCCAAGGATCAAGCCATTTAGAGTAGGTGAGTGGGGCATACAGACCCTCACTCGCCCAAGGAGAGTGAAGGTCTTTCGCCAAGTTGGGCAGAAGGTCTTTCGCCCAGGCAAGCGGAAGTACTATAGATCTAGGCGGAAGGGCTCTCGCCAAATCAGGCGGGTGGCCTAAGGATCCCGTACTCACCTTTTTAGGAGCCACAGAGGAAAAATGCTCGTCTCACCCTAGCATTCGCTTCTTCAGGCGAGTGGTGCCTTCATGGGCCACTCGCCCAGTGGGGTCCAGACGTAAAATTACATGGATGCCCTCGGAGGTCTGCAAATAGTCTTTCACAACAGCGGAGTTATGTTGTTGATAGACCAATTTGGGCGGCATATAGAATTTTCAGAACAGCGAAATAAAGTTTTTTGCATATCGAGCTTGGAACTCTATAAATAGACCCTGTGAGCACCTTTGGAGGGGATCCAGTTCATTTTTGGCTTCTTCCTCCTTGGGTTATTTTGGTCTTGCTGCATAAGCCCTCCAAGGTGCCCAGCTCAGCTTTAGGCTTGCGAGGGGAAGCGCTTTAGAGATCTTCTGGGTGTGTGGTGGGACCTCAACGCTGTAGCCCAGGATCAGTCTTCTAGTTCCAAGCGATTGGTCAGGAACTCAAGTTTGGGAGAAGTAGGTGCAATCTACCCCCCTTAGGTCTGAACTCTCGTTGAGGCCAAGTTTTCTCTCCAATATTTTTGGTATGGTGAGCGTGGAGTGTAGCTTACACAAGAAAATATCGAGCTAAGCTTCATGGTTAGAGGCGGGAATGAAGGAGCTGGCTCGGGCAGCTCTCCACCCCCGACGAGTGGGGTCACGATTGGGATGCTAGAAGACTTCAAGAGGGAGATCCTACAGACCATCCACCTGTTATTCACCGCGAGAGGCGAGTGGGAAACATCTTCTGTTCAAGTTATGGAAGCCCCATCTCTGGGCTAGAATCCTCCTAGATAGCGCCCCGAGAGGGAGGTCTCGGTCGAAAGTGGCGAGAGGGATCTCGTCGGGCAGGAACTTTTCCCTGGGCAGGAGAGTGCTAACAGGGTCAGTGAGCCAAGGGTGCGAGATCGACCCACTCGCCAGGTTGGTGGAGGAAGCCCTTTCAGCGAGTTGATGGTCTAAGCCCCGGTTCCAGACTGGTTCAGAGAGCCAGAGATGTCCTATTACACGGGCAGGGATGACCCGGTGTAACATGTTCAATTATTCAAGGATGTCGTTTCCATCAGGCATATGTTGGACGCCTCCAAATGCCGACTCTTTGCCATCACCTTGAAGGAAAAGTATAGGGACTGGTTTCACCAGCTTACTATGAGTTCCATCTACTGCTTTAGGACCTGCAAGGCGGGTTCCTGTTGAGGTTCTCAATGCTGAAGAAGAGGAAGAAGGGGGTGGAGTGTCTATTCGCCATCAAGCAGAAGCGGGAGAAGACGCTGGGGAGCTACGTCGTCCGGTTCCAAGAAGAGATCCTTCTAGTTCAGGAGGTCCCGAGGTATACTCTAATGCTCGCCTTCACCCTCAGCTTAAGGTAGGGGTTCTTCGGCATGAAGATGAAAAGTTTGCCCTCCTTTCCTTCAAGGAGTTGATGGAGAGGGAGGCAAAGGAGATAAAAAGTGAGATGACTAACCCAGCGTTCTCCAAGAAGCTAGCCAAGTTGGCTAAGGAGGAGGTAAAGGAGTCGGGAGTAGGAAGACAGCAAGAAGAGAGGAGGAGAGAAGAGCACCGGGGCTAGGGGATCTAGGGGCAACAACAAGGTTGGGGGCATCAGGAGCCGAACACCCAGTTGGGCTGGAGACCCTAGGAGGGACCTGCCTAGGGGCAGGGGAGAGGGTTTTGAGGTGGGGAGAAATTTCGTGGAGGTTAGGGGCGGTTCAACCCACCGGCGTGGAGGCAGGGGCAGAGGTCTCCCCTCTTACAGCAGCATGAAGCGATGGCGATCGCTCGAGGAAAGGGGAGAGAAGAGGAGATAGAAGAGGAGGAAGGAGAAACGGGGGTAGGGTAGCGCTGCCCTTTTGTGACTTACATCAGGAGGAAGGCCACACGACAGCCACCTACCAAAAATTCCTAGAGGTGAGATAGGCTAGAAGACAAGTTCAGCAATAGCCACCGGTGAGTATAGAGGAGATTCTGCCGGGAGGAGAGGAGGACAGATGCAAAGACAGGGCCGACGTGGGAGCCCGTGGGGGGATCAGGGTGATCCATGGGGGAGTAGGAATTGAAGCCACCCACAAGGGGATCTTCCAGACCATGTTCAGGATGAGTGTCACCTCGACCTCCCAAACTCCCCTCCCCCCCGGAGGAGAAGATCACCTTCTCATCAAAGGATATGTCAGACTACGAGGACCCGTTCTACGATGCTTTGGTGATCCAGACGGCCATCGAGAACTTCACGGTCTCCCGGATATTGGTTGACAACGGGAGCTCCGTGAACATGATTTTTAAGAAGTCCTTCGATGAGATGAAGGTTGAGGTTAAGAGGGTGTTGGCCTCAGATGGACCACTGTTCGGATTTTTAGGGGAGAGGAAGGAAGTTGAGGGAGGGGTAGGTCTTCATGTGTTACTGGGAGGGGTGTCAAGGAATTGATGTTTTGTCATCGTTGATGCTCCGAGCAGCTACAACGCCATCTTTGGGCGCCCCTCATCAACACCTTTCACTGCGTCCCCTCCTCGTTCCATCAGTGCCTCAAGTTCAACAGCAGGGCGGGGGGTCAAAGTCCAGATCAGAAGAGACCCGAAGGTGGCGAGGAAGTGCTCTGTAACGGCTGTCAACACCATAGCCTGGATGGCGGAGGCAAAAGAGTTGGGGAGAGAGCTGGCGGCAGAAGTGAGCGGGGGAGGATCAGTTGAGGAAGTGGAGGTGACAGAGGGGGTGGTTCGTGCCACGGAGATTGGGGAAGTGGAGCTGCAGGAGAGCCGGGAGAAGGCGATGGAAGCGGAAGAGGCGGAGGAGGAAATACTTGGGCAGGGGGAGAATCTGAAAAGCGAGTGGGATCAATCCCGGTTGGATTTGGAAGAGGAGGTTGTGGATATGGAGGTCTTCACCAAGGAAGGGAAGGTGGAAAGGGTACAGATCAGCGACGAACTGAGCCCCAGGGACTGAGAGAGGATGCGAGAGTGCATCCAAAAGAACATCGACGTCTTCATTTGGAGTATAGAGGACATGCCAGACATCGACGCGGATGTGGCTAGTCACCGTTTGAACCTTGAACCCAAGATGCACCCCATCCTCCAAAAGAGGAGGACCGTCACCACAAAGTTGGAGGATCCTATCCGGGAGGAGGTGAAGAAGCTTCTCAAAGCATGTTTTGTATTGGAGATCCAGTATCCAAGCTGGGTCTCAAATATTATAATAGCTAGGAAGGGCGATTGGCGATCTGGGATGTGTGTAGACTTCTTACTTTTAAATAAATCATGCCCTAAGGATTGCTACCCACTGTCTCAAATCGACGCGCTGGTTGACTCAGCCGTCAGTTTTTCTCTAATGAGTTTTTTAGATGCTTTTTCAGGTTATCATCAGATTAGAATGCATCTACCTGATATCAAGAATGTCTCCTTCATTACGAGGGAAGGGTGTTTTAGCTATAAGATGATGCCTTTTGGGCTAAAAAAAATACAGGGGCCACATACCAGCGCGTGATGGATTGGGTCTTCAAGGGACAGAGGGGGAGGAACTTGGAGGTGTACGTGGACGATCTTATGGTAAAAAGAAGGGATATGACCTCCCACTTGCTCGACTTAGAGGAAACATTTGCCACTTTGCGGAAGTTCAAGATGCGGCCGAACCCCTTAAAGTGCGTCTTTGGGGCGAGCAGAGGAAAGTTCCTGGGCCATCTCCTCACTCCGGCAGGGGTAGAGCCCAACCCTGACAAAGTGAAGGCCATAATAGAGTTGGAATCACCACGTAACACCAAAGAGGTTCAGCGCTTGACGAGGAATCTTGCCAGGCTGAGTAGGTTTCTCTCCCGGGCGGGGGAGAAGTGCTCGACCTTCTTCAGGGTGCTGCGAGGGAACCAAATATTTTTGTGGATAGAAGAGTGTGAAGAGGTTTTCCAGGCATTGAAGAGTCAGCTCTCCTAAGCCCCACTCTTTCCGGGACCAAAGGAAGGGGAGGACCTGGCGTTGTATCTGGGAGTGGGGGCTGAAGCCGTGAGCTCCATCTTGGTTGGGGAAGAGGGTAAGAAGTATTTGCCCATCTATTATGTTAGCAGGATCTTGAAGAAGGCGAAGCTCTGTTACCCAATCCTCGAGAAGTTGGCCTTGCCAAGTGGTCCATCGAGCTGAGCGAGTTTGACATCTCTTTTGTGTCACAACTCTCAATCAAGGCACGGGCAGTGGCCGACTTCTTGGTCGAATATATCGGCGAGGTAGAGGGAGAAAGGCCACTGTCGTAGGTTGCCTGGAAGGTGTTGGTTGACGGAGCATCAGGGAAGCATTCCCTGAGGGAGGGGTAGTGTTGGTAAGCCCTCAGGGGGTCACAATAGAGCGGGCCGTGCTCCTGCATTTTCCGATCACTAACAATCAGGAGGAGTATGAGGCCGTGATAGCAGGTCTATGCCTGGCTAAGGAGCTGGGGGTGCAGGACGTGGAGGTATCCACCGATTCGTTGGTAGTAGCATCACAAATCAAGGGTGAGTACGATTCAAGGGAGTCTACCCTCATAAGTTACTTGACCAAGGTGAGGGGGATCATCAAAGGATTCCTAATGTTTTCCATTTGACATGTTCCCCAGGAAGAGAATATGACAGCCGACCGTTTGACCAAGTTCAGACCTAGGGCCAGAGGTACTTTGACAGAACTGTTTCACCCGGCAATCGAGGAGGGAGAGCTGGTGGAGATGGATTGGCGCCCCTAATGGGTAGATCCCTTCATAACTCTCCTAATCACAGACAAACTCCCAGAGGAGGTCAAGGACGGAAAATGCTTCAGGCACAAATCAGCTCATTATTTGATGCACGAAGGAGGATTGCACCGGAAGATACTTTCGGGGCTCCTAGCCCGGTGTGTAACGGAGGAGGAAATTCCAAAGATCCTGAAAGAAGTGTACTTTGGCGAGTGCAGGAGCCACTCGGGATGCCAAACCTTGGAGGCAAGGGTGGTCCGACAGGGGTACTTTTAGCTGGCCCTGAAGAAGGATGTAATGGAATTCATAAGGAAGTGTTGAAAGTGCAGTTGTATGCTCCACTCCAACTTCTGCCCGCCATAAGGCTTAGGAGCATCATGGCGCCTAGGCCCTTCGCCATCTGTGGGATAGATTTGGTTGGACCTTTCCCCCAGGCGAGTGGGCAGAGGATGTTTCTCTTAGTCATGATTGACTACTTCTTGAAGTGGTTGGAAGTCAAGGCACTGGCCAAAGTGACCTCCCAGGTGATCCATAATTTTGTATGGGTAGAGATTGTTTGCTGACATGGGCTCCTACATGCCATATTCATCGAAAATGGACTCTAGTTCGCCAGCAAAGAGTTCATCAAGTTCTGCACTCAATTGGGGATAGACCTTAGGTTTGTCTCCGTCCACCACCCTCAGAGCAACGGACAAGTGGAGGTGGCAAACAAGGTCATTGTGAATTTCCTGAAGAAGAAGGTGGATAACCTGAGAGAAAGTTGGGTAGAATAGCTTCCCTCGATGTTATGGGCTCTGAGGACAACCGCCAACATGGCCACCAGAGAGACCCCTCTTCAAACTTTCTCACGGTTGTTAAGTATGTTGGTACCCTAGTTTGGATTTGAGTTAAGTCTTTCCTTTTAGATCTTGACCCAAGATTTATCTATGGTCAAAGTCTTTTTTGAGTATTCTCTTTTCCAGTAAAATTCTGGCTAAGTCTTTTTCGGGTTCGACTATCGTCGAACGCCGATCGACTATCGTCGATCAGCCGGTCGACGATCGTCTGTCTCTAGCCAGCTCGACGTTCTGCTAGATCGTCGAGCTCTGGTCGACTATCTCTTGATAGATCGACGTTTTCTGTCTTGCCCGAGTCGGTCGACTATATTCCTGATAGCTCGACTATCTCAGTAGGCCGTTCGACGATCTCTAAGGATCGGTCGACGCTTTCTGTTTTGTTTGAGTCGGTCGACTATCTGACTAATAGCTCGACGATCTCAGTAGGTCGGTCGACGATCTTCGAACCCCGTTCGACTATCTTCTGGTCTGCATATGTAATATTATATGCGTTTTATTTGTTGTTTTATTTCCTATATTTTCTGACATGTTTTATTATGGATTATTTAATTGATCTTATGCATATATCTCAAAGCAAACGTGCTTCTATATTTATGCATAAGTCAATTCTTTCTGGCAATGTCTTTTGTCTTATTATCTGACTTTATTGTTGCAGCTGTCCTTTATAGCCGTTGGCTGTAAAGAGCTATTTCCGATGTGATTTATCAAACATCCTTTATGAGTCTATTTATTGCAGCTGCTGTAGTTTTCCCTTTTATAGGATATATCTGCAAGACTTGTTTTTGTGTTAATTGCAGCCCAGATTCAAGATCTGAGAAGAAGACAAAAGTCTTGCTCTAATAAGAGCCGTTGCTGCTGCACCTATTTAAAGAGTTCTTTTGGAGAAAGAAAGAAGACACGACACACACGAAACATACAAGAAGAAGACAGTGACCAGAAACACACAGACGAAGCTGTAGAACAAATGTGAAAGAAGACTGCTACCATCAACATTCAGCAGTCTTCAAGAAAGAAAAGATACAGCTGCTCACAGCAATATCTATCCAACTGTGAAGATATCTCTTCTGCTCTTCCTCAACCTGAGTGCTCCTGTTCCAGGAAGATACACTCAGAGTTTCTCTGAAGAAGAAGAAGAAATAAGGAAGCTGAAGAAGAACATCTAAATCCAGATCTCTAGTCTTCTTCAGACCTTACTCCTTCAGAACCTCGTGACAGTATTCTGTCATAAGTTCTGAAGAGTCTCTTATGCTTCTCTAATCTGTTTTAAAATAGAGAAGACAATCTAACTCTCCTTCCCCCTCCTGTAAAGAGTTTGTTCACACCTCTTCAAAAGTGAACGTTGGTGACAGGGCACCTTATCAACAACCTGCTTGGTTTTTAGACACCTGATCAAAAGTCTAAAGGGTCTGTTTGATCTACCTGAATCAGATCATTGGTGGCAGGGCACCTTAGCAAAAACCTGTAGTGGATTCCTACCAAGGTGGTAGAAGAGTGGACGTACCTATTGAGAGGGAACCACTGTAGCTCCTTGTGTCGTCTGGTTTGCTTGCTCTGTTTCTTTTGTGCTATGCTCTGTTATGTGTTTTAATTTTTAATTTTCCGCATTAACTCTTCCTAAAAGAAAATATAAGATCTACCCTCACTTTCAATTGGTATCAGAGGGAGGTTGATTGTTTGTACAGGATAACTCCTGAATCAAAAGATCCCTGAGATAGATCTTATACTTATTTCTTAAGAGTTTTTCATGGCACAAAATGAAGAATGGTCAAGCACCAGACCTCCAGCTTGCAACTTAGCTGAGTTTAGCATCTGGAAGGCAAGAATCAAATTATTTATGAACAATATTGATGAAGAAATATTTTCTTCTATTTTGACAGGTCTTCCAACATCGGCAACAACAACAAAAAGTGCCAGGCTAACTGATGCCCGAGCAATGAATATCCTAGCTCAGTCATTGTCTGATGACATTTTTCAAGAGATTGTTGAATGTTCAACAGCTAAGGAGATGTGGGATTCCCTTCACCAAATGGCTTCTGAACCCGTGGATGACACATCAGAAGGAAGCCACATCATCTCATTTGACGAAGAAGAATTAACATCCCTAGATGTTATCTGGGATGTCTCCGATAATGACTCATCATTTGAAGATGAAGAGGAGGAAGCAAGGGCCAAAGAATTCTGCTTAAAGGCCATAAATGCATCAAACAACAAGGAAAAGCCTGAATCAGAACTTAGAAAATATCAGGTGATATCCAATACTAACTACATTTCAAAATATCCTAAATCAATCTCTAACTTGAATACAACTAAACCTTCAAGAGAAATATTAAGAAAATTCCACAACATTGATTTTGTTTTTCAAAAGTTTTCTCAAATTTTTCAAACATACATGAAATATTTTTTGAAAAATTTATTTAATAAACCAATAAAACCTCATTACATTTATGGTCTGAAAATTTTCCTTTTTGATGAATCTTAGATCTCAAAGAGGCATAGTAAGATAATTCTACATCCTTACAGATTTTTCACAAAATTATCTACACTAAAACTCAACACAGACTTGATCCAGTGGATCATCACACTGTGTTGAAGTTTTTATTTGTGATAAAGTGATTCTATAGGAAGGGAATTATCAGACAGTGCCTTTCTGATTTTAAAGATTTTCTTCAAAATCTTTTTCAGATTATCCTAATGAGTGCTGTGCTCATTAAATTGCATTCCCCTGTCATTTTCTCTGCCCTCATTTTTTTCTTCTTCAAGATTTGCTTCATTCATTTGTTCATGCACAAAAGCAAAAACTGCATCTCTTCTTGTTCCCTTTGCACTTGATCTGTTTTCTGTCTTGCAGGATTACAGACTCAAAATTTCCAACATGAAGAGATGACCAAGAACAGGACCAAACTCTACAAAACTTTCAATCTCAGTTTGCCATTTCATAAATCTGTTTTATACTCATAGTTAAATATTTTCAAATCATTTTATTATTAGGAACAGATTTATTAGGAAGCATCTTCTTTTCTTATAGCTGATTATATCTGATTGATGTTATGTTCAAATATTTCATTCAGATTTCTGTATAAAGAAATTCTCGGTCAGATAACTCTATTTCTTATAGATCCTTTTCTAACTTCATTTAGATTGAGTCCTCTACTCTAGTTGCATTGGTCAGCTGAGTTTGAATCTCGTCTAATGAAAAGAAATTCTATAGGAAGGAAGATATCTGATTTTGTTTTTCAGATCCAGAATCTTAATCAAATTTGCTGGACAAAATATCATTTTTTCTGCTAATATACCCTTTTTCAAGGAGAGAGCAATCTCTACCATAGCCTTCTGCAGGTACTATCTACAGGAGTTAGCTGGATGACTCAATCAATATTCAAAGTCATCTCAGCTGAGTCCAAATCACATGTACTGCATCAACATAGGGGGAGATTGCAAATGCCAGCAAGCAGCCAACCAAACAAAGCTTTTCTTTATATATTTTATGCTTTGCAAATTTTTATTATTTTGCTAATAGGATCCTCACCCAAATAGGGGGAGATTGTTGGAACCCTGATTCTGATTTGGGCTAGGATCTCTATTAAGTTGTTTGAGTTTAGTTTATTTGTTTTTAGTAGTTTTTAGTTTGTGAAAGACTTAACCCAAATAGGGGGAGATTGTTGGTACCCTAGTTTGGATTTGAGTTAAGTCTTTCCTTTTAGATCTTGACCCAAGATTTATCTATGGTCAAAGTCTTTTTTGAGTATTCTCTTTTCCAGTAAAATTCTGGCTAAGTCTTTTTCGGGTTCGACTATCGTCGAACGCCGATCGACTATCGTCGATCAGCCGGTCGACGATCGTCTGTCTCTAGCCAGCTCGACGTTCTGCTAGATCGTCGAGCTCTGGTCGACTATCTCTTGATAGATCGACGTTTTCTGTCTTGCCCGAGTCGGTCGACTATATTCCTGATAGCTCGACTATCTCAGTAGGCCGTTCGACGATCTCTAAGGATCGGTCGACGCTTTCTGTTTTGTTTGAGTCGGTCGACTATCTGACTAATAGCTCGACGATCTCAGTAGGTCGGTCGACGATCTTCGAACCCCGTTCGACTATCTTCTGGTCTGCATATGTAATATTATATGCGTTTTATTTGTTGTTTTATTTCCTATATTTTCTGACATGTTTTATTATGGATTATTTAATTGATCTTATGCATATATCTCAAAGCAAACGTGCTTCTATATTTATGCATAAGTCAATTCTTTCTGGCAATGTCTTTTGTCTTATTATCTGACTTTATTGTTGCAGCTGTCCTTTATAGCCGTTGGCTGTAAAGAGCTATTTCCGATGTGATTTATCAAACATCCTTTATGAGTCTATTTATTGCAGCTGCTGTAGTTTTCCCTTTTATAGGATATATCTGCAAGACTTGTTTTTGTGTTAATTGCAGCCCAGATTCAAGATCTGAGAAGAAGACAAAAGTCTTGCTCTAATAAGAGCCGTTGCTGCTGCACCTATTTAAAGAGTTCTTTTGGAGAAAGAAAGAAGACACGACACACACGAAACATACAAGAAGAAGACAGTGACCAGAAACACACAGACGAAGCTGTAGAACAAATGTGAAAGAAGACTGCTACCATCAACATTCAGCAGTCTTCAAGAAAGAAAAGATACAGCTGCTCACAGCAATATCTATCCAACTGTGAAGATATCTCTTCTGCTCTTCCTCAACCTGAGTGCTCCTGTTCCAGGAAGATACACTCAGAGTTTCTCTGAAGAAGAAGAAGAAATAAGGAAGCTGAAGAAGAACATCTAAATCCAGATCTCTAGTCTTCTTCAGACCTTACTCCTTCAGAACCTCGTGACAGTATTCTGTCATAAGTTCTGAAGAGTCTCTTATGCTTCTCTAATCTGTTTTAAAATAGAGAAGACAATCTAACTCTCCTTCCCCTCCTGTAAAGAGTTTGTTCACACCTCTTCAAAAGTGAACGTTGGTGACAGGGCACCTTATCAACAACCTGCTTGGTTTTTAGACACCTGATCAAAAGTCTAAAGGGTCTGTTTGATCTACCTGAATCAGATCATTGGTGGCAGGGCACCTTAGCAAAAACCTGTAGTGGATTCCTACCAAGGTGGTAGAAGAGTGGACGTACCTATTGAGAGGGAACCACTGTAGCTCCTTGTGTCGTCTGGTTTGCTTGCTCTGTTTCTTTTGTGCTATGCTCTGTTATGTGTTTTAATTTTTAATTTTCCGCATTAACTCTTCCTAAAAGAAAATATAAGATCTACCCTCACTTTCAAAGTAGTTCTACCCGTGTAGTTCGACGTCAGGTCGCCACGAGTAGTTGCTGCCAAGGAAGGATATGAGGAATGGAGGGCAGAAAATGAAGGGGAGCTACACCTCTCACTGGATTTGATAGAGGAACTCCGCAATACGGCCGCCGTCAGGCAAGAGGAGATCAAGCAATGGATGACCAAATTCTTTGAAAAGTATGTTAGGATCTGTAAGACCCCGTTTTTTTAAACCACCGGGTCTTATGCCCAGAATCGCCGTTTTGCGGTGACACCGACGCTCGGGTGGGTCGCCACTGCAAAACGTCGATCATACCTTAATGATCACCAAAGAAAGAGAAGTATATAGATAAGTTCGAGTCCATATATCATATATAATATGAAATAGAAATCACATCAATGTCCATATGATAAAAAAGTACTGAAGCCGAAAGGCAAATAGAAAAAAAACGGGCTTAAGCCCGGTACATCAAGTCCTCACTACAACACTCTCGCAACTCTCAACATCTAAGCGGAAGCAAACTGAAATCCATTCTCGACCCATCGTCGTGTAGTGGTAGTAATGCGCAACAACTACTCCTCATGTCCTGCCTCCTTGTCCTTCCGGTGTTGATGCTCCTATTGCTCGGTCCCCTAAAATGATGTGGTCACCGACCGTTAGTCATAAATACTAAGTCACTATCATCCTCGTCTCACCCCCGTGACTCCTAGACACCGTGCGGGGAGGATGAAAGAGGATGACACCAAAGCAGAGTGAAACAAGCAGGTGACAACTACCCAAACAGGTGTATGTAAAAAAGAACCATAACAAGAAAGCAGTAATGTAAACAAGTAAAGTAGAACAGTAAGAACATGTAGAGTAAACTAAGGAATAAGTAACCTTAACTTATATGAATGCCCAAACAAACTTATAAGTTAAGGGGTCTTTTGCAAGGCTCTCATCGTATAGAAAGTACCATACCAATTTATACGATGGGGTGTTAGGTTGTATGCAAGTATAAGTGTAGTGTAATGATATGTCATGATTCATGCAAGTGCAACACACGCACACGGCTCTATTCGCACAGACCTTTAGTTCTCCCTATTTGGAAGCTAACATCACTCCTAGGAACCTCCGTAGTGGTCAACAGAGACAGTGGTTCGGGCCCCCCCACTCCTAGGCAGGTAATCACACTACCAGGCTTATCCCTTCCGTACGCCTCTGAAGGACACAACCAGAGTCTCCACGTACTATGCTAACCCATCGCCAGACTTTCCTTTGGGCTAAGTGAGAACCACACTTGCCGAGTCGACGTATTGACGTCGGTGCAGTTGGTCGTCCAATACCGAAGACCCACCACCTTTATGCACTTGCAACCATGAATTCCTGAGCCATCGTCACCCCAGACTAACCTGTCCGTCACAACTACCTTCCGAGCCCTTGGCTTGCCGGGCTAACCTTCCCATTTCCACAACCACCGAGCCTACCGCTCGGATAACACAAGCAAACTAACCTCCCGAGTTACCGGGGTGTGTGAATGTGAAGCCCTAGTTATACTAGTTGCTCTTTAGTAATTATTCTTATGGTTTGGGTTAACCTTGGACTGCCCAGGGTATTCCCTGTGAAGGGCTCTCACGGGGCACTAGAAACAATGATTGTAACTGAAGCTCATCGTTCTCATTCGCAAGACACTTACTATTATTGATATCTACCAAGGTCCACATCCCATTTAATGTTATACTGGATCTAATTCTTGTGCATTTTGACTCTTTCTCTCTCCATAGGAAAGACGATTCGTCACCGATCCCGAGCACCACTAACACTAGTCAACCCATAACTTCTCCCCATCATGACTCCTAGTGAAGCTCTATTTTTCACCTTACCAAATTGGCATATCATTAACCCCAACTTCCTATGACCATCCTACATATTATCACGATTCTGCAGTTTTACTATATGCAGACCAACCTAAGCTATATGATGAGCATGAGGGGTGACCCCTTCAAATATTCTTTCAAATGCCCTAGAATTATTACTGGGAGTCTATCATGATATATGTAGACTAAATCTAGAAACTTATAATTTTCTAATTAATTTAGCATTTATTAATTTTTTCCCAAAATTAGGCCATGGATGGTTTTGAACATGAAGTACTAGATTTACTTAAGTTATGGACTTCTAAAAATTATAATCACTACATGATGCAAAACTAACAGAGAATACCATGTTTCAAAAACTTTCATAAAATTATTAGCCCCTAAATAATTAATTCAAGATAAATACAATAAATAGAATTAAAAAGAGAAGTACATCAAAATATTCTCCAATAATTATACAAAAACTACCAAGGCTTTAATGTGATCATAAATCATCACTGACTAAGTTTCATAACATTCTAGGTTAGTTTAACCATGATTTTATCAAAATCTTCCATAGGGGCGACATAAAAGTTATAACTACAAGTATGAGCTAATGTCTTTCAAACATCCTACAATAAATTCTAGAGACTCATATTATTATAAAAACTCTTCTACCAAAATTTTATAAGGATCCAAGGTCAGACGGCCCTTCAAATTTTCTAATAAAGGTATAGGCCTAAACAATTCCCAATTGATTTAAGTTGTGTGCCTAAGTCTAAATGTCACCAAATTCCATCTTAGGTCTATTCACCACCCTATGACCTCATGAAAAAAACTCCAAGTCAATATAAGGACATATCACATCATGTCCTTCTCAAACCCCCAAAGTTCAACCTTAGGGTTTTAACCAGGGTCCTACGACAAATCCACCCCAATCTATCTCAAACTCCAAGAGATGGTGTTTTTACTGACCATGGAGGTCTAGCCAAAGTCCCAACCCCTTTGGGTGAGAATTAGCCCCTCTATGCCCCAAACACTCTTTTGCCCTAAATTACCCTTAAGGGACCAAACTTTGGTGACATTTATACCTATTCAAATCAATCCCAAAGGGGCTGAAATATTTATCAATGTCATATAATGACCCTAAGAGTCAGTCACCAAAATTTTGGGGACTTTTGAGATCATTAGACCCTCTAATTAAATCATACAAGGTTTATTAAAATATTACAAAAACTATAGGAAACTTTTTGCAAAAATTCCCATTTTTGGATATGTTATAGGTATAGGTAAGCGCGACGCCCGACCCAAATTTCAAGTCATTTAGAGGGCTGGATTGATGAGGGCACTCAATTTAGTATCCGGTCAAGCCTATGTATAGGCTGCACTATTTTGAGTGTTGTGGTCAAACCACCGACTCAAATGGGTTGTAATCAATTTTAAATTAAAGTAGACTTCAAGCGCTACAATTTTTATGTTGGTCACTTTTATTTTTCATCCCCTAAAGGTCTTATTTTTCTGTTTAAAAAGGGTACAGTAAAGGGAGTAAAATAACACATTTAAATGTTTTATATATTATCAGATCCAACGGATAAGGAGTCATCTTCAACCTCCAACCAAAGGCCACGATTGACCCGACCTGGAACGTTTTCTAGCGGCTTTTACCTGAGATCCAGTCCCCTCCCCGGCCGGCCACCACCACCACCACCTCCGTTGAGGTGGTGGCTTTGGCCGGAAGGCGGTACGACCGTCGGAGGGGTGGTTTCTGGCGAACTCACGGGGAATAAAAACCTTGAAAAATCATGGTATCCGAAAATGGAAATCAGCCCAATTGGGCTCGATTTCAAATCTTATTGATCTAGGATGCTAGCACAAGGGGAGAGGAGGAGAAGAAGACCTGTGTGTGTGGGGGGGCCTTGTCGACCGCCGCATCGCCATTTCTGGCGGTGCATCTTTCAGTGCTCGACAACTTCACAGCCAAAGGGCTCAGTTTCTTCAGGGGAAGAGTGGAAACTTCTTCTCTCAGCCTGGTGAAGCTTTTTAAAAAGCCAAATGGGGGAGGGGAGTGGCCATGACATCAATGCCATTAATGGCCTCAAGAGGAGAAATTCGGCCAAGGTGGATCCAGTGAATGCAGCCACTGTACCGCCTAGAAAAGCTCTTGATCTCCTCAGAACTGATGGGGGAAGATCAATCAAGACTTTGGATATGAGGAGAGGAACTCTTGATCTCCCGTGGCCATTAATGACCTTCTCTCTCCTCTCTCTCTCTCTTCCTTATGGGAGGAATTGATTTCAGCCACTTTGGTGGCTGGCTATGGCTGTCAATCTTTCTCTAATTGACTAGGGAGGAGGAACCTTGCCATGGGAGGACTGAGGAGGCCCTTGGCCTTCCATGACATGAATGTCCCTCTTTCTCTCTCCTCCATTAAAGGAGAAGATGTATTTCTCTCTCCTAGTCACCATTTCAAGAAATTAGGTGGATAATCTGATATTTTTCAGCCCCATAAACTAATGGGCCACCTTTATTGGGCTTAGCCCAAGTGGATTGGGCTTGAGCTAGCCATTTAGGCTAGTTTTACCCATTTCAAGGGTGGAGTTGACCTTGGTCAAAATGACCTTTTGGGTGGACCCCAATGGGTCTTTGGTGATCCATTGGCCTCCCCTAAGGTCTAGGAAGGGTTGGGTAGGGTTGGTTGGGCACCTTGAAGGCCACTTCACCCTTAGTTATGGCACTTTGACCTTTTTAGGGCAAGGGTTGACTTGGGTCAACTTAGCCTCTTTGGTTGACCCCCAATAGGTCCTTGGTGACCCATTGGCCTCCCTTAAGGCTTGGTAAGGTCTTAGTGGGTCCCTTTGGCTAAGGGGAGATCAATTGGCCGTGTGTGAGCTTAGTTTGACCTAATTAGGGTTTGGGTTGACTTGGTCAACTTGCCCCTTTTTGGTTGACCCAATGGGTCCTTGGTGACACATTGGCCTCCCCTAGGGTTAGGGGTTCCATGGTGGGGTCATGGAACCAATTTAGAGCCCAAAAGTCAAACCCTAGGTCTGGTGATTGGAAATTAGTATTTGTAGACCATGGTGATCTTCACCTTCCTTCCTAAGGTCACATGATCTCTTGAGCTTCCTAGGATTTTGTCATGACCTAGTCATGACAAAACCACTCTTAGGGGTCTAGTTGAAATGGGATGTTACAAATTTCAATAAACAAAAATAAAAATTTCATCTCCGAAATTCAGGTTAGGCCTGCGGGGTTTCTACTGAGAGTAGCTGAATATAACATCCCTTCGGTAGTTGAATGTACACCTTACCCGAAGATATCTGGGTACCTATGCTGTATCAGATCCAGTGGCTCCCAGGTATACTCCTCCTATTCATGGTTCTCCCAGATAATCTTGACCATCGGAACCTTCTCACACTGCATGACTCACACTACTGTATTAGGGTTACCCCAACAACCTCGGTCAGTCTATCCTCGAACTTCCACTCTATCTCAGGAAGTGACTGTAGTAGTTCCCCAAAAACCCTTGCACTGGCCTACACCAGCTGCCAAACATCACCGTGCATCACAAAATCCATGATGTCTTCCTTCACTCTGGGGAGATACATGTTTTGAGATACACCATACTTCTGGTGATAAGATTTCTTGTTTGTGTGGGTAGGCAACGACTCTATAATATCTCCACTTCACAATCAGATTCTTAAACCTACGAATACGCCCGAGTAGCATTGAATACGGTTTACTTCAATTTCACAATATTCCCGACGCAATATTTTCTAGAAGAGGTCTAAGGGAAACCCAAATCAGTAATCATTTTGCCCAATAAATGAAAGACAAGCCTCCAATAAATAAAAGATAAGCCCCTACCTACCTTGGGCTAAGTATCTTTGATATTACATATTATATTCGTCCTAGTTGGGTGCACAATCCCTAGGGCATCAACCCTAGATTTGGGGTTCCATCCTAAAACTTGTTAATATACTCCATACTTTAAACCCTCTAAGTCATATTTACAACAACCTTATTAGGGTCAAAATGTTCCAATCCCAAATGGGTCTCTTCCGAACTTGAATTCTTATCCGACCCTCGGTGTTTGTCTTGTTGGTTGTCTCCTGGTAATCTTATTACTGGTACGAGGGTTGAGACAAAGTGTCTTCTGTCATTCTACTAATAGATTATTGGTCTCAATTCTCATTAAGGCAGTCCTACCAGTTTGAGTAATCCTTAATAGGGACTATAGGGACACCTGAGTTTATGTCTTAGGTAGTCATTCTTGTGTTAAACTCCTCCTTTATTCTCTTTGGATATCTCCTTACCTTAACCAAGTTCATACCGAACGTCTATTTTCGACTAGGGCATACTATAAGTTGTCATGGTTAGTCATGTTTCCTAGTGGGTTGAGTCTAACTCGTTGACTAGAGAATTATAAGATGAGATCTTCGAAGCTGGAGGTGCTTCTTGCGAGGGGCAGGGTTTGCCGCAGGATACAAATAAGAATTCCAATTGTTAGTTAATGTACAAGTGGAATTAAAGAAAGGTGGACCTTTGCATGTGATTCCCCTTATGGGCACACCATTACTTCCACTGCTAGTTTGACCACAAACTAAGCTCACGCGGGGTGGCCTAGGGTTTTTGAGGACATCTTCTCTTTGGATCGATGTTTCCTCTGATACCAATTTATAAGACCACATATTTTTAAACCACCGGGTCTTATGCCCAGAATCGCCGTTTTGCGGTGACACCGACGCTCGGGTGGGTCATCACTACAAAACGCCGATCCTGTCGACCTTAACGATCACCAAAGAAAGAGAAGTATATAGATAAGTTTGAGTCTATATATCATATATAAAATGAAATAGAAATCACAGCAATGTCCCCATGATAAAGAAGTACTGAAGCTGAAAGGCAAATAGAAATAAAAACGGGCTTAAGCCTGGTACATCAAGTCCTCACTACAACACTCTCGCAACTCTCAACATCTAAGCGAAAGCAAACTGAAATCCATCCTCGACCCGTCGCCGTGTAGTGGTAGTAATGTGCAGCAACTGCTCCTCATGTCCTGCCTCCTTGTCCTTCTGGTGCTGATGTTCCTACTGCTCGGTCCCCTAAAATGATGTGGTCACTAACCGTTAGTCATAAAGACTAAGTCACTATCATCCTCGCCTCACCCCCGCGACTCCTAGGCACCGTGCGGGGAGGATGAAAGCGGAGGCAACAAAGCAGAGTAGAACAAGCAGGTGACAACTACCCTAGCAGGTGTATGTATAAAAGAACCATAACAAAAAAATAGTAATGTAAACAAGTAAAGTAGAACATTAAGAACATGTAAAGTAAACTAAGGAATAAGTAAACTTAACTTATATGAATCCGCAGACAAATTTATAAGTTAAGGGGTCTTTTACAAGGCTCTCATCGTATAAAATGTCTCATACCAATTTATACGATGTGGTGTCGGGTTGTATGCAAGTATGAGTGTTGTGTAATGATATGCCATACAGGGACATATCACACCATGTCCTTCTCAAACCCCCAAAGTTCTACCTTAGGTTTTGAACCAGGGTCCTAGGGAAAATCCACCCCAATCTATCTCAAACTCCATTAGAGGGTAAGGGTGACCACCAACCCAAATTTCAAGTCATTTGGATGGCTGGATTGATGAGGGCACTCAATTTAGTCTCTGGTCAAGCCTATGTATAGGCTGCACTATTTTGAGTATTGTGGTAAAAATGCGTACCCAAATGGGTTAAAATCAATTTTAAATTAAAGTAGACTTCAAGGGCTACAATTTTTATGTTGGCGACTTTTCATGGTTCATCACCTAAGGGACTTATTTTTCTGTTTTAAAAATGGTACAGTAAAGAGAGTAAAATAACACATTAAATGTTTTATATATTAACAGATCCAACGGCTAAGGAGGCATCTTCAATCTCCAGCCAAAGGCCACGATTGGCCCGACCTGGAACATTTTCCAGCGGCTTTTGTCGGCGATCCAATCCCCTCCCCGGCTTGCCACCACCACCACCACCTCTGTTGAGGTGGTGGCTATCGCCGGAGGGCGGCACGGCCGTCAGAGGGGTGGTTTCCTACGAACTCACAAGGAATAAAAACCTTGAAAAATCATGGAATCTGAAAATGCAAATCATCCCAATTGGGCTCGATTTCAAATCCTATTGATCTAGGATGCTAGCATAAGGGGAGAGGAGGAGAAGCGGACCTGTGTGTGTGTGGGGGGGGGGGGGGTTGTTGCCTTACTGGCCGCCGCGTCGCCATTTCCGGCGGTGGAGCTTTCGGTGTTCTGCAACTTCACATCCAAAGGTTCGGTTTCTTCAGGGGAAGAGTGGAAACTTCTCCTCTCAGCCTGGTGAAGCTCTTTAAAAAGCCAAATGGGAGAGGGGAGTGGTCATGGCATCAATGTCATTAATGGACTCAAGAGGATAAATTCGGCCAAGGTGGATCCAGTGAATGCAACCACTGTACAACTTAGAAAACCTCATGATATCCTCAGAACTGATGGGGGAAGATTAATCAAGCCTTTGGAGGTGATGAGAGGAACTCTTGATCTCTCGTGGCCATTAATAGCCTTCTCTCTCATCTTTCTCTCTCTTCATTATGGGAGGAATTGATTTCAGCCACTTTGGTGGTTGGCTATGGTTGTCAATCTTCCTCTAACTGACTAGGGAGGAGAAAACTTGCCATGGGAGAAGGATTGAGGAGGCCCTTGGCCTTCCATGGCATGAATGACCCTCTTTCTCTCTCCTCCATTAAAGGAGAAGATGACTTTCTCTCTCCTAGTCACCATTTCTAGAAATTAGGTGGCTAATCTGATATATTTTTTATCCCCATAAACTAATGGGCCACTTTTATTGGGCTTAGCCCAAGTGGATTGGGCTTGAGCTAGCCATTTAGGCTAGTTTGACCCATTTCAAGGGTGGAGTTGACCTTGGTCAAAATGATCTTTTGGGTGGACCCTAATGGGTCCTTGGTGACCCATTGGCCTCCCCTAAGGTCTAGGAAGGGTTGGGTAGGGTTGGTTGGACACCTTAAAGGCCACTTGACCCTTAGTTAGGGCACTTTGACCTATTTAGGGCTAGGGTTGACTTGGGTCAACTTAGCCTCTTTGGTTGACCCCAATGGGTCCTTGGTGACCCATTGGCCTCCCATAGGGATTGGGAAGGTCTAGGTGGGTCCCTTTGGCTAAGGGGAGGTCAATTGGCCATGTGTGAGCTTAGTTTGACCTAATTAGGGTTTGGGTTGACTTGGTCAACTTGCCCCTTTTTGGTTGACCCAATGGGTCCTTGGTGACCCATTGGCCTCCCCTAGGGTTAGGGGTGTCATGGCAGGGTCATGGAACTAAGTTAAAGCCCTAAGGTCAAACCCTAGGTCTGGTGATTGGAAATTACTATTTATAGACCATGGTGATCTTTACCTTCATTTCTAAGGTCACCTTGTCTCTTGAGCTTTCTAGGGTTTTGTCATGACCTAGTCATGACAAAATCACTCTTAGGGGTCTAGTTTGAAATGAGATATTACAGGATCAAACAGTTCATCGAGGGGGATCTGGTCTTAAAAAAGGTGGATGTCGCGGGGAGATCAGCAACAGTGGATGAGTAAATGATCTCATGATAAGGTCAGGTCCCGGGATATTTATAGGATCATGGAGGGACCCGCCAAAGATTATTTTCCAATTCAGCAAGCCCTTATCGAATATCGGGGGTTAGACTCTTCTTTCCAAGCGTAGGACTAACTCGTGGGACCCCCCGACGAAGCCAAGGATCCAAAGGATTGAGCCATTCAGAGTAGGCGAGTGGGGTAGGCATACCCTCACTCGCCCAGGGAGAGTGAAGGACTTTCGCCAAGAAGGGCGTAAGGTCTTTCGCCTAGGCAAGCAGAAGGGTTGTAGAGCTAGGCGGAAGGGCTCTCGCCAAATCAGGCAGATGTCCTGAGGATCCCGCACTCACCTTTTTAGGAGCCGTAGGGGAAAAATGCTCAGCTCACCCCAGTATTCACTTCTTCAGGCGAGAGATGACTTCATGGGTCACTCGCCCAGTGAGGTTCAGAGGTAAAATTACATGGGTTCCCTTTGGGGTCTGCAAATAGTCTTTTAGAATAGAGGAGTTACGTTGTTGGGCTGTGTATAGCATTTTCAGAATAGCGAAATTACTCTGTTTGTAGACCGGGCTTAGAACTCTATAAATAGACCCTGTGGGCACCTTTGGAGGGGATCCAATTCATTTTTTTATTTCTTCCTCCTTGGGTTATTTTGGTCTGGCTGCATAAGCCCTCCAAGGTGCCCAGCTCAGCTTTATACTTGGGAGGGGAAGCGTTCTAGAGATCTTCCCGGTGTGTGATGGGACCTCCGTGTTGCAGCCCAAGATCAGTTTTTTAGTTCCAAGCGACTGGTCAGGAACTCAAGTTTGGGAGAAGTAGGTGCAAGCTACCCCCTTAGGTCTGAACTCTCATTGAGGCCAAGTTTTGGCTCCAACATGTACCATGATGTGCAACCTATATTCGTTGAGAGGGGGTCTATTTAGGTCACGTTGGCATAAGAGGTAAAAGTCAAAGATCAGGGGTGACCTTAGCCAATGGAAAAATATCTTTTTGCACACACCAATTAGGCGGGCCCCACGTACAATTCTTTGCAAGCATGTCTTATCTGAATAGCGTCGTAAGGCGAGTAGTGATGATCATTTTCTATAGTTGAGTTCTTTCCCGTAATCGCACAAATGGCGAGAAGGCCATTTAAGTTGCAAGGCAGGTATTTTATGGGGGCGGCTGCTCTTATATCCACCCCTCCCAGGATTTATTTATAATAATATCTAGACCCCTAAGGTACTAGGAATGACACCTTAAAACCCCACATAAGCTCGCTACTCATCAATTTGTGCCTTGTACCTAATTTGACCCTTTGGTTATGGAGGGGAAGTTCATTTCCACTTTCGGGAAAGTGGCATGATCTACTCGCTGCAGAACTCGGTTCATATTTATTAACGAGTTCCTATTCTCTCTCCATCAAGTTTTATGAAGTTGGCTAGCGGGATTGGTAATCTTGGGCAACTATACATGTTTGATCCAAACTTTTGTGAACCGATTTTCTGGGTTCCAACACTTGGGCGCTTTAAAACTTATGGCTTGTGTGATTTATCTATGAAGTACATAATTAGGTGAAGAGTCATCTTACTTTTAAATTCCACCAGTACTCTCTGTAACAACATGGGCTCAGCTCCAATCCAGATAACATCCACTGAGAGACCATGGGGACAAGAGAGACTTGAAGATCCCCTTCAGCTCCCAACGCTCATTTTCGAGAACCGAAGATCTCCTTCAGCTCCCGACGCTCACTTGCGTGACTTAATTAAAGATCTCCTTTCTACGGAGGTCTCATAGAGGCGTGCTCGAAGATTTCTCCCAACTTTACAGCTCAAGTCCAGATCGCTTCTGAGCGCATCCACCAACATCATATTCATGTCAACCTCAGCAGTTTAGAAGAGCAATTACAACGAGCAGTGACCTATCATGCACCCTCGAGAGGAACTTTTTTTTGTAACTCTCAAAACGATAGTGAAATTTGGTCGGCACAAACCCGACCCCTTGTTATTCTTTTTGCCAACCGTTAGTAACTTTCTACGATTGTTTGTGCGCTCGACTCTCTCACGAGCTAGGACGGCTCATTTAGACCAATTCGCTAGCTCCTTTAGCGACCCGCAACAATATTAATACATGCATTCATGTAGAATCTAGCGAGAGTGTAACAACTCATACCCTACTCCAATTGGGACAATGTCCATCAAGATATCCTAGGGACACAATTCGAGTGGTATCCGGTTGCAGCCAAAGCATCCAACCCCTGTCTAGTCCCACCACAAAGCACATCGGGTTGTTGGAGGCCACAAATCTCTTTGATGAGGAAACTCAAGCTAAGAGGGTAGCACAAGGTATTCCCTGGAGGTCACCTATCCTGCCACTACCCTTGCCCAATCAAACTAAGCTATAGAGATTTCCACCCCTAACTCCAGCTCAATTGATAATGAGGAGTGAAAACTCTATATTTTAGCGTGCTTGGACTAGGGTAGTGGCGGGATGGATGACCTCCAGGGAAGTCACTATGCTATACCCTTAACTTGAGTTTCCTTATCAAAGGGAGTTGTGGATGCCAACAACCCATTGTGCCCTATAATGGGACTAGAGAGGCGTTATGTGTTTAGGCTGCAGCCCTGTACAACACCTCTCTCTCTCTCTCTCTCTGCAGTTTGTGTTATAAATCAGCACCTAACAAATATATAATAAGTGACGAGCCAACAACATATGCACTTCCTATGAAAAAGTTATAACAATATAAAACAAGTTATGGAGGTTGTTTACCCGGAAGACCGCTATTCAGATTCTTCCGCAAGACCTGTCAAAACTTCCCTTTTCAACCGCGTAACTGCGAGACCGCAGCAATCAGCAAGCCGGGTTTCCGTCCAGGAGTTACCGGTCCTTCTGTTTTAGGCCGCGTAACCGCGCGGTTAGGAGCTTTGTCCTTTTCCTTCTTTAGCCATGTATCCCGTCACTGCTGCCCGCTCTCCTATCCCACGGGTAGCCGGTGATTCTAGCGCCTGCCCGCTCGGGCAGGATCCCGAGCCTATAAATAGGCATGAACAGTACTCTCTAGGCATCACGAATCGAATCCTCAAGCTCGCCGTCTGTGGCAGCGGTCTCGAATCCTTTGTCGAGCGGGTTACTGTCCGATCGGGTGCTCCTTGGTAACCGCTGTAATCGATTCATTCTATGTCAACCGAAAAGCCCGTCGCAGGAGTGGTTTTAGCCGCGACGGGCGAACCCTGATGTCGCCGCTATCAGCGGCACCATTTTGTCTCCTTTTCATTTAACCGCTAGTAACCTACAAGTCGCAGTCTCTCCTTTACCCTTTTCTCTTTCTCGTAGGTTCTTCAGCGACCAAGGGACGTTCTCGACACGGACAACAGAGGCAACATATTCTCCTTTTTAATGCAAAAAAAGTCTACACACGTGCTTATAAAGACATGCATGAATCAAGACTCCTCAAAATCAACCCTGGAGAAATCAAGAGATTTCGATCTTCAAATTTTGAGTGCGTCTATTGGGTCGTGATAATCGACGCTTACGATATTCTTTTCTAATTTTTTTTTTTACTATTACGGGGTATTACCTACCTCCACTATGGAGTATGGATGTATGGTCTTCAAGTTATTAAACAAACTATCATTTAACTGCTACTCTGTCAATTAATAATATATCAATGAATGATTATTGCATTTGAAATTTCAAAAGTGATTATTCTCCTTTTTTAATATATAAATCAGCTTTCCACCTGCCCGATTTATTTATTCTAAAATTTTGTTTTTGTTCTTCTTTTTGTCGTGGCTTCAGAGTTATGGGACAATATATGGGACAAAGCACAAATGGTTCATCAAGAGAGAGAACAGTAAGACTGTTTTTAATCAGAGTTTACCCGGGTATTGAGGCTAATATTATATTAAGAAACGTGAGATTATTTGATTTAAATTTAGGAAAAGAGTTCTATCAAAGTTACATGTCGCCTTGTAATTAAGATAATATTTGTAACTTATTTTTATACCAACTTGCACAATTACAGCTTGCACCCCTCTAATTTTTGAAATTACAAAAAACTCTCCTCATTTTGTACATTTCACAACAAACATCCATGCACAAAAAGTATCCGGCCACTTGAAATAGATCATATATGAGAAGGAGCTTTTTGTAACTTCAAAAGTAATCAAGGTATCGAAGAGTGCCGCGTGACCAACCAATCTTTCAGAATTTGACTCACATGGCCGGGATTAGATGCGTTACTAATTGGATGAAGATAAGATGACCGAATATATGGATGGTTGGGGCATGTGGATGAGGTCGGCTCATTCTATATATTGTTATAAATGTTTTACGGCCAAGTATTATTTTGATTCAATGACGCTATCTAAGTCATCACATTCATTATACTTAATTTCCGTTTGGCAAACGATGATAGTGGAGCGGACTTCTCCACTACTAGGCGGACATACACACTACCAGCCATGGGTCTCCGTACGCCTCAACGCTAACAAACCAAACAATAGAGCTCATGCGTACTACGTCACAAAAGGGGTCTTGGGAAGTAAACACCAAGAGCCCAACCCAACTGGCCCAAAAAGGCACGGAAGGGGTCTTTGGGAAGTATGCACCAAAGAGCTCAGCCCAACCGGCCTGAGTCTATCTGTCAGCTTCCATCGGTGTGACGACCGGTAAGCCCATATATAGACTCGCCACAAATAATCCTCTCACCAGGATCACAATGCACCGAGTATCAACATACACATCATGTAATTCTCATGTACCAACGTGTCAAGAAGCACCCAAGGACATCCAACCGCGTTCTTACACAATGCATCCTAGGATACAACATATCCTACAATTACCAACAAGACATCACACATCGGGTGGTGTGTTGTCATAACATCTCGCAACAGTGCGAGCAAAACACGTGAATACTATTTCTAAGGATACTACAGGACAACCTGTATCTAAACAACATGGTGAGATCATCACCTTACATATGCCCCGCAATCCAACATGTCCTTTTTGTCATCTTTTATCTCATAAAACTATTAGTGCATAATTATAATTCTAATAACACAAGCTTCCGAATGTGAGACAATCAAATAATAACTATTTATTTGAAGAATCATATAATATCCGTATTCGTTGAAATTCATACATAGATCAAGTTAGTCATTTTAAACTTTACCTCAAAGCTTCAACTCATTCGGACATCATGATAATCATTTACGACACAAATATTTATAAAACTATATGTCAATGTCTCAGTAAATACTTGTCCAAAAATTATGAAACTCAATAGGGGTGATAACAATATCATCAAGTAAGTGACTACAAATTTTCATAAGTATCATATGATTATTTTAAGAGAAATCCAAGAAACATCAAATCTGTAGAATTGAACCCCATAAAATATAGAACCACTTGTTGGAAAATTCCTTCCGAGGGCTACAACTTTCATGTTGAGCCGGAGACCTGAATCTGACCGGATCATGCCTAAAAATAGGCTTGAAGTCCATCAGGCGTACAAAACAGATTTCTGTCTACATTATTTATATTAAAATCTGCATGGATCCAAAAGCTGGACGAACAACATCCGACCATCTTCTTCCTCCAGCCTGGGGCTGCGATTTGCCCGACCTGAAGCCTAATAAAAACTCTCCTATCGACCACCATATTTTCCCGTCCAATAAACCAACACCACTGCCCCTTACTCGTACATAAGGTGCATCGCCAGGCGGCGAATCAGTGGCCAGAGATGGCCAGAACAACAAATAGGAACATAGATTTCAGCCATCCCTCCATGGCTTGCTCTCAAATCAAACACAATTGAGTTTGATGTCTCACCTTGTTTTGATCTAAGAAACTAGCACCAAGGGATAGAGGAGGAAGCTCACCTAATTTAAATCCACTCGACACTGCAGGCGTCGAGTCCACTCGACACCGCAGGCGTCGATTTAGCTCTTTCCCGGCTCCAGCGTTGTGCTAACACGAAGCCTGACCATCAGGGTACCCCGACGTTCTAAGGTTCACCGATCCCGAGTCAACTTGTTTGACACAAAAACACGCACAAGGGGTCTAGTGCAAATCACGGCGTTATAAATCCAATAAATAAATAAATAATTTCGTCCCCAAAATTGAGGGTGGGTCTACGGGTGTTAAAGTACGAAGTAAAAAGTAAGTTTAACCGTACCTTGAGGAAATAAATCTGGGTAACGCTGTCGCATAAGGTCCATAGGTTGCCATGTGTACTCCTGCTTCCCGTGATTGGACCATAGGACCTTTACTAAAGGAACACTTTTTCGCCGCAACTTCCAGATCTCGGTATCTACTATTCGTACAGGCTCTAGCTGGATAGATCTTTCGGATGCCACAAGACCCAAAGTAGTGGTGACAAACTGCTCAGGACGAAACAGTGCCTTCTGAAGGGAAGACACATTAAAGACGTCATGTAAGTTTTCCAGTTGCTCCATCCTATAAGCTAAGGGACCGATCCGCTCCAAAACAGTATAAAGCCCCATATATCTCATAATGAGTTTCTTCCTTCCACGAATACGTGGCACCCCATGCATCAGCCTAATTTTTAAGAATATATACCTTGTCACACTCTTGAAATTCCACCGTCATGTGTTTCACATCATAGTACTTTGCTTGTCGGCTTTGAGACTATAGCATGCAGTCCCGGATCAACCTAATCATAGCATCAATGTCATCGATGTACTTCACCCCCAATGCCTTTGGATCCTCATTCTGGACCCATGATAAAGGCGTTATGCACCTCCTACCATAAAGTGCTTCATAGGGTGTCATTCCGATGCTTGCCTGATGACTGATATTATATGAAAACTGTACCAACGGTATAAGTCTCTCTCATGTCTCTCCCCTATCCAAATTGCATAACCACAACAAGGCCTCCATAGTCCTGATAGTCCTCTCAGACTGGCCGACAGTCTGAGGATGAAAAGTCGTAGTAAAGATAAGGCGATAGCCCAAATAAGCATGAACTTTCCTCCATTCCCTAGAGGTGAAGCGACCATCACGGTCTGAAACTATTGTCTTGGGCACCCCATGTTACTGAACGAACTTCTCCACAAAGAGACGCACCAAAACATCGACATGTGTCTCCTTCCTCATTGGGATGAACCTGACAACCTTTGTACCCCTATGGTCCTATTTATAGACAAATCCTGGGGAGTCTCTAGGCGAGGAGACCCAGCCCTGCAAATACCGGTCGCAACCTTCTGGCGGCTTGACTCGGTTGTTAGCGGGTATCGACTGGCGAGCATTTGCGATGCTCGTCACGCCTGGCATAGTGATTGGTCGGAGGTCGCCTGTTACGCGAGTATTACTACTACTCGCCACTGTTGCTACTCGAAACTTGCCTAGATGGAATGGTCTTTAAATCTTGCTCGCACTGCTGAGTACTCGCGCGACCTGGCGAGTATGATTCTCGCCTGTGTTCAAGAATTCCCTTGCGTCCCTTGCTGACCGTTGACTACTGATCGGGCCATCATATGCTGGTGCTGCTTGTTGATTCCTGATTGGTTGACCCTTGACCCTTGACGAATAGGGGTTGTACACCAAGTATACCTAGTGAAGTCATCAATAAGGACTAACATATATCTGTTACCTGAATAAGAAGGAGCGAGGCACAGTCCCATCAAGTCGATGAGAATGCACTATCAAAGGAATCTTGCACCTGGACAGTGACTTGTCAAATGGAAGGAAACGTGTCTTTCCATATTGACATCCTGGCCTGCACACACATGACCGAAGAGAGAGTGAGATGGTGCTATCAATGCGAAGTTTTTGGGTCTGGCCCTTGTTTTTGGGTTCAAGTAGTTCTCTATTATTGAACGGGTTCACCACTCTCTTCTGATTTTTTTTATTTTGATTTCAGCCGTTCATTTCTTCATGCGGTAGAAAAGGGTGGCGTTGAGTGCGGCACGTGGAATGGACGGTGGTGTCCGAACGTGTGTCGTGATTCGTTAAAAGAGATGGTTTAATCTCACACCGCTCAACGTGCTCCTTGGTCCGGGATGTATAAGCTAGCGGGATGGCCACTTCTCCCCTAGCCGCATTTGCTTGAGGAGTGACGACACAATGCTTTACAGGTGGCTCCCGGACTTGGATTTTAGAAAGGAGGTCGATCCCAAAAATCTCTCCTATGTCTAACTTATTTCAGATGATCATGTATGCAGTATAATTATTATTTATGGCTTTATAAATTTAAATATTATCTGCATAAAATTTAGTCAATATTGTATTTGTAAAAAAAAAGTTACTTAATTTGTCGGCTACTTCATAAATGTCATTCTCATTCGAATAAGTTTTGCTGCATTTCACTCGATATTATTTGGCTGCTGTCACTTGGAAGCCGATGATGTAATTATCCTCCTAATCTGAATGAAGTGCTCTTCTTCTCTCTCCTCAGTCGTTCTCTCTCTCTCTCTCATACACACATATATTCTCTCTCTCTCTCTCTGTTTATGTCTGGTTTGTACAAGTTTTAGGTGTGGAAATTAAATAAGGAGGGGTGAAAAGGGAATTAAAAATGTGGGCAGGGAAAGTTGTATGACAAAGCCATGAATAGCAACAGCAGACACAATTCCTCTAATACAGAAGAGTCGAGGAAATAGGTCTTTAGATAGCTCTCTAGCTAGTCTAGCCTAGGCTATGCTAGGCTAGGCAAGGCTAGGTTTTATTATTATTATTATTATTATTATTTTCTATTCTTCACTCTCTCTCTCTTACACACACACACACACACACTCTCTCTCTCTCTCTCTCTCTGTCTATTCCCCTCTTTCTCGATCCCTTGCCTTTCTAATTATTCCGCCTCTAATTTGGGAACAAAGCGTTCATCAAGATCCTAGCTCCTCCGCAGTTTTGGTGCGATTCTATATATAATTTCCTCTTCTTCTTTGTTTTTTTTTTAAAAAAAAGCATAGCTTATAGCAATTAATGGTTAATCTTGTGTCCGTTTAATTGGTTGACTTGACTCTTCTCGTTAATTTTGATCAACAGCTACAACTAGCGACGGCCGGTGGGGAAGAAGGATCGAGAGTCGTCGTCGGTTGAGATTAACACAAATAAGCTAGCTAGCTAGCACTGGAGATCGAGATCCAACATCGCTCGATGGTGACGCCCTCAACCTCTTCTTCTTCTTCTTCCTTTTTCGGCTTCAGAGAAGATGACCACCACCACCACCACCTGAATCATCAGCTCAAACAGCAGCCTTTACCCCCACCGCCGCCGCCGCCGCCCCCGCCGCCAATAATATCATCCTCAGACAATATTGCCCGTACACATGGAGTCGCTTCCCCTGTTAAGAAAAAGAGAAATCTCCCCGGAAATCCAAGCAAGTTTCTTCTCTCCTACTTCAAATTAACACTCTTTAAAAAAATTAAAAGATGCAATCTTTATTATAAATTCCGTTTAATTTATAGTTTTACAAATCTCCAATTACTCCTTGCTGATTTCGATTTATTTTTCTGCATACTATGAACAACATTAATTAGGTCATGAAAAAAACACAATATATATATATATAATTGTATAATTATTACATGATAAATATATATAGATCCAGATGCAGAGGTGATTGCGCTGTCACCCAAAACACTTATGGCGACGAACAGATTCGTGTGCGAGGTGTGCAACAAAGGATTCCAGCGAGAGCAGAACCTGCAGCTTCACCGGCGGGGGCACAATCTGCCGTGGAAGCTGAAGCAGAAGACCGGTAAAGAAGTTCGCCGGCGGGTGTATCTCTGCCCGGAGCCGACCTGCGTCCACCACGAGCCATCCAGAGCCCTCGGCGACCTCACCGGAATCAAAAAGCACTTTTTCAGAAAGCACGGTGAGAAGAAGTGGAAGTGCGACAAGTGCTCCAAACGCTACGCGGTGCAGTCCGATTGGAAGGCGCATTCCAAGACCTGCGGCACCAGGGAGTATCGCTGTGATTGTGGCACCCTCTTCTCAAGGTCAGATTATTTGCCTTGCTTTTTTTTTTTTATAATTATTTTATTAATGTTACTATAGTTATCTCCATCCATCGTCTATCTATATATATATATGTCTGCCAACAAAATATATTTACTAAAAAGAAAAACATTCTCTGAACAACATTATACAAACTAGCTAATTTAATGCTTAAATCAGTATTGTTTCCTTATAGCTTCCTCATGCTGCAGCTAGCCTGCATGCATGCAGCGCGCTTCTTCTTCTTCTTCCTCTTCCGCTTAATTAGGGTTTTAATTAATTTAGGGTTGATAGATTGATGATGTGGGCTAGCTTCTATTGTTGCGGGGTAAGCAGCCATGGCCAGAGAGAGAGAGAGAGAGAGAGAGAGATAAGAGGCTTCAGCATCTCTTATCTCTCTCCTGCCCTCATTCTCTCTCCTGTAGTTCACGTGTTGCCATGTAAGCAGGTAGCAGGGTTTTGTTCTTTATGGGGTTGGCTGGTTGCTCCCAGATTCTTCTGCACTCCACACTGGTCCACCAAAACTGTTTTTGAATTGGAAAACAAAAACATTGATGGTCTGCTAATAGTAAGAATATATTATAGAGTTCACACACACTATATATATATATATATATACATAAAATCAAGACTTTGTTATTTATAGCCGACAAGATAATTATTATTCCTCTACTATGAGAGCTAAAATTACAAATCTTCTTCTTGTATTACAAGAGAGCTTTTAAATAGATTGAAATAGTAAGAAAATGTGAATGGATTCTTATGCTTATATATTTTCTTCATTCAAAAATTGCTATTACAAGTTTCTGATTAATGCTTGCAATAAAAAAGAAGCAAATAAATAATTGTTAATATGACATTGCTTAATTTTTTGAATTGAGTGGAGATAATTAATGTGTGAAATTAAGAAGTAGTGCATGTATGATGATAACCGCATGAATAAATATTAACTCCACTGGTGAACTAAATTAAAGCAAAGCAAGAACACTATTTCATCTTAATACATTTAGGCTCCGTTTGGCGGAGGGGACTTATTTTCACCGGCAAGCGGTAACGAACGCATGAATCAGATCTTAATTAAGGACCGATTCATGCGGTCGTAATCGCTTGACCCTGTGAAAATAAATCCTCCCAAAAGAAAACGCAATTTTTTTGTTCCGGTGATCGAGATTTGACAAAAACGCCAGCATCATAGTATGACCTCCACCATGAAAAGAAAACTAGTTTTGTACGTAAAAGTGAATGAAATTTGTTAGGTGATCAGGTTGAGCATCCAGAAATGACGGTTCATAATCACGGCATTCACCAAAGGGAGCCTTAATTATTCATTGCAGTCTAGCTAGTTGCAAGTCTAAGGTTTCTGAGTCCACTCCAACGTGTAGTCAATTCTCAATAGGATACCTGATTGTCAAATTTTATATGTAAAAGCATCTTTTTTAGTGACGCAATCCTTCATTTGTTGCCATGTTTGTGCAGGTCTATATATATATATATATATATATATGTTTAATTTTTTTTCAAACGTGTGCATGCATATACTTGAAATTAATGAAGCTTCTCATTTATTTATATATCTCTTAGGGATGAGTATCTTCATTCTTTGGCTTCATTATCTTGTCTTTGCCCTAGCAAATTATCTCTAGCGCGCAATCTCCTCCTTGATCGTTAGGGTTGACGATCGAGGAGGAGATTATCTTTAATTTGCGATACATGACACCATCTGCTTCAGCAGTGGTATCATTTTTTAGGGTGCAACTTCTCATATGTGACCATTGAAGTGCGCACTGGATTGGATTCATCCACATTGAACCTTGTAATAAATCAGTGATATAGTTTTATTGATTTACAAAAATGCATCTTGATTTTCATATTGCTTCATCATTCTTTCCTTACATTCTTGTAGTTCCTGATTGTTGGTTCCTGCATAAATCATGTCTTCTACATATAAGGCTAAATGATGTAACCTCCTTTATTTGGGTGTGTCTTCATATAAAGGAGGATTCACTGGGGTACTTCGGGAAGCCCGGCCTCTTGCTGAAGGTATTGATCAATGTACGCATTCCAAGACCGAGGCACTTGTTTTAACCCATATATTGCTATCTTCTGTTCATTTATACATCTTTTTTTCTTCACATTTTCTTTCATAGACTCTTGACTGAGTGACATAAACTTCTTCATATAAAATGTCATTAAAAAAACCGGTTTTACGTCCAACTGATAAATCCAAAAGTGTTGTTGCACGACAATGACCAAAAATAAGTGAATTGGCTTCATGAGCGCAACCACAGCATAAGTTTATATATAATCTCTTCGAGTAATTTATGCATAACCTTTTGCTACTTGACCGACTTTATGTTTCTTCATCTCTTCATCATCTTTATACTTAATTTTGTAGACTCATTTCAACTCAATAATTTCTTTATTGGTTGGTCTCACTGTTAATTGCTAGGGGTTATTCTTCTCAATCATTTTTATTAATTCTCGGTTCATTGCAGTAATCAATAGTGAATTTGTTACAGCTTCATAGTAATTGCGTGGTTCGACAACCATTAAGGCTAAGTGGTAGAGTTATTCTATTCTTTTGAACTTTCTAGGTGGAGACGATGAATCCTTAAGACCCGATCTTATTTATGGACTTGGAAATGACTGTGGACTATGTAAAATCTCCCCTCCCGGTAATTGTGCACGTCCGAGGGGAGATCTTATGCACAGAACCGCCGTCTTGCGGTGACACTGTTGCAGACCTAAGCCGAAACTTGAGAAAGACAAGAAGAAGTAACATCTGCGCATTAATGACAAAAGGTTCTTATTAGTCAACAATCTCCAGCAGTGAACTAAAAGTAAAGACAAGATAAACTCAAGACAAGTGGGAGTTTATACATGGAGTTATTGCTGATGTTTATCAGCACCCCTGTAAAGGCTATATATAAGCCTCCTTGTAAACTGTTAAAAATAATAAAAACTGAAGTAAGAAGTTAAAAGTATTCTCCTGTGCCTTTGTTCTTGCTAAGTCTTGATTTATTAATATTGCGTACTCCTCAGTTTTGGTGTTGAGTTTAACAACACTGGTATCAGAGGAATTGTTGTATTCAACATCATTGGAGTATCATGGCTGCCGCAACAACGTTTTCCCTCTCTCATACTTCCATTCCAATATTTACTGGGGACAAATATGATTTCTGGAGTATACACATGCGTGCTGTCTTTCTTTCCCAAGGGTTGTGGGATATAGTCGCGCATGGGACAAATCCTACCACAACCACAACAGGTATCATTACTGAACTTACATCATCATCAACTGCTACAACCACAACAATACAAATCAGTGAGGAAATAATTCAAAAGGATGCTCGTGCCCTCTGCATGATCTTTCAAGGTGTCTCAGAAACTATATTTCCTAGAATAATGGGAGCAGAGACAGCGAAGGCTGCATGGGACCTTCTACAAGTAGAATTTAAAGGAGATGAGAAGGTAGTTGCTTTAAAACTGCAAAACGCATGGAAAGAATTTGAGAACCTTGTCCTAAAACCTGGTGAAAAAGTAGATGATCTATTAGCCAAAACACTTCATGTTATAAATCAAATTCGTAGCTATGGTGATATCATTGAAGAAAGTAAAATTGTCCCCAAGATTTTAAGAAGCTTACCACCTAGCTTTTATCCTATTGTAACTGCCATAGAAGAATCTAAAAACTTGAAAACACTTTCCCTAGTTGCCCTCATGGGATCCTTAAAAACCCATGAAGAACGACTTCTACAATATAATCCCCCTATGGATCATGCTCTGCAAGTTGTTAAGCAGCAGTATAAACAAAAACCTGAAGCTAACAAATGGACAGCTGCAAAACCTCTATTCCAAGCAAAACATGGGTGTAATGGAAATAATTGGAAAGGTAAAGGAAAACAACCGAGCTCCGCTAAATCAAACCTTGGAGCTGAACAATATTGTATCATCTGCAAAAAGACTAATCATCAATATAAAGATTGCTTCTTTAGATGTAAAACCTGCAGAGTACCTAATCATTCAGCCTCCCATTGTTGGCATAATACAAAGGAAGAAGCCAAAGTAAGCAAAACAGATTTCTCTCAACCTGAAGCCATGTTCTTCTTACCTACGTCGGATCCCACATGCTCAAATGATACCTGGTTTATAGATAGTGGATGCTCTTCACATATGAGTAATTCAAAAAATAATTTTTCAACCTTAGATGAAGACAAAAAATCACAAGTTATTCTGGGAAATGGGGTAACAGCCCAAATAGAAGGAAGAGGTTCAATAACTGTCTATCTTGCTGCTGGTGTAATGAGACAAATACATGATGTTTGTTATGTGCCTACACTAAAACAAAATCTTCTTAGTGTGGGACAGTTAGTAAGTAAAGACTATGTGATTACCTTTAATAAATTTGGTGCTAATATTACTCATGGAGCCTCAGGTGATGTGATAGCCTCAGCTAAGCTAACAAGTAATAAGCTTTTTACTCTACAATTTTCCAGCATTAATCAACTTGCCCTCAAGACCTCTGTTCAGAGTGGAACTTCTCCTATTGTTCTTTGGCATCATCGGCTTGGTCACCTTCACTGGCAAGCCATAAAATTAATGAAGGATAAAGCTTTAGCTACTGGTCTTCCTCCTCTTCCATCACATACAAACCAGTTTTGTCAAAACTGTGCTGAGAGTAAAGCTCATACTCTCCCTTTTCCACAAACTGCGTCAATAAAGTCAACTCAACCGTTGGAACTTATACATGGAGATTTATGGGGACCCTCCTCTCAACCATCCTTTGGAGGTAAATTCTATTTTCTTTTATTGGTAGATGACTATACTCGATACATGTGGCTTTATCATCTTACCAATAAGAGTGAAGCCTTTGAGAACTTTGTGAAATTTAAAAGTGCAATAGAACTTCAAGTAGGAGAGAAAATAAAAACCTTTCGAACAGATAGGGGTGGTGAGTTCACGTCCAATGAAATGTTCAACTTTTGCTCCTCAGTTGGAATTAAAAGAGAATTAACAGCACCAAGATCTCCCCAGCAGAATGGGGTTGTAGAGAGGAGAAACAGAACAATACTTGAAATGACTAGAGCCTTATTAAACACTAAGCAACTTCCTAAAGTATTTTGGGCAGAAGCAACTCAAACCTCTGTTTATCTGTTAAACAGAATTCCCTCTAGAGCTATAGGAAATAAAACACCTTATTTCCTATTAAAACAAAGAACACCATCAGTCGAACACCTACGTGTGTTTGGATGCATTGCATACGCCTTATCTTCTCCTGATGGTAGAGACAAGTTGGATAAGAAAAGTGAAAGACATATTTTTGTGGGATATTGTGAACAATCCAAAGCATATAGATTGTATAATCCCCTCGCAAAGAAGCCGGTCATCTCAAGAAATGTGCTTTTTGATGAACAAAGTGCATGGGAGTGGCAATCAGAAGATAGAAATGTTAGTCATCCTAGATTGACGGTTGAGCAAATTACTTACCCCATCCATGTCAACCAAGACAATCATGTAGATAATGATATTCAAGAGCCTACTATATCTTCTGATACTAGCTCCTCATCTTCATCACCACACACATACAGAAGTTTAGAAGACATTTATCAAGAGACAGAAATCACCTTGATTTGTTCCACGCCAACAACTTATGAAGAAGCATGTGAAGAACCAATTTGGCAGAAAGCAATGACAGAAGAATGGGAAACTATAAATAAAAATAAAACTTGGACTTTGGTGGACCTACCACCAAATAAAAAACCAATTGGATTAAAGTGGTTATTCAAAACTAAGTATTTGGAGAATGGTGTGGTGTCCAAATACAAAGCTCGTTTAGTAGTAAAAGGATACTCTCAAAAACCAGGAGAAGACTATACTGATACCTTTGCTCCTGTTGCCCGTATGGACACAATCCGTCTACTTCTTGCTTATGCTGTACAAAACAAATATCCAGTCTATCATTTAGATGTCAAAGCAGCATTTCTAAATGGTATAGTCAATGAAGAATTGTATGTAGAACAGCCCAAGGGATACATTAAAGAAGGACCAGAGAATCAAAAGGTATATCGTCTGCATAAAGCCCTGTATGGCTTAAAACAAGCACCACGGGCTTGGAACACGAATGTAGACGCATATTTTATCAAACAAGGTTTTTTCCGTTGTGCAAATGAACCTTCATTATATATTAGACGTGAAGATACAACTCAAACTATTATTGGACTATATGTAGATGACATACTTGTGACAGGAAACTCAACCATCATGATCAATAAGTTTCGACAGTCAATGAAAAAGGAGTATGAAATGACCGACTTGGGTCTGATGCACTATTTCCTGGGCATTCAACTTCAACTAATGCCCTCAGGTATGTTCCTATCACAACAAAAATTTGCTACAGATTTGCTAAAGAAAGCTCAGTTTGATCTTTGCAATCCAACCTTAACACCTATGATGACAAATGAAGTATTAAAAACAGAAATTTTAGAACAAGCTGTCAATCCTAGTCACTATCGATCTATTGTGGGCTCTCTTATGTACCTTACTAACACCCGCCCAGACATAGCCAATGCTGTAAATCTGGTTGCCCGTTATATGCAAGTACCCACTAAAACACATTTACTTGCTGTGCATCGCATCCTTAGATATATCAAAGGAACTCTTACTTATGGTCTCATTTATCAAAGAGAGACAACTGCAGATTTACATGGATATGCTGATGCAAATTGGGGATCAAATGTAGATGACAGAAAGAGCACCACTGGCTTTCTATTTCTACTAGGATCAAAACCCATAGTTTGGGGAGTAAGAAAGCAACCTACTGTGGCATTATCGACAACGGAGGCAGAGTATATGGCACTCAGCTCCGCCGCTTGTGAATGCCTATGGCTCAAAAGAATAATCGCAGAAATTGAAGGCAAAGAGGAAAAATCGCCAACGCTTCTTAGATGTGATAATACATCCACTATTTTTCTTGCATCAAACCAAATCACACAAAGAAGGAGCAAGCATATTGATTTGCGCTGGCATTTCATTCGCGATCTCGTCGACAAAGGGCTCATCTCCATCATTCATTGCCCTACATCAAAACAATTAGCTGACCTGTTTACAAAGCCCCTTCATCGAACTCGCTTTGCGGAACTTCGCGAACTTATCGGTGTTGGACAAGATCAGCTTAAGGGGAGGATGTTGCAGACCTAAGCCGAAACTTGAGAAAGACAAGAAGAAGTAACATCTGCGCATTAATGACAAAAGGTTCTTATTAGTCAACAATCTCCAGCAGTGAACTAAAAGTAAAGACAAGATAAACTCAAGACAAGTGGGAGTTTATACATGGAGTTATTGCTGATGTTTATCAGCACCCCTGTAAAGGCTATATATAAGCCTCCTTGTAAACTGTTAAAAATAATAAAAACTGAAGTAAGAAGTTAAAAGTATTCTCCTGTGCCTTTGTTCTTGCTAAGTCTTGATTTATTAATATTGTGTACTCCTCAGTTTTGGTGTTGAGTTTAACAACAGACACCAACTCACGAGTTACTCGTCACCACGAGACGCCGATCCTACCGAGACAATCACTTATAATCAGGCCAACCATAATATTTGAGAAAAAGAAATATAAATAATCAAGTCCACATCGCACAGATTTATATAAATAATCAGAAAGGCATGTTCGCAAAATGAGTACATCAAGAATGAGATGATAAGGGCTTAGACCAGGTACAACATCATGGATATAAATCTCTCTCTCTCTCTCTCACTCACTATATGCGGAAGAAATCTAAACACAGTCAACACTCGCACTGACATGTGATAGAATCGTAGTACACTGTATCGGCTCATCAAGTCCTTTCACCTTGAGATGTTGGTCCTCCTAGACGTGTCGCTACTGCTCTGACTCCTCGATCTCCTAAAATGATTTTGTCCACTGACCGTTAGTCAAAAGACTAAGGCGTTTCGGCATCCACTCCCCCGCTGACTCTTAGGCACCGGGCGGGAGGATGAAAAGAAAGGTACATATGGTAGTATATATAACAAGGCAGGTGACAGTGACCCTAACTAGCAAGTATATATATAAAGAAATACAATAGTGTATAATATTTATACTAGCATTTTATATAAGTAGAGCAGTAGTAAGAAGCAAGAATAGTAAATTGCAACACAACAAGTAAGAAAAGATAAAGAACAACTACACTATCATCGCAGAAGCGTACCTTAACTTACATGAATGCTTATACAAACTTATAAGTTAACATTTTCGGTAATTAACTCATCAATTTATATGATGGAGATCTTGTTGTATGCAATGTGCTTATGTTATGTAATGAAATGATTATGTTATGATTCCATACAAGTGCAACTCACACATCTCATATGACTCTGTGCGCACAGACCTTTAGTTCCCACTTTTTGGAGGTAGCTTACCTCTCTGTTACCGACCGTCGTGGCTCACGATAGCAGTGGAACGGGCATCTCCATTACTAGGATGGTATGCATACTACCGGACATAAACCTCTCATATGCATGTGTATATATCCTAGGTGTACTCTAGAGTCCTTGCGTACTTTTATTGGAAAATACCCGTGTGGTATTTTTTTCAACATAATCTTGATTTGAATAAGCCCCCCTTGAACTAAGATGAATTGAGTTTATATTTGACATTACTTTTGAGTTATGTACTGGTAGGATTTAATTGTCAAGTGCACACCAATGTCAGATTACAATGGGTCATAAAACACATGACTATGCAATGTAATCCCTCATTGTGTAGGGCAAGGTGTTGACTCATGTGTAATCTTTCTATTGGGGTGTACTTCATTTTCAAGTGCATAAGAGTCAAGGAAAATAATGGTTACTTAGTTCAAGATGAATCAGAAATTTTCCTATGTAAAATTTGTCGAGTATTCACGTGAAGTCTCATGTCATTCGTCGAGATATCACGTGAACACTCGTGGAATTCGTCGAGTTTACTCATGAAATTTCTGACTGTTTCTCAAAACTTCTTCAGGAACGGCTATGTCAAATTCGTTGAGTATTCTCGTGAAGTCTCGTGTCATTCGTCGAGATGTCATGTGAACACTCGTGGAATTCGTCGAGTATTCTTGAGAGGTCTAGTGACTGTCAATAGAAAATTTTCTTCTTGTCTCATTTTCGACTAAGTAAAATTCATCGAGTGCTTTCGTGTAATTCATCAAATGCTCTCGTGGAATTCATAGAAATGACTAAGTGATTCATCGAGTGTTATGAGTATGTCACGAGTCATCTCGATGAAGGGACTTAACGATTTTTCTTGTTTGATTTTTCGATGGGTTCTGTTTCAAATTGTCGGTCATGTACAATGCACGTGGAGCTTGTTTTGGAAGAATATTTCTAGCCGTTGTGAATGAATCGTAAAATTACTCTTGACCTAATCTTCAAAATCGTGAACGAATGAAGAATTATTTTCCCGATCCACTATTCTCGGAAACGATCAACCCAAAGACTACAAAGTTCACAATTAGTGATTCCTAATAGGAAGATATTCGACAGATCACTATTTTTCAGATTTTACAAAGGGTGTTCTTGATCTAGTCGGATTCCAAAGTTTTCAGATCAAGGATTTCAAGTTTTCAAGTCTTCTCTTTCTACCTTAGTTTCAAGATCTGCACTCTAAAAAGGAAGGAAATTGAATCCATTCAGATCTGAAGAAGAAGATTTTTTGCAATCTAGAAAGTTGTACAAAACCATTTTTCTTATTGTAGGAAGTTTCTACTTCCTAGTTTGTAGATCCGTATTTATTTGATCGAGTTGTATGAGTGGTTGTTCTTCGAGTTGTAGGAGCAATATCTCTGAGTTTGTAGGAGTTGAGGCTCTGAGGTGTAAGATTGTAATAATTCGAGTTTTTGTGAAGTAGCCGAGTCTAGCTTGGAGTGCTAGATATGCGAGGTGGGAAGTGGACGTACCCATCTTTGGGAACCGTTATAAATCCTTGTGTCTGTGATGTGCGTTTATGCCCTTGATTGTTACTAATTTTTTATTCTGCTAAAAGACGCAGAACTCACCTATTCACCCCCCTCTATGTGATTTAGGTAGACAACTAGATACTTTCAATACCAGTCTTTTTAGTCCAAGTGATTTGTTTTGGGGAAACATCACTAAGACACCATGCTAAGCTGGTCCTCTAGACCACATCAACTTGCCAAATCAACGTACTCTCGTCGGTGTGACGACTAGGGAAGTACTGAATACCTATCACATCTTATGCACATGCAAGTGTATCATTTCAACCATCTGAGCCTACAACTCACAGGACTATCAAGTCCTCCACACATCGGTGTCACCACATCTTTTCATAATCAAGCCTCCAGCTCCCAAGACTAACTAGTTCTTATCACAACTCATTATCCTATAGGATGATGTTCACTGATTCTGTAATTCTCCTTTTATTACTACTTTTTCTTAGTGATTAGGTTTACTTAACGATTTAGGGTGAATCTTTGATTTCCTGAGTTCTACCCAGTAAAGGGTTTGAAACGGTACTAGGAAGTATGATAGGGTGAATTCGAAACCTCTTTTTCTCAAGATATTTAATCTTATTAGTGGCTACCCTGCTTTAAACCCTCTATCAAAATTATAATTAGACTATTCTAAAAAGATTTATAAGTCTTGTAGGGGAGAGTTAATCCACCGTTTAGACTCCAAGGCTCACTACTTCTCATAGTGTCCATGTATATTATCTCTTGCCACTGCTTGGTATATTACTTTAGAACTTCAAACAGAAGTCTATGACACTCTAAATAAGCCACTAATTCTGCTTAGGATTAACTCTTGTGATTACTTTCAAGCCTACCCTTAAGCAAAAGTTCTTTTGAACGATGTATACCCTTAAACCTCAAATACACGATATATCGTGCAAACCCCTAATATATTTATCTATATTCTTCAAGATTCATTCCAGAGATGCACCATGGTCATACTAATACTTTAAATTAAGGTGATAATTTTGTAACGTGGATAAGTCTAGATTATTTCATTTATTAAAGGTGTGACATGATTCTAAATTTATAATCAAACTATAGGATAAATGTTCTTCAAAAATACTATAAATTTATGGAGCAGTACATATAAATGATGTCTTACTAACATGTTACAAGTTTCATTCAATTCTCATATGTTCTTGATGGTCTATTCATCACTATATGATTTTGCTAATCGCAGACCAAACTCAAAATAAATAAGTCATGTTACTTAAGATGTAACTACCAATGTCTAAGGACAAATGATCTGAAATTTAATCCATAGGTTAATCATGGCATAAATAGTGACTGATCAGAAAATCATGAATTTCCTAATTAATTTGGCCATAATTAAATAATTGATAAATATGTGACAAATTTAATTTACACATGAAGTATTATTTTATTATGTACAGAGGTTCCAAACAAATTACCAATGGTATATAATATCAAAATAATGTATTCAATAGAGATTCACAATTTTCCATAAATTCTTGATCAATAAAATTCCACAAGTAATATTATTTATAAAATGTCACTTAACAAAGGAAGTACATAAAATATTCATCCACAAATTCCAAATAAATTACTAGAGGTTTATATTGCTATGAAAAGTTTCTAGTCAGAGAATTAAAATTTTCCAAGTTATTTTGACCATAACTATTTTACATATTCCAAGGTGTGACAAATACAATTAATCATAATCCTCAAGGTAATTGATCTCAAAAATTATAATTAAAATCTCATATATGTAATTTGACCTAGTAAGTCATGTGATAGAGAATTAGATTTTTCCTAAGTTATATGGTTACATTAATTCCTTAATTAAAAAGTGTGACTTATTAACTTTTAAAGAAATACTTTGGATTTTTAAATCCAAATATCCTAATTTCTCCAGAGATGATATCTTTCATCATAATATATGCATGGAGAAAATAACATTGACATGCAACAAGCCAATTGGAAAAAACACAATATACATTTTTGTGCTATATGCACACCATTTCCATTTAGTGCATTTTATGAGGTCGAAATGGCATAGGGAGGGCTTAAACCCAGCCAGCCATTAATGGGGGATTTTGGCCATCACCTTGGATGCTTCTCCCAACTACCATTTGTCACTCAAACATCACAAATTTGGCTGGGATTAATTAGGGGAGTTGAGAGGTGGGCTTGGCAAGAGGAAAGGAGTGTCATGTGGCCTCCAATCGACGAAATCCTCTTTGACTTATATGAAAATTAGGGATTTTCCAATTTTGGCCTTCATGCATGTCCCCCATTTTGAAAATCAGAGGGCATGGTGGGTCTTTTGGTTTGTGGAATGCAGAATGAGTCATGGTTCAAGGCTTTAGCCCATTTAGAATTGGTTTGAGCTTTTGATTTCTTCTTTAGCCTAAGTTTGACCGTGGTTGACTTTAGGGTTGACTTGATCAATTTGATGAGTGGGGTGACCCCACTTTAGGGTCATGAGTGTCATGACACTACCCAAGGTTGGTTAGGCCATGATGAGGCCCAAATTAGGCTAATTGACTCATATGGTGTGATTTTGACCAAAATTAGGCTAAGTTTGACTTGGTCAAATTGGTTGGTTTAGTTGACTCCGTGTTGAGGCCCATGGTCAATTAGGTCCCTAATGAGATTAGAGGACTGGGGATGAAGTCAAATTTACCAATTGAACCATGATTGGGTTGATTTGGTTTAAGTTGATCCGAAGTTGACTTAGGTCAATTCCATGAAATTGATTGAATACAATGGGTGATTATTGACCAAAGGGCCTCCCTTACTGGTTAGGATGGTATGTGTAAGGTCAATTTGATATATTGAAGTTCAATTGAGCCTAATGGTGTTGAATTAAGCTATGTTGAGATAAGGTTGACTTTGGTCAACTTGGTCATTTTGGTTGACCAATTCATATGGTCTAGGGTCAATTGAGTCTCCCTTAGGGTTAGGAATGTATTGGTGAGATCAATTTGAGCTTGTGAGTTCAATTTGAGGTGAATTGGCCTATGTTGACTTGTGCTTCTTAGGGCGCACCTAGTGATGTCACATTGCCTTATTAAAACCTAGGATCGCCTCCTTGCCCTAACTCACATGTCTTGTCATATGTCATGCCCTAAATCACACTAGAGGTCTTGGAATGGAGATGTTATAAATCTGGACGGTAGAGTATGAGATAATTGTTGGAGGATAAATCTTCGAGAATAGCATATGCATCATCGGGATATTTATTCATGAGAGATCCTCCTGCAACTTCATCTACTTAAATCATGGTAGATCTCCAGAGTCCATTGTAGTAGGTCTACACCTATTAGTGTGTGACTAAGTCATGGTGAGGGCACTTTCGCAATAGTTCCTTACCTTGTGAAGTGTGTATCACGTGTCGGGCATGAAGAAGAACCTCTTCTCATTGACTGATGCCTTGGATGTGGGTTATCATATTTTGTTCGGCCTTAAAGAAGTGAAGTTTCTCCGCAATGTATCATAGGTGAAGGCTAACGTTGCTCATGTTGGGAGAAGAGTAAAGGACTTGTTTGTGTTATCAGTAAGTTCCTATGTTGATCGGATGAGAGCCAATGATAGTGTTGCTATCTGGCACGAGAGGCTGAGACATATCGGGATGGATAAGTTGAAAGCAATGACGGTAAGGAACCTTGTGAAAGGCTTTCCAAGATTACCATCCTTCAGCGACAGTCATGTCTGTGTAGGGTATCAATATGGTAAGACATATCGCCTTTCATTTGACAAATCACAAACCAACTGTAAAGCACCATTATAATGCATCCATGGTGATCTAATGGGACCGACCATCACCGCCAGCCTTGGAGGCAGCAAATACATGCTTATCTTGATTGATGACTATACTAGGTACACATGAGTGTACTTCATGAAGGAGAAGTCAGACGCATTCCAATTATTTGTGGTGTTCAAGGAGCTTGTGGAGGGCCGGCTTAGCCTGCAGATTAAGAAGTTGATAACGGATAATGAAGGTGAGTTCGTTTTAAATGAGTTCTCTAACTTTTGTAGGAAGCACGGAATCCGGAGAGAGCTCACTTGTGCTCATACTCCACAACAAAATAGAGAAGCAGAGCGGAATATTCGTCATCTGACGAAGATCTGCAATTATTGGCTTCATGTCAAAGGAATTCCTAGGTCCTTCTGGCAGAAAAGATGGTTTGCACAACATATATCATCAATCAAATGCCTCTAAGTCCAATCAATATAAAGTCTCCTTATGAGATGATGTTTAAGGAGAAGCCTAGTATTGAACACATTCGGGTGTTTGGGTCGACGTGCTATGTACATGTCCTAGATGCTCTCAGGACTAAGCTAGATGTGAAGACGAGGAAGCTAGTCTTCGTAGGCTATGAAAAGAGGAAGAAGGGATAAAAGTGTATGGATCCTGCCACGAAGAAGTTCGTCGTCTCCAAAAATGTTGTCTTCGACGAACTGACGCCGTATGGAGGTAGCTCATCTATAGATTTACAGGAAAGCAGGTCAGACGGCGGGCAAGAGAAAATTGATAAGGATCTTCTGGTGGAGTTGTCTATATCACCAGGAGCTCTAAGTGTTTCTAGCTCCGGAGCGGAGGCTTCTAGTTCAGGAAGCAAGGAGAGCGATGCTCGGTATATGCTCGGTATCGGAGATGGTTCAGAAGAAGCAGCAGAGGTGGTGAGCCGTGGTCAGGTTCTTCGAGGGTCGAAGAGGACCATCAAGCGACCGGCTCGATATAGTGAAGGGAAAATGGTGAGCTTTGTCTCTTGTTTCTTCACATGCCCTCTAGACGAGCGAGAGCCTTCTATCTTTGAGGATGTCATTGGATTCAAGGAGTGGGATGATGTTATAGATGAGGAGATGGCTACCCTAGAAAGAAATGAGACTTGGGATCTTGTGCCTAAGGTCGATGACATTACTCCTGTGACGTGCAAGTGGGTGTATAAGCTAAAGAAGAAGACAGATGGAAGCATCGAGCGATATAAGGCTTGCCTTGTAGCTCGAGAGTTCTCTCAACAGTATAGAGAAGACTATGAGAAGACGTTTAGTCTTGTTGCTAAAATGACTTCAATACGGGTGGTGATTGTCTTGGCGGCTTGCCAAGGATGGAAGATGTGGCTGCTTGACGTAAAGAATATTTTTCTTTATGGAGAAATTGATAAAGACATCTTCATGGTTCAGCCACTGGGGTACATGTCTAAAGATCATCCAGGATACGTCTGCAAGCTCCGGAAGGCCCTTTATGACTTGAAGCAGGAACCACGGGCATGGTACAGAAAGATCGCAGAATACCTCAATTCTTCAGTTATTTTTCCTCTGACTCAGATTCAAGCCTGTTCATAAAGAAGAAGGGAAGCTTTATGTCTTGGTACTATTATATATTGACGACCTGATCGACACGGGGAACTCTGAGGAAGAGGTAGTTAAGTTCAAGGCAGAGGTAGCTATTCATTTCGAGATGAAAGATTTGGGTGAGCTCCACCACTTCCTTGGACTCGAGGTGGAGAGGAGAAATAGCGGCATACTCGTTTCCCAAAAAGGCTATGTGTTGGGTATTGTATCCACAATAACCCTGATTTGAAGAAGGGTCTCGTTAAGCTAAGATGAATTGAGATTGTATTTGATGTCGTATTTTCAGTTATGTACTTGCAGGTCTACATTGTTAAGTACACACCAATGTTAGGTTATAGTGGGTCAGTAAACACATGACGATACAATGTAATCATTCATTGTGTAGGCCAATGTGTTGACTCACATGTAATCTCTCTATTTGGGTGTACTTCAATCCCAAGTGCATGAGGAGAATCTAGGAAGAAGAAGGACTTGAAATCAGAAGAACAGAAATTTTACCCAAGTAAAATTCGTCGAGTATTGTAAAGGTTATTCGTCGAATTCGTCGAGTATACTCGTTGATTCTCGTCGAATTCGTCCTGTTAACACTTGTCGAATTCATCATATTGTACTTGAGGTAAAATCTCTGAGAGTTGGAAAAATCTGCCAAGTAAAAATTTTCGAGTATTCCCGTGTATACTCGTCGAATGTATCTAACGATACTCGCCGAATTCTTCAAATATACTGGTCGATACCCGACGAATTTGTCGAGTCAATTCAAATTTACTTCTCTGGATTTTCTAAGGCAAATTTGTTGACTATCACTGGGTCAGGCATCGAATGCGTCGAGTCAGCTAGCCGATACTCGTCGAATTCGTCGAGTATACTAGCCGATACTCGTCAAATTCGTCGAGTATGACTTCTGTCTGGCGTCGAGTGGCAAGTTGGATCGAGCTAGATTTCTCTAAGTATATTTCGCCAAATATCATTACTAGTTCGACGAGTATACTCAGCGATACTCGACAATACTCGACGAAAATTACTTGGGTTATTTTTTCGTCTGTTTTTCAAATCTCGGCTCGGGTTGAACGACGACCATGTACAGTAATTTTGGAGGTCTTATTTTGGAATTTCTTTTATAGTCGTTGTAATTGAGGATCTCTATAAATACTTAGGGTGAATTTTTCATCAACCCTAATCGTGCTCAAAACATTCTAAGAAAGATCATATGTGAACATTTCCCATCGGCTCACGTACTCATTCTCGTGAATTCTGATCGGCCAACGCTCGCTGGTGCACGATTCGTTCGTCTTCGACCTATTCGACTGGATCCGTGCTTTCTGAAGGTTTCTTTTCTCCTAGATCTAGTCGATTCAAGATTCAAGTTTCAAAGTCTTCAAGGTTTCCAATTTTCCGTGTTCTCCAAATTATTCAAGATAAACCTAATTGAAGAACGACGGATAGAAGACTTCAGATCTTTTCAAGATTATTTGTAATACTTTTGTGTAATACTCTTTTACATTTGTAAGAGATTTTATCTCCGAGTTGTAGATCCGTTTGTGGATCGAGGTGTAGATCCGGTTTTGGATCGAGTTGTAGGAGAGGTTTTTCTCAGAGTGGTAGGAGCATCGTCTCTGAGCTGTAGGAGTTGCGTCTCTGAGGTGTAAGATTTGTTGAAATCTGAGAAAGGTGAAGTAGTTGAATCTAGCCCTTCGTGGTAGATAGGCGAGACAGGACAGTGGGCATACCCAACTCGGGGAATCATTATAAATCTCTGTGTTTGTGTGCTCTCATTTTTAAAGTATTTTTATTCCACAAAAAGACACAGACATCACCTATTCACCCCCTCTAGGTGATTTAGGTAGACACTGGATACTTTCAATTGATATCAGAGGGGTGTTTTTTTCGGTATAAGGTTAACACCTTGAACAAGATCTCTCATCTAATGTCAAGAGATTCTGCTTTGTGGATATGGACAAAAGCAAGGATATGTCGTCTATGAAGCTACCAGTGTGTACTAAAGAGAACTTTCCTATGTGGAAAGAAAGAGTGAGATTCTACATGGAGGCCGCAGATCCCAGAATATTTAAGATTGTTGAAGAAGGACATCATATTCCTACCCAGCTTTCAGCTCTAAATTCAGCCATCATGATCCCTAAGAAGATGATAAATCTAATGAAGGATGAAATTGCTTTGGTCTCCTTAGATAAGAAAGCAAAGAATATTATAGCCACTGTAGTGGATGACTCTATACTTCAAAACTTATTCCACTGCAAATCTACCAAGGAGATGTGGGACTGTCTGGTTGTGCTCATGGAAGGTACTGAAGAAGTTCGAGATGATCATAAATCATTACTTAATCAAGAATACGAGGCGTTCAAGCAAGGATCAAATGATACTATTTCAGACAGTTTCCAAAAATTCTTCAAGATCGTCAACGGCCTTAGAAACTATGGTCGCACATTCACTAATGGAGAGCTCAATGACAAATTTTTGAGATCCCTAATAAAGGACTGTGACACAAAAGTTATAGCCATTAGAGAGTTTGGGAAGTTGCTGATGATTGATCCTCAGAACTTTTTTGAAAAATTGCTCTCCTATGAACTCCAGATGAATACCAGAAAGAAGGAAGAGCAAAGCAGCTGGACTTCAAGCAAAGAGAATTTGGTAGCTCTGAAGGCTAAAGGTTCTAGAAAGTCTAAAGTTATGTCACCAGTAAGGACACAAGCACCAGACACCCCAGAGGACTCTGAGCCAAGCACGTCAGGCTCTAGGCTATTTGATGGAGAGTTCTCACTCATCTATAAGCAGTTCAAAAGATTGCTCAGCAAGAGGAGACAAATGAAGAATTAGTCGTCATCCTCTGAGTTTAGAAGATCACATCGTGATGGTGATCGCTCCAAGAAGAACTACAACCGAGAGGGCAGGTATAAATCTAAACCAAATAAACATTCATCCTCTAACGTTGTGTGTTATTGTTGTAATAAGATAGGACACATAATGGTGGAGTGTCCGTACAAAAAGAAGGAAGGATCCCATAAAGAAGAGAAGAGATCCTTCAAGGGAAAGAAGAAGGAAGAGAAAAGCTTCGTAGCTAAGAAGTCAAAGACTCTTAGTGACATCGACTCAAGCAAATCCAGATCAGAGAGTGAAGAAGCTTACTTCGAGCTTATGACTCGATCAGATGAGGAAGTTGGCGACTTTGAGTATCACGGCATGGTAAACTCGCACACGATACTCTCTGGATCGGAAACGTCAACTAACGGTCATGAAGGCTATTCTTCCGAGGAAGAAGATTCTGACTTGATGGATCAGCATCAGGAACTTTTTAAAGCTTTTGACAAATACCGCAAGGTAGTCAAAAAGTAAGCAAAAGAGATTGTCTCCCTCAAGGTAGTGGAAACAAGCCTGGAGGAAGAACTTGCAAAATTAATTCCTCTAAGATATGAAGTCCACTCCTTGAAAGAGGAATTGAAATGCTCGGTTGAGACATAAAGCCTAAAGGTGAAATACATATATGAGCTAGAAGAAAAGCTCTGGGTGAAGAGGAAACTTGTTGAAAGCTACTCCAAGCCGAGAACTATTCTCCCTCTCATCGATGAATTTTCCGCTCCAAAGAAGGGTAGTGGTCTTGGCCACGTAGCTAAAAAAGATAAGTCTGCTAAGAGAGCCACCACCAAAGGTAAAGGGAAGGCACCTCAGGGTCAACCCTCATTTAAGAAAGTTATTTTCCTCACGAACAAATATGACTCTGAGACGTCCTATGTGTACTTCGCTAGGCCTACCTATGTAGAGCCTAAGAAGCGCTATCAAGGATGGACCAGTCCCCGAGACTTTGGGGCAAGTGTTTTAGAGTAAGGAGCCTTGAAAAGAGTATGGTTCTTAAGTTCATGGACCTAATTATAAGAAGGCATTGAAAGCCAAACATATTGTATCCAAAGCTAAGGATACTGAGAAGCCTTGTGATCGCTGCAGTCAGGAGGCTTCCTTCTCCAAGTCTGTAGCCCCTGCTCGACCTCAAATTCAAAAGGTAAAGCGGGAGCACAAGAGAAGGTACAACATATTTGACTGTTGGTGGTGCGACAAAATTGGTCATTTTGGCATAGATTATTGGTTTAACCCTGCTAATTTTGAAGCTCCACGAGTTAACAGTGCGAGACCAACCACCCGCAGCGTTAATGTTTCTAGTGATGTCAAACTAACAAAGAACTCAGGATCCAAATATGTTCGGGTTCCTAAGGTAAAATGATTTATGGTTGTGGGTATGTCCAAAGGTCAATAAAACTCCGATATGGTATTTGTATAGTGGATGCTCCCAGCACATGACCGAGATAAGAAGCCTACTACGAGAATTCACTCCAGTTGAAGACGGACCAAAAGTTATCTTTGAAAGGTCTGACGGGAAATTACGAAAGGCTATGGTATGATCTCCAACGGCATAGTCTCTTTCACAGACGTAGCGTATGTTGAAGGATTACAGCATAATCTGATAAGCATAAGTCAATTATGTGACAAAGGCTATATCGTTTTGTTTTGCAAGGACATGTGCCTGATAAAATCGTCTGCTAATTTGGAGACCGTCCTAACAGGCACTCAGAGTAGAAATATCTTTTGTTTAAATTTTTTATGTTTAGACACTTCTACACCAGTATGCTTTTTGGCTAAAAGTAGTGCGTCTCTTTATAACCAATGACACAAGAGATTAACACATATTTATTTCATAATAATAAACTTGTTATTTTCTCACAACTTAGTGTGTGATGTCCCCAACATTAAGTGCCTTAAAGAGAGTCTATGCCACGCATGCCAGATGGGTAAGTAGACAAGGGTTACCTTTAAGGTCATTTCTGAAAAAGATTCCTCTAGGAGTTTACACCTACTTCATATGGACTTATTTGGTCTCATCCCATTTCACAGTTTAGGAGGTAAAGTATATACGTTGGTAATTATTGATGACTACTCTCATTTTACTTGGATGTTCTTTCTGAAACACAAGTCAGACACCTTTAATTCTTTCACTAATTTTGTCTGGCAAATCCAAAATGAATTGAACTACTCAGTGGTCAAAACAAGAAGTGATCACAGAACAGAATTCGAGTCTGGTGCCATGACAGAATTCTGTGAAAGTCAAGGTATATTTCATGAGTTTTCCTCACCGCGTACTCCACAGCAAAATGAAGTTGTCGAGAGAAGAAATAGAACCCTAATTGAAGCATGTACAACAATGCTAAATGACACTTCACTACCAGAGTACTTCTGGTCCAAAGCAGTCAATACAGCTTGTCACGTGCAGAACAGAGCTCTAATCAACAAAAACCATCGTATGACTCCCTATGAGCTATTGAAGGGAAGAAAACCGACTGTGTCCTACTTAGAATTTTTGGCAGTAAATGCTTTGTACTTAATAATGGGAAGTATTATCGCACGAAGTTTAGTGAAAATGTTTTGAAGGTATTTTTATAGGGTATAGTAGCCATAGTAAGACATATAGGATTTTTAACAAGAAAACTCTGGTGGTAGAAGAGTCTGTAAATGTTGTATTTGATGAGACAAGCATGATCCATAGCAGCTCATCTAGTGTTGTTGGTGCATATGCAGGTACCAGGTTCGAGGAACTAAGCTTGGATGAAGCGGTCAAGGAAGATGCTCCAAGCTCAGTCAAGGTTATTGATCCAAGTATGGTGGATGAAGAACGACTAGATGAATAACAACCTCAACCTGTAGGAGATGTTATAGATGTGGTAGAACCTGCCGGTGGGCGAGGAAGAAACCTAGCATTCAAACACCTGAGAGATCACCCGGTTGACCAGATCATTGGAGAACCAAGTGACGATGTCATAACTAGAAGAGGTACTGCTAATGAGATTTTATATCTTATTTTTCTTTCTCAGGTTGAGCCAAAGAAGTTTGAAGAAGCAAACAAGGATGCCTCTTGGGTATTGGCAATGCAATAGGAGCTCAATCAATTTGAAAGGTGCAAGTCTGGGAGTTGGTGCCCATACCCAAAGGACAGAACGCGATCTCCATCAAATGGATTTTTAGAAACAAGCTGGACAAAAATGGAATCATTATAAAGAACAAAACCAGGCTTGTAGCTCAAGGATTTAGACAAGAAGAAGGGATCGACTTTGACCACACCTTTGCTCCAGTAGCCAGGCTCGAGGCGATCAGGTTGTTTCTTGCGTATGCTACCCTCAAAGGCTTCAAGGTCTATCAAATGGACTTGAAGTCAGCATTCCTCAATGGGAATCTAAAAGAGGAAGTATACGTAGCACAACCTCCAGGTTTTGTTAATTCTACTTTCCCTAAATACGTTTATTTTCTTAATAAAGCTCTTTACGACTTAAAAGAAGCTCCCCGAGCTTGGTATGAGACGTTGTCTAGCTTTCTTCTTGAGAACAAGTTAACAAGAGGAAAGATAGACAAGACATTATTTCTTAGGGAAGTAAAATGCAAGATATTGCTAGTACAAATCTATGTCGATGACATTATATTTGGTTCTATGGAAGACAACCTGTGCAATAAGTTTTCCAAACTTATGCAAGCGAAATTTGAAATGAGCAGTATGGGAGAGCTGAAGTATTTCTTAGGACTTCAGGTGAAACAATCCGAAGATAGAATTTTCATCTCTCAAACGAAGTTCACCAAAGAGTTACTTAATAAATTCGGAATGGAGAACGCAACCTCGATGAGGACTCCAATGGGTTCAACTATGTCTCCGGACAAGGATGAGAAAGGGAAACCTTTTGATGAAACCAAGTTTAGAAGCATAACTGGATCCTTGCTCTACCTTACTGCAAGTAGACCTGATATAATGTTCTCAACATGTGTGTGCACTAGATTTTAGGTGAACTCTAAGGAATCACATTACGTAGCTGCAAAGCGAATTTTAAGATACTTTAAGGGCCCACCAAATCTTGGCTTATGGTACCCAAGAAGTAATGATAGAGCTAATTGATTTTCAGATGCAGATTTTGCAGGTAGTAGGGATGATAGGAAAAGCACTTCCGGGATATGTCAATTCCTTGGAAGAAGGTTTATCTCATGGAGCAGCAAGAAGCAGAATTGTGTGTCAACTTCCACTACCGAGTCAGAGTATATCTCTCCGGGTAATTATTGCGCACAGCTTATATGGATCATGAATCAGCTTGAGGATTGCAACCTGAAGTTCAAAGAGATTCCGATGTATTGCGACTCCTCCAGTACAATAGCTATCGCAAATAATCTAGTATCCCATAGCCAGACAAAGCATATCGAAGTAAGATATCACTTCATATGGGAGCATGTGGAGAAAAAGGACATAACTCTTAGCTATATCTCGACGGATAAGCAAGTCGCAGACATATTCACGAAGCCACTAGACGAGGCCAAGTTCTCGTTTTTTAAAATGGAACTGGGGATGCTAAGCAAGGACTCGTGAAGATGGCCCAGAAGACAGGAAGTCACTCGAGAAATTCTTCAAAGCAGGAAAACTTGTCCAAGACAAATTCATCGAATATCGGTCAGCAGAACTCGCTGATTCGTCGGATATACACGCCTAAACTCGACGAATGTAACTTTGCATCCGGTTAATTTCACCGAATTTTACTTAGGTCAAAAATTTCTTTCCTATATTAGATCCAAAGAGTCACAGCTTATCAGATACGAGCATTTCACATGTCAAATTTAAATTATATATATATTACAAAGGTTTAGGGGCAAACCGCATCCAGTTCGTTAAAAACAAACAACCAAGTCGCCGAATAGCTTTCTCCCGATGATTCGGTTTTCCCGGAACTTTTCATCTTCTCTGTCCCAAAGATTCGCTCACTACAGATTGTCTCCTTAGCTAACTCAGCTCAGTGTTTGCCATCTAAGCAAGGTTCGACAGTCTAGCAGGATTCTCCCAACAATTTCATCCAGCGGTTTGATCTCGCCGACGTGTTCTTGTCATTTAAGTTAGTAGAAGAAATCAAGCTCCAAGCCGTCAGTTCAGTCAAGATCTGATTCCTCTAGTCTCTAGTTTTTGATTCTTCATGGCCCCTCGTAGCACCAGTGGTTTGCTAAGGGTGGAGAACTCGTTCGTACAGGATTTGCCTCTCGTTTGATGAGTTCAAGAATGTCATCCTGATGTTTGAATCTGTTTGTCTATCTTTTGTACTAGAGCACCCGTGCAAGATATTAGACAAAGATGTTATTGAGTTCTACTATGATAAAAAATAAAGTTCGACAAACAAAGGTTAAAGTGAAAGCTTCTCTCCTCACCAGGTACTTGCGGCTTCCTGATTGTGAAGAGGTTGATTACCTCGAAGAGGAGGACTTCACTAGAGCCATGTTGTTATGTGGTCTGCTCAGGGGTACTAAGGCAGTGAAGCGCAAAGGGACGAATGAGGAAGACAAGTTACTATCAGATATCATCGGCAAAGTTCTCTTGTGCAAGATAGGTTCCCAAGACTATCTATCTTCAGACATGTTCAAGATTCTATGGTTATTATTTGCAGGAAGAGATTGGATTGGGGTGGGGTGCGGTGCTATTTGTTAAGATCAAAGACAGTCTCCGAACTCCCAACTTTGGAAGGATTATCAGCTTGTTCTTGAACCAAATGGACAGAGACAAGTTTGATATGACCAAAGGTGTGCATATCCATCATCTAAAGAAAATCGACTCTTCTATATTCTCGAGATGGGATAGGAGGATTCTGAGGCCAGGGGAGCCAGAGATTTGTCTGTGGAGGAGGAAGAACATGTTCTTGAGGATAGGATTCCTTCTCCACCCCCACCCCACCCCCACCCCCAATGAGATTCCCGATAGTCTGAGTGCAGGAATGGAGGGGGAGTCTACTGATACACAAGTGGCAACTGAAAGAGTGTCATTGAGTGTTTCTACTGAGACAATTTTAGAAGTCCCAGCTACATAAGTGCCAGGTTCAGTTTCAGTGTTGGTTCCTGATGAAGAGACGGTAAATCTCCTTATAGAGGTTGCTGACATTAGGTGTGTTTTTGTTGAGATAGTGTCTGAGGAGCCCGAGGATGAGGCAACAGATGATGACATTCTCGCTTCTTTTGATGATATGGATTATGCCGCTGCTGAGGATTATTTAGATGTTGTTGATTATGAGATAGATACTGATGAGTAAATGATAGTTGTTGATAAAGCTAATGATATCTCTGAGCAAGATTGAGTAGAGTACATGATTATCCCTCTACCAGAGATTACCCCCGTTGTAGTGTCTAAGGGGGAGGCAACCCAGTCTTTGATATCCGTTGCTATATAAGTTGACAGGTTTATCCACAACCTAGAGAAAAGGGTTGCCAAGGCGTCCGATATTCCTCCAGTTGTTCCAGAGGAAGTAATTAATATTTCTGATGAGGACGGAGATGTAGAGGAGCATACTCATGTCCTACCTGTTGAAGATCCCAGATTGATTTCTAAAGCTCATTTATCTCTGATAGATGAGTCCTCCAGTGATTCAAAAATCTGTCAAGATCTGTCATCTCTTCCTAGTATTCCTACTACAGATGTTCTCAATTCTAGTGCTGACAGTTCTATTCTGAAGACCATAGAAGCCATGTTGACTAAGCAGCAAGCACAGTTTCAATCCTCCATGCAGAAGGTTTTGAAGAAAGTCCAGGAAATAGAAAAAGATTTGAACAATGACCTTGCAGCTGTCAAGGAACGTTTTGACAAATTAGATGAAAGGTTGGATTCTTAGTTCGTCTAGGGTCGACAAGCTCTAATTCATAACATAGCCGGGCTCAAAAGTACTATGGACATTCTTCAGAATGTTGATAAGAACGCAGTAACCATGATTGATTCTCACAATCAATCAAAGGATCATTTTGACAAGACGATGGAATCTTATTCCAATGCTCTAGCTGTTGAAGTCAGAAAGGGGGAGATGCCCTGAAAGCTAAGGTAGATGTTGTTGAGGTTGACATGCTTGCAAACTTCAAAGGAGTCAATGACTATAGCAATGAAAACTTCTCCTGGCTACACAAAGAGATTTTTGGAAGACCCAGTCAAGTAGATCCAAAAGTTCAAGTACCTGTTGTGCTTGTACCAGTAAATGATGAGGTTCATCCTACTCGAAAATTATCTCAATGTTGGTTAGACTCACAGGATTTCTCCCAGGGCAGACCTGCTGCTGCTGTGTTTCCAGATGATCAAGTAACTAAAGATATACCTCCTCCAGTGTATAAAAGAAGAAGATATGGTGAAGGCACATCTGCTGTCAGGTCACAGCCAGTCATGCCAGAGCCAGTCAGAGATATGCCTAATAGAGATATGACTGAGGTGTGGAGTCCGATTTCAAGAGGAATTATTTTAAACTCCTTCACCTTGGTTGATATTGGAGGTGAAAATAGATGGAATCACTATGATAGAGATGAGTGGCAGAAGTATGAGCTGGCATATGCAAAAAGAAGAATTCATTTCCGGAATTATAAGCATGATGATCCAGCTGCACCTCCATCCCCTCCGAGATACTATCAAAAGCCAAAGGCCTACTTCGTCAGACATCGTCAGAAGAGCCAGGGCAGGCAGGGTTGATGTTCCTATATTATTTTTTTCTTGGGATGTGTGGATGTTGGTGGCCCCAATAATGAACTCTTATTGATATATGTATATATATATATGATTTAAATGTTTTGACTGGAATGTGCGCTGTGTTTAATTCTCTTTAATTCATATATCTTTTCAATTTTATGCTTTATTTTTACTGTTGTGCAATTCACCTTAGCTTATAGGATTCTGACTTCTTCAAATAAGGGAAGATTGTTGGGTATTGTATTTACAATAACCCTGATTTGAAGAAGGGTCTCGTTAAGCTAAGATGAATTGAGATTGTATTTGATGTCGTATTTTAAGTTATGTACTTGCAGGTATACATTGCTAAGTACACACCAATATCAGGTTACGGTGGATTAGTAAATACAGGACTATACAATGTAATCCTTCATTGTGTAGGTCAATGTGTTGACTCGCGTGTAATCTCTCTATTGGGATGTACTTCTATCTCAAGTGCATGAGGAGGATCTAGGAAGAAGGACTTGGAATCAGAAGAACAGAAATTTTACCCAAGTAAAATTCGTCGAGTATTGTAAGGGTTATTTGTCGAATTCGTCGAGTATACTCATTGATACTCGTCAAATTCGTCGTGTATACTTACCAACACTTGTTGAATGCATCATATTGTGCTTGAGGTAAAATCTTTGAGAGTTGGAAAATCAGCCAAGTAAAAATCGTCAAGTATTCCTGTGTATACTTGTCGAATGTATCTAACAATAATCGTCGAATTCGTCGAATATACTGGTCGTTACCCGACGAATTCGTCGAGTCAATTCGAATTTACTTCTCTGGATTTTCTAAGGCAAATTCGTCGACTATCACTAGGTTAGGCGTCGAATGCATCGAGTAAGCTAGGCGATACTCGCCAAATTTGTCAAGTATACTAGCTGATACTCGTCAAATTCGTCGAGTATGACTTCTGCCTTGTGTTGAGTGGCAAGTTGGATCGAGCTAGATTTATCTAAGTAAATTTCGTCGAATATCACTACTAGTTCAGCGAGTATACTCAGCGATACTCGACGATACTCGATGAAAATTACTTGGGTTATTTTTCCGTCTGTCTTTCAAATCTTGGCTCGGGTTGAACGACGGCTATGCACAGTAATTTCAGAGGTCTTTTTTTGGAAGTTCTTTTATAGCCATTGCAATTGAGGATCTCTATAAATACTTAGGATGGATTTTTCATCAACCCTAATCGTGCTCAAAACATTCCAAGAAAGATCCCATGTGAACATTTCCTGTCAGCTCCTGTACTCATTCTCGCGAATTCCGATCGACCGACGCTCACTGCTGCACGATTCGTTCATCTTCGACTGGATCCGTGCTTTCTGAAGGTTTTTATTCTCCTAGATCTAGTTGATTCAAAGTCTTCAAGATTTCTAATATTCGTGTTCTCAAAGTTATTCAAGTTTAACCTAATTGAAGAACGATGGATAGAATACTTCAGATCTTATTAAGATTATTTGTAATACTTTTGTGTAATACTCTTTAACATTTGTATGAGATTTTGTCTCCGAGTTGTAGATCCGTTTATGGATCGAGGTGAAGATCCGGTTATGGATCAAGTTGTATGAGAGGTTGTTCTCCGAGTGGTAGGAGCATCGTCTCCGAGTTGTAGGAGTTGCGGCTCCGTGGTGTAAGATTTATTGAAATCTGAGAAAGGTGAAGTAGCCGAATCTAGCCCTTCGTGGTAGATAGACGAGACGGGACAGTTGACGTACCCAACTCGGGGAACCACTATAAATCTCTGTGTTTGTGTGCTCTCATTTTTAAAGTACTTTTATTCCGCGAAAAGACACAAACATTACATGTTCACCCCCCTCTAGGTGATTTAAGTAGACACTAGATACTTTCACTTTGTATAACGGATCGTTCAGCAGTTTGGCATGCAGGAGGGAAAGAATTGTTCTACTCTACTAGATATTGGTCTCAAACTTCGACTTGATGAGGGGAGGTTTCTTCCAGATCCCTTGGTGTTCTGGGCTCTAGTTGGGAGTCTTATATACTTGACAATTAAGAGGCTAGACATTGCTTATGTTGTAGTCCGAGTAAGTTGATATATGGCGGAGCCTCGAAAGTCTTATCTAATAAGGGCCAGAAATTTCTTGAAGTACGTGAATACCACTTCTGATATAGGCCTCCTTTATGGGGAAGACACGAGCTTCAACCTGCACGGTTACGCATATGCTGATTATGGGGGAGACTCAGACGATCGGAAGTCGATGTCTGGTTATGTTTTAACATATGAATCAGCAGGTATCTTGTGGTGCAGCAAAAAGCAAGATTCTGTGTCCATCTCTACTACCGAAGTAGAGTACAAGGCTTCGGCCTTGACAGCTCGGGAAACCATCTGGCTCAGAAGGCTAGTATAGGACGTCCATGAAGAAGTGCGACGTCCCACTCTACTTCGCGGTGACAATGAAAGTGCTCTTAAACTGATTAACAATCCAGTTTGTCACGTGCGGACCAAGCATATTGACATTGAGCATCACTTCATTCGGGAGAAGGTGCAAGAGAGGTCTCTTATGGTTGAGCATGTACGGAGTGAGGACAATGTCGTGAATATCTTTACAAAGCTATTGTTGAAGGGGCCATTTGAACGGTTACGAGGACTGTTTGGGCTTGTTTTCACTTCTCACTTCAAGGAGTGTTGAATTTTTTGAAGTGAAAGTGGCATTCTGATCAGGCAGACCACGCAGCTAGATGGTGGTGGTCTAATTTCTCAGACCTCGCGGTCTGAAATAGCGACTAGCCAATTCATCTAGTGTTTTTGCAGTCAGCTTATTCCCAGGAAATAATCGGGCAGATAGGGTTGTTATCCGCGGGTAGTGGTGGACTTGGTTGAAGTTTGCCGATTCCGGCTTGTCGCAGATTCTTCTGGAGCTCGCGAGATCGGCATAGTCTTGTGCCTTTGGTCTTATTCTCTAGTGGAGCGATTTGGTGGAGATAACAGAGATCGCCAGTTAGTGCGGTCTGGATCTTGTATTCGCTGGTGTTGTGTTCGCATCAGGGATGGCTGGAGGTGTGGACTTGGTCTGGATTTGTACCAAGTCTGGTTGTGCTCAATCCGGGTGTTTGTAAGGATAGCGCGGACTACTTTTTAATCTGTCGAGTTCGCCAGCTTGACAGCCTAGTTTGTGCTCTAGTTGTGGGCTTGAAGTGTGCGGACTGGAGCAGTGTTTGTAGGATGTTGCGGACTGTTTGTTGTATCAGTAGTGTCTGCAGGTATGGCGGACAGGTCCTGGTTTTGGCCTTGATGGTGGTATCAAGGCGGATAGGCTTTCTGTCCGGCCTTGTCGGTGTGACAAAGATAGACTGGATTTGTGTCCGTGTTGTACGGATATGTTTGTGCTAACTACGAGATGGGTTGTGATCCTATCGGTTTGAGCGATGACCACACTCCTCTCCGCGCCTATAAATAGGACCCATATCACATCATAATCAACGAACGAGTGAACAGTAAGTGAGCTCGGGTTGTTTACTGCGGACAGGTTTTTGTATCTGCGCGGTTTGAGAAGTTAACCGTTTTTACTGTTACAGATTGTGCGGCTAGCGTTGAGAAGCCAGGGACTTGGTTCTGACTTGCGTTAGGGATCAGTGTGGATTGTTGCTAATACAATTGACAATTTATAGCAGTTCGCAGATTGCGACCAGGCGGTCTTCTCATTGACAATCTTTCCCAGTTCAATAAGATTATCCGCTTCTCGCGGTCTGTCTGTTCAGTTCGGCAACAGTTGTTCACGGTTATCTAGCGGCTAGGCGACCTCGTGGTTAGGCGACTTGTAGATTGCGAACATAGTTCTTTAGCTTAGACGTCCGCACAGTTAAGTTGCGGTCTGGCGACTTAGCGGTCTCAGCGGACTTTCTAGTGCCGTTCGGCAGTAGCGGCGGTTAACTAGTTCTGTCTGCCCGTCTAGTTTTGCCATGTATGTTTTTATTTTCATCGGGTACATTGTCGTATCATGTCTTGTCATGTCTATCTCGCATTGTAAAAAAGGTTGATAGTACAAGATTTGTTTGCTCTTCTATTTGCATCTGGTTTATTTGATTTGGTTTGGTTGAGTGTTCTAATGACCTGATTTCTGTTTTTCGCTCTCCACAAATTTTTATATTCATAATTTTCTTAATTAAATTTGGACATAATTAAAATAATTTAAATGAATGACCTAAATCAATTTGTTCTTGAAGTACAAAGTCCAGAGGTCCAGTGAGTCTAATTAAATTTCCAGAGGTTCATAATCATGAAATAACATATTGTACAAAGTTTCATAATTATCCAAGATATAATGACTCATAATTTCAATAAAATAACAATATTACCAAAATGACATTATTCAAATGAAGTACCATAATTAATCACCCAAAAATTCTGATAAAATTCATAGAGATTTAAAATACCATAAAAATGTTCAATTCAAAATTTTAGTATTTTTTCAGGCAATAAAAATCTTAATTTACACAAAAGCACTTAATGGTCCTATTTGTAATTTTTATTAATCATCATATGTAATAATTTCCAAAAATTCCAAATAATTTACCATAGATGAAAACTAACATTATAAGACTAGTGACAAAAAACTAGAATTTTCCTAATTAATTTTCTCACTTTTATCTCTTTAATTTAAAAAGGCTATATAATTAAAATAAATTAAAAAAAACCTAGAATTTTTGTCCCAAAAATCCTAATATCACTATGGATGATGTATTTTATCATCATAAACCCATGGCCAAAATTTCATTTGTATACCTCATGTCAAATGAGCTAAAATCTCAATTTTCCAATTTTTGCTAAAGGCACCCCAAAATTTCTACCCTATCTCAACATACAAGTTGGATCAACCAACATGCAGAAGTTCAATTGACTTGAAATTATTACCATGGCTTTATAATGCCCTAAGGAACATCTCACTCAAAATTTTGGGGCATTAGGGTTATTTAAACCACAAATATTTCATTAATATTAAAAATTATATTTTTCCTAAAATTATAGAAAACTGTTGTCCAAAAATTATTATTTTTGGGCAGAAGGTGTATCTAGGTACATGCATACATATCCCAAATTTTAAGTTCATAACTATAGCCATTTAAAAGATATTAACAAAATATGTTTTGTCCCTTCCTAAGGACCAATCCCACCAAAACTGTCCTACATGGAGCTACAATAATCCTAATAGGTAAATTCAAGTTCCTAATTAAAGTAGACACTCAGATCACAATTAGTTATCTCAGGAAACTTTTCATAAAAAAGCCTCTAAGGCCTATAATTTTAAAGATTAAAAAGAACATTTCTATATGACAAATTCACATATAATATTTATATTAATTTAAACTATTTACATTATCCAAAATCGACGGCCATGATTTCATCTCTTACCTCCAGCCCACGGCTCAGATAAGCCCGAACTGGGCCCCCTTCCGCCTGATTTCTCGGCCACCTGGCCACCTCCCCGGTCGGCCACCACTGACACTACCTTCGTTGAGGTGGTGGCTATCGATGAGCGGTGGTTTGGCCGCCGGAGGTGGTGTTTTCCGGCGAACCTGAAACCACCAAAAATAAGGAAAATCTTCCAAATTCCTCACTTGGATCAAGCTCGTTTGAGCCTGATCTCTCAACCTAGGGATCTAGATAACTAGCACAGAGGGAGGGGAGGAGAAACGAACCTAGAGACGAGCTTGGCAGCGGTTTTTGTGTCCATGGGCCATTGTCGTCGATCTCTCCGGAGAGCTAGCTCAATACAGTTCTCCTCCAGCAAAAACCTTGCTCCATAGATCGGGCTCAACTGCTTGCGAGGTGGTGAAGGTGGTGAAAGGTTTGAATGGGGCTGAGAGGGGGTATAAGTACTTGCCAAGAGAGGGGGGTGGTCGGTCATGGCTGAATGTCTTTCCCTCCCTCTCTCCTTGCTGTAAATTGTCTAGAACTGATGAGGTGGAGTTCCCATACATGGGGAATCCTCTTGGCAGCCATTGGGAAGAGGAGGAAGGTGCCAAGTGGCAACCATTCCATAAAATCCTCTTCTTTATCCCCCAAATAGGTGAAAAACTCATTTTGCCCTCCAAGAATTTCCTCCATTCAAATTCAGAGGGGCTTAGGGGGTCATTTTTCTCACGAGCTTGCTGGATGAGCCTTGAATTAGGGCTTAGCCCAATTGGATATGATTTGGGCTTTTATTTTCTTAATTATGGCTTACTTTGACCATGATTGACATGATGGTTTGACTTAGTCAACATATGCGTTGACTGGTCTAATATGTGTGTCTTGAGTTCCTTGACACCACCCAATGTTGATTGGGTCATGGTGATGCCCTAATTGGGCCAATTTAGCAATTAGGTGTGATTTTGACAAGTTTATGGCTAAGTTTGACTTTTGTCAAATTGGTCAAATTAATGACCCCATGATAGGGCTTTTGGATCAATTAGATCTCTCATGATGTCCTAAGACCATAGGTGAGGTCAATTTCATGTTTTGGGGGCCAATTGGACTCAATGGTGAAGGATTGGCCTATGTTAACCTAAAGCGTACTTTGGTCAATTTGCCCAATTTGGTGACCCTATGATGGAGCTTTTGGATCAATTGGGTCCCTTGTGATGTCTTAAGACAAGGGGTGAGATCAATTTCATGTTTTGGGGCCAATTGGATCTAATGGTGAAGGACATGCCTATGTTGACCTAAAGGGTACTTTGGTCAATTTGCACAATTTAGTGACCTTATGATGAGGCTTTTAAGTCACTTGGGTTTCTATTAGGGTTAGAGATCTATTTGTAAGGTCAATTTGAGTTGGTGAATTCAATTTGAGGTGAATTAGCCTAGGTTGACTTGTACATCTTTTGGGTGCTTATAGTAATTTTCCCTAGGTCCAAGCTAACCTAGGGTCATCCCATGACCTTCAATCACAACTCAAGTCCTGAACTTAACCCAAAGGGGGTCTAGAAGTGAGGGGAATGCTACCGTTGATCATGGTCAAGCTCTATGGAGGTCGAAGAGGACCATTATTCCACAGCTCGGTATAGGGATGTGAATATGGTGAGTTTTGTTTCATGTTTCTTTGCAAGTCCCTTGGACGAGCAGGAGCCATCATACTTTGAGAACATCACTGGGATTAAGGAGTGGGAAGATGTCATAGATGAGGAGATGGCTGCCCTCAGGAAGAACGAGACTTGGGATCTTGTGCCCAAAGTCATTGGCATTACTCCTATGACCTACAAGTGGTTGTACAAGCTCAAGAAGAAGGTTGACGGTAGTATCGAAGCGGTACAAGGCTCGCCTTTTAATTTGAGGGTTCTTGTAGTAGTACAGGGAAGTCTATGAGGAGACGTTTAGTTCGGTGGATAAGATGACTTAAGTACGAGTGGTGATTGCTTTGACGGCTTGTCAAGGGTGGAAGATTTGGCAACTCGACATGAAGAATGCTTTTCTTTACAGGGAGATTGATAAATACATCTTCATTGTTCAGACACTTGGTTATATTTCTGAAGAATATCCAGGACGCTTTTGTAAGCTGAAGAAGGCCCTCTATGACTTAAAGCAGGTTCATCGAGAGTGGATACGGGAAGATCGCAGAATACCTAAAGTTTTGCATATATTTTCTTTTAGATTCTGATTCGAGTTTGTTCATTAAGAAGAGCGGGAGCTTCAAGTCGTAGTACTATTATATGTTGACGATATGATCGTCACCGGGAACTCGAAAGAGGAGGTAGCTAGGCTCAAGATAGAGCTAGCTATCAGATTCGAGATGAACGATCTTGGGGAGCTCCACCATTTCCTTGGTCTCGAGGTGGAGAGGAAAAAGAGCGGTGTGCTCATTTATCAAAAAGGCTATGCAGAGCGGATTGTTAAACGGTTTGGCATGCGGGAGGAGAAGAGTAGCTCTACTCCATTAGAGGTTGGTCTAAAACTTCAGCGTGATGAGGGAAGTGTTCTTCTAGATCCCTTGGTGTTCCGGACTCTAGTTGGGAGCCCCATATACTTGGCAATTGCAAGGCTGGATGTAACTTATACAATGGGCCGAGTAAGTCGGTATATGCAGAAGCTACGGAAGCTTATCTGGTAGCAGCAAAGAGCATTATGAAGTACGTGAAGTCCATCTCAGATAGGAGTCTCTTTTATTAGAGGGACACGGACTTCAACCTGTACGGTTATACAGATGCTGATTATAGGAGAGATACTGACGAACGTAAATCGATGTCTGGTTACGTCTTCTTGTGTGATTTGGCAGCTATCTCGTAGTGTAGCAAGAAGCAAGACTCTATGTATGTATCCACTACAAAAGCGTAGTACAAGGCTTCGGCAGCTCAGGAGGTCATCTGGCTTCGGAGGTTAGTGGAGGACATCCATGAAGAGGTGTGAGGTCCTACTCTGCTACGCGGTGACAACGAGTGTGCCCTCAAGCTGGTTACAAGTCCAGTTTGTCATGCACGAAAAAAGCACATCGAGATTGAGCATCACTTCGTTCGGGAGAAAATGCTGAAGGGTTCTTTGATGGTAGAGTATGTGCATAGTAAGGATAATGGCGTGGATATTTTCATGAAGCCACTGTTGAAGGGACCATTTGAGTGGTTGCCGGATTTTCTTGACGAGGCTTCCACTTCTCACTTTTCGGGGGTATTGAAATTATTAAAGTGTGAAGTCGTGCGGCTTGTCGGCCAGTCCGCGCGGGTTGTCAAGCAGCCCCGGAGTTCGCTTAGCCCGTGGGTTTTCTCGTTCAAGAGGAAGTCGCAGAGACCGCTCAATTCGCGAGTTCTCTGGATCGAGTAGAAGTCGCACGGTTTGTATTTGGAAGGTGGTTCAGGCCACGTCGACTTCGGTGTTCACGCAGGGTGTGTAGTCTGGTTCTTGGCGGTGGCTTGGTTCATTATTAGCGCAGTCTAATACCAGAGACTGCTGGTGTTGTTGACTTGGACAAATTGTCCAAGTGCCCAGTCCTGGTTGGTTTCCTAAGTCGAGGTGTCTTCTCGGGTTGTGCGGCTTGTTTCTCAAGTCACCAGGATTATTTTGCAACCCGGCTTGTGGTTTGTTGCTACTAGTCGCAGTTCGTCAGGGGTTATCCAATCGCTTATGGGCGGTGACCGCACTCCCCTGGTCGCCTATAAATAGGGGTCCCCAACCCGAGATTCATAACAGGAATAGTGAGAATTTAGCTCGAATCTTGAACTTGCAGTTAGACTTTTGTTAACCGCACGACTAAGTGAAGTTAACTTGTGTTGTGCAGGCTGTGCGGCTAGCACCGAGCGACTAGGCAACTAGTACTGGCTGTTTGTTAGTGGAGGCTCAGTGTAGTTCAGTTCGCGGATAGAAGTTTGAGGTTTACCAATAGGTCACGGTTTATGCGAATAGAAGTCTACTTGCTCGGTAGTTCGCGGATAGTTTAATAAGGCAGTTCGCCTGATCTCAGTGGGTTGATTGATTCCCTGTTCAGTTCAGTTCAGCAACATCTGTTCGCTCGGGTTATGTGGTTAGCCGATCGTTGCGGTCAGGCGGGCAGAATTGCGGACAGGTTGATTTTCAGCAGTTGCTCAATAAAGCTGTTTGTCGGGTTCTATCCGGGAGAATATGCAGTACGTCTGGCGGATTCAGCTCGCGGTTTGCAGCCAGACGATCTCGGAGTTCTGTCTGACCTGCTTGTTCTTGCCTTGTTGTTGTTTGCGTGATCTTCGTAGGGTGCATTGCGAAATCGTGTCTCACAATATATGTTTAGCATTGTAAAGAAGACTATTAATTTCAATTTCAGCTCTTATTCTTATACTGCTTCTGATTTATTTGACTTGGTAGGTTGAGGGTTCCTGCGACCTTCCCATGTTCACAAATTTTTTGCAGAAGGTTGTCCAAATATGCAAATGCGGAGAAGAAGAAGACCGACCTAATCGGAAAGTGCAAAAAACGGTGAGATAAACCTAGAAGCTAGAACTAGTGGGTATTAACCTCGATGGAGATAAACCTAGAAGCTAGAACTAGTGGGTATTAACCTCGATGGAGATTCACTGACTATAGGGGAAGGTTCACCGTCGGCCGAGCACGCAAACACTGGCGGCTGGGGAATCGGAGCCATTCACCAGCAAAAAAGGGGCACGAGTGCTTGGCACAAGAAAGGAAGACCCGCGGATTTCGGAAGTCAAGAGGGTTTCAGAAGTACAGTGGGTTGCACATAGTTCATTTTAGATTTTAGGGAATTAAATCAAAAAATCATTTGCATTTATTTTAGTGGTTTGCATGTACCTTAAATAGGCATGCACATAACATCACTCCAGAATAAATATATTCCCCAAAAGGATATGAATTTAATTGAAGTTAACAAAATGATGCATAGAAAAACCGCGTAAACTTGTTAAGCTCAATTGGGGCTGGATAAACTACAATTTTTTTTTTTTTAATGATGGCCATAGCCTAGATTCGGAAGCACGCTCTACGAATGTCGATTGCAACGCGCTTGGCGGCCGATGAAAGCCCGGTTAGCGCTTGATGATGACTCGGTTGGCAATTGCAAAGTGCTGTTAGCAAATTAGTAAATGTGTGATCGACAGACATCGAAAGCTCGGTCGGCGATCGGCGATGGCTAGATCGTCATTTTAGCTCCATTTTTCTTTATATTGTTGAGCGAGCATCAAATTAAATTTGTGATTAACCAGCCATATATAAAGGGCACTACTATACCTTCTGATACATATATACATGTTCATTAATTAAAATGCGTTTCTCATGAAAATATTAATATAAAAAAAAAGTCTTCTTCTGATTAAACTAATAATTAATATGATTGATTTTGCAGGCGAGATAGCTTCATCACCCACAGAGCTTTTTGCGACGCCTTAGCGCAGGAAACAATCCGGCAGCTTCCGGCCGGCATAAATAACACCCATTTGTATCCCACAAACAGCACCAATAATATCCTGGCCCAGCTCGGCCTCTCTCAGCCATTCTCCGATCATCTCTCCGCCTCCTCTTTTCATCCACACGCCGGCCTCCTCCCCCTCGCAGCAGGCGGCTCAACCGCTTCCTACTCTCCGCCGCCACCTTCCTCCGCCGCCTTTTTTCCCGGCCGTGACGTCGGCAAACACTTCCACAATAGTGCTCATGATTATAACAATCATTTCACTCATCCGAGCAGCTTCTTCTCCAATGCAAACCTTATGAGCGATGATGATCACTTGCATCCTGAACTCTATCACGCGTCTTTTCATGGCGACGCAATTCTTCCTCAAACCTCCGCCACCGCACTGCTCCAGAAAGCAGCACAGATTGGCTCCACTTCAAGCAATGCCGACGGTGGAGGTACCCCCTCTGTAATTCATTATAACAATTTACATTTTTAGCTATAATATTTTCACATTGATTATACTTTCTTTTAAAAGACTGCTAAATATTTAATTTAGCCAAAATAAATGCACCTTTCAAAAATGTACATTTACTGATTTACCTCCTCTTTTTAAATTTTCCTGATTTAAAAAAAATGCTCCTTCTGTTATAGATATGAGTGAAAATTGTTAAAATCAGTCAAATTAGTATCGACTCTATATGGAAAGTGATCTAATATGCAATATATTTTATTATATTTCAGTTTTACCCTTTGTAATTTTAATTTTACGACTGCATTACATTTTATGCTTTGTAACGAACCTAGAATCATAATTAATTAGTAAAGAATAAAATTGAACTATCATAAAGTAATTTGGACCGTGGAAACATAGAGGTATCAGGATCCTCTTCATTTCTGACGAAATAGATCCCATTCATGGTCAGAAATGGAGAGGATCTGGTGGCGAGGACCCCCCGCCATTCGTTCGTGCCGTCATGGAGTTCTCGTTTGACCACCGCCGATACTTGTTCGTGGACGTTGATGGACGTTGCCGCAATCGCCGCCGCCACCGTCGCCGCAACCGTCACCGCTACCGTCGCCGCAACCGTCACCGCCACCGCCGCGGCATTTCGTCGCTTCGTTATGAATATAGTGTTATTTCATCTTTGAAATAATATTATAATCATAAGCGTTTAATTATCTTTATTAGTCGTATAATTTATAGGATCTAAAATTATAAGTTTTCATTTTGTTGTTTATTTTGTTAAAACAATTTAGGTGTGGCTAGGATTCAATCTAGTGAGATGGAGGGTGATGATGGAGTGGTGTATGTCATTATATATATTCATGTTTGTGGAGTAGGGATTATTGAAGAAGACAAAAAAAAAAACCTAACTAAGGATCGGCCTCCAGCCCGCCCCCTTCCCGATTTCATTCGGCCTGGCCGAACTTCCCTGCAGCCCGGCATCAAGGAACCGCCGCCCAGCATAGCAGCTCCGCCCCTCTTGGTGGTGCTCCCCTGCAGCCCGGTGATCTCCTACCTCCTCCGGTGTGACTCCGAAGAAGGCGGCTCGGCTCTTCCCCCATCCGGTGCGACTCCGGTGGCCTATTTTGGAAGTGTGACTCTTCCACGTGCTCTTGCTCCTCCTCCTCTCCTCCCCTCTAACTCAAATTTGGGTAACGATTTCCTATCTCATAACTTTGGTGTGATATTCATCTTTGTATGTGTGAGAGTGGTGGAGATTTTGACTTCAAGATTTTATCCTAATTATTGATTGTAAGCTTGCATGAAAAAAATCTGAGATTGGTTATTGCATTTTTGTATCCGATTTTCGCGAAGATTTCCGTAAGGGTAGGTCCCCTTGGACGTTTGCAAGCCGGGGTTGGTTTAGCCTTTGGTTTCGGACGGATCAAGAGGATTTGGTATATCCTCGTTTGGTTTTGTTTTGAGGGATAATCGGACTACTTTCCGAATTATAATTTTAGTCCGGAACGCCCTCGTTGTGAATGGAAAATGTGGTTGATGCGATGTTAGATGCATGGTTAGGATATGGTATATGTATTTGTGTATGCTCGTGCAGGTTTGGGTGAGACGTTCCCCGTTGTGAGATCGCGCAGTTACAAAGGAAATGCTGCCGCAATTTCCAACTTTGCACGCACACCACGTGTTCGTTGAAATGCTCCATAGGAGGTTTTAGATGCTCGTTAGGTGTTCGATCAAATTCCTCTTAGGCTTTCAGTTTTGTTATTTTCCGGTTAGCTTCGCGTAGGGGTAGCCTGCATCAATTTGGTATCAGAGGGAGGTTTGTCAATTTCTCAACTTGACAACGATCCGCTCGAGCCCAGCTACTCCCACTTGCACGTAGGTACGGTTTGTTCGTTTTAAAATTTTATTTTTTAGTTATATAAAACACAAAAAAAGTTTTAAGTGTTTCCCTAATTTGAGTCTTTTTTTCCGTTAGTCTGTCATGGCACGCGTTGGGAGTTCCCTTCCCCCATGTTCCTCGATTGGTGCCCTTCGCAAGGAGATGACTCGCCAATGTGATGACATACTTGATATGTTAGCACAACTTGGTGGTCGGCTTCCGACACCGCATCTTGATGCCCCTAGGCAACCGCTTAGGACCCGTGTTCCTTCCAGTACGGTTAGTCAGGCGATTACGGCACCACCATCGCACACCTCAAGGCCTGTTAGAATTCCTGCGCCGACTTACGATGGGTTAGGTGAACCGCGGATTTTTTTACGTTGGGTAGCTGAGATGGAAATTTACTTTGAGCAATATCGTCTCGTGGACCCCCACCGGATTCCCGTTGCGAGATTGCAATTATCTGGTCGGGCCCTGACTTTCTGGGTCAATGAGGAGAGACGTTTTGGGCCGTCCCTCGTTGGCTCACGTGTGGGTTGGCAATTTTTGAAGAACTTGTTGACGGATGAGTATTATCCCTCATACTGCCGCTCTCAGCCTTCTAGTTATCCGAGTGTAGAGCCGTCTGAGATTTTGCCTATACCGAGCAAGCACGTTCCCCCATACTCCCGTATGAGGACGTCTCATGTTGTTATCTCACCCCCCCCAGAACGCTACACCCCTTTCTGATTATAAGAGTGACGATAGGCCACGCGTTAGATCTTTGTCCCAAAAGGATCTTACCATTTTGAGTACGCCTACCCCTACCATTAGGGAGAGGGAAAAGGTTAGGACCACTGTCCCGCCACCTGTCATAGTCATCACTAGGGATGCTCCAAAACCGCGAGTTGAGCATAGGAAGATAGTTAAGAATTGCAAGGAGAGCGCTACATGTTATGCTTGTGGAGCGATTGGTCACTATGCCGTGGAGTGCCCCACTAAGCCTAGAGCTTTGGCTCTTTCAGCTTCGACGTCTGAGCCCGCCACTGAGGGCGAGGCAGATTTATCTGACGATGAGGAGAATGGATATCCTAGCGACTTGGATGATGATATTTGGGATGCTGATGATTTTTCGACTTGTGAGAACCCCGTGGGCTACTATATGTGAGAGTGCCATACTTGCTCACCCTATTATTGAATCCACTCACGAGACTATGAATCCTATTATGAGTGAGCCTCCCCCTGATTTTTTAGAGCATGTATCTGAGTTATCTGACGAGCTAGAGATTGAGGATTCCTCTAGTCCTATCATGGATGAACCTACTGATGCTTTGGGTGTTTTAGCTGATGCTGATAATTGTGGTTTAGATTGGGACGATGTGCCTCCACCTACACCAGACTTTTTGGGTTCTGTTGAGACTCCTATGGTCGCACCTCTTACCCTCGATTTGGCTGATTCCCCTGAGGACGTACCACTTCATTGGGACATGGATGTTTCCGATATTCCCACTCATGTTGGAGATTTAGTGGAGGTCCCTCCTGACGCCTTTGTGGACTTGTCCGCGATAGATTTTTCTGCTGAGACCCTTCTTCTGGATGATTTTTTTAGCACGGGTCCGATACTTTTGGATGATTCTGGTGACTCAGCCCCGACTGAGAGTCCATTGATGTTATTTGAGGATGATTTTTCCGATGTATGCCCGGACGTGAGCTTCCTGGATGATTGTACTTTGATTGAGCCACCGTTGTGTGAAACTTCTATAGATTTGGATTTATTCTCGGTTTGGTTATACCGACCCTGCCTCATACTGATTCGCCTCTAGTAGATATCTTTTTAGGACGCAGATTCAATACACCTCTTCTGAGTTCTTCTGACACGCCCACTTTATTAGTTCCTACACCAGCGTTATCTCTTTGTTTAGGTGTACACGAGCTGAGCGCTCTAGTTTTTGGTCTTGTCACTACACTGCATTGGTCTGACCACGCCTTATGTTTGTTAGATCCCTTCATGCGTGTCATGTCTGGGTCTAGTTTTCCGTTGGTGACTGTTTCTGATTTCACGGCGATTGTGCCTATTGATTTGGTGACCTCACGACATCGTTACCCGCCAAATCAACTTGCACATATCTTGCGTCCATCCTGGTACGAACTGCATGTGGACATATCATCGCCTTATCCCAGTGTCTATGAGTTGCATCCTTTCCACGCCCATTCACCTTCGAGAGCATCTGACGGCGGAATTGTTGATTCTAATTTCGTCTGGTTAGCCCCCGAGTGGATACCCTCGGGTTCCGTAACAAAAGTATTACAGTGGAGCGCCGACCCTTTCGTGATTTTCTCGAACATTGGATTTAATGCAATTTCTTCGGATTTTTACGATGCAATCGGTTTTTCACCGCATTTCAATTTTTCGGATTTAATTTTGCAAATCTGGTCTCCACATGAGCGATTTTCTCCGACGTTTCTCTCTTCCACTTCAGATTCTCATGGGTTGAGAGGTGAGATTTATTTTGTGTCGCTCTTCCATTTGGGTTTACCGGTTCTCGCATTGGATGGTAAGAACTGCGCTACTTTTCTTTATGCTGACACATCTATGAGGTTTTCTGCTGTACTAGCTCATGACAGGTTCTGTTCTACTGCGGACGCCCGCAATGCGTGTCCTTCCCCGTGGATGTCCGCTCTCGCTATGCCACCTGGGGGTGTTGCTGTCTCCTACTATTCTCTCACCGGCCACTCATCGGTGATGAGTGATTTCGTGCGGGGGAGGATTGGTGGCGAGGACCCCCCGCCATTCGTTCGTGCCGTCATGGAGTTCTCGTTTGACCACCGCCGATACTTGTTCGTGGACGTTGATGGACGTTGCCGCAATCGCCGCCGCCACCGTCGCCGCAACCGTCACCGCTACCGTCGCCGCAACCGTCACCGCCACCGCCGCGGCATTTCGTCGCTTCGTTATGAATATAGTGTTATTTCATCTTTGAAATAATATTATAATCATAAGCGTTTAATTATCTTTATTAGTCGTATAATTTATAGGATTTAAAATTATAAGTTTTCATTTTGTTGTTTATTTTGTTAAAACAATTTAGGTGTGGCTAGGATTCAATCTAGTGAGATGGAGGGTGATGATGGAGTGGTGTATGTCATTATATATATTCATGTTTGTGGAGTAGGGATTATTGAAGAAGACAAAAAAAAAACCTAACTAAGGATCGGCCTCCAGCCCGCCCCCTTCCCGATTTCATTCGGCCTGGCCGAACTTCCCTGCAGCCCGGCATCAAGGAACCGCCGCCCAGCATAGCAGCTCCGCCCCTCTTGGTGGTGCTCCCCTGCAGCCCGGTGATCTCCTACCTCCTCCGGTGTGACTCCGAAGAAGGCGGCTCGGCTCTTCCCCCATCCGGTGCGACTCCGGTGGCCTATTTTGGAAGTGTGACTCTTCCACGTGCTCTTGCTCCTCCTCCTCTCCTCCCCTCTAACTCAAATTTGGGTAACGATTTCCTATCTCATAACTTTGGTGTGATATTCATCTTTGTATGTGTGAGAGTGGTGGAGATTTTGACTTCAAGATTTTATCCTAATTATTGATTGTAAGCTTGCATGAAAAAAATCTGAGATTGGTTATTGCATTTTTGTATCCGATTTTCGCGAAGATTTCCGTAAGGGTAGGTCCCCTTGGACGTTTGCAAGCCGGGGTTGGTTTAGCCTTTGGTTTCGGACGGATCAAGAGGATTTGGTATATCCTCGTTTGGTTTTGTTTTGAGGGATAATCAGACTACTTTCCGAATTATAATTTTAGTCCGGAACGCCCTCGTTGTGAATGAAAAATGTGGTTGATGCGATGTTAGATGCATGGTTAGGATATGATATATGTATTTGTGTATGCTCGTGCAGGTTTGGGTGAGACGTTCCCCGTTGTGAGATCGCGAAGTTACAAAGGAAATGCTGCCGCAATTTCCAACTTTGCACGCACACCACGTGTTCGTTGAAATGCTCCATAGGAGGTTTTAGATGCTCGTTAGGTGTTCGATCAAATTCCTCTTAGGCTTTCAGTTTTGTTATTTTCCGGTTAGCTTCGCGTAGGGGTAGCCTGCATCAGGATCCATTTCATGGCCATCATGATGGATTGCTTTTTGATCCGACGGGTTCAGCATTTCCTATCTTTTTATTTTTTTTTATTCAAAAAAATCTTGTCCACTAGATATTATTTGGACTTATCTTATCCATTAAAACATTCCGGATCCCCATAAAGGGGGAGATAAATGTAATTCTAAAAGATAGAGGGGCCCGGCAATCTATAATTATGCAAACCGTCATGCATGGGCGATCCCATAATTAATCCTATATCTAAGTGAAAATTTATTTTTGTTGAAGCATTCATCTTTCCAATTTTAACCTTTTGTGCCAAATTGCTGAACTTACATATATAGACAATATATGTTGCAGGTGGTGGATCACAACTGTATGGAGGATTTAGAAGCTCTCCCAATAGTATATACTCAGTGGAGAAGGGAAACCGCCATCTCCATGATATAATAAACTCATTTGCTAATAATGGCGGATCAGGGGCAGCCGCGGGGTCATGTGGAGGCGGGGGGCAGGATGATGATGAAGAGATCAGGTTGAGGGAGTTCATTAATGGCGGAGGTCTTCTGCGTGGTAACAATAATATGGAAGCTGCTGATTCATCATCAGCTGCAGCAGCAGCAGCAGCTGCTGCAGCTGCTGCAGCTGCAGGTAATTATCCGATTATTAATAATCATGGCAAGTTGACTCGAGATTTTCTTGGAGGAGGAAGAGGAGGGATGACACATTTTGATCCCGAGATTAAACCAGCTGCAGCACCCAATAATTACCTGCCCTCGTTTCTGAGTAATAGAAGAAGAGAAGGCTAGCTGATGGAGATTCATTACTCATTACTGCGCTGGCTATATAATTAATGGGGAATAATAATTATGAAGTTATGTATATCAACAATGCTGGCTTGGCTGGCTGGGGAAGCTGCATGCATGACAGACAGGTTTAATATATAACTGTACAATGTGTATTGTTGAATATTTGATTACTGCTTTAATTAATCATATGTTTCAATTTGATACTATAAATGAGTAAAAATGACTATTGGGAGGTCTATAAATCTCTTTATCAGACACATTATCATATGTTTTATATTGTCCATCTTTTAAGCATTGATGATTGCATATATTGATATGTACATGATATCTGGTTGTTTGTGTTGGATGTCAATCTCGACAGTAGCTAGTGTACATGGGAATTGAATCAGCTTGACATGGAAGAGGAAGGAGTGGAAGGCAGAGATCTGCGTAACATGGAAAGGGAAAGTCGTCCGTTGCAAGGAAGAGATGAAGATGTCGAGAAATATTACTGAAGTTGTGTTTTGCTCCATGTTTTTTATCTTGTGTTGTACTGCTTTATTTTGTCATGTTTTGTTTGCCCTGCGGTGGGTCCTTGGCTAGCTTGTGTGGACCTTATCTTTATTTTTGTTGACTTCTTCCCCGGTGGAATGTGTGGAAGCAGTTCTTCTTTGTTGGAGTGAATGTTGGGCTTAAGGTTGAGAACTCTTGAGTATTTGTGAATGAAAGATGATGATCAAAGTATTTCAACTTGTGTTCTTACCCCTCCTTAGTTTATTTTTTCCTTCATGCTATCAAAGCGAGATTGCTCTCTTGCTTTCTGCCATCGGAGCTTGAGAGGGTTCTGTTCTTATGCTTGATTTGTATTCTTGGTGAGTTCTTTGTTCTTCCAATCCCCCTCTGTTGTTCTCCTCATATGACATCCTCAAGCTCAACAAACTTCTCTTTTTCCCCATTTGGAGTGCCTATCTTTGAAGGAGACGAGTTCGATGTGTGGCAAGTTCAAATGCGCACACTATTTATCTCTCAGGGTCTCTGGGACCTCATTCAGGATGATTTTCCGAAACCTTCTGATGCTAACCCCCTGGCTGGTTGGGAAGCAGCTCATGCTTCAACCTATGTTGAGAATCTCAAGAGAGATGTTAAAGCACTCATGTATATTCATCAAGGAATCGGACGAAGCGTATTTCCAAAAATCATGGGGGATGAATCAGCTCAAGATGCATGGGAAATTCTAAAAAATGCGTTCCAGGGATCTGCAAAAGTCATTGCTATCAAACTCCAAAATGTCAGCTGGAAGGAGTTTGATACTTTAAAAATGCAAGATGGAGATAATGCCCACTCTTATTTCTCCAGAATCAAAGACTTAGACAGATCTTGGTACCCTTTCCTTAACAGATCTACTGGGCTCACTTCAAGCCCATGAGGAGAGAGTCAAAAGGTATGAATGTCAGTCTTTGGAGCAAGTTTTCCAGAGTAAAGTGAACATTCAATCCAACAAGACTCGGACTAATGATATCAGCAAGGAAGAGAAAGGGAAGACTAATGTTAGCTCATCTCTATTCTGTGATCTATGCAAGAGATATAATCATGATGCAAAGCATTGTTACTATAGGTGCAAAAAATGCAAGAGGCTGACGCATCTGGCTAAAGACTGTTGGTCTAAACAAAAGATCACAAACAATACCAAGGAAGAAGCTCATTTTGGAAGTCAAGATGAAGATGCTTATGTGTTCTATACTAGTGGTCAGGACACAGGTGAGACCAATGATGTTTGGTATTTTGATAGTGGGTGTTCGAATCATATGACCCACAATATAGATGTATTTGTCTATCTGGATGAGAGTGAAAGTTCACAAGTTATCTTGGGTGATGGTAACTCAATGCACATCAAAGAAAAAGGCACTATTGTTGTTAGAACCATCTATGGACAGCTCAAATACATTGCAGGAGTGCAATATGTGTCGGGGTTGGCTCAAAGCTTACTTAGTGTCGGTCAGCTTCTCAATAAGAGATACAAGCTGGTGTTTGATGATCAATCATGCATCATCATTGAGAAAGCCACCTCTCAGATTATGGCAAGAGTGAAGATGACAAGCAACAAGGTGTTTCCTCTGACTCTTCCTCATATCTGCCAGAATATGAGGGTTGTGGAGGATGCTTCAAGCCAAAATTAGCACCACAGGTATGATCATCTCAGCATTGATGATCTCAGGCAATTATACACTCTGGAGTTAGTTATTGACCTACCTAAAATTTCATCAAATCAACCAATATGTCACACATGTGTAAAAAAACAAAATACACAAACTTTTTTTCCATCACAAGCAACCATGAAAACTGTGGCTCCCTTGAATGTCATTCATGCTGACATTTGGGGGTCATCTCGTTCTCCATCTCTGTCAGGAAAATGGTATTTCTTGTTGCTTGTAGACGATTTAACCAGAATGAAATGGATATATCCTATAGATCACAAGTTTGATGCTTTCAGAGGTTTTAAAATCTTCAAAGCTCTGGTTGAAAATGAATCATACTCAAAAATTAAATTTCTACGCACGGATAGGGGTGGGGGATAATTTGTCAACCATGAATTTGATATTTTCTGTCAAGAGCACGAGATAAAGAGAGAACTGACCAAAGGTTATTCACCTGAGCAAAACAAAGTAGCAGAAAAGAAAAAAATAGAACAATTGTTGAGATGGCTAGATGCATGCTCCAACACAAACACTTACCCAAAGAATTCTGGGGTGAAGCTGTTGTTGCTGCAACTTACCTCCTCAACAGGGCTCCATGTCAGGCTCTGCATCATTTAACACCAATTGAAGCTTGGACAGGACATAAGGCTAATATCGTCCATCTCAAGACTTTTGGAAGCCTAGCATGTGTTTAACCTGGAACCACAAGTTAATCGAGACAAGTTAGATGAGAAGGTAGCATTAGAGATTATGCTGGGATATAGCAAAAAATCCAAGGGGTATCACATCTATAATCCTGATAAGAAAAAATTAATAATAGCCGGGAATGTGATAGTAGATGAAGAGAAGACGTGGGACTAGAATTCTGCTCTGGGTCAGACTCCTAGGTCAGTGGTTACTCAAGATCAACAAATTCTTATTGTTGATGAACCTGAGCCTTCCTTCCCGGCCCTTGCCCCTCAGGTGGTTGAGACTGACATATTAAATGAATCTTTCAACAGTGATGAGTCATCATCCCCGTCACCACAAAAAAGGTATAAGTCGATCATGGATATCTACCAAAACTTTAATATTGCATTTTTTTGCCGAGGAACCCTCCTCATACTCTAAATCAACTGTCTATGATCATTGGGTTCATGTTATGAGTGAAGAATTGAAGGCTATTGAAAGTAATGAGACTTGAGAGTTGACTGACCTTCCCCCTCACAAGAATGTCATTGGTTTGAAATGGTTATATAAAGTTAAATATAATGAGAATGGTGAAGTGAAGAAGTATAAAAAAATATTGGTATCCAAGGGCTATGCCCAAAAGCCTGGGATAGATTATGTTGAAACCTTTGCCCATGGAGATCGATTTGAATCCATTCGCATGATTCTTTCTATAAGCACTCAGTTTCAATACTTGGTATTTCAAATAGATGTACAATCTGCATTCCTAAATGGAAGGATAGAAGAAGAACTCTATGTTGAGTACCCCACTAGTTATGAAATAAGAGGAGAAGAAGGTAAAGTGTTGTGTCTAAAAAAGGCCTATACGGCTTAAAGTAGGCTCCCCATACTTGGAACTTCAAAATTGACTCACACTTGATAGAAAGTGGATTCCAGATAACTAACTATGAACCAGCCATCTACATCAAGCGCCACTGCAACAAAAATGTTTTAATTGTTTGCCTATATGTAGATGATCTTCTCATTACTGGTTCTAACCTAAACATTATAGATGAATTTCGAGCTCACATTAAGACTGTTTTCCTGATGACTGATCTAGGCATATCTCGTTACTTGGAATCCAAATTTATCAAACACATGGTGCCACATACATTACTCAGAGCAGATATGCAGAAGATCGGGCTACTCACGCGATTCGAGATGTTAAACTCAAGGCCCACAACTACCCCCATGGTTACCAAAGAAAAGTTCAGTAGGGAAGATGGAGAAGAAAAAGTGATTCCAGAGCATTACCGAAGCATAATTGGCTCCCTGATGTACCTAACCAACACTCGGCCAGATATTGAACTGGCAGTTAGTATCATGTCCAGGTACATGCAGGCACCCAGCAGCAAGAACTTGGTGGCAGTGAAAAGAATTTTGCGTTATGTCAATGGCACAAAATCTATGGGTCTGAAATACACCAAAGGTGATAAATTGCAGTTAAAGGGATATTCAGATAACGATTGAGCTGGGTGTACTAATGATAGAAGAAGCGCTTCCGGCTACTTATTTTTCTTAGGGGAGAACCTAATTTCCTGGACTTCTAGGAATCAAAAAAAATTGCCCTATCATCAATAGAGACAGAATACACTACACTATTGCAAGGGAAGCAGTATGGCTTAAGGAACTTCTGCGTGACCTAAATGAAGAAGAAGGAGACCCAACACAGATTCGTGTGAATGTAATTGCTCTTGCTAAGAATCCAGTTTTCCACAATAAATCCAAGCATATCGAAATTAAACTCCATTACACTTGAGACCTAATCAGTCAGAAAGAAATCATGCTAAATTACTGACAATCGAGGAATCAACACACCTACGTGCTAACAAAGCCACTTCCATTTTTCCCTTTCTCAGATCTGGGGGTGAAACTCAAGATGGAGGACTGTTGCGATTGCGGGAGGGTGTTGGATGTCAATCTCGACAGTAGTGTAACTGGGAATCAGCTTGACATGGAAGAGGAAGGAGAGGAAGGAAGAGATATGCATAACATGGAGAGGGAAAGTCGTTAGTTGCAAGGAAGAGATAAAGATATCAATAAATGTTGAAGTTGTGTTTTGCTCCCTGTTTTATCTTGTGTTGTACTGCTTTATTTTTTCCTATTTTGTTTGCCTTGTAGTGGGTCCTTGGCTTATGTGGACCTTATCTTTATTTTTGTTGACTTCTTTCCCGGTGGAATGTGTGGAAGAAGTTCTACTTGTTGGAGTGGATGCTGGGTTTAAGGTTGAGAACTCTTGAGTATTTATGAATGAAAGATGGTGATCAAAGTGCTTCAACTTGTGTTCTCACCCCTCCTTAGTTTATTTTTTTCCTTCAGTTAGATCTAGCATTATAATCCAGAATTTATATTATACTACCAGTACTTGTTCATTGGGATATGTTCATGCCCGACTGCTCTTTGGGATGAATAAACTTCATCCATTCATGCCTACTACTGAAGTCGAGAAATCTCTACTCCAAAATTCGGATCAATGCAGCCAAAGGTTATTGGTCCAGCGCTCGGGCTTGAAGGCTTGACGGCTTGACAGGCTCGGACACGGAAATAGAGGGGCAACAAAAAGTATCTCAAGTGTTACGATAGGGAGGTCGCACCATGTACCCAGATGCTTGAAAGAAGCTTTCCCTCTACAACCAAAGATGGCTGAGCAAGGTACAAGATGGACACTAGTTGACGACTACCTCTAGATGGAGACCAAGGGGATGATCACAGTCTCGCGGCTAAAGTCCTTGATAACAGGATCCAAAGCTCAGCCAAAAGTTCAGAAAAAAGTTTAGTTGAGATCTTTTGCGAGATTCCGTGGTTCATATCCTTGTACCCCTGGGGTCTTTTTATAAGCATATCCAATGGATGGGAGGTCTTATTTATATCCCAACCCGCTTGGGCGACTATCAGCCCTAGTCGCCTACCCTGCGAGTATGCGAGGGGAGCTCGCCATACTCGTCCAAGCCTTCTTCTATCTTGAATGTTGACTCTGACTTCTATATTGACCTATTGACTTTGACTTCCTTCTGACTAGCTTTGAGTACCCCCTCGATGAATATGGGTTGTACATAATCCCCGCTCTTTGCGAGCGACGTATGAGCTTGAAAAGAAACATCCAACACTTTTTTGGCGAGCTTCTTATGGCGAGTATTTGGACTACTCGCGACCTATATATGTTTGCTGACCTCTATAAATAGGGGGTGGCTCATCTTTGAGGCACACCTTCTAAACTCCAAAATGATGTCGCAATCTGCCGTGGAAGTTCATATGGCGACTATCGCCACTTTATTGGGATACTTGGAACCAAAAACATCGAAGAGATCGTGGGATGGCGATGACGTCTCTGACCTCCCTCCGCCAAAGAAGAAGTTGAAGAAGAAAAAGTAGTCACTAGCTTCCAAGAAGAATAGCCCGCCTCCTGGTGCTGAGGATGTCATCACTCCAGGAGACAATCCCGAAATCCCTGCTAGCACCCAAAAGTTGTTTGACGAGTACTAAGCCTGAGCGACATTCCTGAACAACCTGCGCCTGAGCCTTTTCACCCCCTTCTACCGACTTATCCCCCTGCTCTGAACCATATTTTAGCTGAAGAAGAAAAAGAAGTCACTAGCTTCCAAGAAGAATAACCCACCTCTTGATGCTGAGGACGGTTCAAAAGGCCCGGTCTACTGGGAGGTGCAAGCGAACCCTAACAAATTTTCATTTGGGTAGATCTGGTTGTCGAAAGAAGCAAATGTGATATAAAAAGTAAAATTTTTATTAAAAGGGTGATATATACACTAATGGATAAAAAGAACATCCTATTTAATTGAAAATATTACAAAAATACTATATTATATTAATATCACAAAAATATTACAAAAATTGCACATAAAAATAGTCATGGGCATAAAGCCCGATCGGGCCGGCTTGGTACCGGGCCCAACGGGCCTGAGCTTTAGTCAACCGGGTCGAGCCCGTGCTTTCCTTAAATCGGGCTCGGGCCCCTTCCCCGAGAAGGGGCCTGATCCGACCCTTAGGGCCGGGCCGGTCTTCGACCGGGCTTTTTTTTTATAAAAATTTAATTTAAAAAATTATAATTATAGAATTATTTTAAAAAAATTAATACATTAAAAATTTATAATTATTATTTTATTATGATAATAAAAAAAATTCTCTCACATGGACAAGAAAAATGAAATTTTATTAATATTAAATAACATTTACAATATACATTAATTAAAAAAAATAAAATTTATTATCATTATTAATTTTATATAAAGAAAATTACAATATTCATTAAATTAACACAACACAAAAATACAGTTTAATCGGTCATGTGATGAATGTGAGACGCGCTAAATCATCTCTTAAATTTATTGTGTCTATCTCGTCTTCTATCTCCTCTGAGCTATCCTCTAATGATGTAATGTGCTGCTTCCTCTTCATAGTATCCAAATAGTCCTTATAATAGATGCACATTTTCAGATATTCTTCGTTGAGCCGGCTCATTTGCTCGTTCAAAACCTTGTCACTAAGAGAAAAAGCAGACTCTGAAGCTACCGTACTAGCTTGGATTGTTAGTAAATTACGGGTCATATATGATACAATAGGAAATGTATTAACTTTTACCTTTCCACTATTTTAAGAGATCGAAGTTTTCAATCTCCTTCGTGCTCATAAAATCACGGAATTGTGTTTTAGTGTGCAATCCTAATACATTTAAACTACTAGATGTACGTGTTTTTTTCCTGACAGCTATTTCTAAAATTTTATTTTTAAAAGTATCATTTATTTTTTGTTGCGATATTTCTTCCCGAGACCGCATGTCGTATAAGTTATCATAATAATTATAATACTCGGTAAAAAGAGAAGTAAATTTTGGAGTACTAACGTCATCTTAATCATCGAAATTTAAATTTATATTTAAATTTGTATTCATTTCATCTATCAAATTTTCTATGCTGTCTACGCCGAATAACAGATTTAAAGCGGCGGCACTTAAAAACATTACATACATTTCTCTATAATATTTTAGAAATTTTTCTTCCATTATTTCAATTAATGGAAGTCATCCAGCATGTTGCTTATATACTCAAATTTTTGTGCGATATTTACAAAATTTTCAATTACTAATGAGCTAGTCGGATAGTACACGTCGGATAAAAAAACAGTCACCATATAAAAACATTATAATAAATCCATAAAATTTGCTAATACGTCTCAATCGGCATCGGTCAAACCATGAGTATTTATCATATTATAATATTTCATAAGAAGTGATTTTTATTGAAACGCTCTTTTTAATATTTTATATGTTGTGTTTCATCTAATATGCATATCAAATTGATGTTTTATATATTTTTTACCATTTGTGTTTACAAAATTTTTAAAATCCTGAGATCGTTGCCTAGAACTATAAATGACTAAGCATTAGACGATTTTTTTTTTCAATATAAGATTCCATGGCGGCTAAACTATCTTGTACCGCTAAATTTAAAACGTGACAAATACAGCGAGTGTGAAAAAACGCATCGCTTAGCTTTGGTTTTAAATCGTGTTTTAACCAATCAATAGTTGCGGTATTGTTAGAGGCATTATCAAAGAAATATTCATTATTTTATCTTTTAATTTAAATTCTCGCACACATTTCATAATTACATTATATATAGCTTTACCTGTGTGTGGATATTCGAAACCCTCAAAATATATTACGCGCTTATTTAGCTCCCATGAAACGGGATCGATCTAATGACACGTGATACATATATATGATAATCATACTTTTATGCTACTGCTACAAACGTCACTCGTTAAACTTACGCGACCCTCGAAAGTTTCAAAAAAAATTATTAACAATTATTTTGATTCTAAATAAGCTTTAATGGCCTCGCGCCTAAGAGAAGCTCTACTTACCTATTGATATTTGGGCTGAAGCCCTCCATGTATGTATTTCATCGCATTCTCGTTGTCGTAGTGTCTGATTGACAACCCCACGTTTGATGACATGTTTCATCTGCAGGTCTCGTTGTCAAAGTTGATCGTATGACCAAATTTGTCCTGCTCCTGAAATTTGGGTCTGACTGGACTCGGGAGCTTGTTTCGAAATGCAAGACTTAAGGTGTCTTGATAGTGTCGAGTTGCTGGTAAGGGTCAGCAATTTCGAGCAAAATTTGCATCGTGCCTTGAATTCGACGCCAACTTGAACCTTATCGAAATGCTTACAAACTGTCATCTTACGATTATGCTCCACCACTACAGATGTACTTTGAATAGACGACTCTCGCATTGAGGAGGAGGATGTCATGCTAGCGTTGAGTGAGTGAGAGGGAGAGAGAGAGTGAGTGAGTGAGTGAGTGGGAGAGAGAGAGAGTGGGAGGGAGAGAGAGAGTGAGTGAGAGGGAGAGAGAGAGTGGGTGAGTGGGAGAGAGTAGTGGGAGGGAGAGAGAGTGTGAGTGAGAGGGAGAGAGAGTGAGAGAGAGAGAGTGTGTGTGTGTGAGAGAGAGAGGGGGCGGCTGGCGGGTGAGAGAATGAGAGAGTGTGAGAGAGAGGGTGGGGGGGGTTATTAAAAAAAAATTATTTTTTTTATTAGAGTCTAGGGCATAGGCTGTCCAGCCTTGGCCCTATACTACTGTATAGCAGTACAACAGCCCTGCTGTACTGCTTTGCAGTAGCCCTGCTGTACTGCTGTACATCTGTACAACAGCTAACGACTCTTATAAGAGCCGGGCAAATTCCCTGGACCGGGCTTTGCCTGGGCCCGGCCCGGTCCAAAAATCGGGCTATGCCCGGCCCGGCCCGGGTATCGGCCCGGGCACTAACTCTATATCGGGGCCATGTAAGGGCCCTGGGCCCGGCCTAGTCCCGGGCCGGGCTTTTCCCGGGTCGGCCTTGATGGGCTTTTACCGGGCCAGGCCCACTGGGCCCGATCCTTTTGCCCACTACTACATAAAAAGAAGCAAATATTGCGAGACTTTTAATGTTTCAAAAGTTTTTCATGATAACTTTATTGTTAGTTATAGAAAATATTTTATTCCACACAAAAACTCTTTTTGTAGTTGCAGTTGCGACTAAGAGTATTGTGAGCTTTACGAGCAAATATACTAATGGATAAAGAACATCTTTTTCAATTCAATTAATCTTTTAACTAATCATCGAAACCCCGTCACTTTTAAGAAGTCACCATTTATGTGAACATCTAAAATATATATACCTTTTGAGTTGATTATTAAGTAATTTAATGATCACTTCATAAACTCAATTATTTAGCTCAAAAAATTGTAGATCTATCATTGCATAAAATATTTTTCGCATGATAAAAATACAAGTTTGTAGTTTCTTCACATTTACGTTTGATCTCTCTCAAACTGCAAATTTGTCTTCCATATTAGAAACAATAATATCATATTTATTATAAAAGATATATAGTTGCTTCAATAAATGGAGGATCACATCCATTGTCCATCATTTCTTGCAAACGTGACTTAGAAGTTTTGACAAGAATTATGGCATTTACAAGACATCTTAATCTCCCTTTGAAATGTGTGTGATAACTCATTGATGATCTTTAGGATAGTATTTATTAAGTGCGTCAAGAATATAAATTCAAAACATTGCATGTATAATATTCGATCAATTACTCGTTTCAGCTTTAAGCTCTGAAATGTGTCATGCTCTTCAAAGACCTTAAGCCAAACAATCACTAATGATTACAAGCAAATTAAACTCAGGAGAATTCTATAATGAGAGGTTCATCTTGTGTCTTATGATTCTTTCAAAGTTCTTTTTTATTCATCTCAAAAAAATAATGCAAATGGATAATATTTTAGCTATTCAAGTGGCAAATAACCCAGTATATCATGGGAAATTCAAGCATGCTAATAGAGCTGAAACACCTTTTTATACACAATATTGTAGAAAAGAACGAGATTCATTTGCATAATTTCCCCACAGAAGATAACCTCGCTAATATAATGACAAAGCGCTCCATAGAACCAAGTTTCTGTTGGGGTCCAGCCCCTAAAGAGTCGGAGGACTCAGAAATCAGACCAGAACTAAGAAGGAGGTTTCCACCATGTTTATCACGACGATACCGTCGTGTTGAACAAGTGATACTATCATGTTTACATGGCGATACCGTCGTGTTTACATGATGATATTGTTGTGTGCGGTGGTTGTCTGTTGGGTGTCGTTTTGGTGAATCCAGATTGTTTTATAGCACTGTGATGAGGTGGCGAACAGTGGTTGTTGCGTAAAAGGGCACAATTTCAATTGTCTGATTATTTGGGGCTAGATCCAAGTACTAAGATAGTCTCGCCCTTTACCCTAAATAGGTCTCGACCTATTCAAGTCGATATGCTAGTGGATAGGACTACCCGAGTAGAGGCACCCCCGTCGTCTCCAGAGTTTCGAGACGTGAGTACTAGCAAGCAAGATTGAGAGTATGAGGAGTTTGTACAACCCATATTTGTTGGGTAGGACCCGGAGGCATCAACGGTCGGGGTTGGACCAGCCCCGGGTTAGCTTGGGCCTGAAGACCAGAAGAGCACTCGCGCCGGAGGAGCTCCCGCCTAGGAGCAGGCGAGATCCCGCCAATGGCCGGAAGCGGGCGAGAAGGCGCCGCGCTGAGTGAGCTCCACTCACTCAGTGCCAAGGTCAACAGCAAGGGCATTGAGTGAGCTCCACTCACACGACACTGTGGTCAGTAGCAAGGGCATTGGGTGAGATCCACTCACTCAATGTCGCGTCCAGCAGCGACAACGTCAAGGTTAGAGGAGTTCCCTCCTGGAGAGGGGCGAGAGTGTTCACCCTCGGTCAGCCAGGACCCGCTCTCGGCAGAGTCGGCGAGAACGATTAAACTGGCGAGAAGGCGGGGCTGGCTCAGCTTGAGACTTTTGACACTTCTTTTTAGCTCCCGCCAAAGGAAGGCGAGAGGGTTCCCGGCATAGAGCTCTCGCCGAGTGGGGCCCAGGTTCAGGGTAAAATGTCTTAATTGCCCTCGGGTAAAATTACCCTTATACCCTCAGGGGCTGCTTTTAGTACTTTACAATTAGCGGGATTTGGTTGTTGGCAGGCCCGCCATGGGTATTTCAGTAATTTCAGGTCAGCAAAAGGCTATAAATAGACCCATAAGGGCTCCTTAGAAAGCAGACTCTCGATTTTCTCTGAATCTCTAGCGCTTTCTGAGGAGCTCCTAGCCCAGCTTTTGGCTTTGGAGGGGAAGCTCTCAGAGATCTTCCGGGTGTGAGGTGGGACCTCCCTGCTGAGGCTTTGGGTCAGTCCTAGGTCGTTAGCTACCAGTCAGGGGGCGGGGCTTGAGAGAAGTAGGTGTTGTTTGCACCCCTATTTTGAACATTGGTTGAGGTCAATTTTGGCTCCAACAGAGTTGGTAGAAGCAGTACTTTTATAGCCTACGGGCTTCATGTATAAACAGTGGCTACAGCCTTTGCGTTCTCTATAAATATATATTGTTATATATATATTTAATGTGGCTTCCTGTTAATGCTTCCACAATACTCTGTGATGAGATGTGAATATTGTGATTCAAGCCGAGCAAAGCGGCCAACAAGTGCTTAGTGGTGTGGGTTGACACCCCTTAAGGAGTACTGGGTGGACATCTTGGGCAAATTAGATCCCCTCCGACCCGACCCAAGCAAAGGTTGGGGGGTCTTACAGCTACTATGTTGGGTGGACACTTCAAGCTATCTTACTCTCAATGTCCTTCATCTGAGAAGGAAGTGGAGGAGATGAGACAAGTCCCCTACCCATCTATAGTGAGGAGTTTGATGTATATTATAGTCTGTACGAGGTCATACATAGCTTATACAGTGGGGGTAGTGAGCAGATACTTGGGGAACCTGGGGAGTATCCACTAAGATGTTGTAAAGTGGATACTCTGATATCTCATAGGTACCTCAGGTTATTATTTGCAGTATGGTGGAGGGTCTCCGACTCTAGCTTGTTGGGTACTCTGATTCAGATATGTCTGGAGATGTTGACTTTAGGATATCCACTTCGGGGTTTACTGTTACTTATACAGGGGGAGTAGTGTCGTGGCAGTAAAAGTTGTAGAAGTGCATGGCACTGTCGATGACAGAGGCAGAATACATCGCTCTGATAGAGGTGTGAAATTAGATCTTGTGGATGAAAAAGTTCATGCTTGAACCTGGACTCCAGCAACATGTGTTCACTATTTTCTGTGATAATCAGAGTGATATTTTTCTAACCAAGAACCCGACTATCGCTCCAATATGATGTATATTGATGTGAGATATAATTGGATACATGATGTTGTTGAGGAGAAGTTGTTGAAGGTGGAAAAGGTCCACACAGATGAAAATCCTTCGGGCATGATGACGAAGGTTGTGCCAAAAGATAAGCTCGAGTTTTGTCGGTCATTGATCGATATGATGTCAATTTTAAGATGACAGGTTTGGAACTCCTCTTTATGGTCTGTAGGGGGAGTTTATTAGGATCCAACCCCTAAAGAGTCGAAGGACTCAGAAATCAGACTAGAACTGAGAATGTAATACCCTCAGAGTTTATATAGGAATAGCTCACTGAATGTTACCGCCCCGCAGCAGTGCTAGCACCGACGATAGCATTGCATATTTATTTGTCATAGTTCTCTGTGAGCTAACGCTCGACTGTAGTAAGATACTGCGTTGCGGTAGTGACCATTCGACGAAGTCGGCATAACGATATGTCAAATTAACTATCACTTGGCGGTATTGTGATATCGCGTGGTGGTAGTGTGTTAGGTACTGACAGCCACACGTCAGCAATTGTGTGGAGGGTTTAAACGGTGGGCTTGCTGAAGAAGCCACAAACCAAGCTACCGCACGGTGGTAGCTTGATATCGCGCGGCGGTAGCGCTCGGAATAGGAAGTCTAAATAGTATATTGTCCATTCGTCGATTTCAAATATGATCCGACGGTGGGGAGTTACTCCTGCTAGTATAATGCCATGAGATGAGGGTTTGACCTAATTTTATCCTAGGGTTTCTCTTTATAAAGAGTTAGAGAGAAGGGAGAGCAAATGAAGAATGAGGAGAACCATTTCAGCAATTTTCGGAGCTTCGGAGCTCCAAATCGCGAGTCGAGTCCAAATCCACGGAGAGCGGCCCAATGCGGTTCTTTCTATCTGATTGGTTTTTGATTCATGGCGCCAAAGAGAACTTCAAGGGTAACAATCTTCCTCCTCTCATTAGGACATGCATAACCTCTTTTGTTTCTATATTCGCATATGAAAGTGCTTTTTTTGCTAATTAGTGTACGGCTAGACTTTCTCCGGGTCGATTGTGTTAACCCGGATTGACCGTTCTTGTGGATTTCCTCAAGTCCTGGCGGCAATACAAGAGCTAGCCGCCTATTTGCCTTCTCACAGCCTTCTCATAGAGTCTTCTCGACACAGCCACTATCGAGGAGGTGCTGACCAGTTTCATGTCTGACCGCCTAGCCGCGCGGTTAGGTGATATATTTTCTCTTGGTTCTCCCTGTATCTGGTCACCGCTGCCCGTTTCTCCTGTCCCTGGGCAGTCGGTATTTTTAGCCTTGCCCGTTTGGACAGGCCCCCGAGCCTATAAATAAGCGTGAACAATACTACCTAGAGGAGCAAGTTCGAATCCCAAAGCTAGCCTCCTATGGCAGCGGACTCGAACTCTTTCTCTAGCGGATACCTGTTCGCTCGGGTTCTCCATTTTAACTTTTGTAACCTATTCTTTTCTTAATCAAAGGAAAACTTGTCGCAGGAGTGGCATTTAGCCGCGGCGGGCGAACTATGGTATTGTCTCTGTTAGTGGCCTCCCTCTCTTCTCTCTTCCCTCTCAGTCTTAACTGTTCGCCCTAACCGCTAGTAACCGACTACTCGACAGTTTCCTCCACCCATCTCTTCCCTTCGCAGGATCCGAAGGCTAATTTCGAGCATCAACATTCAACACACGACCTTCAGATTTCGAATAGTAAGTGAAATCCGTCGGTTAAGCGATGTCAGACTGCCAAACCACCAAAAACTTTGTTCCATCGAGTCCCAGTGAGAATACTCTCTGGGAAGCTATAGAGCAGTCGCGTCGGGAAGCCGACCAAGCTCTCAAGGAGACCGCCCAGCAGTTTCATGCGATCAACCAAGCCCTAGCCGCCATTACGAAGCAACCAGTTGCGCAGCCCGCTCCAGTGTCGGTTACTCCAATCAATCCGGCACGAATAGTGGAGAATCCTCAAGCCTACCTGCCTATCTATCCACTAGCTTATCCGCAAGCTGGTCAAACCTATCCGCCGACATACCCGACAACTTTCCCTTCAGGGCAAGCCGCATCTCCTCTACGGTCTCAAGATGACGAGTTCGCGTGGTTATCTCATCAGATCGCGCGGTTATCTAAGTTTGGCTAGTCGCCACCTTGAGAACCGAGGATCTCTTGTTCTCTCTCTACTTTGGCCGGAGAGTCTCCTCTATCCTCTCCTCCGTTGTCGAAGTTAACCTAAACTTCCATTTCTTCGCTGGGATCGCAGTCATCACTATGCCCATATTCTCCCTCAACTTGTTGGCAGCGCTCTTGGCCACCTTCTTTGTCTTATCGATGGTGTTGGCAACTTCTCCTGCTCTCTGATCGGTTACTCCAGCAGAATCTGCCTTGCCGTCAGCTTCGCTCGACGGTTTTGTTGTGATTTCAACATCCGGGGTGGTCATCGGCCGAGGAGTTGTGGCTAGAACGGTTTCCAGAAGCTCTCTACCCGCCAAGTTCTCGGGTAGCTCTTCAGCAGGCTTATCCGCAACCTTCTCGATAGGTTGCTCCGAGAATTCGCTCGCCTTGCTTCTTGGCAGTAGTGCTCGTAGATTGTCCAACCTCGGTCGACTTTGCCTCTAGTTTTCCTAGTAACTCTTCGCTTAGCCGGCGCAGTTTAAGCGAAACTACCATGGACGTTTTCATCTTAGGTGACTTCTCGCCAACTTCGCGGCTAGTCGACTCCTAGCGTGGAGACTTGGTCGCAATAAGGCCCTTGCCGCCCATCCTAGCCAAGACACTTTTCCTCGCAGACATTTTGGATAGCTAAATGTTAACCGCTGTGGGGGAGAAGTGACCCATATTGAAAGCTATTTTCTGAAAACAGCTTCTGCATCAGAGAAATTTATAGCTTCTGGCGCATTTACTGCATTTGCGGTCAGGCGGATAACGTTTACATTTTCGAAGTTCCCCGGAATTTAAAAATATGTGGGGATCATGTTAATTCGGATTGACCGCTCTCGTGGATTTCCTCAAGTCCTGACGGCAAGACAAGATCTAGCCGTTTATTCGCCTTCTCACGACTTTCTCACAGAGTCATCTCGACACAACAGCCGCTGAGGAGGTGTCGACCTGTTGCATGTATGACCACCTAGTCGTGCGGTTAGGTGGTCTATTTTCTCTTAGTTCTCCCTATATCTGGTCACCGCTGCCCATTTCTCCTTTCCCCGGGCAGCCGGTATTTTTAGCCCTGCCCGTTTGGGCAGGCCGCCGAGCCTATAAATAGGCGTGAACAGTACTGCCTAGCGGAGCAAGTCCGAATCCCAAATCTAGCCGCCTGTGGCAGCAGAATCGAACTCTTCTTCTAACGGATACCTGTTCGCTCTGGTTCTCCATTTTAACTTCGGTAACTGATTCTTTTCTTAATCAAAGAAAAGCTCGTCATAGGAGTGACATTTAGCCGCGGCGGGCGAACTCTGGTATTGTCACTGTCAGCGGCCTCCCTCTCTTCTCTCTTCCCTCTCGGTCTTAACCGCTCACCCTAACAGCCAGTAACCGGCTACTCGACAGTTTCCTCCACCCCTCTCTTCCCTTCGCAGGATCCGGAGGCGCATTTCGAGCATCAACAAATTGAGTTCTTCCTCAACATATATTACATATAAACGTTCGTTTCGACTTCGGATATAAACATGTTGTGTGAAACTCATTCAGACAAGTTGATTTAGATTGATGATGTTTACATTGATATTTGCGTGCCTGAGAATACTTCGTGTTGTATGCCATTTTCGGATTTTGAGTGTTGTAGAGCGCGACAGAGACACATGGAGGCTAACTTCAGGAAATACCCAAAAAAGCAAGCAGAATCAGAGTTAGAAGTTAACTCCATTTTATTGCAGATGCATTGAGCCGAAGGACTTATGCACATGCAATTTGGATTTTGAGACATGATGAGCGTCTCATCAGTGACTGAGAAGCCTTGGGAATCTCTTGCGTCGAGAGGAGTACAACGGCAGATGCATGCGTGAACTGGAAGGAGGTGCAGTGTGACCTTGCGGACAGGATTCGACAAGCATTGGAGCTTGATGAAAGCATGAAGCGCTATATAGCTGAGAACGTATATGGGTCTAATACTGTGTTTTCTTATGAAAATGGTCTTTTGCGAAAAGACGACCGTTTGTGCGTCCCAAATGTTGAAACCAGAAATTGGTCTCTGTGGAGTTCGGGGTCTCAAAAGAGGGGTGACCTCACACCTACTAAACTCAGGGGAACGTCACTAATCAAAGACTTGGGAAACTAGGAACAGACTCTTGGCTCTAGCGTGGAGGTCCCACCACACACCTGGAAGGGCACAAAAGCACTTCCCCTCCCTCACCAATGGCTGAGTTGGGCACCTTGGAGAGCTCTCTCAACTCAACCAAGAAGAAGAAACCAAGGGAGGAAGAAGCAAAAAACTCATCCCTCCAACGGTACTCAAGGGGGTCTATTTATAATTTTTCCAAGCATAGGGGTCAAAAGGTCTGAAATACCCCAAAGGCAAAAAAGCCTTTAGCCAAAAGAAAACCTCCACACTGGGGGGGGGGGGGGGTAAAGAGGTAATCCCCCCCCCCCCCCGAGGGCAAAACGGTAAAAGCACGACCCAAAGAGATCCAAGGGCGGGAGGAGGCCAAGCCACACCCCCACCTCCCCGGGCACCTGAGATGAGTGGGCTAACCAGGGCTAACGTGCAGGGGGCGGGATCCTGGCCTCTAGTCGATCCTGCTGCTCCTACCTTACACCTATCGAGCCGGGGGGGGGGGTGTCGGCCAACTTGACGCACCCGCTCCTGAAAGGGTCCAAAGGGGGAGGTAGATTTTTCCTCCCCCTACTAGTATATTACAAGGGTTAGGCCAAAATTGGCCACCAAGAGTGCAGAATCTCTCAAAAGCTAAAAAACTTATAGTTGGTCTCGCGCCTCCCGGGAGGGCCCTACTCTGCGAATACGGGGTTGTACACAATCCCCACTCTTTTCGAGGTTGGCACAAGCTCGGAAAAAACATCCAGCCCAACGTATTCGCTGAGTGGCCTCTTCTCGCGGTTTGAAAGATTATAAGGTCTCTCTGAGGAGTCAACCTGTCATGCCAGCTAATGAGAGCCTGGGTGACGAGACAGCATCGGGGTGAAAATACTTAGCCTCCCGAGGGGTGAACCTGTCATGCCAGCTAACGGGAGCCTGGGTGACGAGACAGCCTCGAGGTGAAAACACTTAGCCTCCTGAGGGGTCAACCTGTCATGCCAACTAACGGGAGCCTGGGTGACGAGACAGCCTCGGGGTGAAAACACTTAGCCTCCCGAGGGGTTAACCTATCATGCCAGCTAACGGGAGCCTGGGTGACGAGATAGCCTCGGGGTGAAAACACTTAGCCTCCCGAGGGGTTAACTTGTCATGCTAGTTAACGGTAGCCTGGGTGACGAGACAGTCTCGGGGTGAAAATACTTAGCCTCCCGAGGGGTCAACCTGTCATGCCAACTAATGGGAGCCTGGGTGACGAGACAACCTCGGGGTGAAAACACTTAGCCTCCTGAGGGGTCAACCTGTCATGCCAGCTAATGGGAGCCTGGGTGACGAGACAGTCTCGAGGTGAAAACACTTAGCCTCCCGAGGGGTCAACCTGGCATGCCAGCTAATGAGAGCCTGGGTAACGAGACAGCCTCGGGGGGTGAGACTTGCTCTCCCCGAGGCACATTCGACCCAACCAGCTAGTGAGAGCCTGGATGAGGAGATCCTCTCGGGGGTGGGACTTGCTCTCCCCGAGGCACATTCGAGCCAACCAGCTAGTGAGAGCCTGGATGAGGAGATCCTCTCGGGGGTGGGACTTGCTCTCCCCGGGGCACATTCGACCCAACCAGCTAGTGAGAGCCTGGATGAGGAGATTCTCTCAGGGGTGGGGACTTGCTCTCCCAAAGGCACATTCGACCCAACCAGCTAGTGAGAGCCTGGATGAGGAGATCCTCTCGGGGGTGGGAACTAGGCATGTCACCAGAACTTTACCAAAATCCAACATCCTCCAAAGGGGAAAATATGATGGGTTACATAACCCCTCCGACACAACTGGTCGGAGACTGAACTCATTACAACATAAGAAAAAATACAAGACTCTGCCGAGGCGATGCTTCTTCAGGGGGTCTGGGCATGATGGCCGTCATCCTTCTCCTCGGATACCTCCATCTAGCTCAGGCTCTCCATGAGAGCGCCGGCTGGGAGAGACCAAGGCACGCGAGCAGGCAGCTTGGCAAGACGAAGGCGAGCGAGCTCGGCGGCTTGGCGAAAGAGGCGGCCCAGCGATACCAAGGTGCGTGAGCTCGGCGGCTTGGCGAGAGCGACAACCCGGCGAGACCAAGGCGTGCGAACAGGCAGCTTGGCGAGACGTAGGCGTGCGATCTCGGCGGCTTGGCGAGAGCGGCGGCCCGGCGAGACCAAGGCGCGCGAGCTCGGCGACTTGGCGAGAGCGGCGACCCGACGAGACTAAGGCGCGCGAGCAGGAGGCTTGGCGAGATGCAGGCGTGCGAGCTCGGCGGCTTGGCGAGAGCGGCGGCCCGACGAAACTAAGGCGCGCGAGCAGGTGGCTTGGCGAGACACAGGCGTGCGAGCTCGGCGGCTTGGCGAGAGCGGCGGCCCGACGAGACCAAGGCACGCTAGCAGGCGGCTTGGCGAGAAGCAGGCGTGCGAGCTCGAAGGCTTGGCGAGAGCGGCAGCCCGCGAGCTCTATGACCTGGAGAAGGCTGCGGCTAGGGGCGAGTTGAGCTGCCACCCCGAGGAGCAATACTTCGTTGCATCTCCATGAGGCCTTGGATGACGCCATGAACTCCTCCCTTCCTACGAATGGTCCGGGGGTGGGGAGCTCGCCGAGATCATCACTACCTCGCTGATCTCCAACTATGACACTCTTCCGAGATCATCTGTGTTGGTCACTCTCCACACTCACCGCACCAAAATGTTGAAACCAAAAACTGGTCTCTGTGGAATTCGGGGTCCCAAAAGAGGGGTGACCTCATACCTATTAAACTCGGGGAACGTCACGGACCAAAGACTTGGGAAAATAGGAACAGACCCTCGGCTCTAGCGTGGAGGTCTCACCATACACCTGGAAGGCCACAAGAGCCCTTCCCCTCCCTCACCAATAGCTGAGCTGGGCACCTTGGAGATCTCTCTCAACTCAACCAAGAAGAAGAAACCAAAGGAGGAGGAAGACAAAAACTCATCCCTCCAAAGGTACCCAAGGGGGCCTATTTATAGTTTTTCCAAGCCTAAGTCCAAAAAGGTCCGAAATACCCCAAAGGCAAGAAGGCATCGAGCCAATAGAAAACCTCCACACTGGGGGGGGGAGCGTAAAGAGGTAATTCCCCCCCCCCCCCCCCCTCGAGGGCAAAATGGTAAAAGCATGACCCAAAGAGGTCCAATGGCGGGAGGAGGCCAAGCCACACCCCCACCTCCCCGGGCACCCGAGACAAGTGGGCTAACAGCGTGGGCGAGACCCTGGCCGCCGACCAGTCTCGCCCCGCGAGCTCACCGCGCGGGCGAGACCCTAACGAACGACAGTTGTTGCGTAAAAGGGCGCAATTTTAACTGTCTGATTGTTTGGGGCGAGATCCAAGGGTTAAGATAGCCTCGACCTTTTACCCAAAATAGGTCTCAACCTATTCCAGGAGATAGTACTTCAAGTTCTTCAAGCCGTCAAAAGAGCTCTCATTTTGGGACAGAGATTTTTTTCACCATTATTGCTGCCGGAAGAGTTCTTTCGGAAGAACAGAAGTTTCTCAGATTAGTACCATGTCTTCGCTGTAAGGGTATTTTTGCTCTCTTTCTCGTTTTCGAGTGCCTTAAGGATTTTGAAGAGAGATCTGGAGTTTGTGACCCTTCTTTCTAAGGGAGAGAAGTTTTCTACTGTGATTTGAGAGAGAGATTCAATCCGTGAATCCAAAGAGGATCTAGGTTGAGGAAACATATTGTAATTTTTATTATTATTGATAGTGAATTTTTGAGTGTCCCGCTTGTTGAAACCAAAAACTTGGTCTCTCGTGGAGTTCGGGGTCCCAAGAAAGGGGTGACCTCACATATACTACACTCAGGAGAACGTTACAGGTCAAAGGCTCAGGAAACTAGGAACAGACTCTCGGCTCTAGCGTGGAGGCCCCACCTCACACCCGAAAGACCTTTGAGATCTCCCCCTCCCTAGCCAATGCTGAGCTAGGTGCCTTGGAGGAAAAAAGCAAGGGTATTGAAGTGATGAAGAAGTCCTCCTCTCCAAGGCCCCTAAGGGTCTATTTATAGTTTTCTGAGAATGGTCTGCCATTAGCCAACCTCCAACGCTCTGAAATTACTAAAAACACCCTGGGGTGGTCTGTCAACAGCTAATCTCCGCTATTTTGAACAACTATTCGCAGCCCACCAGGGGCAAAATAGCAGACCCTCGAGCCGGACGAGTACTACATGGGCGAGTACTATAGGGGCGAGTACTACAGGGGCGACGAGTACTTCAGGGGCGACGAGTACTCCCAAGGGCGAGTACTCCAGGGGCGATGAGTACTCCCAGGGGAGACAAGTACTCCCAGGGGCGACGAGTATCCCCAGAGGCGATGAATACTCCCAGGGACGAGTACTCCAGGGGCGAGTATCCCTAGGGGCGATGAGTACTCCCAGGGGCGACGAGTACTCCCAGGGGAGACGAGTATCCCCAGAGGCGATGAATACTCCCAGGGGCGAGTACTCCAGGGGCGAGTACTCCCAGGGGCGACGAGTACTCCCAGGGGCGACGAGTACTCCCAAGGGCGAGTACTCCAGGGGCGACGAGTACTCCCAGAGGCGACGAGTACTCCTAGGGGCGAGTACTCCAGGGGCGAGTACTCCCAGGGGCGACGAGTACTCCCAGGGGCGACGAGTACTCCCAGGGGCGACGAGTACTCCTAGGGGTGAGTACTTTAGGGGCAAGTACTCCAGGGGCGACGAGTACTCTCATAGGCGACGAGTACTCCCAGGGGCGAGTACTCTAGGGGCGAGTACTCCAGGGGCGACGAGTACTCCCGGGGGCGACGAGTACTCCCAGGGGCGAGTACGCCAGGGGCGACGAGTACTCCAGGGGCGAGTACTCCAGGGGCGACCAGTACTCCCAGGGGCGACCAGTACTCCCAGAGGTGACGAGTACTTCCAGGGGCGAGTACTCCAGGGGCGACGAGTACTCCTAGGGGAGAGTACTCTAGGGGCGAGTACTCCAGGGGCGTCAAGTACTCCCAGGGGCGAGTACTCCAGGGGCGAGTACTCTAGGGGCGTCAAGTACTCCCAGGGGCGAGTACTCCAGGGGCGAGTACTCCAGGGGCGTCAAGTACTCCCAGGGGCGAGTACTCCAGGGGCGAGTACTCCAGGGGCGTCAAGTACTCCCAGGGGCGAGTACTCCAGGGGCGAGTACTCCAGGGGCGTCAAGTACTCCCAGGGGCGAGTACTCCAGGGGCGAGTACTCCAGGGGAGACGAGTACTCCCAGGGGCGAGTACTTCAAGGGCGAGTACTCTAGGGGCGACGAGTACTCCCAGAGGCGACGAGTACTCCCAGGGGCGACGAGTACTCTCAGGGGCAAGTACTCCAGGGGCAAGTACTCCAGGGCGACGAGTACTCCTAGAGGCGACGAGTACTCCTAGGGGCGAGTACTCCAAGGGGGAGTACTCCAGGGGGGACGAGTACTCCCAGGGGCGACGAGTACTCCCATGGGCGAGTACTCCAGGGGCGATGAGTACTCCCAGGGGCGACGAGTACTCCCAGGGGCGAGTACTCCCAGGGGCGACGAGTACTCTCAGGGGCGAGTACTCTAGGGGCAAGTACTCCAGGGGCGACGAGTACTCCCAGAGGCGACAAGTACTCCCAGGGGCGACGAGTACTCTAGGGGCAAGTACTCCAGGGGCGACGAGTACTCCTAGAGGCGACGAGTACTCCCAGGGGCGACGAGTACTCCCAGGGGCGAGTACTCCCAAACACTTAGTAAGCTAAGCAAATTTTTCTTCCCCCTACTAGTATATTATGAAGATTAACTATAAATTGGCCACCAAGAGTGCCAAAGCTCTTGAAAAGCTTAAAAAAATGCATAGCTAGTCTCACGGCTTGTTTTGGGGCCCTCTCTTCGTGAATACGGGATTGTACACCGCCCCGTGGTTTTTCCCTCATCGATTTGAGAGAGGATTTTTTTCATGTAAAAGACTCTGTTCTCTGATTGTGTGTGATTTCTGTGCTGGATTGTTTCTCTTGTGTGTTTGTTTAGGTTGTATCTTCTGTGAGTCTGGATTGTGCAAGTGTAGTGAGATATTCTTGTTTCCCAACAGTTACAAAAACTAATAGCACACCTAAAGCTTGTCCCATTTCTGTGTTAAGGAGGGAAAGTCCCGACCTCTTAGACTGCAATCCAGATGTAACCACCTCCAACCAGATTTCTCAAGGGCGTGAGTAGCAAGTCTATGAATCCCCATGAATAAGTTGTTGATGGGGGGATTCGATTCCCGATCTCCTTTATAAGAAGGCTTTAGGCCAAACTCTTATACCCAAATTGAATCGTAATTTACAAACTAGCTAGAAAAAAAAGGCAACGATGAAAATGGGATAAAGATGGAGCAATAGCAGAATATAAAGACGAGGCAAAAGATAAATAGCTAAATGACTAAAGAAGCACAACTTTTGAGAAATAACAGGACACTAGAGCAACAATTAAAAAAAAATTAATGTAATGACAAAACCGCTCCATTTTGCTTAATCAATTTTGATTCTAATTTCCAGCTTCCATTTAAATATTTTGACTTCCCAGTTTAATTTAGGTGAGCACAAGTTTCTCCCTTTCTGAACTTTTCTTTGCGAATCGGCGATGGACGGTCGGTTTTCACCACAAATCGCCAATCGAGCGGCCTACTCGAAGCCGGCGATCCACGTTCACGGTCAATAAATTTGAGCAAAAAATTCACCCTTGGTTTGGTAACCGGCCCTCTCTAGTTGAAATTTATGTATCTACCTCTGACTGATATACTTGAAAAACTAGATGCTAGTTCATCTGTTTTTTCTTTTAAAATACTTTTCTATAGTGAAGCACTTCTTCAAAATAGTGATACACGTACAAATAATTTTTTTTTCTCAACTATTCAAGAAAAATTTTTGTAACTAACAATCATCAAGCATAAAAAAAGAGTACAAGAGGAATGAATAAATTATTTATGTGAATAGAGAGACCCATATCAAGATGCAAAATTTCATAAACATTAGCCTCCTCTTAGTTGCTAAAGTAATCAAAGCCTTGGAAAATGTTGCTAAAAAAGCACATCGCCCTCTCTTTATTAAAATCAAGACTGAGCAAATGTGACATCCGTAAGTTTAGACGCAAATAAAATTTTAAATAGCGGAACGTGGCAAGGGTCGTTTAAGTTCAAAGGTGTTAACGTTGAAGGGGTTGCGTATAATAAGAATAGATAGTTTGGGGTGCCAATAGCAGTTTTCCCCCCTTCACCTCATGCGGTTAATAAGAAAACCCCATCCCGTATTCTTTTAAAACCCGCACTTCTATCGGGAGAAAAACCGCTTGCCGTCCCGTCCTGTTCCGTCTTCCGCAAGAGTGCGAAGCCCGACGCTCCCGATTTCCGCAGCCGCGCGCCTCCGCCGCCCTAGCCGACGCCTGATACCCCTCCAGAAGCCATTTCCGACTTCTCCTCCCTCCTCTGAAGGTGACAGCAAGCCTTCCTTTTCCTTCCTTGGCCTTGGAAGTGCCGGGTTCAACCCTAACCGAAGGAGGTTGATTTTGTTTTGGTTCCGGTGAGTCGATCCCTTCCTTTTCTCGATTTCTACTTGGATATCCTTCGTTATGGAAATAAAAATTAACTAAGTTCTCTTTTCCTATTTCCTGATTAGGTGTTGGGGACGTGATCCTCCGCGAAATTTCGTGTAGGGCGTTTGGAAAACCTTGAATCTCCCTCGTAAAGGTAATACACTAGGTTATACGTTGATTATGGGTTACCCTAGCGTCATTGGAATCTTTCCAACAAAACCCTAAAGAGAAAATATGTGAAGTAGGGTGTTTTGGATTTTTTTGCAGGATTTTGGTAGCCTCGGGGCCACACTTTGAAAGTCCCAGACAGTAGAATTTCCTTCGGAAAAGCAAATGTCGCCGCGCCGAGTCTACGAGCGCCGCACCACCGCTGTAAGGAAATTTTAAATTCCTTTTAGTTAGATATATCAAGTATTGTATTTTTATACACATAAATAGATTTATTTCAAGTATCATGATCATGCATAGAAAGGTGTGGTGATAGGTAAACGGTTACGAAAAAATGTGTAGGGTGACACGATTTCCCTAAGACCCAAGTAGTCGGATCATGAACAGAAACATAGAGTACGAAAACGGTAACCGTGTTCGTAGGTTTGGAAATTGTCCAACCAAGGGCGTGAATGTCCCTTCAAGTCGACCACAAGAAAGTCAAGGGTCGCTTAGTAGTACACCAGAAAAGATATCCCTTGCAGAGTAGCGTCAGACCAAAAAGGTCAGCCAGCACACAGAGTTTCTTCCGTGCTAGGTAGAGGCGCACTACCTTTCTCATAAGGCACATGGAACCTTATGAGTAGTGCAGACTTGGGAAGTGTCTTCCCTTGAGCCAGCTAGTAGATTCGAGACCGTGTCTGCGTGACACTAGAATAATTGGGTTCGTAAGATGGTCTCGGGTCGTCAGTTTCAGTTGCGCGTTAGGAGCTACTCTGCCTAGAGCCTTCCTAGTAGATGAGCAGGTTAGAAGCCACCTAGAACTCAAGTATAGACCTGACATGAGACAGTACGCTAGTTAGTGGATGCCAGGACTTGAGTTAATAAAATAAAAGTCACGTGCTTAGTACGAGTAGATGTGTGACCAAAGAATAGTGCGAAGCCATGCATAGCACATAGCATAAAAGTTTTAAATGCATAAAATTATTTTTCAAAGACATACATGCATTTATATGTAAAATTGGGTTTTAGTGTCACTAGGAGGGGTTATTTTTCCTTACTCTGACCCTTCGTGGGCACTGTTTTTCAGGTGACCCATGTGGGAAACTGCGTCTAGGATGAGCATTATGGTGGCGTCAGTTTGTATTATTTATCTTGTTCAGTTTACTCTATTTTCAGCGTGTACTTGTAGATGAGAACATTGTAACAGATTAATGTTTCTATCTAATTTGTATCAGACTATTTATGGTTAATCAGATTTTCAGTTAATTCAGTTCTATTTCCTGTTTAGTGGCTCTGTGAATCCAGACATCAGGTATGTGGTTACCTTTAGTTTACTTTTTAAACTTCCGCTATAAGTCTTAATTTGCTTAGTATAGATTTTATTACCTGCTGCTACTAGTTTTAATACTGTTTCCTAGTTTTCTTTATATCGCTGACCCGGTCGGACGGCTGATTTCTGAAATACTGGGAAGGGGTGTTACACATTGGTATCAGAGGCAGGTTTAGGATCCCTGGACCCTAGAAAGAATTCACAGAGTCATAGGAGCGTATAAGAGTAAACTCTTGTTAGTAAAGTATTTTAAGTGCGATTAAGCCCTAGTGTTCGCTAAAGTACGAAATAAGTTGCTAAGCCAGATTTCTTAGATGCTCGATAAATAATCAGATTTCTTTTTTTTAATATTCTATCAGGCACCACGAGTTAGTGAACCAGGTGAATCTTCACGCCAGAACTCGTTTCCTAGTGCAACCATGGGAGACGCTGCCATGCCACAGGTACCGCCAGTTCCAGCAGCTCCAGAGGGCACTGACATAGCGTCTCAGATTGCCAAGGCAGTTACTGTTGCCTTAATGGAGTTTCAGAGAGGACTGGCTGCAGGGTTTCCAGCTCCAGTACAAGTATCAGTCCCTGCACCAGCTCCTGCAGCAGCACCTGTGGAGATGACCCTGGAGCGCTATTTGAGAAATTTTAGAGAACTTCAGCCTTCGAACTTCAGTGGGGATGAGACCCCGATGGATACAGATGATTGGATAGCTAACACCAGAGACCTGCTGAATGTTTTAGAGTGCCCTGAGAATAAGAAAGTTCCTTTGGCAGCTTTCCTCCTCCGAGGAGAGGCAAAAGTCTGGTGGGATAAGTACCGGGCAGATGATCCTGCAGGTAAAGTGTTATGATCAATTCATTTATTTTAGGAAGTAATGTGTTAATTTTATTTGGTGTAATCGTATTTTTTGCCAGGCCGTACCCCAGACATGTTTACTTGGGGCGAGTTCTCTAGAGCCCTTGCTAGTTGGTTCGTGCCTCCTTCCGCACGACGAGGTCTCCAGGAGAAGTATCTGAGGCTTTTCCAGGGGGACAGGACAGTTACTGAGTATGAGCGAGAGCTGACTCATCTGGCTCGATATGCGGGCGTGATGCAGGGAGATCAGACTGAGAAGTGCAGTCGCTTTGTGGATGGTTTGCGTGACTCGTTGAGACAGCCGCTAATGACTATGGTCAACGCTGATTACAGGAGCTTAGTGGATACGGCTCGCAGACTGGAGACTGACCAGCAGAAAGTCCAGAAGCGAAGTAGTTTCCGTGCGAAGCGGTCTCAGGATTCGCATCAGCCGCAGCAGAACAAGAATGACCAAGGTAAGAACTGGAACAAGAAGCCGAAGCCTGATGCTAAGAAGAATGGTCAATCTGGTGACCGGAGCAAGGACTATCCCACGTGTCCCAAGTGTCAACGACGCCATTCAGGAGAGTGTTTGGCCAGTGCAGGCGTATGTTACAAGTGCCGACAACCTGGACACATAGCTCGCTTCTGTTAGGAAGCTGGGACAAATCAGGTAATCAAGGTCCTTTTGTATTGATTACATTTATGTAATTACGATAGATTTTTAATGAAATTTATTCCTGCAGTCGAAGTACGAGGTTGGTGGCTCTAGCAGGGTAGATAAGGGCAAAGCGTTGATGCTCACTGATGGGAGATCACAGCAGGGTCGAGATTTAGTGCAGCCCAGAGCTTATGGGTTGGGTCAGCAGGAGGCGAAGGATCAGGAGGATGTTGTGACTGGTAAGTGTCGTTTTGCTTAACAAGTTAGTTTTAAAATCCTCCGTAGTGACACTTTAAATTTTTCATCCTTCATAAATCATTCATGTAGGCATCCTTATGATTCGAAATTTACCCTCTAAGATTCTGTTTGATACGGGTGCCTCGCACTCGTTTATCGCGGAATCTCTAGTGCGTAAGTTGGATTTAGAAGTCTTCCCAGAGTCAGTACCGCTGGAAGTCATGATGCCGAATGGATCCCTTCTGCAGACCAGAGACAAGTGCAGGGTGCCAGTGCAGTTTAGTGATGTTGAGATTATCGTGGAAGCTTTGCTGCTACCTATAGCAGGATTTGACTTGATCTTTGGAATGGACTGGCTTTCAGCAGTCAACGCCAGGATTGACTGTAGGGCGAAGCAGATTCAGTTCGATGGCCCCAACCAGACATCTTTCTCTTTTCAGGGATTGAAGGGAGTAGTGAAGATGATCATATCTGCAGTCCAAGCGAAAAAGTGCATTAGTCAGGGTTGTGAAACCTTCGTAGTACTGATGAGCGCGGAGTCTAAGGCTGATTTGTTAGAGGTACCAGTTGTGCAGGAGTTTCCAGTTGTTTTCCCGGAAGAGTCCCTGGTGCCCCTCCAGATAGAGAGATTGAGTTCCCGATAGACTTGCAGCCTGGGGCTACACCGGTAGCAAAATCTCCCTATCGGATGGCTCCAAGGGAACTAGCAGAGTTGAAGAGCCAGTTGCAGGAGCTGCTTGTTTTGGGTTTTATACGCCCTAGTACTTCGCCTTGGAGTGCTCCAGTACTGTTTGTGAAGAAGAAGGATGGTAGTTTGAGACTGTGCATAGACTACCGCGAATTGAATAAGCTGACAGTTAAGAACAAGTACCCGATTCCCAGGATTGATGATTTGTTCGACCAGTTGGTGGGAGCGAGCACTTTTTCCAAGTTAGATCTGAGGTCGGGCTATCATCAGCTGAGGATTCGTGACGTGGATATACAGAAGACTGCATTTAGTACCAGATATGGACACTTCGAGTTCGTGGTCATGTCGTTCGGGCTGACCAATGCCCCTTCAGTATTTATGGACCTGATGAATAGGGTTTTTCGGGAGTACTTGGATCGTTTTGTCATCGTCTTCATAGATGATATTTTGGTGTTCTCTAAAAGTGCAGAGGATCATGCAACACACCTCAGGATTGTTTTGAGCACACTCAGGAAGAACCAGTTGTTTGCTAAGTTTTCTAAGTGCGAATTTTGGCTTTCAGACATTGCATTCTTAGGCCATATCATCAGTCAGAAAGGGGTTAGTGTTGATCCGAAGAAGATAGAGGCTATTAAGAATTGGCCAAGACCGACGACAGTTTCAGAGGTTCGCAGCTTTTTGGGTCTTGCTGGATACTACAGGAGATTCATCAGGGATTTCTCGAAGATAGCCTTACCACTGACTTCCCTCACCAGGAAGGGAAAAGGCTTAGATTGGACAGTTGAGTGTGAGTTGGCTTTTGAGGACTTGAAGGACAGATTGATGACCGCACCGATTTTAAGTTTACCTTCAGGACCAGACGGATTTCAGATTTATAGTGATGCTTCAGGTCAGGGTTTGGGTTGTGTCCTCATGCAGCATGGAAAGGTCGTAGCATATGCCTCGAGACAGTTAAAGGTTCATGAGAGAAATTACCCCGTGCATGACTTGGATCTTGCAGCAGTTATTCATGCCCTGAAGATTTGGAGACACTACCTTTATGGAGTGTGTTGTGAGATCTTCACTGATCATAAGAGCCTCAAGTATATCTTTGATCAGTGAGAGCTCAATTTGAGGCAGCGTAGATGGTTAGAGTTTCTTTCAGACTACGATGTAGACATTCAGTACCACCCAGGAAAGGCGAATGTGGTAGCTGATGCCCTTAGCCGTAGAGGCTCGTGTTTGTATCTTCTCACTCAGGAGGAGGAGTTAGTACGAGAGCTGGAGAGACTGGACATTGTCGTTGTGCCCCGTTGCAGTTTTGGTTCAGCTTGGTTGAGTTGGATGGAGATTTCGTGCGATATTAGAGATAGGATCAGGACAGCTATACCGTTGGATCCAAAGATGGCAGAGATTTGGATCTCAGTGCAGTCAGGTCAGAAAGAGAGGTTCTCTATTCAGGATGAGTTATTATTGCATGATGGCAGAGTGTGCATCCCAAATGTTAGTCATCTTCGTGAGGACATTTTATTCGAGGCACACAATTCCAGATATTCTATACATCCTGGTAGCACGAAGATGTATGCAGATCTTAAGAAGGTAGTCTGGTGGCCAGGTTTGAAGAGTGATGTTGCAGTTTATGTAGGGAAGTGTGAGACTTGCAAGTTGGTAAAGGCCGAGTGTCAGAGGCCTGGAGGCAAGATGCAGCCACTTCCCATTCCAGAGTGGACATTTGAGGATATATCCATGGACTTCATTCATGGTCTGCCGAGATCGCAGAGTGGGAATGATTCGGTGTGGGTTATAGTAGATCGACTTTCTAAGGTTGCTCATTTCATTCCTCTTAGGAAGACGGATCAAGGTCCGAAGCTAGCCCAGTTATATTTAGATGAGATAGTTCGACTTCACGGTGTGCCCAAGACTATAGTTTCAGACCGAGATGGCAGATTTACCTCCAGGGAGTGGCGATACGTTCAGGAGCGGTTGGGTACCAGGTTACATTTCAGCACCGCTTTCCATCCTTAGACCGATGGACAGACTGAGCGCACAAATAGGACTTTGGAGGATCTGCTGCGGATGTGCATACTAGATTTTGGAGGAAAGTGGGAGAAGTATGTTACTCTTGTGGAGTTCTCCTACAACAACAGTTTTCAGGCGAGTATTGGGATGACACCGTTCGAGGCCATCTATGGTAGACGTTGTCGGACACCGTTATGTTGGGCAGAGAGTGAGGAAAGATCTTCTATCAGAGAGTCATGGATTGATAAGACCACTGACAGGATTAAGCTTATTCAGGAGCGTATGAAGACAGCTCAGGATCGCCAGGCCAAGTATCATGATCAGAAGCACAGGTCAGTAGAGTTCAGTGTTAGAGACTACGTTTATCTGAAGGTCAGACCAGTTAGAGGAGTCTCTAGAATAAAGCGGATGAAGAAGTTGAGCCCCAGATTCGTTGGTCCTTTTGAGGTACTGGAAAGAGTTTGTGAGGTTGCATACAGGTTGACCTTACCTAAGGAAATGAGTGGTGTACATGATGTATTCCACGTCTCCTATCTGAGGAGAGCAGTCAGAGATCCCAGTCAGATCATCAGTATTGAGGAAGCACTAATTGAGACAGATCTTAATATTGGAGTTAGACCAGTCAGGATAGTGGACTCAAGGATTCAGAAGCTCAGAAATAGAGAGATTCGCATGGTCAAAGTCCTTTGGATGAATTATGGTCGTCTAGAGTATACTTGGAAGCGAGAGGATGAGCTAAAGAGCAATGCAGACTATTCTTTTCTCTTCGATTCAGGTATGGTTTCAATTTTCGAGGACAAAAATTTTTGTTAGGAGGGGAGATTTGTGACATCCGTAAGTTTAGACGCAAATAAAATTTTAAATAGCGGAACGTGGCAAGGGTCGTTTAAGTTCAAAGGTGTTAACGTTGAAGGGGTTGCGTATAATAAGAATAGATAGTTTGGGGTGCCAATAGCAGTTTTCCCCCCTTCACCTCATGCGGTTAATAAGAAAACCCCATCCCGTATTCTTTTAAAACCCGCACTTCTATCGGGAGAAAAACCGCTTGCCGTCCCGTCCTGTTCCGTCTTTCGCAAGAGTGCGAAGCCCGACGCTCCCGATTTCCGCAGCCGCGCGCCTCCGCCGCCCTAGCCGACGCCCGATACCCCTCCAGAAGCCATTTCCGACTTCTCCTCCCTCCTCTGAAGGTGACAGCAAGCCTTCCTTTTCCTTCCTTGGCCTTGGAAGTGCCGGGTTCAACCCTAACCGAAGGAGGTTGATTTTGTTTTGGTTCCGGTGAGTCGATCCCTTCCTTTTCTCGATTTCTACTTGGATATCCTTCGTTATGGAAATAAAAATTAACTAAGTTCTCTTTTCCTATTTCCTGATTAGGTGTTGGGGACGTGATCCTCCGCGAAATTTCGTGTAGGGCGTTTGGAAAACCTTGAATCTCCCTCGTAAAGGTAATACACTAGGTTATACGTTGATTATGGGTTACCCTAGCGTCATTGGAATCTTTCCAACAAAACCCTAAAGAGAAAATATGTGAAGTAGGGTGTTTTGGATTTTTTTGCAGGATTTTGGTAGCCTCGGGGCAACACTTTGAAAGTCCCAGACAGTAGAATTTCCTTCGGAAAAGCAAATGTCGCCGCGCCGAGTCTACGAGCGCCGCACCACCGCTGTAAGGAAATTTAAATTCCTTTTAGTTAGATATATCAAGTATTGTATTTTTATACACATAAATAGATTTATTTCAAGTATCATGACCATGCATAAAAAGGTGTGGTGATAGGTAAACGGTTACGAAAAAATGTGTAGGGTGACACGATTTCCCTAAGACCCAAGTAGTCGGATCATGAACAGAAACATAGAGTACGAAAGCGGTAACCGTGTTCGTAGGTTTGGAAATTGTCCAACCAAGGGCGTGAATGTCCCTTCAAGTCGACCACAAGAAAGTCAAGGGTCGCTTAGTAGTACACCAGAAAAGATATCCCTTGCAGAGTAGCGTCAGACCAAAAAGGTCAGCCAGCACACAGAGTTTCTTCCGTGCTAGGTAGAGGCGCACTACCTTTCTCATAAGGCACATGGAACCTTATGAGTAGTACAGACTTGGGAAGTGTCTTCCCTTGAGCCAGCTAGTAGATTCGAGACCGTGTCCGCGTGACACTAGAACAATTGGGTTCATAAGATGGTCTCGGGTCGTCAGCTTCAGTTGCGCGTTAGGAGCTACTCTGCCTAGAGCCTTCCTAGTAGATGAGCAGGTTAGAAGCCACCTAGAACTCAAGTATAGACCTGACATGAGACAGTACGCTAGTTAGTGGACGCCAGGACTTGAGTTAATAAAATAAAAGTCACGTGCTTAGTACGAGTAGATGTGTGACCAGAGAATAGTGCGAAGCCATGCATAACACATAGCATAAAAGTTTTAAATGCATAAAATTATTTTTCAAAGACATACATGCATTCATATGTAAAACTGGGTTTTAGTGTCACTAGGAGGGGTTATTTTTCCTTACTCTGACCCTTCGTGGGCACTGTTTTTCAGGTGACCCAGGTGGGAAACTGCGTCTAGGATGAGCATTATGGTGGCGTCAGTTTGTATTATTTATCTTGTTCAGTTTACTCTATTTTCAGCGTGTACTTGTAGATGAGAACATTGTAACAGATTAATGTTTCTATCTAATTTGTATCAGACTATTTATGGTTAATCAGATTTTCAGTTAATTCAGTTCTATTTCCTGTTTAGTGGCTCTGTGAATCCAGACATCAGGTATGTGGTTACCTTTAGTTTACTTTTTAAACTTCCGCTGTAAGTCTTAATTTGCTTAGTATAGATTTTATTACCTGCTGCTACTAGTTTTAATACTGTTTCCTAGTTTTCTTTATATCGCTGACCCGGCCGGACGGCTGATTTCTGAAATACTGGGAAGGAGTGTTACAGCAAAAATATCTTCCACACATCAAAAGCTCTCATCCATTGAACAAATCTAAAGCCATCCTTGTTACTAAGAAATTATGTACCATGTTCCTTGAAACTTTTATCTAAAACCCCAAGCACAGATATCGTTCACGAGCCGAGCGAGGTGCGGTGGACTCGTGGTCTGCAAAAATCCGTGCAATTGACTATCGCGGAACCGAGCTTGAACTGCACGAACCGAAAACAGAACTAACTTTGCACACACCAAAAAAAGTTTGCGCGGGCAGCCTGAATGCAGTTGTAATATTTCATTATTTCCCACCTATTATATATATTTTTTATTACAGTTAACACTAAAAATTTTATATTAATTTACTAAGTATACAAAAATCATAAATATTATATACGTGGGACAGAGCGGTTCAAATCCAATCTGAATGGGCGTTGTTATAGACAAACCAATATTGGATATAGACAAACCCATATTTTAAAAATTTTAGGTGTTTTTTATATACTATACACAAACCAATAAAACCCCTAAAACTAAGTTATTCCCGTATTCCAACCCTAGCCCGCTTCCTCTATCGCTTCCGCTCCGCTTCCGCTCGGCCGCCGTCTCCCCCGATTTCCCCCCTCCGTTTCTCACGATTTTCCGCCTCCGTCAACAATGGCGGCCTCGAATCTCGCCGGCGACCCGTTTGGTGGCAAGCCCGTCGGCACTCCTGCTACAGACGAGGAGATTTCGACCGGACTTGTTCCTCCGATGGCTACTCCGACGCCCCTCTTCCAGAAATCTCCTCAGGTATTAGATCTTGATTTTGTGTTTTTTCTTCTTTCCATACCATGCTTTCCCTGATTTCATTCAGCAATTGCCCAACTGCGACGTTTATTTTTGCAATTTTTTTTGGGTGTTGTATCGCTTCCGCTCCGCTTCCTCTTCCAAGTTCTTCCCATGCTGTCAATTCCAAGCTCTGGGTGTGTGGTTAATCATAGATGTGCGTGGTTGGAGGGCTTTTTTGGGCAATTTACACTTGCAAATTTGCCAGTGATTCAGTACACTTGCAATTTTTGTTCTGTTCTTGCACTATGCCGTGCATTTATGTTTCTCCATTGTTCTTACACTTGCAAATTTGCCAGTGATTCAGTACACTTGCAATTTTTGTTCTGTTCTTGCACTATGCCGTGCATTTATGTTTCTCCATTGTTCTTACACTTGCAAATTTGCCAGTGATTCAGTACACTTGCAATTTTTGTTTCTCCATTGTCTTAGAGGCTGAAACTGTCATGCCACTAGTTTATTTCGTAATTAAATGTGTGTGTGCAAACATTCATGTTTGTGTTCTTTTTGTGGGAGCTATTATGACCTTGTGTTTAATCTGATTTCTCAGACGGAAAAATCACAATCACTTGTCGCTAAGGAGTGGAATAACACAGAGATACCTTCTGTAGAATCAGAATATGGTATTGTCACCTATCAAAATTGTTTAGTTTTGTATATTTTTTGATTTATGAACACGTAAAATTTATGTTCGTTTATTTTGTTGCAATATTTGTGTAGATGTGACCTCGTTCTTTCAAACGAATTCAATTTTTATATCAAGAGAAGAGCTGATTGATTGGGCACGTAATATTGGTAGAAGCCTCAGCTTTGTTGTCACGATTTTAGGTTCGGATAAAGTCACAGATAGACCACGTCCGCGCGTTCTTTTGGGATGTGATAGATCCGGTTTTAAACGTGAGAATCCCAAACAAATTAACAAAAACATCCGCAAGACAACTTCAAAGAAATGTGGGTGTCCATTTCAAGTGAGAGGTCAGAAGGAAATGTATGTGGAAGAATGGCGAGTGGAAGTGCTGTGTGGAAAGCACAATCATTGTGCCGTGCATTTAGAGGCACATGCATATGCTGGTCGGTTGGATAAAAATGAGGAACAACTTGTTGAGAGTATGTTTGCCTCTGGTGTTAAACCCCGTAAAATACTCTCATCTCTAAAGCAAAATACTCAAAGAAATACTACAACCATTAGAACTATTTACAATCATAGAGCTGCTCTTCATAAGCAAGAATTGGGAGGCCGAACTCCAATTCAGTTCCTCTACAAATGTGTTACTGATGCTGGATATGTTTGTTATAGTCGAGTGACAGAGAATGGTTCGTTATTGGAAAACTTGTTTTTTTGCACATCCGGTTTCCATTAAGTTGTGTCGCTTGTTTCCAACAGTATTTCAATTGGACTGTACTTACAAAACTAATAGGTATCGGATGCCTTTATTATCGATTGTTGGGGTAACTTCTACCAATCAGTCATTTTTCGGAGCATTTGTATTCATGTCAGACGAGACAGAGCAAAGCTACTGTTGGGCTCTTGAGTGTTTCAAAACTATTCTTGATTCGAGTTCTTTACCGATTGTGTTGGTGACAGATAGAGAGTTAGCGCTAATGAATGCCATCAAGCTTATTTTTCCTCATTCCAAAAATTTGTTATGCCAAGTACATATTCATAGAAACATTTTGGCGCATTGCAGAAAACTATTTACAAAAGGTATTGAATGCGATCATTTTTTGGGTCAATGGCAACGGTTAGTGAATGCAAAAACAGAGGTGGAATATAATATGGAGTTCAACCTATTGGTAATAGCTTACGCAGAAAAAAATCCGAAGGTATTTATGTATGTCGTCAACAATTGGATTGAACCCTACAAAGCGTATTTCGTTTCAGCATGGATAGATAAATATTTACATTTGGGAAATGCTACTACAAATCGCGTAGAAAGTGGCCACTCTCAACTGAAAAAATTTTTGGAAGTTTCAATTGGTAATTTGACAACCGTATGGAAAAAGTTTGACCAAATGATTAATTTACAACATACAGATATTAAGAGATCTTTTGGGCAAAGCGCGATTCAAGTAAGCAGTTTGTATGCGGGTCCACTATACATAAATCTTGTTGGGTGTGTTTCTTTAAGTGCATTAAAAGTCATTAAAGAAGAGGAAGCTAAAGTGAAAGCCTCAACTTATTGTCAATCATCGGAGTGTGCACACAAAGTAAGATATTCAATGGGATTACCCTGTGCACATGAGTTAGTAACATATATTACACAATCTACACCATTTCCTACATGTTTGATACATCCTCATTGGAAACACTTACAATTGACGCAAAATTCCGAGGTTCCTTTTTCAGAAGATATTGCATCCGAGTTTGAAGGTATTAACAAAAGATTTAATGAAACAACTAGTGAACAAAAGCAAGAAATAAAGAGAAAGTTAAGGGAGATAATGGATCCAACTTCAACACAAACAAGGGAGCCAAAAGTGCCAACAAGTTTAAAGGGAAGGCCCAGGGGAAGTTTCAAAAAGCTAAAAGATGACTCAAAATCTACCAAAAGAGATCCATCTTTATTTGAACATGTTATGATGGCGGAAAATTGTGGGGTACAAAAAAAACAACCAAGGAAAGCATTAGCAAGGAGGAGGACGGACTACCAAATGAGGACACTTACACTTACTTCAAGTCAACGTTTTTTTGTTGAGGTTTGCAAGCAAATGCCAACTTACTTAGCGGAGCATATAAAAGAGGTTCACAATGTCATTGGGGATGGTCATTGTGGATATCGTGTCATTGGACGTGCTTTGGAGATGGGAGAAAATTGGGCGCAAGTTCGGTTGGATCTTACCAATGAACTAAAAGTTCATTGTAGCATGTATGTTGGTATTTTTGGCAAAGAAAGATGGGAAGAGTTGTTATGCTCTCTTCAATGTAATGAGATACCGGCACCTCCAAATAAATGGATGCCAATGCCGGACATGGGTCTTGTTGTAGCTTCTTGCTATAACATTACTTTTGTCCAAATTTCAGCAATTCAGAGTCTCACATTTTTTCCATTGAGCTCCCCACCGCCACCTAAACAGAAGCTAGTTGCAATGGGTTATATAGATGGTAACCATTTCATACATTTACTAATGCACGAAGGGTGTCCTTTGCCTCATATTATCTCATATTGGCGGAAATATCATGATCCGATTGCAAGCAAATGGGAAGATATATATATCTCACGATTACCTCCTCCAACTCAAAAGTTGAACATATGTGATATAGTATATAATGAAGTTTTCTAAGTCAAAAGGTTAGAATTTTGTGCACGCTTAAATTAATGTATTTGGATACACTTCAAACGTGTCTAATTTTTTATTTTTTTTGCAGGAACTAATCTACTAACGTTATTGATCGGAAGAAATGACAAATGCCGCATAAATTTTTTGGGTTTCAATGCACTCGTTATCTTGAATTTTAAAAATTTTGTAATGTCTATTTAATGATTTTGATTCGAAGAAATGACAAATCCAGCATAATTTTTTTTTGGTTTCAATGGACTCATTACTTAATGATTTAATATGATATAATGTTTACAAAAGAGAAATATATTTTTTTTTAATTTTTGAACTGGTTTGTATATAACAATTTTGTTTACGGATAACAATTTCTGATTTGTACTGGTTTGTATATAGTGAATGTTTGTCTATAGCCAAATCCGGTTTGTCTATAACAACGCCCAATCTGAATTCAATATCAGCCGATCCGTCTCTCTAGTTGAAATCAATATCAGCCGTCAAAGTGTTCCGAACCCTAAATCGCAGCCCATTCCACAGCCGTCGATGTGATTTCTCGATCGGCTTAGGGTTTCCCTTTTCATCTCCGTAGCCCTATAAATATTAAATACCTCCTGAACAACCATCTGTCTGTATCCACCAAGGAAATTTCGTTGCCTCTCTTCTTCTCCGTCTAATTTTTCTATTTTTTTGTTTATATTCTAACAGTAGCATTTCCTTTTCGCTAATCGCTAGATCCTCTCTCCCTTTCAAGCTGTTCTGCGCAAATTCTTCTTTGATTTTCATCAGATCTGGATTATCAGCTATATTTTTTGTTCTTAATATTTTCGAAATGGTTTTTTTCAGATCTGCGTCTTTTTTTATCGCTTCAATCCGTCGTGATTGTAGATAGCATTCATTGTTCCGTGTTTTGATTAACCTGCGGTTATTGTAATCTGATTTTTAGATGGCAAGCGATCTCCATTCCGATTGATCCTCCTTTACGAACCTAGATTCGTCTCACTTTGAATGTTTTAGCATGTTTTTTTAATTAAAATCTAGAGTGCACAATTAGATCCGAAGATTTGTCTAATTTAATTTTTTTTATCAAATATAATAATTATTGTTTTGAAATTGGTGTATAGTTTGTGGATGTGATGTTTCTTTCCCCAAATGATCGACCAAGATTATAAGAAGCGCTACATTTATATTTTCTCTCGAGAAAATCTAGCCAGTGATTCTGATCCACTCTGCTATTACTCCAATCTTCTTTCATTTTTTGTATTATATTTTCTCATTTCTTTGATTTGGATAAGAAATTTTATTTTATTTCTTTGTATAAGAAATTGAAAATTTTCTTTACCTAGATCAATTTGTTTAATGATTTATATAGAATTACTATTCCTGTGGATTAAGTAAATTTCTGTATAGTTTGTGGATGTGACGATACTTTCCCCACATGATCGACAAAGATTATATTGAGCGCTAAATTATTATTTTCTCTTGGGAAAATCAAGCCAATGATTCTGATCCACCTTTGTTTATATTCTTATTATTTATAATTTAATTTAACTCCATTAATATTTGCTAGCCCTTTTATTGTTGTTTGCTGCATGATGTTTTTTATCATAGACAATTTATATAAATAAATTATTTCCAAGCAAAATTTTTGGTGAAAAACCTTCCCCCGAGCCAAAAACTAGGCCTCTTGAAAAAAATTGTGGGGGAAATTTGTGCACTGGAAGAATGTGTGGAGCAAAAAAGGTAATTGGATAAATCCTTGCTTGTGTAAAAATGGAAAAAAAAATTAGGTGAGTTATTCTGATATCAAACTGTTGGTATTTTATACTGATCATGGGTGATATAAAATATTTACTCTTGATCTTATATAGAATTAAATATTGACTGTTGCGCTGATATCCTATACTTAGTTGATATAAAATATCAACTGTTTGATCACTATTTAGATCAATCATTCTATTTTTACAAGAAATCAATGGAATAGTATTTATTCCTTGAAATAGGTATCGAACTCATGCAGTATTTTGTTCATAAAAATGGGTGCTGGAGCTAAAATTGTTTCTAAGAGAAATCTTGCGTCGTGAAAAAATGTGGCTTGTTTTAAAAAATGGTTGTCAATGAAAAAATGTATCTCGGCTTTCTTTTTTGTAAAAACTCGGCCAAAAATACATTTTCATGCTAAAAACGCTTGTCAATGGGGAAATGTGTAGTCTTATAAAAAAATATGAAAAATAATGGGTGCTGATACCAGCACTGTAGTTTTGTCATACTGTATTTTCTTTTAATTTTTCACGTTTTTTGGAGAGGTGCCTTAAAGAAAGTGTTCAACATGAAATTTTTTCTGAAAAATGTATGTACAAAGTGTTCAACTTGATTATTTTGTACCCAAAATCAAATTTATTCAAAAATTAGTCCAACAGAAGTAAATTTAATTATTGATTTCAAATTTTCATTCTTAAATTGTAATGCTGTTCATAGCTATTATAGCTGTCTAGCAACTTCAAATTTGCCGCTCTTGTATAATCATAGCTTAATATATATATTAAAAAAATTAACATAACCATGTTAATAATGCTTAGTTTGCTGTTATTAGCAAACCCACTTTAGTTTCTAGCAAATCATAAAAAAAATAGATTTTGTTATTTTTTGCATTTTTTTCTCTTCTCATAAATTACTACTAGTAAATCAATCTTGATTTTTTGATAATTTTTGTATTTTTTAATTTTGAGCCCTAAATATTTCTAAAAAGTGATCAACACTAAAGTTGTAGATATTAATGAGATTTATAACTTTTAATTATTTTTTGATTTGAAGGCGTTTATATCTCTAATTTGGGCCATAAAAAAGACATGCATGGAACGTATAGATTTTTGGCATGACTTTTTTCGGGGCCTAAATAAGGGGTCTAAACTACTTCAAATCAAAAAGTGTTAAACATGAAAGTTGTAGATTTTGATGAGAACTATAGTTGTAGATCTTGATGAGAACTACAGTTGTAGATTGATGAGAACTACAGTTGTAGATTGATGAGAACTACAGTTGTAGATTGATGAGAACTACAGTTGTAGATCTTGATGAGATCTACAACTTTCATGTTGAACGCTTTTTGATTTGAGGCCGTTTATGCCACTGATTTGGCCCCTGAAAAAAGTCACTCCTATCCCGGATGTTCGTACATATGTACGACGTAACTTTTTTCAGGGGCCAAATCGGGGGTCTAAAGTGCTTCAAATTAAAAAGTGTTCAACATGAAAATTGTAGATTTTGTTGAGATCTACAACTTTCATGTTGAACACTTCTCATGAAATTGTACATATAAGATGCAATTCAAAAGAGCGTATATATTTTTATATACACTTAACTCGTATATATAACACATTCTTATAGGAAATAGAAATCAAATATATTTCTAAATCAACCGATATTTTGTTTAAAAATTTTGGTGCAGATAATAATATGTTATTGAAAAAATAGTTTTGGACATAACATAAGTGGTTGAATGAATACATTTGAAATCATTTGTAATGTCATTATATGCAGTTAGTTATTTTGAAATAATGAATGTTGTAAACAAAATTTAATTTTTTTTAAAAAAAATTATGTTGTTTTGCTAGCAATAAAATGGTTTTCAAATAGCTATTTTGAAAAATGAGGATAATAGTAATGATTTGCAAGAAACTAAATTAGGTTTGCTAGTAATAACACCCTAATACTTAAAAGCTGAACATTGATTGTATAAATCTCCTGTATGTTGTCTTAATACCTAATAAAAGATGGGTAATTTTATACACAATTAGAGCATTCTTAAATTAGAAAAAGTGGGGTTTTATTTTAGGTCATTGTTATATATAGATCATGTTTGGTTATATACAAATCATAGTTATATACAAATCATATTAATTTAGAACTGGTTATATGTAGATTAAGTTGTTATATGCAGACCAATGAAATTTTTTTAAAAAAAGAATCAAACTTAATTTTCTTATAAGCAGGTATTTAATATTATATTAGAAGAACATATGATATTTTATATTAGCAAAAATTATAAAATAGATAATTCAAGACATAAAACTGTTAAATTTTTCAAAAATCTATGGCGTTCGTCTTATTCGTCAAGTGATGCGAATTTGCAAGCAATGAATAAATTTTAGATATTCGATTGAATCAAATTCTTTGTTACATAAGAATTTAAATTTCAAAAAGCTAAAAAAAATTTGTACCTTATAGGACACTCAAATCTACTATCTCGCATGTTGTGGATATTTGTTGATCTGCAGCTTGTACTCGTGCCATGTATGTGTCCTCCCATGTGCTTGTAATTGGATCACAGAACCTTTTTCAAGAAGAGATAATATGAGGTAGTGGACATTCTTTATGCATCATCAAATGTACAAATTGATTTCCATCTATGTAACCCATTGCAACTAGCCTTTGTGTTGGCGGCGGCGGTGAATTCAACGGTAGAAAAGTGAGGCTTTGAAACTTTGAAAGTTGAATAAAAGCTATATTATAGCATGAAGTTATCATAAGACCCATATCTGGTATTGACATTCATTTATTTGGGGGTGCTGGTATTTTCGTACATTGAAGAGAAGACATCAGTTCTTGTAATCTTTCCTCCCCATAAATTTCAACATACATGCTCACTTTAATTTTGAGTTCATTGATAAGATCTAACCTCACTTGTACCTAATTTTCACTCATTTCTAATGCTCGAGCAACAACATGGAAATCACAATGACCATCACCAATCACATTAAATACCTCTTTGATGTGCTCCGCCAAAAATATTGGAAATTGCTTACAAATTTCAATAAAGAAACGTTGTGTCGAAGTTAGTGTATTTTTCTTTAGTTGATAGCCTGTTTTTTTCCTTTCGACTGTGTTCTTTGAGATTTTTTTTTGCACCACTAAATTTTTAGACATCAAAACATGCTCAAAAAGAGATGGGCCATGTTTCGTAGATTTTTATTAATCATCTTTAAATTTTTTGTAGTTTTCCCTCGGTCTTCCTTTTAAGCTCAATGGAACACTTGGCTCTACCATTTGTGTTGAACTTGAATCCATTAACTCCCTCAATTTTCTTTTTATTTCTTGTCTTTGGTCCATAGTAGTTTCGTTAAATCTTTTGTTAATTCTTTCAAACTCAGATGCAATATCATTTGAAAAATGCACCTCACATGTTTCCTTCAATGATAACTGCATCTAATGAGAGTGTATCATGTATAAAGGGAACGAAGTTGATTGCATGATATATGAGACCAACTTATGGGCACAAGGCAATCTCATAGAATACTTATTTTTGTGTGCTCACTCCCATACTTGACAATAGTGTGAGGATCTCACTTTGTCTTCTTTCTCTTTTATGAATTTAAGTGCACTAATTAATACGCAACCAATAAGATTAGTGTATAGTTGACCCGTAAATAAAGTGCTAACTTGAATCGCACTATGCCTAAATGACCTCTTTATTTCAGTATGTTGTAAGTTAATCATTTGATCAAACTTTTTTCAAACCGTTGTTAAGTTGCCAATAGATACCTCAAAATATTTTTTAGTTGCGAGTGTCCACCTACTCGATTTGTAGTAACATTCCCTAGGTGTAAGAATTTGTCTATCCAAGCAGAGACAAAGTACTCCTTATATGGCTCAATCCATGTGTTAACAACATAGGAGAATACCTTTGGGTATTTTTCTGCATATCCAATGAGTAGTTGATTGAACTCTATGTTGAACTGTACCTCAGTTGTAGCATTCATTAACATTTGCCATTTACCCAAAAAAATATCGCAGTCAACCCTTAGTAAATAATTTCCTGCAATGTGTCAAGATATTTCTGTGAATGTGAACTTGACACAGTAAATTTTTGGAATGCGGGAAAATAATCTTGATAGCATTCATAAGTGCTCTCTATCAGTGATTAAAACAAGTGGTAGAGAGCATGAATCCAAAATTGATTTGAAATAGTTCAATGCCCAACGATAGCTATATTCTGTCTCATCTGACATAAATACAAAGGCTCCAAAAAATGATTGACTTGTAGACGTGACTCCAACGATCGATAATAAAGGCATCCGGTATCGATTCGTTTTGTAAGTGCAATTCAGTTGGAACACAGATTGAAACATACGCCATAGCCTAATAGACATAGGATATGCAAAAAATAAGCTTTCTAACTGTTTTCCAGCCTGAATTTTTACTCGATCATCAATTAAAAAAAAACTTTAATTTTCAAAAACTGAATGAAAGCAAAAGAAGAAGAAAACAATCATGCAGAACTAGTTTTTTTTTGTAGAGATCTCATACTCAATGACTTGCAAAACCTACATTTTAGGACAATGACATTGTTGAGGAGCAAAAACACCTGGCCAGACAGAGCACTTGTCTTTTCCAAAAATCAATGATCCAAATTCAATCTAAAGAGAATTCTAGTTATTTAGTGCAACATCAATGATTTTGAAGTTAAACAAATATGGGCACGAACAAGAGCAGGAAAACTGTGAGATAAGAAATATTCAAATGCACAAAAGTTCAATGCAAATTGCAGATTAAGATAGGAAATAGATTCTAAGAAGGAGATGATGTTTTATTAATAAAATTGAAATTTTTACACACAAAGAGAACTAATTTGCAAAGATGACTAATATATTAATTCTTACTAGAATAGCATCAAAGAAGAAAAACAGAAAATTCCCCAACCTTCTCAGCAGATTTGAAGAGCAACAACTTTGATCTTCGAGCTAAATAACACCTCCTTTGCTACTCATTTTGGCAAAGGGGTTGCCTGAATTTTAACTCGATCATCCGTTTCAAAAAAGATGAATAAAACAAGTATAACTTGAAATAAAAAGAATATGTATCATTAATTTGCTAGATGTGTATGAGCAGGAGCTTGAAAAATGTATGATTGAATGGCAAAGAAACAGCGGTAAATGTATGTTCATACTTCAGGGATAAGGATGGGTTCTTCCACGGTTGAATGAGAACAGTAGAATAAAGCTTACAGATATGGAAGTTGGCGGTGATTGACGTCGTCGATCCCGGCAAGGTGCGCGTGAGAGATGGTCGCCAACCTCGCCGACCTAGAGGAAGGAGCCGTAGTCGATCCCAGAGAGGTGCGCGCGGTGAGGAAGCAGAAACGGGGAGGGCGATTCGACGGTATCGGAGGAGCAGAGCTGGGAGCGGCTAGGGCAAAAAAAAAAAAGATCGGGATCTTTGTTTTTGGTGGGAGAGGGAAATATATATTTGGTTTGTATATAGAGAAAAAAAAATGAAAAAACTCACATTTTGGTTTATATATAGCCAAAGTTGGTCTATATATAACAATGGCCTTATTTTATTGTGTGGCTCACTTTTTGGGGTTTTTAGGTGTATTTTAAGTGTGTTGTTCTGTACATAAAATATCTATACTCAAAAATCTGGAAAAACGTACTTGACATATTCCCCCATACATGTTTTTTGTATGAATCCAATCTTGCTCAAGGGCTCTCTTGCAATGCAAATAGTCTTAAGTAAGATAACTAAGTTTCATTCCTCTATTGACGTTCATTCCTCCGTCTGTCACAGAATCCCTTATTGTGTCTCGGTCGTAAGCTTTTGCCATCACATCCATGCAACTTTGAGCACTTTTCAATGTTTGGTGTGCTGTAGAGCTGTTTGTTTTTTCCATTCTTAATATGCATTCTTAAACATTATTAACTCAACTCTAAACATTAATGTCCATAAAAATTTACAGAACATTCAATTCAATCAATAACAAAAACAACCTTATAATAACATATAGTTGTCAATCATAGTTCCTCAAGCAGCTTTTTTTTTTTATCAACTTACTCATGTTCAACTATTGCTTAGCTCCTGCAGCATGGCATAATGTTTGACACCCAAATTTGATGCACATGTGAAGCTCTTGAATACAAAATAGTGAGAAGCGCCTGGGTTAAATGAAAAAGTAGCTTTATCAATGATGAATTTACTGATGAAGTCCTGTAGAATGCAAATGTGGTTGCATGCGGTTTATGACATCAAATGGGATCCTTTGAAACATCTGATGGGGTCATGTAGAATGAATTTATAGTTGCATGCAGCACTGTAGTAAAGATTATTTATTGGCGGTGTTTGAAGTGAAACCAGAAATATATAATTTAATGAATAAATTGTCAACCTCCCAATGATTCTTCAAGAATCGAAAAAAGAGAGCTTCAAACAAACAAGTACTTTTTGCGTCATTCTGGGTCCTCCAAACAAGTACTTGTTTTCTGCGCCATCCTGGGTCCTCCCATTGGCCGCAACTAGCGGTTAGAAAGCATACGTTTGTCACTGTCATGGTGGATCATTCTGCTGTCAAAGGTCTGCCCTCACGGTTGCCATCATTTTGAATGCATTTGCTATTTCTTGCCTTATAAGGCTCTCCCATTGGCCCTAACTATTGATTTGAATGTATTCACTTTTCACCTTTAGATTATGTCATGCCATAGTTAGGGCTTGCCTCTCTCATGATTGCAATTGGTACACGTGCAATCACTCTTCACTGAAATACAAGGTTCTACCCGTAATTGCAACTATTGGTTTTCATTGGTCTTTCTCTCATGGTTTTCATTGGTTCAAACGCAAATTCTCCTTCGCCGTCATATTGGGTCTTGCCCTTCGCCACAACTATCAATTGGAATGCATTTGCTCTTCACGATCATGGTAGGTTAAGCTGTTAGTGTATATTTGGATAAATAATGGGTTTGGAGGCATAATGAGTCGTGTCGGATACATGGATATTCAATACTCATAGAATTTTTTTGGGTTTTGACTATTTATACCCACCTAGGTGTAATGGGTAGAGGATTTCATTTTGATCACCATCTTGATGCTTTGAGCGACCATATGATTCTCGAAGATTGCCAGTGTTGAAGTTGGAATCGATCTTGTTGATAAAGAGGAGGCGATTTCCTACCGCATCGTTCTCTCGAATCCATTTCGCTGTCGCTGCGTAGTCGACGATCGAAAGGAAGGAGCCCTCCACCGCTGTTGGTCGCGGTCATCATCTCCGTAGCCGCCTGTCCACCGCCGGCCGATTATTTTTCCCGATCCAGAGCTATTGTTTGAGATCAAAAATAGGATTAGGTTTCTTGTCTCAAGATCTTGTCTTCTCCCACATATATCTCAATATCGTTGCTTGCAGAAATTGGGTTGTCGCCGGGAAAACAGTCCAGATCCATCTGCTATTGATCAAGTTTTTTGTTCCCCAACTTTTGAATTTGTTAAATCAGAATTTGGAGGAAGAAATTTGTGAAGGTTTTAATATCTATTGCCCTCTCTAATTTTGCAAAGCGAATTCCTTCATGCAAGAGGAGGATCTGTTTCAGAATTCACTTACATCATGTTGTCTTAGCCTCTTTAGGCTTATCAACTAATTTTTAAGTATTGTTTTGAAATAGAGAATTCATCTCTTCATCAATGACTTCTTTTCAGAGTAGTGAATCATTTGATCTCATCACTTCCTTATAGGTAGATGGATCAGACTTGACGTGATAAGTGAAAAAATTACTAGCGAAGGTTCTGGAAGTTCTCTCTCACCGAAGTCTTTCTAAACTCTAGGTCACTATTGTCTTCTGAAACGGAATAAGAGGTGTTCGATACTGATTCAGGATCTTCCTCAGTAATAGTTGCTTGCACATCTGAGAGTGACAGATTCTTGTCTTTAAGAAATTTATGTTCAAAAAACACTGTATCTCTAGATTCTATAATAATGTTATTAGAGATATCTAATAATCTATTTGTAGCACTATCATTAACACAAGCTAAGTAGACACATGTGTTGGTCCTAGGTCAAAACTTAAGCCTTCTAGGGTCGAAAACCCAAACATAGATTATACGGCCCCAGGTCTTAAGTCTGGCTATAGACGAGGGTCTCTTAAAGCAAAGCTCGTAGAATTTAACCTTTAACTTAGCATGAGAGACTTTGTTCAGAATGTGATTTATAGTTAAAATTGTTATTACCCAATAAGTAATAGACACGCTAAGAATGAGGAGCATAAAATTCAACATCTTTGGTACATTTTATTCTTTCTCTCAGCTATACCATTCGATTGGGGTGAGTAAGGAGCAGTGGTTTCTGCTATGATATTTTGAGAGGCAAAAAAACATCTAAATTCACTGGACACGTATTCTTCTCCTCTATCACTTCTAAATCTCTTTATCTTCATATCTAGTTGGTTTTACATCCTTGTTTTGAAAAAAAATAGAACTTTTCAAATGCCTAAAAGATTTTTATAAATTTGATCATATACTTACTTCCTACTCTAGTGACAACTTTAAAAGTCACATATATTAGAATGTATAAGCTTTAAAAGTGTTGTGCTCATAGTAATTGCATTAAAAGATTTTCTAGTGATATTAGTCTAAACACACTTCATATTTCTCAAGTTGATTTTTCGTGTCTAATGTGATCTGGTGAGTTCTAGCTATTTAAAATATTTTCCTATAGTTCACGTGTTCTAGTCTCTCATATAAAATCTTAGAGCTAATTAAGTTTATTTGAACTTGTTGCACATTCAAAATAATGAAAGTTAACTGATATTGTTACTTTACAGCTACAAAAGATAAAAAGCATACAAGCATCACATAATAAACTTATAGACACTAAGTTAACAACTAATGAATGAATAAATTTAACATTTTTTAAAATTAAATTTTTACTTGAGTATAGCAGCAGCGATGTATTCTCCACCTTCAAGACGAAAGTTGTCTCGTCATTCGCAACTGTGACAGTCTCTTTTACAACATTGAGCTTTATCATAAGATCAGCATTGTTGCAAACGTGACACGTCGCTCCTGAATCCAAATACCACTTCGTGCTGACCTTAGCATTTTCGACCATCATAACAAAATCAGAAAGCTCAGCTAGGCTAACCATATTGACTTGGTTGTTATCATGTAGTGCTTTATTTGTTTCTCGTTTAAGGAGATTTCAATCAAGTGCGCTGTGTCCCCACTTATTGCAGTTAAAATATTTATCCTTGAACTTTTTAGTGCGTTTGTTAGTGCCTGCAACTTGGGAGACATCATGAGAGGGTTTTATCCTTTTAGGGTTCGGCACGCGTTTAGAACTGAGAATCATATCTGCTTGCTAACAGTTTCTAAAGCGTGTCGTCTCGACGCTCGTTGAGTGGGCTAGTGCGGCGCGGTAAGAAGTTAATGCCTGGCGGTACTCCTGTCGTCTTAACGATCTCGACGCTCGTTGAGTAGGCTAGCGTGACGCGGTAGTAAGAAAGCGTTGGGCGGTAGCATCCCAAGCGCCTAGCTAAAATAAATCATCAGGCTAGCGCGGGCGGTAGATCTAGCGCGACATGGTAGCAACCTGAGTGCCATGTCAATTTAATTCAGGCTACCGCCCGACGGTAATTGCTACCGCTCGGCGGTAGGTGCTAGAGGAGAGTTTTCTCTCTTTGTTGCAACTTGTAAACCTGCGCACTCTACCAAACACAAGATGTGATCAAATATAACATGAGATTTGATATTGTCAAACTGAGGATATGTGAACCGACGAATCCAACGGCTTCATGCCCCTGCGCTACTGAGCCCTCGCTCCCGTGCTGCAGGGCTTCATGCCCCTACGCTGCTGAGCGCCCGCTCCCATGCTGCAGGGCTTCATGCCCCCGCGCTGTTGAGCACCCGTTCCTGTGCTGTAGGGCTTCATGCCTCCGCACTGCTGAGCGGCCTCTCCTGCGTTGTAGGGCTTCATGACCCCGTGATGTTAAGTCCCTCACTCCCGCACTGCAGGGTTTCATGCCCCCGCGCTGCTAAGTACTTGCCCCCGTGCTACTTTGGGCTCCCAGCCCCAGCGACCTCTCACTTCCGCTGATCAAAGTTTAGCCCTTATCCGTCGTAGTAGGTCGCGGGAACGTCAGGGCCTGCCCCTTCACATTTGTTAGTGGCTCGAAGCGTCTGAACTTCAGTCTTTGAGACCACGTCCCTATAACCTTTCACTACGGTCAATCAAAGGTTTCACCCTTATCCGCCGCAATAGGCTGCAAAATTGCTAGGGCCTGCCCCCTCGCATTCACCAGCGGTTCGTAGGTCCTCCCTTGAACGTCTCTCAGGGCCCCCAACCCTATTGACCTCTCACTGCCACATATCAACATTTGTGCCCTTATCCGCCACAGTAAGTCATGGCGATGCTAATAAGTTCATCCCCCCTCATGTTCACCTGCATTTCAAAGTGTCTGAACTTCACTGTATCACTGGGACTACGTCCCGACGACCTCTCACTACAGCTGATCGAAGGTTTTGCCCTATCCACCATAGTAGGTCGTGATGTCACTAGGGTCTGCCCCCTCACAATTGCTAAGGTTCGAAGGGTCCCCCTTCACTGCGCTCCTCAACAACATCCCCTGGATCGAAAAGACGGAGCTCTCACTACCCGGGTAGAAGGGTTTGCCTTTTGCTTTGGTAGTAGGTCACGAAATCAACAGGGGCTCGACTCTCAACCACAAACTCCGAAGGAGCAAGCCGGAGATACTCATAGGAAGCAAGATAACAAACATCACAAGAAAGCGCGCAAAGTAGCCAACAAACTGCAAAAAGAATCAAAATCTCACAAGCCAACACGTAATACAAAAACAAGTATGCCATCAAGGCAACAAGTGTACAATACAATATAACATACAACAAACTAAGGATCCTACTCCTCATCAACATCGAACTCAATAAGCTTATTGCAACATCCCAAATTTTCCTTAGCCAGGAGTTAGGCTCTGTGAGCTACCGCTCGGCGGTATGGTTAATGCCGACGGTAGTGTTGCAGAATTATCGCAGGAGCGCTCAGTGAGGTACCGCGCTGGAGGTAGGTCGATACCGCGCGGCGGTAGGTGGGTCGATTAAATTGACAAAGCTTTCCGTAAGCTACCGCCCGGCGGTAGTTTTAGCGTCGGTGGTAGCTTGGATGATTTAATTGGCGAGGCTCTCGGTGGACTACTGCGGGGCAGTAGCAATACCGTGGGGCAGTAGCAACACCGCGGGGCGATAGCGATACCGTGGGGCGGTAGTGTCAGTTTGGCGAAATGACGCGTTAACGCGACGCACCGTCTACCATGCGGCGGTAGGTTGGTACCGCGCGGCGGTAGCAGGACAGTTATGACGTGGCCACGTGTCAGCCTGTGATTGGAGGTTTTAAGGGGTTGGTTTGCAGAACAAGCCGACGTTTTGAGGTACCGCGTGGCGGTAGCTAGTTACCGCGCGATGGTAGCTCGGTTTAAGGCCACAGAAGTTAAGTTTCAATTCATTTCTCTTGTGGCTTCCTTCTTCCAAATAGTAGAGTGAGAGGAGACCGAAGGAGAGTGAGAGGATGGAGATCCCATCACCGTTTGAGTTTCGGAGCTCCGAGTCGCGAGTCGAGTTCAGATACGCAAAGGCAAGTCCGTTGCGGTCATCCTCATCCAGCTAGATTCTATCCCATGATGCCAAAACAAACATCAAGGGTAACGATCCTTCTTCTTGGACATATGAAGCCCTTCGTTTTGGTATGTGAGGGTAGACGCTCCACGAGCACGTGGATGTGGTTTTCCCGATGGGTTGATCTGTGTATCCTCATTATCTTTGCATTTAGAATTCAGAATCAAAGTACGGAATATACATGCTGTGTGAAGCCCATCCGGAAAGGTTGGTCTGGATTAGTGATGATTGTTCTTGTATGCCGGAGAAGACTGTAGTAAGAGTGTAAATTTCGGATTTGCGGGGTGTGCAGGTTGTTGCATAGAGAGTACTGGAGTAGGTCTCCAGGAAAACACCCATTGGGGGGATCGATAGTCTGTCCCCTACCGTACAGCGGTAGCGCCATCTCCGGCGGTAGCTCCCAGTGAAAAATGTTTCGTGAGGCCTGTCTATTGGAGACCTGGTGGCCATTGTTTTGTGAGGCATGTCCCTTGTGGACCTGTGGGCCAATGTGTTGAGTTGAGAGCCCAAGGGGCCCGGCTTAGGCGACCGTGAGTGCCAACCTTGGAATATAACAGAGTTATGTATTGTTGTGAATGAGAAAGGAGAGGCTGATCCGCGTCGTGGCTTGTTGCGCCCGACGATTTGAGCAATATGAAAGAGCTAAATTGTACCCAATCTTATGGCATTCGGCTTGGAGTGAGTCAGTAGCTTGAATCTCAGCATGACTTTGTTGTAGCATAAAGTGAGTCTTTGGCTTCAGCCCGGAAAGACTAGAGAATGCTCAAATTATGCTAACTGTCGCTGAGAACGGAGGTGGGATCCTGGGTTTGTTCGGTACACCGATAATGTGCCCTGAGTGTACGAGGCGTGTGACCGGTAGTGGCAACATCCGTGGTGAATGGTGCTTAAGTTGCATGTTCTCTTTGACTATATATATATATATATATATATATATATATATATATATATATATATATATATATATATATATATATGCTAAATGCCTGTATGGAAGGAGCACCACCACCTCGAGTGAGGGGTGAGGTCGTTATAATATGGTCAGCTAATGCTGATCGTTGCTTTGTTTGCCACCGTTGGGGCGGAATAGTTTCGTGCAGGTGTAGCCGAGCCGAGCCGAGCGGGAAATAGCAGATTGCAGCCCACGGTAGCTAAGCTTGCCCTCGAAGGCCAAAGCGAAGTGTGCTTACTTTTATTGTTTCATTTTTGGCCAGCATGCATGCCGAAATATGAAAAACACTTTTACCCTGGCCCCGGCCGGACCTTCTGTTATATCCTATGTGACGGATGGGAGTATTACACTTATCCTCGAAGAGATCTCCAATATCAGATTCGGCTACACCGCAACAATGTGTCTGCACCACCGCGTGGATCTTTGTCTCCAATCTTGTGGGTACCTCATACCGTCTCCCTCAAGATTCAACCCGCTCCGCAATTTGACGAGGAACGTCATTGTATGAACCTCCCCTACAAGCAACACTTAGCTACCGGGAAGACCAAGAGATCGCACGAGTCTACATAAAAACAAGTAATAAATGCGCGCAATATACCCTATACAACGCCGCACACACTACGCCTCATGTGCATGTTGCACATATTACACCATGTGCACGCATCACACATATCACGCTCTGCGCACACGTTGCACACACCCCACAATTGCGTACTGTACGCCCCGTTCACATTACGCTTAGCGCGCACTGCACCAATTGTGCATGTCACCTCTAGAGCGTAATACACCCCTTACACGTTCTACCCTTTGCGTCTCCCAAACATTTTTCCATGCACACGCCACCACGACCGAGCCCCCCGCTCGGTAGCTTACCTACCCACCGCACCTTTGCCGTGTCGGCCACCTTGGCCACGATCGCCGTAAAATGCCACGCGATTAACCCAGTCTTCAGGAAAAAGTCCCCGCCCTCCATTCGCATTGGCTCTGGACTGCCGAGACTTGGGAGGCAAATGATGGGTCCTCTTTGAAGCGCTAGCCGCACTCCATTCATGGGGTGCAGTTATACAAAGAGCCCCACTAACAGTGCGACCGAGCGGCCAACCGTCGAGCTCCGCCTGGCCGCTCGGCCTCCGCTGCCGAGCGGCCCCTGGACGCTAGGCCTCTGCCGTCGAGCGGCCCCCAGGCCGATCGGCTTCCATGGCAAATGGCCTCCTGGCAGCTCGGCCTCCGCCGCCGAGCGGCCCCAGGACCGCCGGCTTCCAGTACCACCAGGTCTCCGTCGCTAAGCGGCCTCCCGGTGGCTCGGCCTCTTCCTTTTTCCCGGCCGGCCTCCCGTCGTCGGGGGCTCGCCGCAATTGCCTTTGGCCGACCCCTTAACCGCCCTGGGGCGGTCTCATCATTTTCGTAAAATTGTAATCTATGTGCCTTGTTTTAGCCATTTATATTCTCCCGTCTGGTAGCTATCGAGGGAAACTACCGGCTCACCCCTCTTGCAATCTATAAATAGACATCGGTTCTCCTTAATTTTGGCTCTTTTCTCGGTCGGGAAAATCCTCATGCGGATTTTCTCTCTCCCTTTCTTCCTATGATCTTCTTTCTCCTCCATTTTTCTTCCTACTACGCGCTCCCGTACGTGTGCGCCTTCCTTGCGTGCTCTTGCACACGCCCTTTCCTTGCGCGCTCCCACGCGTGCCCTTTCCTTGCGCGCATTGCTTCTGTGCACACTCTTGTGTGCGTCTCTTCCTTGCGTGCTCTTGCGCGCGCCTTCAGTGTGCTTCCGTGCACTCCGCTCTCCAGACCGCTCTTGCACGCTCCCCGTTAAGACCGCCGAAGTCCGTCGAGACGCCGAAGTCTGTCTTGACCGCCGAAGCCGCCCGCAAGATTCAAAGCGAATGGAGTCCGTCTAGACGCCATAGGATTTGTGGAGTTTGGGAGATCTCGCGCGTTGGATCCGTGGAGTTCCTCCTCAACTCCAGAGGATCCGAATCCGGGCAAGCTGGGGCCAAGGTCCCCCAAGATTTTATTATTATTTACTATCCCTGCTGCCTAAAAATTCCGCCCTAATCCCGCGCTCATTTTTCGTAGTCGGCCCCCGCAAGACGACACCACCGCCTGGTCAACCTTCCTTTTTCCACTCGCAGTCTCAGGCCGTCTACCGGGCGGCGACCTCTTGGTTGTACGCAGAGATTGAATCCAAGCTCTGAAGCTTCAATAGTCCAGACTCCAGTCTCCAGCGGATCATTGAGGTTAGACACTTAGGCCGTTTGGTTTCTTCAAATTCTTGAGGTTAGCTGGTTAGAGTTTCTTCCAAAATCAAACTTCCAAGCTCCAGGATGACAGGATCAGTGCATTATTCCATTCCTAAAGGCTTTTGGATGTTTTATTTTGCGATTTGCTATTTTCCGATATGAATCATTGAATTGTATGTTTTATTTTGCCGATTAATGTTATTTTTTGTATCTACTTTCATTAATGCCACTCAAACATACTTTAGGTCTTTCCTGGATTTTCTTGCCGATCAGTGCATTTTGCCCCCCTACAGATTTTTTTTGTTTCTACTTTCATATATGAATTGAATCATAAAATGTTTTAGGTCTTTCCTAAGTTTCCTTCATTAATGCCACTCAAAAATGACAAAATCTCAAAGTTGTTCCTTATTTAGGCCCTGTTTGGGGGACTTATTTTCACCAGTCAAGCGGTTGCGACCGCATGAACCGGACCTTAATTAAGATCCGGTTCATGCGGTCGCAACCGCTTGACCGGTGAAAATAAGTCCCCTCAAACGGGGCCTTAGTGAATTGGTGTATGTAGGTCATTTTTCATCCAGATTTTGGATGTTTTTTGAACACTACGAAGTACCAAGTTACCAACTTCTTGTTTGAGTTTCAGGTTCTACTTTGTTTCTTGAGATTAGTATTATTTTCTATTTTCAATTGGATGTTCTAATTTTTTTTGAGTGGTGTTACGGGCACACCAATTTTGGCTATGGACAGCCAAAATTTATGGACAACCCATTTCAGCTATGTACACATCAACTGGTTATGGACACACCATTTATAAAAAATAGCCATTTGCACTAAGACATTAAGAAATTTCCAAAAGAGCATGTTGGCTTATCAATATATCATGTTAAGCAGTCCAAAATACACTAATAATCGAAGAGGAATCTAATCAAGTACAAAATAAAATTTTGACTGTAGTCAAATGTAATATATTTTTAAAAATCTAAAATTACAAAATCTTCCAAACAACGTCCATTCCTTCATCAAAGTAAAATTATAAAACATGAGAGTAAATTTGACTAATCATGCATCAACGTCCATTTTAAAATTTCAAATTTTTACCTAGACATCATTCGATGATAAGTAGTAATGCTGATTATCCATTCAACATGTAAAGCTCATTTATCTGCACACAAAACATTAATATGACTTTTAGTAGTTATATTTAGCTACGTAAATTTGACTAATAATTCAAAATTAAGCATATCATGTCATGGATCTGTCAAATTAATAATTCCTTCGACTTGTTTTTTGCTAACGAGCTCTCTAATTCTTGCAATGCAATTCAAGTCCCACATTTTCACATCGTTTTGAACTAATTTTCCTTAAATTTTTCTTCACTCTATTTGAATGAACACGCGGGCAACCTCCTCTATCGCAACCCAGAAAAATTCTCAGCTTAGGCCTACCATCAAGCTTGTCCGCTCTGTGAACGACAATAACAAAACCCAATCTCTTGGCGACATTGCGAGACCAATCAATCAATTCAGCTTTTGTATGAAATATAATGTCGGCCACAAAATGCAATCCAACGTCAACTTGACCACATTTATATGAGTTGCTCATTAACGACAATGCGTGCTATTGATTCATTTCAACCTATACAGAGCGGGCGGCAACAATAGATATACCATCAATCGTCTAACAAAGGGATCAAAACAACGCTAAAAAACTGAAATGGATCAAAACAACCGCTAAAAAAAACTGAAGCATTACCTCTCCGTCGTCTGGCACTGAGCGGTGCTTTCCGGCGGCGGGGAGCGGCGCCGAGCGGCGGAATCGGGAGGGTCGGCGGCTGCAATAGGCTCTGAAATACAGCCTGCTTGGGGAGGAGGAAAGGGCGGTGTTTTCCGGCCGCGGGGAGCGGCGCCGAGCGGCGGAATCGGGAGGGTCGGCGCAGCCCTAGATCGCTCCAGGCGGCCGACTGCAATACGCTCTGAAACGGAAGCCCACCTCCAGCAGGCTTCGATTTAGGGGAAATCGCGGTGTTTTCCGGCGGCGGGGAGCGGCGCCGAGCGGGAAGGTCGAGAAGCAGCAGCCCTAGATCGCGATAAAGCTTTAGAAAAGAAATAATGCGGGTTGGGCTGTCCATAGAAGAATATATTATACATCTTTAAGTGTAATTATTTGAGTTTATTGGTGTGTACAAAGCCATTATTGATGTGCCCCTAACACCACTCTTTTTTTTGAGATATTTATTTTATTCAAAGTTCCAATATATTATATTTTATACATGACAGTGATAATTCCAAGCTCTAGGTCATCCTCTTCTATGTTGTCATCGTGAAAAATAAGTTGGATTCTCTTTTAATATACATTGCATTGATGTTTCAATATAGAGTAATATGAATTAGTTGAAAACTATGAACGCGTTTTTCAATAAAAAGCCATCGACTGAACCTGAAATTAACCTCATAGATCATGTAACAACCAGTATATTTAAAGTATAAGAAAAAAAGGTTTTAGACAATTAAGTTAATTTGTGGCATTTTTGTAAATAAAATTAGGTTTATCTAATACCTAAACCGAGCAACCCCCTTTTCCCGTCTCCCGCTAGCGCCACAAACCGATTCCCGCGACCCGTCTTCGGCACGCACAGCCGCAAGGCGCGATCCAACCGCTCCCAATTTCGTCTCTTGCTCCCGCCGGTGTCTCTCCTCTGTTGCGTAATCAGTGCTGCCCCTCCTGGATCCCCTGATTTCAGCCATATTTCTCTCCTCCCCAGCCCGGTTTCTCGTGGATTGTCAACGTGGCAAACACTTTTGGAAAGGAGTTAATTCTCCTTCCTATGGAGGCATTCCGCTTTATTTGGAGTTTGCCAACTTGACAACTCTATTTTTTGAAGGGATTTATTCCCTTGAAGATGGCAGCCGACCCCCCTCTTATTTTCTTACCCGATTTAGGGTATTCTCCTCCACCTATAAATAGGAGGGTGGCCGGTTCTTCCGAATGTGTGCAACAGATTCTTCGGTGAGAGTTTTCTCTAGTCGGCCTCTATTCAGCTTTGACGTTATTTTGGGTTGGCCCTCATTAGGCCATCGTCGTGTTCCTCTCGCCGAATTGCGCTCCTCTCGCTACAATGGACGTACTAAAATTTTTGGAGAACCATTTTAAATCTTAGTGTTGTTCTTTTGTGATGCTTGTTCTTTATTTGTTTGTTCGTTATTATCATTATTAATCGTAATCTCATTTTTTGCCGTTGGAAAATTTATTTGAACATGAGATTTCTCATCTGCACTCGGATCGACCGATTTTTATAACAAGTGGTATCAAAGGGAGGTTCCGATCGGCGACCGTTTGGACGTTCCGTTTCGAGTTGGGTCAACGGTAGGTGGCGACATCGGTCTGCTCCCTATCTTCCCAATCTTTATCCGTGAATTTATTCGGTCGCTTCAGTCTCCGTGTAGATTTCTTCAGTTTGATTTCTATGGCGACTTCCACACCATGTGCGAAATTTGAAGTTACGAAGTTCGACGGAAAGCACAATTTTGGCCTATCGCAGGTCAATGTCCAAGCACTACTGATTAAGGAAGGTTTACACCGTGTCTTATTGGGGAAGGCCAATAAGGACGTTGAGGTTACCGATTGCACGTGGGAGGATTCAGATCTCAAAGCTTTGTCCACCATACAACTTTGCTTACACGATAATGTGTTATATGGAGTTCTTTTAGAGACGACTACCTCTGGTCTTTGGGCAAAGTTGGAGAGTATCTACATGTCGAAGTCTCTCCCCAATCGCATCTACCTCAAACAGCAACTGTGCAAGTTCAGCATGAAGGAGGGTTCCTTTCTAAATGACCACCTGAAAAGTTTTAATAAACTGTTATCTGAGTGTCTCAACATGGATATCAAGGTGGAGGAAAATGACAAGACAATTATTCTTCGGAACTCTCTTTCAAAGTCCTACGAGAGCATAGTCACTAACCACACCTACAATAAGAATATTTTGGACTTGGAGAAGGTCACAACAGTCTTACTCTCAGATGACATCCGAAAGAAGTCGTCCGGCTCAGGCATTGTTGAAATCTCAGCTTTATTCTCTCGGGGTCAGTCTGGTTCAGGCAGAGGAGGCAAGTCCAAGAAAAGTACAGATTGTTACTACAAAACTACTGCAAAAAGAAGGATCATGGAATAAAAGATTGTTGGAAGCTTCAGAATAAGTAGAAGGGGAAGATTCCTAGTGATGAAAAGGAAAAGTCTGTCGCATCCATATGCCTTAAGAATGTCAATGAGGACGTCTTTTAGTGCTTTTCTCACTTTTTTCTTTCTTTGTGTGTGTTTTCTTCCTACATTTTTTCATCCTTTTTATTTATTCTGCTTCTTTCCCTTCATTTGCTCACCATTATTTCTCCTTTTGTAGTTATGTTATTTCTAAGCTTGTGTTCCTATAACTCTTAGTTTTGAGTTATTTTTCCCTAGTCTAGAACTTTTTTTAATGCGTTATGTTCCCCCTATTACCTACGCTCTTTATTTGTTACTCCTAATTTATGAGCTTAGAGTGTGTGTAGTCCATCGTCTTCGACTAGTTCTCATAGGGGTTCATCTTTCCATGCTGAGATCAGTTTGTTTGCATTCTTTCTTTGTGTGTCTGCATTTATCAAATTTTCTCCCGCGCACATATCAAAGGCTAGAAGTCTTGACATGTTCAATTTTGCCATGGGAGACCACCGATGGAGGTGGAACAATTGATATTTAGCTCCAGGTGGAGCATTTTCGAGTCAATCACGTCAGTCCAGTTGGTGTGCCGCTCAGAGTCAGAGGAGTTATCTTGTGATCTATTATCAGCTGAAGTACATTCAGTTGGTTTCTTTGGTCTTCTTTTTGGGTCTTGGTGGCCGCTGGGGTTTTTTTGGAGTTTTCTCAGCCAAGTGGAGCTTGTTCTAGGAGAGGCGTCGGGGTGGAGATTGTTACGTAATCAGTGCTGCCCCTCCCGGATCCCCTGATTTCAGCCAGATTTTTCTCCACCCCATATCTCGGTTTCTCGTGGATTGCCAACATGACAATCACATTTGGAAAGAAGTTAATTCTCCTTCCTATGGAGGCAGCCCGCTTTATTTAGAGTTTGACAACTTGGCAACTCTATTTTTGGAAGGGATTTATTCCCTTCATGATGGCAGCCGACCCCCCCTCTCATTCTTACCCGATTTAGGGTATTCTTCTCCACCCATAAATAGGAGGTGGCCGGTTCTTCCGAATGTGTGCAGCAGATTCTTCGGCCAGAGATTTCTCCAGCCGACCTCCATTCAGTTTTGACGCTATTTCGGGCTGGCCTTCATTGGGCCATCGCCGTGTTCCTCTCGCCGCAAGCCTCCAGCTTCTTCCCTTACCGCCAGAATCTGAAGTTTGGAGTTCTTCTCGCCGCTAGCAACCGACCTTCCCTCTCTCGTCGGATCTATTTTCTTGTCGCAACGCGTATGACCGGAACTTGGATGATTTGGACCGCCATCTAAATTCTCGGTCTATTCTTCTCCTCCATATTTAGTCGTATTGTAAGTTTGAGAAATTAATAATGGATTTTATCTCTGCCTACACAGTGGACGTACCCAAATTTTCGGGAAATCACTTTAAATCTTGGAGTTCTTCTTTTGTAGTGCTTGCTCTTTGTTTGATCTTTCGTTATTATCATTATTACTCGTAATATGGTTCTTGGCTGTTAGAAAATTTATTTGAGCAGGAGATTGTTGGGTTTCTCTATGAGGATGACACAACGCTTGTGCACGCAGTGGAAGGAATAAAACATCAAGACAACCCAAAAGAGATGGGATCGGGCCATAAAAGTTGAATCAAGAAGTTAATACATAACTAGGCAAAATTGCCTTAGCGGCATTGAGTCACAACTCAACAGAGATGCTCCAAGCTTCGTGTCCTTGTCGGTGGCAAGTTCTACGTGGAATAACGTCCACGTCTTTGCAGAAATCCACACGAGCGGGAGAACCCCGAGCTTCGTCGCACGAAGGGTCGGGAAGAAGATCAACCGCACCTTTGCACTTCCCACGGACTGCTAGGTCCACGCCAGGGAAAGCAAGACCGGCGACGGTCGCCAGAGATGAGGTCGTTGGCGGAGCGAACAGGCGGCGGCGGAACGATTCCGTCCGGCGGGGTCGGGATTTGGCGGATCGGGAGATCGGCGGAACTCTTCCATCGGCTCGATTCGTCTACAGGAAAATCCCGATGATTGATAATCTCTTAATCCCAAAAACCCTAAGTCCCCTATTTATACCAAAGGCATAAACAGTCCAAAGAACACCGCTATCCGCAGACCACCCAAGTTAGGGTTTCAGAGTCATTCGGCGAGAATCAACACAGGTTCAGCGAGAATCAGACCCAGATTCGGCGAGAATCATCAGACAGATTCGGCAAGAATCATCTGCCGATTCGTCGAGAATCAAGGATAGAATCGTCGAGTATCACCAATCGCCGGGAATCAAACACTTTTGATTCTCGACGAATTCGTCGAGAGTCGTCGAGTATCACTCGACGATTCTCGATGAATTCGTCGAGAGTCGTCGAGTATCATTCGCGATGAATGATTCTCGACGAACTCGTCGAGAGTCGTCGAGTCATACTCGACGATTCTCGACGAATCATTCTCGACGAACTCGTCGAGAGTCGTCGAGTCATACTCGACGATTCTCGACGAATTTGCCTTAGTCGTCGAGTCAAACTCGACGACTCTCGACAAAATACTTTTGGCAACGTTTGCCCGACTCCATCCTGCGAGGTGATTGGTAACCCTTACCAACACAGTCAATCTACCAATTTCTCCACATGCTCTTATGTGCGACCCTGCAGGCTCATATCGCGTTGGCAGTGAGATTACATGTTTGACCACTTCTAGATCACCATGGTAACTCCAACAGTCTCCCACTTGATCTTGAAAGTATCAAACCAAAAACCTCACAAACAATGAGCGGCATCTAGTAATGCATCATTGCTCCCCAAGCAATAAGAGTTCATAACTCATAAGCCTTTATGAACAATGTCCCAGCGTTGTCTTTGTCCCTTTGTCCCTTACATCCGGAAAGAACTAGAGGCATGGACCGTGTCACCCTCATAATAACTCAATCCAAGTTTCTTGATCTAGAACGGACTTTCAGAGAATGGTGAGTCCAATATCACATATTGACTCAACCAAGCATGACCATGCATTTCTCAGTCCAGTTCCATCAAGGGGCCTATGGATGCAACTCCTGTCATATAGGAGGACAAATCCCATATCTACTCACACACAAACACCCAAATGATTCATAACGTGCCCAACAACCACCCTTATCATCAACCTTTCTCAAGGAAGACTTTAGATGACATCAAAGCATGCTCTTCCTCACTTGATGAATGTTGTGACTTCAGGTCAAAGGACAACAACACCATTGTCAATTGAGACCTACTCATGACACGATTAGATAACAATCCACAAAGTAGTCTCAGGTTGGGTCTGTCCAGTACAACTTGTTCATTAACAAGTACCCACGTGATGACTTGATATAACAATATCATGACCTGTGAGAACTGGTCATCAGTTAACGCACGTGCTAGTCTTAAGGTATCATCATCACCCTAAGCTTCTATGATGATACAACGATCAGGGACCTTTTAAGAATGAAGCTTCAAATAAATCATAGGCTCTCACATTCAAGTCTCGTACTTGATGTCCTATGAAAGCAAACATTCTAAGGGTATTTATTATGTTAACATTTAACTATCGCATAGAGAAACCATAATAAAAGAATTTGTCATTAATTGTAAAAGAAAAACATTGGTACACAATTCATCATATGAATATACAATAAACAGCCAACAAAATATATGTTTACATGCAACACACAAGGCTCTCACTAGAGTTGATCATTTAGGTATCGTATACCCATAGATCTAGTATGACCATCATGCTTTCTCTGCGCGAGAGGCTTTGTCAGTGGATCCGCAATATTCTCCTAAGTCGGCACTCTGCAAATGTTCACATCTTCTCGTTCGACAATCTCACGAATAAGATGGAACCGCCGAAGTATGTGCTTGGAGCGCTGATGGGATCTAGGTTCCTTAGATTGTGTAATTGCACCATTGTTATCACAGTAGAGAACTACGAGACCAACAATGCTAGGAACTACATCAAGCTTGCCGATGAATTTCCTAATCCATACAGCCTCCTTCGCTGTGTTAGCTGCAGCGATATACTCAGCCTCTGTTGTAGAATCAGCAACTGTCTCTTGCTTGGAACTCTTCCAGCTCACAGCTCCTCCATTAAGGAAAAACACAAAACCTGACTGAGACTTTGAATCGTCCCTATCAGTTTGTAAGCTAGCATCCGTGTAACCACTTACAACGAGCTCTTCCTCTCCACCTTACACCAAGAACACATCCTTTGTCCTTCTCAAGTACTTCAGGATATTCTTGACTGCAATCCAGTGACACTCACCGGAGTCTGACTGATACCTGCTAGTCATGCTCAAAGCAAAAGAGACATCGGGTCGAGTACACAACATTGCATACATGATTGATCCAATTGCCGAAGCATATGGAATCAACTTTATGCGGTCCTTATCTTCACAAGATTTTGGACATTGGTCCTTAGAGAGATTCACACCATGAGACATGAGTAAAAATCCTTTCTTGGACTCAAGCATGTTGAACCGCTTCAACACCTTCTCAATGTGTGTACTCTGGGTCAAACTCAGCAACTTCTTCGATCTATCTCTATGGATCTTAATACCGAGTATATAAGTCGCTTCACCCAAGTCCTTCATAGAAAAGCAGTTCCCTAGGTTATTCTTAACAACTTTTAGGGTAGGAATGTCATTCCCAATCAATAGTATGTCATCTACATACAATATCAGGAAGACTACAATGCTCCCACTGATTCGCTTGTAAACACAAGGCTCATCTTGGTCAGGAAATCAGAGCAGTTCTCCTTGGTATCAACCTTCTCCAGTTGAACAACCTGCTTCTCTACCTTTTCCCTGATGAAATGAAATTGAATATTAATGTGCTTGGTCCTAACATGGAAAGTCGGATTCTTGGCTAACTGAATAGCCCCTTGGCTGTCACACCATAGCTTCACAGGACCTTGCTCAAAACCGAGCTCCCCACACAACCTCCTTAGCCATATGGCCTCTTTACTGGCATGAGTAAGAGCCATATACTCCGCTTCCGTCGACGAGAGTGCCACCACTCCTTACCGCCGACTCATCCAACTGATAGCGCCACCAAACAATGTAAACACATATCCACTGGTGGACCTCCTGCTATCCAAATCACCTCCCCAGTCAGAGTCCACGCGTCCGACCACGTCCAGGACTTTTCCATTTTCATCACCTTCAAAACAGATAGAATAATTTGAAGTGCCCCGAAGATACCTGAACACACGCTTCACAACATTCCAGTGCTCCATCCCCGGTTTGGCCATATAACGGCTCAGTACTCCCACTGCTTGTGCGATGTCAGGGCGAGTACACACCATGGCGTACATAAGGCTCCCCACTGCACTAGCATATGGGACCTTCACCATGTCCTCCATCTTCTCATGTGTCTTGAGACACATCTCCGCAGATAGCTTATTCCCCACGGGCATAGGGGTACCAACAGGCTTGCAGTCAGCCATGTTGAACTTCTTCAACACCTCTTCGACGTACCTTTGCTGCCCCAGCCAAAGCTTCTTCTTGCTCCGATCCCTAATAATCTGCATCCTCAAGATCACACTTGCCGGACCCAAATCCTTCATTTCGAACTTGGCCGAGAGCAACTTCTTCACCTGCTGGATCATTTTGACACTATTCCTTACGAGCAACATGTCATCTACGTAGAGTGTCAAGAAAGTGAAGTGCTCTCCCTTCCTTTGGATATAGATACAGTGGTCCGAATTCGACCTTTCAAAACCCTACTCCAGCATGTAGGTGTCGAACTTCTGGTACCACATCCTCGGAGATTGCTTAAGTCCATAAAGGGACTTCTTCAACCTGCACACCAGATCCTCCTTGCCCTTGGCCTCGAATCCTTCAGGTTGCCGCATATAAATCTCCTCCTCTAGATCCCCGTGAAGAAATGTCGTCTTCGTGTCCATTTGTTCAATCTCCAGATCATGCACAACCGCAATGGAGAGAACCATCCTGATAGAAGTAAGCTTGGCCACAGGCGAGAAAATCTCGTCGTAGTCCACACCTTCCACCTGTGAGAAGCCCTTGGCAACCAACCTCGCCTTATACTTCTCCACGGTGCCATTCGCCTTAACCTTCTGCTTGAAGACCCATTTACTCCCAATGGTCTTCCTCTCTTTTGGAAGCTTGCACAGACCCCAAGTCTGATTCTTCCACAGAGACTCCATCTCATCAACCATAGCAAGCTCCCACTGATTTGCATCAGCCCTCGATCTCGCATCCCTGGCTGAAATGGGATCTTCTCCAAGCATGTTCAGGAAATATTGTGCTCCAACCGCACTAAGGGAGTACCGGATTGGTGCCCTCCTTTCCCTCGTTGAGCGCCTCAGAAGTGGAGCATCAGCAACTTTCTCTTCTGATTCATCATCAAAGCTCACCTCCTCCAAACCATCAGATTCAGAATCCGAATCCGAAACATCAATAGTAGTAATCTGAGCATCCTCCAGAGTAACTTCCTCCATGCCCCTTTCGACTACCACCTTTTCTGCAGCTTTTCCTTCCTCCGCTTGTGTAGTGACTTGAGGACGGGCCTCATGAAAGACCACATCCTTGCTATACGTCACCGTCCTCGTCACCGGGTTCCAAAGCTTATATCCCTTGATGCCATCTTTGTAGCCCACAAAGATGCACCGCTCGGGCTTCATATCCAGCTTCCCCCTATTCTCCTTTGAAATGTGAACGTATTCATCACATCCAAAAACACGAGCATAAGCCAAATTTGGCTTCTTCTGGAAAACGGCCTTAAAGGGGGTACACCCATTCACTGCAGATGTAGGGGTCCTGTTCTTCAAATGGTTAGCTGTAGCCGCCGCTTCAGCCCAGAACCCCGCCCCCAAACCAGCCCAACTAAGCATGCACCTGGCTTTCTCCATCAATGTCCGATTGAGCCTTTCCGACACTCCATTCTGCTCTGGAGTATACGGCGTGGTCTTCTGCCGTGCAATCCCCTACTCAGTACAGTACTGCTCGAAGGCGTTCGAGCAATACTCCCCTCCGTTATCAGAACGGAGAACCTTCACCTTCCTCTCCAACTGATTCTCCACTAGGTTCTTAAAATCCTTGAACCTATCGAGAACCTCCGCCTTGGACCTGAGAAAATAAAGACAAGAATACCGAGAGTAATCATCAATGAAAGATACATAATACCTAGCCCCACCAAGGGATGAGACTGGAGTCAGCCCAAATACATCGCTATGAATCAAATCCAGTAAACCGGTGGCCCTCTTCCTTGCTCCTTGAAAACTAACCCGGTTCTGCTTGTCAAGTAGGCAATGCTCACAGAACCCAAAGCTCGAGGTGCACACGGGCACACCCACCACCATCTGGCCAGATGTCATAGTCGACATCCCCTTCTCACTGATGTGTCCAAGCCACTGGTGCCACAGCCTGGACTGCTCCTCCTTGTCCTCCTCTTGGCCTTCAGAGATGAAGGCCCCGCTAGGCACCACTGTATCAGCAAGTAAATTTTACAGTGTCCCATGCCTCACGCCTTTGGCGATCACCATCGCCCCTCGGGTCATCCTGCACGAGTGCATGTCACAACTGAAAGACACCCCCGCATCCGCCATAGATCCCACCGAGATCAGATTCCTGCTCATCCCTGGAATATGCATCACCCCCGGAAGGGTATTTATGGTCCCGTCGGCCATCTTCAGCATCACCTTGCCACGCCCAATGATCTGCACAGCAGTATCATCGTCAAGCATGACGTCACCACCATCAAACCTCTCATACTCACAAAACCAATCTCTATGAGGGGTCATGCGATATGATGCTCCTGTGTCTACATACCACACATCATCATCTCTCTGAGCAACACATGCAGCCGCGATGTACATGTCACCGCCGTCGGTCTCCTTCTTAGCACCCGAAGTTGACCCTGCCTCCTTTTTCGAAACAGCCTTGTTTGGACATTGAGACTTCACGTGTCCAACCTCATTACACTTCCAGCAATGAATATGCTTCCTTTCTTTTTCTCTGCTCTTGGAACTACCCCGAGACTTATCTCGAGAACCACCTTGCTTGTTGTCCCTCCGTTGAGGGCGAGATCTGGATACACTCAATGCACCTTTGCTAATCTTCTCAGAACTTCCTCTTCTGATTTCCTCAGATAATAGAATAACACATACTGACTCACAGGAGAGAGCCTTGTCTCCATTACTCCCTATGGCAACAATCACATTGTCCCACGAATCCGGCAACGAGCACAGTAGTGTAATAGCCCTATCTTCATCTGATATTTTCTCACCAATAGAGATCAACTGACCCACAATAGTGTTGAAATTGGTCAGGTGCTCTGAGAAAGAACCGCCTTCCTGCATCTTCAGATTGTACCATTTCTTCCTCAGCAACAGCTTGTTCACCAGAGACTTACTCTGGTAGAAAGACTCCAGCTTCCGCCATAGACCTTGGCCTGAAGTCTCCTCCATCACATTTGTCAAAATAGAGTCTGCAAGAAACAATCTGATAAGACCATTTGCTTTTCGATCAGTTTTTGTCCAGGCTGCAACAGCCTCCTCATCAGACTTCTCTGTTGGAGGAGTATCCACTATTGCCCCCCCACAAATCACTATCAATCAGTAGGTCTTCCATCTTCATCTTCCACAGATCAAAACGACTTCCATTAAACTTCTCTTCTCAGTTCTTGTAATCACCAAAAGAAATACAGATTACAAAGGTTTCAAGGATCTAAACCGATCTTACCTTAACTCCTTCTTCTAGACAAGAAACAAAAGGAAGAACCCCCTTCTGGATCGCCGCCAATAATCTCCTCGTATGTGTTGAAACCGAAAAATCAGTCCCTGTGGAGTCCGACCCTTGCGGAAGGGGTGATCGCACACTTACTTCTCTACTCACAAGCCCAAAAGGCCAAGGGAGAGGGACCGGGAACAGACCCAAGGTTTCAGCACGGAGGTCCCACCACACACCGGGAAGATCTTAGAGCGCTTCCCCTCCTTAGCCAAGTGCTGAAGCTAAGGTACCTCAGAAAGCGCTAGAAGACCGGGCACAAGAAAGCGTGTCTTCTGAGGTACCCCTTGGGTCCTATTTATAGGAATAGTTGGGCTGCTAATAACTAGGCGTCACTGTTTTCGAGGACTATAAGCAATCCAAGGGGGTAACATGGTAAAAACACCCCCACAACTGAAAGATGAGCCGGCCCTGAGAAGAGCTCACTGAGTGGGGGCGGCGAGTACGGGCGCGAGAAGGCTCCTACTGCGCCGAGGCGAGGGGCGGCGGTTGAACTCACCCCTCGCAGCGCCGTGGTCCTGACTCGCGCCGTGGACTGGACTCGCCTCGCCTCGAGCCTGGGAAGGTCGGGCCTGAAGCCCTTGCTCGCTGGTGACGGTCGCGTCGGTACTCGCCGAACAGGTATCGGACGAGCGCGTACTCGGCCGGGCTCACAACGAACGACATCCTCTCGTCGGGCTCAGCTCCACGATCTTCGAGCTCGGCCCGACGATTGCCGAGCACGTACTCGGCATGCTCGTACTCGGCATACCCTACTGGACTCACCTGAGGCTCGGGGGGCGGTCTGGGCCGGCCGGATCGGCTCCTGTTAGCCCACTCGCTGGATACGGGGTTGTACACAATCCCCGCTCTTTGCGAGGTTGGCACAAACTCGGAAAGAGACATCCAACCCACTAGGATCCTGCGAGTGCGACAGGAGCCGAAAGGAATCTCTTGGTAGGGCCCACCGATGGCTATATATACATGCCCTGCCTGCTCGACTGACCCCCGCCCCTTTCTTTACTTAAGCCCTGCCGAGATGCCACTCCCGAAAGAAGTCATGGAACGACTCGCGAAGTCGCGCGAGGAGACCGCCCTTCATGCCGCGGCCCTGATGGATCTGAGCGCCCCGGCCCGCCGTTTTGCTGAATTCGGCTCGGCTAAGAGGGCGAGGCCCTTTCCTCCCGAGGCCGAGCACATCTTTGCCGACCTAAAGAATACTTTAGCCCATGGCTCCGACTCTTCCAACCGTTCTGCCCCGGCCCCTCATGACAAAGATTTTGTGGATCTTACCGCCGAACAGGACCAAGGCGGCGAGGCCTCCACACCAAGGGTCGAGGGTCTACCCGCCAAGGAGCCCGAGTCCTCCCCTGACCCGCGCCTGCGAGACTCGCCCATTGTCACCAAAATCGTGGAGCCAGGCTCGCGAGGGTCGGTATCGCCGGCTCGCCTTCGCTCTCAACATCCCTCCTCTGCTCCTGCGATTACTGGGATGGACGCCGATCATACATCCGCTCCTGCTTCCCTCCAGGACACTGAAGGTATGCCCCTGACCTCCTCATTTTGCGTCTGATTCTAACTGGCGCTCGCTACTCCCACCCGCTATCTCGACTTTCCTGTGCAGGCCTCCCGGACCCAGCCGCGACTGATGACTTTGCCGAACGGGCCATTTATTCACCTCTCCCATCGCCGCGCGCCTTGGACGTCTTTCTGGACTCGGAGGTGGACAGCCCCGAACGTTCGAGGCGAAGCCAATTGGTCCTAAAGAAATTAGTGCGCGAGCTTCATGAGCTGAAGAAAGACAACTCCAGGCTGCAGAACGAATGCGCGCAGCTTGCCGGTGAGGCGAGGATCAGCTCGGCATACGCGGCCACATCTTCCTCCATACTTTTCGACGAGATTGACGAGAACCTGCGCGCGGCGAACAGGAACCTGGGGCAGCTTCGGCAACTCTTTGCGCAGCGGTTGGCGGCATCGGGTCGGCGAGACCGGGGTAATTGAGGACGGCTCTCTTGCGAGCCGACCGGTACTCGCCCCCATTGCCGCCTGGTCTACGCGCGCGCTTTTCTGATTTTCTTTGCTCTGAACAATTTTCTGTTTAATGCTAAATAAAGTGTATAAATTTTATCGCGCGAGCCAGCCTTTTTCTTATTCGGGTGGTGCGTGCCTTTTCGGATTCCTTGGCTAGGCTCGCCTAAGTCGGCGAGTACAGAGTGATGAGACGGGATACGCGAAGCGGTGTATGCGAGCCGAGCTGGTCAATCAGTTTCGCTTCCCCTTCCTTTTCTATAAATAGGGATCCCCACCTACCCCCGGCTACGCCTTTATTGCCTTCTCATCCCTTCCTTTCCTTGCCCTTCCTACCTTCTGCTCGCGCGCCTTCGTCTCCTCCGCGAGCATGGGTAAAGGAAACCCCGACTCCGAGGGCCGCTCCAAGTGCGCCCAGAACTTCGCGGATCACTGCTTTTTCGAGGGGAATACCACGGCGAGCGAGCTCGCCGAGTTTGTGGCGGATTACGTTCCCGCCGGCTTTGTGGCCTGCCTCCCAGCGGAGCATGAGGCCATTAACTCATTCTTCGAGGACGAGCTCGCCTTCCCCATCTCGCACTTTGAGGTGGGGTTGCGCCTGCCGCTCTGGCCGGAGGTCCGCCAGGTACTCAAGTATTATGGCGCCGTGCCCGCGCAGCTCAACCCCAACGCTATTGCCATGATAGTGGGGTTTGCCTGCTACCTCCGCCGAGAGCGGATCGAGTTCAACCTAACCGTCTTCCGCAAGCTCTTCTCCTACAAAGCCAACGCCGATGGGGTCGCCTTCTTTGGCGGCACGTCCATAAAGATCCGCGAGGTCGCCAACAAAAACCACAACTGGATGTCGAAGATTGTCTTCATCCGGGGCGACCTCGGCAATATCCGTTCTCGCCCTTGCAGAAGAGCGAGGAGGTTTACCGACCGCCGTCAGTGTCTGGTAATGATGCCGAACTCCACAAGTTCTTCTTGTACAAGGATTTCGAGGTCGCCTTCCTCCGTCGCGGCCTCGAATCCCTTCCACTTATCCTTCCCGGTGAATGTTTGTCTCGCTCACCTTCCGCTCGCCATTTGGCCTAACCGATCAGAACCTCATTCTTTGTCCAAGTCTTTTTTGCAGGGGAGCGACTGATCCCGGTGAACCCTCCCTTCGCCGACCCGGGGGTGTTTTCGGATCCGCTCGAGCGGGCCCGGGCCGCGGCTGAGGCGTGCCGGGAAGAGAAGGTCAGGGGAAAGCCCTCCAGCAAGAGGCAGTTGGAGCTTGGGGGGCCGAGCTCGGTCCACCGCCCCTCGGCCCTTAAAAGGGCGAAGGTGATCTCGCGAGGCCTTCCACGGCAGCCCGCGTCGCCCGTTAGATTCATGAGCTCGCCGGAGGTTTTTTCCGACGAAGCCCCGGCGAGCCCACCGAAGGAGATATCATCCCCCCGCGAGAAGAGGCGCGGGCCCCCCTCTCCTCCCTCCGTCGAGAAGGTCGCCCCCAGTGGCTCGGGAGCTCCAAAGGACCACCCTCACTTTGGAAAGGGGGGAAGGAGCAAGGACGCGGCCGGCGAGCCGATGCTGCTCTGGGACGAGGGAGCCCATCGTGTTTCCGTCTCCACTCGCGCTCCTTCCTGGGGAGCTCGCCGGCCTCCCACGGGCCACGCATTTGCCCTTGGCTTCGGCCTCTATGGCCGGGAGGGCGCCGACGCCTACACGAACCTGACCCCCCGGCAGATAGGTCACGAGGGCCTGCAGGCGCATCTGAGGGCCTTTGAACTCCACCATATGATGGTCCGCCGTGGCTTCCAGCTCAGCCAACTCCTGATCAAAGCCGAGCAGGAGCGCGACCTGGCGACGGAGAAAGCTGCCGACGCGGAGTGGCGATTCGGCATCGCCGAGCGCTTACTCGACGAGGCTTCAGGCGGGCTGGTAAGAGTCGACCAACCCTTGTTTTAACTTGGAGAATGTTTTTCAGAGAGTTTGACCCTTTTGTTTTTCAGGATGCCGAGTCCGCCAAGGTGCTCCAAGCTCGCGTCAGTGAGCTGGAGGGCGAGACTGCCCTGCTGCGGCTCCGGCTCGCGGATCAGGAGGCCGGCTCGCGCGAGCAGGAGGCTTTTGCTGCTCGGTCGGCGGCCGAGGTGGAGTCGCTAAAAGAGCAGAACCGCTGTCTCCAAGGCGAGGTCAGCCGGCTGACGGAAGCCCTCTTCCCTCCAGACAGTGCCGAGCCGCCTTTTCCCTACAAGCGGCCCCGGGTCTTCGGCGAGGGGGAGGTTATGGAGCGGCTGCGAGTCAACTCGATCGAGTCTGCCGAATGCCTCCTGAATGCCATGAAGGGGTCGAGGATTCTGGCCGAGGGCTGCGAGGAGGTGGCGGTCCGGGACCTTCTGCCGAGCCTGTTTCCGCCGTCTCCGCCCAGCGAGAAGGAGGAGAGCTTCGGCTCCCTTTTTGATGGGGCGAAGGGCAAGGAACGAGCGCTTGGGGGCGAGGAGGACCGCCATTCGGGAGAGGAGGGCGAGAGCTGACTGAATTCCTCCCTTTCCTTTTTTCTATCTTTTTGTAATCATTCCCCCTCTTTTCCTGTAATCTTGCCGGGGCGAGCCCTTCCTTCTTTTGCGATCATAATGAAAGGAACTTTGCTTCTGACTTCTTTTCTTTTTTTTTCCTCTTTTTTTTTTACCTTCCGCGCTAGAATGCACGTGAGTTAGGATTCGCGCTCGGCGAGAGGCCTTGAGCGTTGGCGGCGACCAGACTCGCGAACTCTTCACTTACCCACGAGGCGATCTTCGCAAGAACGGTTGCCGCCGGCGCCCGCTTGTCATACCGAGGAATGCCCCTGCCGAGCAGACCCCGCGAGAATGGGCTTGCCCCCCGGGGGGGGGGGGGGGGTGTGTTCTTCCACCAACCGGAGGTGGATCGAAGAACCCCTTTTTAACAGAAAACCAAGGGGGACAGGACCCCTTGAGCTCGCCCTTCTAACTGGTGGATTTGCTCGGACACGCTTGTCATGTGTCAACTTCCAGGTCCACTCCCCAGACAGTAACGACGTCCATCGAGACCCCGACCCTGCCAGCTTGGAGGGAGCCTAACAGCGGGAGAATCGAGACCGAACCCCAGAGCGAGAAGACTTAGACCATTTGCCTCTCCCGGGTGCTACCACCAGGCCAGTCAGCTAGATGGGAGCCTGAGGGCGGGTGTTGGACATCCTCCGGGCTCAGCTCCAGGGTCATTACGACGTCCATCGAGACCCCGGCCCTGCCAGCTTGGAGGGAGCCTGACAGCGGGAGAATCGAGACCTAACCCCAGAGCGAGAAGACTTAGACCATTTGCCTCTCCCGGGTGCTACCACCAGGCCAGTCAGCTAGATGGGAGCCTGAGGGCGGGTGTTGAACATCCTCCGGGCTCAGCTCCAGGGTCATAACGACGTCCATCGAGACCCCGGCCCTGCCAGCTTGGAGGGAGCCTGACAGCGGGAGAATCGAGACCTAACCCCAGAGCGAGAAGACTTAGACCATTTGCCTCTCCCGGGTGCTACCACCAGGCCAGTCAGCTAGATGGGAGCCTGAGGGCAGGTGTTGAACATCCTCCGGGCTCAGCTCTAGGGTCATAACGACGTCCATCGAGACCCCGGCCCTGCCAGCTTGGAGGGAGCCTAACAGCGGGAGAATCGAGACCTAACCCCAGAGCGAGAAGACTTAGACCATTTGCCTCTCCCGGGTGCTACCACTAGGCCAGTCAGCTAGATGGGAGCCTGAGGGCGGGTGTTGGACATCCTCCGGGCTCAGCTCCAGGGTCATAACGACGTCCATCGAGACCCCGGCCCTGCCAGCTTGGAGGGAGCCTGACAGCGAGAGAATCGAGACCTAACCCCAGAGCGAGAAGACTTAGACCATTTGCCTCTCCCGGGTGCTACCACCAGGCCAGTCAGCTAGATGGGAGCCTGAGGGCGGGTGTTGGACATCCTCCGGGCTCAGCTCCAGGGTCATAACGACGTCCATCAAGACCCCGGCCCTGCCAGCTTGGAGGGAGCCTGACAGCGGGAGAATCGAGACCTAACCCCAGAGCGAGAAGACTTAGACCATTTGCCTCTCCCGGGTGCTACCACCAGGCCAGTCAGCTAGATGGGAGCCTGAGGGGCGGGTGTTGAACATCCTCCGGGCTCAGCTCTAGGGTCATAACGACGTCCATCGAGACCCCGGCCCTGCCAGCTTGGAGGGAGCCTGACAGCGGGAGAATCGAGACCTAACCCCAGAGCGAGAAGACTTAGACCATTTGCCTCTCCCGGGTGCTACCACCAGGCCAGTCAGCTAGATGGGAGCCTGAGGGCGGGTGTTGGACATCCTCCGGGCTCAGCTCCAGGGTCATAACGGCGTCCATCGAGACCCCGGCCCTGCCAGCTTGGAGGGAGCCTGACAGCGGGAGAATCGAGACCTAACCCCAGAGCGAGAAGACTTAGGCCATTTTCTGAGTGTTTAATGTCGCTCTTTAATGGAAGTTCCGTCACATTGCATGTCATTGTTACGATTATTGCGGAGAAAGAGTCAAATACATTGCATTCGGAAAAAGCTGAGGTACGTACAAGTTTTCAAGGATAAAAGCGTTTCAGGTCGCCACCGCTCTAGGTGTGGTTCAAAGTCTCGCCTTCCATATTCTGGAGGTGGTATCCTCCCGACTTTAATGCCTCCTTCACGATGTAGGGCCCCTCCCAATTTGGATGGAGCTTGCCCACGGCTGCCGATCTTCCCGCCGCATCTACCTTCTTTAGAACCAGGTCTCCCTCCGCGAACTGCTTGACCCGGACATGCTTGTCGAAGTACCTAGCCATCCTCCGCTTGACTTCCTCCTGCCGGACTGCGGAGAGGTCGCGTACTTCCTCTATCAAGTCCAAAGAGAGTCGTTGTTCTTCCTCATTCTCAACTCTCCACTCCTCCCTTCCAGCTTCTGCCTCGGCAACCCTGGGAGTACGGACCTCGAGTTCAATGGGGAGCACCGCCTCGCTTCCGTGAGATAGTTTAAAGGGCGTCTCCCCGGTGGCGGTGTTGGGGGTAGTCCTCAAGGCCCAGAGGACCGAGGGGAGTTGCTCCACCCAATTACCCTTCAAATTCTCCACCTTCTTTTTTAGGAGGTTCACGATGATCTTGTTGGCCGCCTCTACCTGCCTGTTGCTCCTAGGGTGGTGGACAGAGGCGAACCTGAGGTCGATCCCGAGCTCTCCACAGAACTTAATGAACTCATTGCTGGCGAACTGTGGTCCGTTGTCGGTGACGATGGCCTGGGGCATCCCATGCCTGCAGATGATCTCCCCCCATACAAAATTTCGAATGATCTGTGAGGTTACCTTGGCCAAAGCCTTCACCTCCATCCACTTGGAGAAATAGTCGATCATTACCAGCAAGAATCTCCTCTGCCCACTTGCCTGTGGGAAGGGACCTACCAGGTCCATTCCCCAAATTGCGAAAGGCCAAGGGGCCGTGATACTCCTGAGTCGCTGAGCCGGTTGTAGTTGGAGGGGGGCAAACAGTTGGCACTTGTGGCATTTTTTGACAAATTCTAAGGCATCGTGCCTCAGGGTAGGCCAGAAGTACCCCTGCCTGATGATTCTTCCCTCCAGGGTCCGACCTCCTGAATGGCTCCCGCACTCCCCGGAGTGAACTTCTTCCAAAATCCTCAGCGCCTCCCCCTCCGCTACGCAACGGGCGAGTAATCCTGAAAGGGTCTTGCGGTAAAGTTGCCCGTCGCGCAAAAGGTAATATGCCGACTTGTACTTGAACTTCTTCCTATCCATCCCTTCTGGGTACTCTCCTGTGGACAGGTAGGTAGTGAATGGGTCCATCCATGTGGACCGCCGATCTATCTCCATCAACTCTCCTTCTTACAGGGATGGGTGGAAGAGGTCCGTGATAGTGCCCCCCACCCGAGGGCCGCGCTTGGCGAGGTGGTCGACTTGTTCATTTTCCTCCCGTGGCACATGCTGAATGGAGAAGGTCTGGAACCCGCCGATGATTCCCTTAACCTTTGCCAGATATCGTTGTAGGGTGGGCTCCCTTGCCTCGAACTCCCCGTTGATCTGGGAGGCCACTACCATGGAGTCAGTGAGGACCTTCACATCGTGCACCCCCAATTCCTTGGCCAGGCGTAGTCCCGCGATTACCGCCTCGTACTCGGCCTGGTTGTTGGTTATGGAGAAATGTATCACCACCGTTTGCTCGATCCGGGTCCCTTGGGGGCTCTCTAAGACGACCCCAACCCCCAGGGAGTGTTTCCCTGAAGCCCCATCCACCATCACCTTCCAAGGGATGGGACGAGTGAGTTTGTCCTCTGCCACCTCAACCACATAGTCAGCTAGGAAGTCAGCCATTGCTTGTGCCTTGATTGCGAGCCGGGGGACAAAGGAGATGTCAAACTCGCTCAACTCCACCGACCACTTGGCGAGTCTTCCCGAATGCTCCACTCCCTCGAAGATGCTGCGGAGGGGGTGGTCAGTTACCACCTGGATGGAGTGTGCCTGGAAGTAGGGCCTGAGTCTCCGGGCCGAGATGATTAGGGCGAAGGCCAACTTCTCAAAGATGGGATAGCGGAGTTCTGCCTTCCTCAGAACCCTACTCACATAATAGATGGGCAGCTGCTTTCTCCCCTCTTCCCGAACTAAAACAGAACTCACGGCCTCCGCCCCGACCCCTAAGTACAAAAACAAGTCCTCCCCTCCTTTGGCCCTTGGAGCAAGGGGGCCTGAGTCAACTGCCTCTTCAAGGCCTGGAATGCCTCCTCGCATTCCGGGGTCCATTCAAACTTTCGACCTCCCCTTAAGGTCCTGAAGAAGGGGGAACACCTCTCCCCGGCCCGGGAGAGGAACCTGCTTAGTCCTGCCAGCTTCCCTGTCAGCCGTTGTACCTCCTTCGCATCCCGAGGTGGCCCCAACTCCATAATTGCCCGAACTTTGTCGGGGTTGGGCTCGACCCCGGCTGGGGTGAGAAGATGACCCAAAAATTTGCCTTTGCTTGCCCCGAAGATGCAATTTAGAGGATTCAACCTCATCTTGTATCTGCGCAAAGTGTCGAAGGTCTCCTCCAGATCCTGGAGGTGAGAATCGACCTCTTTGCTTTTTACCATCAGGTTATCCACGTACACTTCCAAGTTCCTTCCCTTCTGTCCCTGGAATACACGGTCCATCATCTTCTGGTATGTAGCCCCTGCATTTTTTAACCCAAAAGGCATCATCTTGTAGCAGTAGCACCCATCCCCTGTAATGAACGAGACATATTTTATGTCAGGAGGGTGCATCCTGATTTGATGATAACCTGAAAAAGCATCCAAAAAACTCATTACAGAAAAACCAACGTGTACAACCCCGTATTCGCGGGGTAAGGTCCCTTCGGCAGGCGCAGAGCCAGTTTTAAGCTTTTAAGCTTTTTGGATATTTTGGACTCTTGGTGGCCAATTTTGGCTCTAGCATGGAAATATACTAGTAGGGGGAGGAAAAATTGGCCTCCCCCCTTTGCCCCCTTCTTCGAGGGGCGAGTGCGGCGAGTAGGCAGGCACCCGTCCCAGCAGGGTAGGCGTGAGGGGAAGCTGCGGGACCGGTCGGAGTCCGGAGGCGCACCCCCTGCCTCGCGGCTAGGCGAGGGCAGGCGGGGCGAGACCGGCCCGGGGCCGGGCTCTCGCCCCTGCCTCGCGGCTAGGCGAGGGCAGGCGGGGCGAGACCGGCCCGGGGCCGGGCTCTCGCCCCTGCCTCGCGGCTAGGCGAGGGCAGGCGGGGCGAGACCGGCCCGGGGCCGGGTTCTCGCCCCTGCCTCGCGGCTAGGCGAGGGCAGGCGGGGCGAGACCGGCCCGGGGCCGAGTTCTCGCCCCTGCCTCGCGGCTAGGCGAGGGCAGGCGGGGCGAGACCGGCCCGGGGCCGGGTTCTCGCCCCTGCCTCGCGGCTAGGCGAGGGCAGGCGGGGCGAGACCGGCCCGGGGCCGGGTTCTCGCCCCTGCCTCGCGGCTAGGCGAGGGCAGGCGGGGCGAGACCGGCCCGGGGCCGGGTTCTCGCCCCTGCCTCGCGGCTAGGCGAGGGCAGGCGGGGCGAGACCGGCCCCGGGCCGGGTTCTCGCCCCTGCCTCGCGGCTAGGCGAGGGCAGGCGGGGCGAGACCGGCCCAGGGCCGAGTTCTCGCCCCTGCCTCGCTGCCGCGCGGCCAGCCCCGGGCGAGACCGCCGGGGGGGTGTGGTTTGGCGTGATCTCATCCTTGGACCATTTTACCCCCGAGGTGGTTTTTCCCTCTTTGCCCCCCGGTGTGGAGGTTTCCTATTGGCTGGAGGCATTTTGGCCCCAGGGGCGTTTTGGTCATTTTACCCCTAAGACTTGGAAAAACTATAAATAGACCCTTAGGGGTGCCTTGGAGAAGGACTTGTCATTCTTTCCTTAGCCACAAATCTCTTTGGCTTTCTTCCTCCAAGGCACCTAGCTCAAGCATTGGCTAGGGAGGGGGAGACCTCAAAGGTCTTCCGGGTGTGAGGTGGGACCTCCACGCTAGAGCCGAGGGTCAGTTCATAGCTTCCTAAGTCTTCGGTCCGTGACGTTCTTCTGAGTGTAGTAGGTGTGAGGTCACCCCTTTCCCCAAGGTTCGAACTCCACGGAAGTCAATTTTGGCTTCGGTCATTTTTGGCTTCAACAGTTTTGGTGCGGTGAGCGTGGAGAGTGACCAACACAGAAGATCTTGGGAGAGTGTCATGGCTGGAGATCAGGGAGGTAGTGATGACCTCGGTGGTTCCCCCAACCCAGGACCCTTTGTAGGAAGGGAGGAGTTCATGGCTTCCATCGAAGGCATCATGGGGATGCTTAGAAGCATTGCCCCTCGGGCTGACAGCTTAACCCCCACCCCCCAGGGACTAGCTCCCAGGGGTCTTGGCGAGCTAACCCAGAGTGGTCTCGGCGAGCTGGCTCCTAGGGGGCAAGGCGAGATCACCCCAGCAGGGGGAGAAGCAAGTGTGCCGGATAGGAGACCTGGGAAGGAAAGGATGGTAGAGGGGGTTGAGCGAGACCTCCCTGGCCGAGAGCTGTTCCCTAGCCCGGCGAGAGCTAGCCCTCCTGGCGAGCAGGTCGCGCGAGTAGAGGTGGCGAGAGCCCCCCTTAGGGGATCACCCTTTAGCGAGTTGATCATCTCAGCTCCCGTTCCCGAGGGGTTCAGAGAGCCAGACATGGTTTACTATACCGGGAAGGATGACCCCGTCCAGCATCTGCAATGGTTCGAGGACGCCGTCTCCATCAGGCCGATGACAGATGCCTTCAAGTGTCGCCTCTTTGCGATCACCTTGAAAGAGAAGGCGAGGGACTGGTTCCATCAACTCCCTCCGAGGTCCATCTTCGGGTTCGAAGACTTGAGCCGGAGCTTTCAGCTTCGCTTCTCCACCTCCAAGAAGAGGAAGAAAGGTCCTGAGTCCCTCTTCCTGATAAAGCAAAGGGCCGAGGAGTCGCTGGCCCACTACGTTGACAGGTTCCAGGAGGAGGTCCTTGACATCCAAGAGGTGCCAGGGTATGCCCTCCAGATGGCGTTCACGGTAGGATTGCGCGAAGGGTTCTTCAAGATGAGCTTGACTCGGAAGGCCCCCCTTTCCTTCGAGGAGCTGATGGAAAGGGCGGCAGAGGAGATAGCCATGGAGGCAGCTAACCCGGCCTTTGTAAAGAAGTTGGCAAAGTTGACAGAGGTGGAGTCAAAGGAGCAGGGTGGCTCAAGGCATCATGAAGGGAGAAGGAGAGAGGAGCATAGAGCTCAAGGGTTCCAGAGACAGGAGGGTCCGGAGCCAGGCTGGAGGCAGCAGGGAGGACCTGCCCATGGTCCAGGAAGGGCTCTCATCCAGGATGGAGGGAACCATCATGGGGGCCAAGGGAGGTTCAACTTCCAGAGGCAAGCCCCAAGACAACTCCTGCCCCCACCCCAGCAAGCGATGGCGATTGGCCGAAGGGATAGGAGGAATCGCAAGGGGAGAGGGGGAGGCAGGGTAGAGTTGCCGTACTGTGACTTCCACCAGTTAGAAGGTCACGCCACGGCTACCTGCCCTGAGTTCCTAGAAGTGAGAGGGGCGAGAGCTCCAGCCCAGCAGCAGCCGGAGCGGATTGAAGCTCTACCCCAAGGAGGGGGTGATGATGTGTGTGAGGACCGGGTCGATGTAGGACCCCGAGGTGGTATAGCTGTGATCCACGGGGGAGTGGGGATCGAAGCCGCTCGGAAGGCAAGTCTTCATGTGATGTATCGGCGGAGCGTTGCCTCGACATCCCAGACCCCTCCCCCAGAGGAAAGGGTCACCTTCTCATCAAAGGATATGCCAGAGCATGAGGATCCCTTCTGCGACGCCCTGGTCATCCAAGCAGCCGTCGAAGGCTTCACCGTCTCCCGGATTTTGATTGATAACGGAAGCTCGGTCAACGTCATTTTCAAGAAGGCGTTCGAGGGGATGAAGGTGGAGCCAAGGAGGATAGTGGCGTCGGATGGACCTCTGTTCGGATTCTCAGGGGAGAGAAAGGAGGTGGAAGGTGGAGTCGGACTCCAGGTGAAGTTGGGAGGGACCTCAAGGAACTGCAGGTTCGTCATTGTTGACGCTCCAAGCAGCTATAATGCCATCTTCGGAAGGCCCCTCATCAGCGCCTTCCGGTGCGTGCCCTCATCCTTCCACCAATGTCTCAAGTTCAACTCAGATGGGATCCAGGTCAGGATCAAGGGAGACTCCAGGATGGCGAGGCAGTGCTACGTCACGGCAGTCAACACCATCTCTTGGTTGGCTAAGGCAGAGGAGATGGAGAAGATCATGGAGAGCCTGAGCAGGGTTGAGGTGGCCAGTGGGATGGAACCTGATGACAACCACTAGGCCCAGGCCCCCTGAAGAAGCCTCGCCTCGGCAGAGTCATGTATCTTTTTTTTTATGTTTAAGTTATTGTAAGGAGTCTAGCCCCCGACCAGTAGAGTCGAGGGGGTCATGTAACCGATCTTCTTTCCCCCGTTAGAGGATGTTGGAATTGGAAAAGCTTAGGTGACATGCCCAACTCCCAACCCCCGAGAGGATCTCCTCATACCAGGCTCACACTAGCTGGCAGGGTCGAGAGTGCTTCAGGGGGTGGCTCATTTTTCCTTAGCTCCGAGATGATTCCGCTGCCAGGCTCTCACTAGCTGGTGGGTTCAGGTTGATCTCTCGTGGGAGCCAAGTCCCTTAGCTCCGAGATGATTCCGCTGCCAGGCTCTCACTAGCTGGTGGGTTCAGGTTGATCTCTCGTGGGAGCCAAGTCCTTTTAGCTCCGAGATGATTCCGCTGCCAGGCTCTCACTAGCTGGTGGGTTCAGGTTGATCTCTCGTGGGAGCCAAGTCCCTTAGCTCCGAGATGATTCCGCTGCCAGGCTCTCACTAGCTGGTGGGTTCAGGTTGATCTCTCGTGGGAGCCAAGTCCCTTAGCTCCGAGATGATTCCGCTGCCAGGCTCTCACTAGCTGGTGGGTTCAGGTTGATCTCTCGTGGGAGCCAAGTCCCTTAGCTCCGAGATGATTCCGCTGCCAGGCTCTCACTAGCTGGTGGGTTCAGGTTGATCTCTCGTGGGAGCCAAGTCCCTTAGCTCCGAGATGATTCCGCTGCCAGGCTCTCACTAGCTGGTGGGTTCAGGTTGATCTCTCGTGGGAGCCAAGTCCTTTTACTCCGAGACGATTCCGCTGCTAGGCTCTCACTAGCTGGTGGGTTCAGGTTGATCTCTCGTGGGAGCCAAGTCCTTTTAGCTCCGAGAGGATTCCGCTGCCAGGCTCTCACTAGCTGGTGGGTTCAGGTTGATCTCTCGTGGGAGCCAAGTCCCTTAGCTCCGAGATGATTCCGCTGCCAGGCTCTCACTAGCTGGTGGGTTCAGGTTGATCTCTCGTGGGAGCCAAGTCCTTTTAGCTCCGAGATGATTCCGCTGCCAGGCTCTCACTAGCTGGTGGGTTCAGGTTGATCTCTCGTGGGAGCCAAGTCCCTTAGCTCCAAGATGATTCCGCTGCCAGGCTCTCACTAGCTGGTGGGTTCAGGTTGATCTCTCGTGGGAGCCAAGTCCTTTTACTCCGAGACGATTCCGCTGCCAGGCTCTCACTAGCTGGTGGGTTCAGGTTGATCTCTCGTGGAGGTTGTCTTTTTACCCTGAGGGGGTCTCGCCACCCAGGCTCTCATCAGCTGGCACGGTAGGTTGACCCCCCCAGGAGGTTAGATCCTTTTTACCCTGAGGGGGTCTCGCCACCCAGGCTCTCATCAGCTGGCATGGTAGGTTGCCCCCCCCAGGGGGTTAAGCATTTTTTACCCCGAGGGGGTCTCGCCACCCAGGCTCTCATCAGCTGGCATGGCAGGTTGGCCCCTCGGAAGAGGCCTCATAATCTTTCGACACCGCGAGACCCCGCTACACTCAGCGAATACGTTGGGTTGGACGTTTCTTTCCGAGCTTGTGCCAACCTCGAAAAGAGCGGGGATTGTGTACAACCCCGTATTCGCGGGGTAAGGTCCCTTCGGCAGGCGCAGAGCCAGTTTTAAGCTTTTAAGCTTTTTGGATATTTTGGACTCTTGGTGGCCAATTTTGGCTCTAGCATGGAAATATACTAGTAGGGGGAGGAAAAATTGGCCTCCCCCCTTTGCCCCCTTCTTCGAGGGGCGAGTGCGGCGAGTAGGCAGGCACCCGTCCCAGCAGGGTAGGCGTGAGGGGAAGCTGCGGGACCGGTCGGAGTCCGGAGGCGCACCCCCTGCCTCGCGGCTAGGCGAGGGCAGGCGGGGCGAGACCGGCCCAGGGCCGGGCTCTCGCCCCTGCCTCGCGGCTAGGCGAGGGCAGGCGGGGCGAGACCGGCCCGGGGCCGGGCTCTCGCCCCTGCCTCGCGGCTAGGCGAGGGCAGGCGGGGCGAGACCGGCCCGGGGCCGGGTTCTCGCCCCTGCCTCGCGGCTAGGCGAGGGCAGGCGGGGCGAGACCGGCCCGGGGCCGAGTTCTCGCCCCTGCCTCGCGGCTAGGCGAGGGCAGGCGGGGCGAGACCGGCCCGGGGCCGGGTTCTCGCCCCTGCCTCGCGGCTAGGCGAGGGCAGGCGGGGCGAGACCGGCCCGGGGCCGGGTTCTCGCCCCTGCCTCGCGGCTAGGCGAGGGCAGGCGGGGCGAGACCGGCCCGGGGCCGGGTTCTCGCCCCTGCCTCGCGGCTAGGCGAGGGCAGGCGGGGCGAGACCGGCCCGGGGCCGGGTTCTCGCCCCTGCCTCGCGGCTAGGCGAGGGCAGGCGGGGCGAGACCGGCCCAGGGCCGAGTTCTCGCCCCTGCCTCGCTGCCGCGCGGCCAGCCCCGGGCGAGACCGCCGGGGGGGGGTGTGGTTTGGCGTGATCTCATCCTTGGACCATTTTACCCCCGAGGTGGTTTTTCCCTCTTTGCCCCCCGGTGTGGAGGTTTCCTATTGGCTGGAGGCATTTTGGCCCCAGGGGCGTTTTGGTCATTTTACCCCTAAGACTTGGAAAAACTATAAATAGACCCTTAGGGGTGCCTTGGAGAAGGACTTGTCATTCTTTCCTTAGCCACAAATCTCTTTGGCTTTCTTCCTCCAAGGCACCTAGCTCAAGCATTGGCTAGGGAGGGGGAGACCTCAAAGGTCTTCCGGGTGTGAGGTGGGACCTCCACGCTAGAGCCGAGGGTCAGTTCATAGCTTCCTAAGTCTTCGGTCCGTGACGTTCTTCTGAGTGTAGTAGGTGTGAGGTCACCCCTTTCCCCAAGGGTCGAACTCCACGGAAGTCAATTTTGGCTTCGGTCATTTTTGGCTTCAACACAACGGCTGAATCTACCAGCGCGTCGATTCTAGGCAAGGGGTAACAATCCTTAGGGCATGATTTATTAAGCAGTGAAAAATCTACACACATCCTCCACCGGCCGTCCCCTTTTTTCACCATTACAACATTTGAGACCCAGCCGGGGTATTGAATTTCGGAAACAAAGCCGGCCCTAAGGAGCTTGGAGACTTCCTCCCTGATGGGTTCGGCCAGTTTGTCCGTGACGGACCTTCTCTTCTGCTGGATGGGGCGAGCCTCCGGGTGTAGATTGAGGCGGTGGCAGATGACGTCGGCATCAATCCCAGGCATCTCCGCTGCGCTCCAGGCGAAGATATCCACATTCTTTTGGATGCACTCCAGCATCCTGCCTTGATCTTCAGGGGTCAGCCCCCCGCTGATGCGGACCTTCTCCACCCTGCCACCCTGGGTGAGGACTTCCATCTTTACGACCTCCTCGGCGGCCTCCAACCGGGACTGCTCCTCCCACTCTGCGGCGTCCTCCCCTCTTGGCGTAAGGATCTCCCCTTCCCCTGGGATTATCGCCCCAACTGACCCTTCTGGGAGCATCCCCTCGCGTGCTTCTCCTTCCATTCCTCCTTCCTCCCCGCCTTCTTCTCCGGCCTCCTGCCCTTCCATCTCCTCCATCCTTCTCCCCATCCCCTCGGCCTCCTCCTGCCAAGAAATTGAATTCACCGTGGTTACGTAGCATTCCCGAGCTGCTTTGGGGTCACCGCGAACCCGGACCTGGATCCCGTCCACATTAAACTTAAGGCATTGATGGAAGGAGGAGGGGACGCATCAGAAGGCGCTGATGAGGGGTCTCCCAAAAATAGCGTTGTAGCTGCTGGGGGCCTCCACTATGACGAACCGACAGTTCCGGGACTGTCCCCCCAAGCTGACATGGAGCCCCACTCCCCCCTCTACTTCTTTCCTCTCCCCTGAAAAACCGAAGAGGGGCCCATCGGAGGCCAGCACCCTCTTGGCCTCTACTTGCATGGCATCGAAAGGCTTCTTGAAGATGATATTGACTGAGCTCACATTGTCAATGAGGATCCGGGAGACTGTGAAATTTTCGATGGCTGTCTGGATGACCAGCGCATCGCAGAAGGGGTCATCGTGACCCGGCATATCCTCCCTTGAGAAGGTGATCCTCTCTTCCGGGGGTGGAGTCTGAGATGTGGAGCCGATGCTCCTTCGGTACATGGTGTGGAGGCTTGCTTTCCGGGAAGCCTCGACTCCCACCCCCCATGGATCACTCCGATCCCCCCTCGGGTCCCCACATCGGCCCGATCTTCGCAACGATCCCCCTCCACCTGAGGCCGGACTTCCTCAATCCGCACCTCCTGATGATTCCGCAGCTGTCGCTGCTGCTCCCTGTTCTCCCGCACCTCGAGGAACTCCGGACACGTGACCGTCGTGTGCCCCTCTTCTTGATGGTAGTCGCAATAGGGCAGGTCTATCCTGACCTCCCTCCTCCTCCTCGGTTGCCCTCTCCTTCGCCCCCCCAGGGCGATAGCCATGGCCTCCTCCTGGTCGGGAAGAGGCGGTCTCTGGCCCTGCCTCCCTCCCTGGGGGTAAAACTGGCCACGCCCACCTTGGCGATTGTCTCCCCCCTGATAGCCCCTCCGTGGCCCTTGATCCTGCCACTCCGGCCTCCAACCCAATCGGTTGTTCGGCTCCTGACGCCCCCACCTATGCTGTTGCGGCTGCTGTTCTCTCTGTCTGGGCTCGACCCTTCTCTCCTCCTGGGCCCGACCTCCCTTTGGCTTCTCCTCCTCCACGGCCCACCTAGCCAACCTCCGAGCGAACTCTGGATGTGCCGCCTCCATGTCGGCCTCCCTTGCCGCCCTCTCCAAGAGTGCTTCGAAAGACACCGGAGGCGTCCTCTTCAACTCCATGGCGAAGAACCCGGGCTGGAGACCCAGGGTGAAGGCCACCATCATGGTGTGCCCTGGCATCTCTTGTACCTGGGACAGTTCTTCCTGGAACCTGTCCAGGTAACTTCCCAGGGTCTCCCCTACTTTCTGCTTGACACGGAACAGGGACTCGACCTCCCTCTTCCTCTTCTTTGAGGTGGTGAATCTCAACATGAATCCTCTGCGCAAATCCTCGAAGCAGTAGATGGAACCGGCCGGGAGCTGATGAAACCACTCCCTCGCTTTTTCCCTGAGGGTGATGGCGAAGAGCCTACACTTGAAACCATCCGACATCTGTCGGATTGACACCACGTCTTCGAACCACTGGACGTGCTGGGTCGGATCTCCCTTTCCTGAGTAGTAGGACATCTCCGGCTCTCGGAATCCTTCTGGAACCGGGGCTGACGAGACGAACTCGCTGAAGGGGCTCCCTCCTTCAGCTGGGCGAGTTGGGAACTCCCTCCCCGCTGTCTCGCCGAACAGGTACTCGCCCGCCGAGCCCGGAAAGAGGACTCGCCCCCTCGGCTCGCGCTCCCCCTCGCTCGCGACCTCCTTCCCTGCGCGCCTGAGGGGCGCATCGTTGCCTAACGCTGGATCGGCGACCACCGGAACCGCTGGCGTCGTACTCTCGGCTCGCATGCCGAGTTCGACCCTAACTAGCCCGAGCACTTCCTCCCTGAGCTCCGCGGATATCCCCGCCATCGCGGGAGGGGGAGGGAGTGGCGAGTCCCCCCTTCCTGAACCTTGCCCCTCGTCTCTTGCCATTAGTCCTGTGGAAGATTTTCGGTGCTGACCACGCTCCACGCTCACCGCACCAAAGTGTTGAAACCGAAAAATCAGTCCCTGTGGAGTCCGACCCTTGCGGAAGGGGTGATCGCACACTTACTTCTCTACTCACAAGCCCAAGGGCCAAGGGAGAGGGACCGGGAACAGACCCAAGGTTTCAGCACGGAGGTCCCACCACACACCCGGAAGATCTTAGAGCGCTTCCCCTCCTTAGCCAAGTGCTGAAGCTAAGGTACCTCAGAAAGCGCTAGAAGACCGGGCACAAGAAAGCGTGTCTTCTGAGGTACCCCTTGGGTCCTATTTATAGGAATAGTTGGGCTGCTAATAACTAGGCGTCACTGTTTTCGAGGACTATAGGCAATCCAAGGAGGGTAACATGGTAAAAACACCCCCACAACTGAAAGATGAGCCGGCCCTGAGAAGAGCTCACTGAGTGGGGGCGGCGAGTACGGGCGCGAGAAGGCTCCTACTGCGCCGAGGCGAGGGGCGGCGGTTGAACTCGCCCCTCGCAGCGCCGTGGTCCTGACTCGCGCCGTGGACTGGACTCGCCTCGCCTCGAGCCTGGGAAGGTCGGGCCTGAATCCCTTGCTCGCTGGTGACGGTCGCGTCGGTACTCGCCGAACAGGTATCGGACGAGCGCGTACTCGGCCGGGCTCACAACGAACGACATCCTCTCGTCGGGCTCAGCTCCACGATCTTCGAGCTCGGCCCGACGATTGCCGAGCACGTACTCGGCATGCTCGTACTCGGCATACCCTACTGGACTCACCTGAGGCTCGGGGGGCGGTCTGGGCCGGCCGGATCGGCTCCTGTTAGCCCACTCGCTGGATACGGGGTTGTACAATATGCGCCTCCAAAAGGTATACATGTCGTCAGCCGTCGTTTCGTCCGTATCGACCATATCCCTAAAAACAACCGGAATACGCCTTAAATAGGCTACAGCAAAATTTGATCGTCGAACGCCGAACGACGTTCGTCGATCGTCGAATGCCGAACGACGTTCGTCGATCGTCGAACGACGAACGCCCGCGTTCGACGATCGTCGAACGCAAGGCCGCGCTCGACGATCGTCGAACGCAAGGCCGCGCTCGACGATCGTCGAACGCAAGGCCGCGCTCGACGATCGTCGAACGCAGTTCGACGATTGGAAAAACATTCCCAAAAATTTGGGCCGGGGGCGTTGCCCCCGCACCCCCACCGGGGACGCTGTCCCCTGGATCCCTGCCCACTGTCCGGTCAGCGGGACCTCCGCCGGGGGCGGCTTCCCCCGGACCCCCGCTGTCGCCGGCGCCAGATATGTCGGAGGGGGATCACACTTCGATTACTCTAAGCTCACGTGGGCTAATCCGGTGTGAGAAACAAGAGGACCGGAAGTGTTCCACAACCCCAACAGAATTCTATAATTAGAATTATTTTAAAATGAATAAAAGAATTTGATAAATTATATTTTAAAAAACAGCCAGTATTTGCATAATTGCATCATTAATGCTTCTACAAAGGCGATTTTTTCCCGTGTAGATAAAAAAATAACTATTTAATAATAATAATAATAACGACAAGAACTGACGGGGAGATACAACTCGACATAATTGTTGGTTAGCGACTTGTCTTGGAACAAAATTGGTTGGCATGTGATTATAGCAATTCAAATCAACCTTTAATTGGGTCGGCTTTAACTTGTTCTCCTTGTGAATTTTCGCTTAGAAAGATATTATTTAGGATCCGGATCCCCTGGAGTTTCTATTTGAATTCCAGGCGGTGGAGTTGCGATTTTGCGAATAAATGGGGCGGAATCAGAAAAATTGGTTAACATGAAAGTTGTGGATATCCCCGAGACGAATAACTTTAATGTTGAACACTTTTTGATTTGAAGTCGTTTAGACCCCCAATTTGAGCCCCGAAAAAATTCTGTTCGAAAATAATTAATTTATCCACAGCTTTTAAAAAAAAAATTTATAGAATTATTATATTCTAACCAAATCCCCAAATTAAATTTTCAATCATTTAATTGAATGAAGTATTCTCTATTCCCAAATTAAATTTCAAGCCAATAATTTAAGAAATAAAAAAAGTTATGGAATCTTTCGATTTTTTTCTATTGATGCCCCGCTTGCTCCCGCCGTTGGATCCGCGAGCCAACGTTCTCCTCTAGTGGTTCTGATCCAGCGATATAACTTCCTAACATCCTTGCTCCCCACGTATCGATCCAACCCCGATGTTTTCACTCCCCACACAGACATCCCCATATTCTGACAAGCCGCCGCTGAACTTCGACGCCGGCCGCCTATAAAGATAGATGCATTTGCTAAATCATCACCCGGGAAGGATTTAGCTAGCCACCACTGCTATTTTACCTGATGTTTCGGTTAGCCCGCCTCAAAACTCGTTGAATTCGACGCTATGGTCGCTATAGTTTCCACCCCCTCTAATCCATCCTTGAGACTTCCAGCCCAATGTGGTGCCAACGATGCCTCGACCATCATCGATGGAAACCTCCAAAGCTTTTGGTCAGTAAATCCCTAATTATAAGTCAGAAATTTTACCATATTTTTTATCTTTGCAATCTTCGTTTGTTTGCGTATTAGTTGCTTTTGGTCCGTAAATTTCACGGGCGGCCTAGGTCTCGCCCGGCCACGGATGGCCTAGGCCTCACCCGGCCCTGCAAGGGCGGCCGACCAGTGGGGCCTGGCCTGGCCCCATAAGAGCCGATAGCCCGTAGAACATAGGGGCGGATCCAAGAAGTTTAACTTGGGGGGGGGGCAATCAAAAGGCGATTTTTTATGATCAATGTCTGTACCAAAATTTGCACATGTGCAAATTGATAGTATCGCTCGAAGCATCCAGATGGAGATCAAAGTGGAATCACCTACCCGTTGCCCCTAGGTGGGTATAAATAGGGAAACCCTTAGGAGTTACTATGGGTATCAGATATCCGTGTACCCGAACCGACCCGTTAAGCCTCCGAACCCGATATTTGTCCAAATATACATTAACAAATTCCTCATATATTTGTGACAAATAACGTGTACGTCTCGGAGTGCAGAAAGTAGAGAGTACTAAAAGAAAAATATTTTCAACTTTACACATTTTCATAAGAGTTAGCACAGTTAAACATAAGTAAGAGTTTACCAAAACAGTAACAAAAAAACATCCAAACAAACAGTGCTACTCATGAATAAATAAGTCTGAAAATAAAATAATAGTAGATCAAAACATATAGCAATTCTACTCAGAGAGTAGATCATCATCATTCATATCAAAGTCTACTTTCTCTCCTCCATCTTCATCAGTGTCTGCAATGAATTTCATGAATTAGACTCTATGAATTCGTAAATATATGCAGTGACGTATCAAAGTAAACTAGCTCTACCTAAATGTGCTTAGTACTTGTAGCAATAGTGAAGTAACATTGTCAGCATCTCTATCCAGTCTCAGTAGGACCAATCAAGTTATGATTTTAATAAATCACACATTGTTATCTTACTCATTAGTGACCACTATATACCTTATCATATGACTTGGCACACCGTCATTTGCAACATTATCAAATGTGGAATAATGTGCTATGATTAATAATGTTAGATTAACTCGTACAACGACTTTCTATTCCCAGTTGAATAATTCTCAAATCAACTTACAATGAGAAAGATGTTAAGTCATTAAATGTAGAATGAATAGCATCCAATCATCTTGGGTTTTCATCAAGAAATTATTTGGGGTTTTTCAGTCTGTTATTAAATGCTTGAATATTGTAGCTATAAGCTCTTTCCATTAAAACATAAACATAAGAGAAGCGTTTCATATTTACATGAACTTTAATCACGTCTCCTCTGATGTTTTGACTGTGAGAGTTCTATTTAATCCTTTTGTCAAGGCGTCTGCAACATTATCTTTCGATCTCACATCAACGAGGTTCACAATCCCTTGACTCGTAAGGGAGGTCAACCAGACTTGTTCCATCCGTAATTGCCTTCTTTTGCTATTGAACAAAGCGTTCGTATCAATCATTTTAGTAGTCTGATTGTCGTAGTAAACTGCAAAAGAACTCAATTTCAGGCTCGATAGTAGAATGCCCATCACCAAATCTCTTATCCACTCTGCTTCTTCTCCCGCTGAAGCTAGAGTGTAGAGTTCGGATTTCATAAAAGATAGTGCAATACATGATTGTTTCTTAGACTTCCAAGCTAAAACTACTCCTCCTTGTGTCCCCTAGTGGATTTGCTGTCATTTAATTCTGAGCGTCATGATTCATCAGAATATCCTTCTAGGACTGAAGGATGACCATGATAACATAAAACATACTTTTGGGTGTGCTTTAGGTATCGCATTAGCCTATCGAGGGCATCTCAATGGTCTTGGCTAGAATTACTAGTGAATCTACTTAACATGCCGACCGTAAAGGCTATGTCAGGTCTTGTGCAGATCATAACATACATGAGACTACCAATCAGTTTAGCGTAATCTAACTGTCTAACTACAACTCCTTCATTGGGTTTTAAACAGTTGTTATAATTGTATGGTGTTTGTAATGCTCTACTTTCACTATATCCCCACGTATCCAACTAGGGCTGAGCATATTATTCGAAACTCGAAAATCGCTCGAAAATCGTTCGAAAATTGAGCCGAATCGGAATCGGTTAAAATTGATTCGACTCAATTTGAGTCGATTCAATTTGACTCGAATCTGATTTCGAGTCGATTTCGAGCCAGCCTTGAATCGCTCGAAATATGATTCGAATCAACTCGAATTAATTAAAAAATATATGTATTTATTAATATATTCTTATTTTAAGATTAAAAATAACAAAATTTAAACATAAATAAAAAGAAAGAAGCCTTTAAGTGTTTCATCTGCTAAATTTATAGGTTGCCCAATTTTATTTTGCGCAAATTAGGAATAAAACGAAATATTACTAAATTTCGAGCCGACTCGATTCGATTTTGAGCCGACTAGGTTCGATTTTGAGCCGACTCTATTCGATTTCGAGCTGGCTCGATTCGATTTCGAGCCGGCTCGGAATCGAGCCATTTCGAGTCGAGCCGACTCGACTCGAAATCAATTTCGATTTCGAGTCGATTTCAAGCCGACTTCGAGTCAAAAATTTCGATTTTGAGCCGAGCCAAAATCGGTCGAACTCGACTCGATATCAGCCCTATATCCAACATGGATTTTATGTAGTGGCTTTGACTTAGGAAAATGTCATTTTTCTCAAAGCTCACTTGCATGCCTAGTATAGTTTCAGCTACACCAAGGTGTTTAATGATAAATTCTTTCATTAGTCCTGACTTAACGTCATCCATTTCGAATTGATCAGAACCAAGGATCAGCATATCATCTACATACAAGTATATCATAGCGACTTTATTTGATCTATGACGTATGTAAAGACATTTATCTGAGAGACTCGCCATGAATCTCATGTTCTTTACACTATAGTCAAACTTCTCATGCCATAATTTTGGTGTTTGTTTTAGTTCGTATAGTGACTTGATTAACTTACATACCTTATTTTCATGACCTTCTACTATGAATCCTTCAGGTTGGCTCATGTATATCTCTTCGTTTAGATCTTCATTCAAAATACAGTCTTAACATCCATTTGATGAACAATAAAGTTCTCAATAGACGCAATAGCAAGTATGATCCTAATGATTGATAAGTGTCTCACTGGTGAATATACATCAAAGATATCCACCCCACTAACTTGTGTGAAACCTTTAGCCACCAGACGTGATTTATGTTTAGCTACGCTACCATCAAAATTGAGTTTTTTTTTCAGAACTCACTTACACCCTATAGTTTTAGCCCTTCTTGGCTTATCAACTAACGTTCAGGTGTTATTCTGAAGTAGAGAGTTCATCTCTTCATATATGACTTCTTGCCAGAGTAGTGAATCCCTTGTTCTCATCACTTTCTTATAGGTAGATGGATCAGCCTCGACATGGTAAGTGATGAAATCACTACTAAAGGTTCTGGGAGTTCTCTCTCTCACTGAAGTCCTTCTAGACTCTAAGCCACTATTATCTACTAGAACTGAATAGGAGGTGCTCGGTACTGATTCAGGATCTTCCTCAATAATAGGTACTTGCATACCTGGGAGTGACAAGTTCTTATATTTAAGAAATTTATCCTTAAAGAACATTACATCCCTAGATTCTATAATGATATTATTAGAAATGTCTAAGAATCTATCTGCAGCACTATCCTCAGCACAAACTAAGTAGACACAAGTGTTGGTCCTAGGTCCAAGCTTAGACCTTATAGGGTCGGAAACCTTAACATAGGCTATACAACCCTAAGTCTTAAGTCTAGTTATTGTCGGGGGTCGATCTCTTAAATCAAAGCTCGTAGGGTGTGACATCTAACTTCGCATGAGAGACTTTATTCATAATGTGATTTGCAGTTAAAACTGCTTCTTCCCAATATGCAGTAGGCATGCCAGTAGTGAGTAGCATAGAATTCAACATCTTTGTTAACGTTCTATTTTTTCTCTCGGCTATACCATTCGATTGGGGTGAGTAAAGAGCAGTGATTTTTGCTATGATTCCTTGAGAGACAAGAAAACACCTGAACTCACTAGACACATATTCTCCTCCTCTATCACATCTAAACCTCTTTATTTTCATGTCTAGTTGGTTTTCTATCCTGATTTTGAAAAGATAGAGCATTTCAAATGTTTCATCTTTAGTTTTAAGAAGGTAAATATGACAGAACCTAGAGCAGTCATCTATGAATGTGATCATATACTTCCTTCCTCCTATAGTGACAAATTTTTTAAAGTCACATATATCAGAATGTATAAGCTCTAGAGGTATTGTGCTCCTAATAACCGCACTAAAAGGTTTTCTAGTGATCTTAGTCTGAGCACATACTTCACATTTCTCTAGTTGAGTTTTTGTGCTAATGTGATCTGGTGTGTTCTAGCTATTTGGAACATTTTCCTAGTTCACGTGTCCTAGTCTCTCATGTAGAGTCTTAGGGCTAACTAAGATTGTTTGAACTTGTTGAACTAACTCATTTGCTAGACTTAGTCGGTACATCCTATTTTTGACATATGCAGATCAAAAATAGTGAGAGTTAACCGCACTATGTTGTGCTCCTAATAACCGCACTAAAAGGTTTTCTAGTGATCTTAGTCTGAACACATACTTCACATTTCTCTGGTTGAATTTTAGTGTCTAATGTGATCTGGTGAGTTCTAGTTATTTGGAATATTTTTCTAGCTCACGTGTCCTTGTCTCTCATGTAGAGTCTTAGAGCTAACGAAGATTGTTTGAACTTGTTGAACTAACTCGTTTGCTAAACTTAGTCGGTACATCCTATTTTGGATGTATGCACATCCAAAATAGTGAGAGTTAACTGACAGTGTTATTCTACCGCTACAGAAAATAAAAGACATACCAGCATCATACAAAAAACTTATAGACACTAAATTAGAAGCTAATGAAAGAATGAATTTAACGTTCTTTAAAGTTAAAGTCTTACCTAAGGATAACAGCAGAGTTGTGTTCCCCACCTTCAGCACGTCAACTGTCTCGCCATTCGCCGCCGTCACAGACTCTCTTGCAGTAGTGAGGCCTTTTATCAGATTAGGATTGTTGCAACGTGGCACATTACCCTCGAATCCAGATACCACTCAATGATGGTCTTCGCATTTCCGACCATAGCAACAAAATTGGATGACTCAGTAAGGCTAACCATATTGGCCTGGTTGTCTTCTTGTGGTGCTCTGTTCCTTTCCCTTTTATGGAGTCTACAATTAGATGCACTGTGTCCCCACTTGTTGCAGTTGAAACACTTGTACATAAACTTTTTAATCTTTTTATTAGGGCCTATAACCTGGGACGCTTTGTTCTTTTCAGGATGGGACACGCGTTTAGAGCTAGTAATCATAACCGCAGCTTTTTTGCATGCTAACAACTTCTAACGCGTGTCTGGTCCTATTTTCATCCTCAATGCGTATGAAGCGCTTGAGGTCAGTCAGACTAATCTGCATCTTCTTGCAGTACATTTCAGTTTTGAAATTATACTAAGTGGAAGACAATTTATACACAATCGTGCCCGCAACAAAATTATCTAGCAAAATAATATTTTCACTGCGCAAAGATTCAACTAAGTTTTAAACTTCTAACGCGTGCCTGGTCCTATCTTCATCCTCAATGCGTATGAAGTGCTTGAGGTCAGTCAGACTAACCTGCATCTTCTTGCAGTACATTTCAGTTTTGAAATTATACCACGTGGAAGACAATTTATACACAATTGTGCCCGCAACAAAATTATCTAGCAAAATAATATTTTCACTGTGCAAAGATCCAACTAAGTTTTCAAATTCCGATACCTGTGGGAGAATGACTTTCTCCTCGTAGAACATGAAAGAATGAAACTTGTCCACCAGCTATGCTTTTGAGAGGTCCTCCTCCTGCCTAAAGTGCTCCTTCAGTGTCTCCCAGATCTCCTTGGCATTCTTCATCTTTAGGTACGTCTTAGTCAGGCTGGAGGACAGACAGTTCAGCAAATAATCTCTATAGAAGTCCTCGTCAGCGATCCATTGTGCCTCATCGTCAGTCCCCATAACGTCAGCACGATCAGACTGAACTGTGTAGAACACGTTCAGGTACTTCATCCCAAACAGAGTATTCAGCTTCCAATCGTTGAACTCGGTCACCGTAAATTTCTCCAGTTTTATCATCAGAATGGAAGAGGAAAAATTATTCCCTTCCGTCATTGTGATAGCGGTGACGGGAGCAAGAATGCACAACACATAACGTCGCCCTTTGAGGCTCTTGAAGAAGTTACAAGAACAATAACAATTTCCCAATGTCACAGATCTCCAATGGTAGAGTGGCTAACAGAGATCTTCCTCCAAGACAATAGACAAAACATGATGAGTTCTGCCTTCTCCTACAGATGAAACCACAGAAGAACAAGAGGCACTTCACGAGCTGTGATCTATTCCGGCGATGTCTAATAGGTAGAAATGATGACAGATCGGCGATGTCCGAGAAAATAGATGTCTCCCTTCCTGTATAGATCACGGGACAAGGTAGCGGCTGCTCTGCTTCCCGTCAACAATGATGAACAGGACTGTGGCGGCGGCTTCTCGAAAATAGGGTGACAGGAAAACAAAACCCGGCCGACACCAACCCTGTGCTTTTCCTTCTCTTTCAATCGAACCCAGCAGCAGAACTCATTTCTTCTTTCCGATTCGATTACCGACAACCACGATCAGAGGGAAAAAAACCGAGAGCTTGATTCAAGAGGCGGTTACGGGATGCTTGTTCCTCCTCCGGGGGTACAGAGCACATGAGCGATAAAAAATGACGAAGTCGCTGATCTTATGAGCAGTGACGAAGATGAACTGGGTAGAGTTTCTTCTGTTTCCCCAAGCGGCGAGATTCCTCCTTCTCGATCATGAAGGAAATCGGCGGAGGCGGAGGCAGAAGTTTCACGCGAGACTGTGACGAGTTGAGATATCTCTTATCCCGATTCTAACAAGCAGCGACGCCGGATATCGCTTCTTCTCCTTCACGAAAGGCAGCGAAATCGGGACAGGAGTGGAAGCGGTTACGAGCGACATGGGTGGTTACTTCGAGAATGATAGTGTCGCTCGAAGCATCCAGATGGAGATCAAAGTGGAATCATCGACCTGTTACCCCTAGGTGGGTATAAATAGGCAAACCCTTAGGAGTTACTACGGGTATCGGATATCCGTGTACCCGAACCGACCCGTTAAGCCTCCAAACCCGATATTTGTCCAAATATACATTAACAGAAATATCATAATTGGGGCACAAAAAATTTGTTTCGTATTGCAACTTATATATTTAGAGACATATAGACTCAATCTTTAATCAACTTTCAGAACAAATAGAATGTTGCATGATACTGACATCTTTGTTGCAGTATATATAATATTAACTTTTCAATAATTTGAGATGTGACAATATAAAGAGTATCAACAATTCCAATTTGATTTGTCTGTTTAGGTGTTCAGATTAAATGTTTGTGTGATAAAGTAAATAAATCTAAGAAAAAAATATGTTGGTTGCAATGAAAATGTTTAAGATGACCTTCTTACTACAAAATATGAGTTGCAATAAAAGTGTAAAGTATTATAATCCGTATTTAAACATTTGACTGACCGCATTGTCGTCATCATTTGTCAACACCCCTAAGAGCATATGAAAGTTTCTCCTCAATGTAAGAGAACTTCGTATTAAAATGAACTCAAAAGAATATATGTACGCATGCTCCTATAATCCTACTGTTGATAATGAGAATTTCAACAAGAGAAGCCCAAACCATTCAAGAAGTTTAAGAAACACATATTTAAAACTAATTAGCTTTGATCTCGTATACTCTTGAGGTATAATAAAAGAGACACTAGTAAAATAAGCAAGAATATAAGAGTTAAGTAAAGAAAATGTCGCGTTATATCATAATGCAGGTGATGAAAATATTTTTTTAGAGATTTCAAAGAAGCTATGATTAAAGACGAAGGTGGATTTGACAGGGTCAAAATTGGTTGAAGCTATCTCAACTAGATTTATATATGTTATTTCCATAAAAATTAATTAAATAAGTTAGCTCTCATGTCAATTTTCTTCTCTTCCAACAAAAAAAATTAAATGTCTCCACCTTTCTGGACCATTTTCTCCCTCATTTGGACGCTGTTTTTAACCTATTTATAGTCAAAATTTATTGTCTTGACGAGAGAAACTCAAATTCATAATCTATTTTACCAAAATTCTTGAGGGGGGGGGGGCGTAAATCAGCCCCTACTAGAATGACTAGCGCACGGGCAGCCTTGGACTCGGCCAGCCCCGCAAGGGTTTACCGCCCACAGGTTGCCTGATGCATGAGCGGCCTCGGCCTCGGCCGGCCCAGCTAGGACAGACCACTCTTAAGACGTCTGACGCACGGGAGGCCTTGGCCGCGGCCGGCCTCGCAAGGACTGGACTCCCCTTGGCCGCCCGGCCCAAGGCAGCCTCAGTCGCGACCGTCCTCGCAAGGGCTGGCCGCCCTATGGCCGCCTGGTCTAAGGGAGACCTCAGCCGCATCCGGCATTACAAGGGTCGGCCACGTTCGGCCTCGCAAGGGTCGGCCTCCTAGCCCAAGGGGCGGTCTCTGTCGCGTCCGACCACACAAGGGTCGACGGTTGGCCCCGCCAAGGCTTCCCCCACTTGTCCGCTTGGCGTGAGGGAGTGGGGCGGTCGCGGCCTTGCCCAGCCGCAAGACTCATCAAACCGCCTAATTTCCCGTGAGGTCTTTTTCTCGGCCAAAGGGCAGGGTCGTCATTTCCCTAAAAATGGCAATCTGTGTGCTCAAATCCGGACGCTCATATTCGTCCGTCCGGTAGTTATCTGGCAAAATTACAGGACCGTCCTTTTAAAAATCTATAAATAGCCCCTTCTCTATTTCATATGGATCCTTTTCCGGACTTTGAACTTTCTCTCTCTTCTTTTTGCTTCTCTCTCTATATTCTCTTTTCCTCTCTGCAGGATCCCCACTGAGTAGCTTTAAATAAAAGTTACACAAGTAAACATACGTATAAAAGCGAGGATCTTAACTCCACAACTAGAATGATAGCGATATGTTAAATCATATGTAGCCAAATTAAATTCTCGAGACTTACGATCACATCTCTCGCATATAGATCACAGTAAAAAGCACAAGATGGTAATCTCTTATCGTCATCACTAAAGAAGAGAATATAATTTAAGATAAAAACTAATAAAATTCATTTGCTCATGAAAGCATATAGGCAATCTTCAGAAAATTCATAACATACAAAACTCATTAGAGGATTAGTTTCTCATAGTCGGAAATATATGATTTTGCAATAGGAATTGAACAGCCATGGTAACAAAAAGAATTATGATACGCAAGCCAAAGAGTCGCCGAGATAGCCTATAGAATTCCATTGCCCAAGCCACTATACTTCGCCTTCGATTCTCTCCTCTCCTTCCCTGCTTCTATATATAGTAATTTGTCTCATAAAGACCCTTTAATTTGATGAAGAATTGCCTCCTTTCAATCTTGTAATAGCCATCAATTTGAATTCAAAATTTCAGATTTCCGTCAGCATTTGTTGTAGCAATTTTGTCTTAAAAGAGCCTTTAATTCACTGAAGAAACGCCTCCTTTCGGTTTTGTAACCGTCGCCAATTTAAATATCAAAATTTTAGATTTCTGTCAGCAATTTGTTGCAACAACTCTGTCTCTGAAAAAATAGAAATAATTAAGTAATAAATAATCTGTTCATAACAACTTTGTCTCTGGATAAATGGACATAACTTGACAGTAACCGACTTGTTGCAACAATATTTCTGAGTACTGGAGTTGATTATATTTTATTCTTCCAACTTGATTCATTTTTTATATTTTTTTCAAAGAAAAATCATAATCTCATGTTTAAAGCCTGAATTATATCAGAATATAATTAAAACCTTATTTCACTTGATTTCATGATGATTTACTACTTAAATTGGATGAAAGCTTGTAAATAAAATGATTAAATAACTTCTATTTGAGAAGTTATCACACGTGTCCTAGTCTTTCATGTTGAGTTTTAGGGCTAACTAAGATTGTTTGAACTTGTTGAACTAACTCGTTTGCTAGACTTAGTCGGTACTTCCTATTTTGGACGTATGCACATCTAAAATAGTGAGAGTTAATTGACAGTGTTACTCTACTGCTATAGAAAGTAAAAGACATACCAACATCATACAACAAACTTATAGACACTAAATTAGCAGCTAATGAAGGAATGAATTTAATATTCTTTAAAGTTAAAGTCTTACCTAAGGATAGCAGCAGAGTTGCGTTCCCCACCTTTAGCACGTCAGTTGTCTCGTCATTCGCCATCGTCACAGACTCTCTTGCAACAGTGAGGCCTGTCATCAGATTAAGATTGTTAAAAATGTGGCACATTGCCCCCGAATCCAGGTACCACTCAGTGCTGGCCTTCGCATTTCCGACCATGGCAACAAAGTTGGATGACTCAACAGGGCTAACCATATTGGCCTGGTTGCCTTCTTGTGGTGCTCTGGTCTTTTCCCTTTCAGGGAGTCTACAATCAGATGCACTGTTTCTCCACTTATTGCAGTTGAAACACTTGCCCTTAAACTTTTTAATACTTTTATTAGGGCCTACAACCTGGGACGGTTTAGTCTTTTTAGGATGGGGCGCGCGTTTAGAGCTAGTAATCATAGTAGTCGCAGTTTTTTGCTTACTAACAGCTTCTAACGTGTGTCTGGTCCTATTTTCATTCACAATGTGTATGAAGCGCATGAGGTCAGTCAGACCAACCCGCATCTTCTTGCAGTATATTTTAGTTTTGAAATTATACTACGTGGAAGACAATTTATACACAATCGTGTCTGCAACAAAACTATCTGGTAAAACAATATTTTCACTATGCAAAGAATCAACTAAGTTTTCAAATTCTGATACCTGAGGGAGAATGACTTTATCCTCATCAAACATGAAAGAATGAAACTTGTCCACCAGCTGTGCTTTTGAGAGGTCCTCCTCCTGCCTGAAGTGCTCCTATAGTGCCTCTCAGATCTCTTTGGCAATCTTCATCTTCAAGTACGTATTAGCCAGGCTAGAGGACAGACAGTTCAGCAAATAATCTCTGCAGAAGTCCTCGTCAGTGATCCACTGTGCCTCATCGTCAGTCCCCATAACGTCAGCACGATCAGACTGAACTGTGTAGAACACGTTAAGGTATTTCATCCCAAACTGAGTATTCAGCTTCCAATTATTGAACTCGGTCGACATAAATTTCTTCAGTTTTATCATCGGAACGGGAGAGGAAAAATTATTCTTTTTCATCATTGTGATAGCGGTGACGGGAGCAAGATTGCACAGCACAAAACGTCGCTCCTTGAGGATCTTGAAGAAGTTACAAGAACAATAACAATTTCCCAATGTCACAGATCTCCAATGGTAGAGTGGCTAGCAGAGATCTTCCTCCAAGACAATAGACAAAATAGGATGAGTTCTGCCTTCTCCTGCAGATGAAACCATAGAAGAACAAGAGGCGCTTCATGATCCGTGATCTATTCCGGCGATGTCCAATAGGGAGAAACGGTGACAGATCGACGATGTCGGAGAAAACAGATGTCTCCCTTCCTATACAGATCACAGGACAAAGTAGCGGCTGCTCTGCTTCCCGTCAACAATGACAGACGGGATTGCGGCGACGGCTTTATGGAAATAGGGCGATGGGAAAATAGAACCAGTCTGACACCAACCCTGTGCTTTTCCTTCTCTTTCAATCGAACCCAGCGGCAGAACTTCTTTCTTCCCCCCGATTCGATTACCGACGGCCACGATCATAGGTAAAAAATCGAGAGCTTGATTCAAGAGGCGGTTACGGGATGCTTGTTCCTCCTCCGGTGGCACAGAGCACATGAGCAATAGAAAATGACGAAGTCACTGATCTTATGATCAGTGACGGAGACGAACTGGGCAGAGTTTCTTCCGTTTCCCCAAGCGGCGAGATTCCTACTTCTCGATCACAGAGGAAATCGGCGGAGGCAGAGGCAGAGGTTTCACGCAAAACTGTGACAAGTTGAGATATCTCTTCTCCCGATTCTAGCAAGCAGCGGCGCCGGATATCGCTTCTTCTCCTTCGCGAACCGAGCGAAAGGAAGCAGAATCGGGACGGGAGTGTAAGCGGTTACTTGTGATAGGGGTGGTTACTTCGAGAATGATAATGTCGCTCGAAACATCCGGATGGAGATCAAAGTGGAATCACCTACCCGTTGCCCATAGGTGGGTATAAATAGGTAAACCCTTAGGAGTTACTACGGGTATCAGATATCTGTGTACCCGAACCAACCCGTTAAGCCTTCGAACCCGATATTTGTCCAAATATACATTAACACAAATATCACAATTGGGGCACAAAAAAATTTGTTTCTTATTACAACTTATATATTTAGAGACATATAGACTCAATCTTTAATCAGATTTTAGAACAAATGGAATGCTACATGATACTGACATCTTTGTTGCAGTATACATAATATTAACTTTTCAATCTTTTGAGATGTGACAATATAAAGAGTATCAATAATTTCAATTTGATTTGTTTGTTCAGCTGTTCAGATTAAATGTTTGTGTGATGAAGTAAATAAATCTAAGAAAAAAATATGTTGGTTGCAATGAAAATATTTAAGATGACATTCTTACTATAAAGTATGAGTTGCAATAAAAGTGTAAAGTGTTATAATCCGTATTTAAACATTCGACTGACCGCATTGTCGTCATCATTCGTCAACACCCCAAAGAGCATATGAAAGTTTCTCCTCAATGTAAGAGAACTTCGTATTAAAATAAACTCAAAAGAATATGTGTACGCATGCTCCTACAGTCCTACTGTAGATAATGAGAATTTCAACAAGAGAAGCTCAAACCATTCAAGAAGTTTAAGAAACACATTTAAAATTAATTATCTTTGATCTCATATACTCTTGTAGTGTAATAAAGAAGACACTAGTAAAATAAGCAAGAATACAATAGTTAAGTAAAGAAGATGTCACATTATATCATGAGGCAGATGATGATAATGTTTTTTGTAGAGATTTCAATGAAGCTATGATTAAAGACGAATGTGGTTTTGGCAGGATCAAAATTGATTGAAGCTATATCAACTAGATTTACATATGTTATTTCCATAAAAATTAATTAAATAAGTTACTCTCATGTCAACTTTCTTCTCTTCCAATCAAAAAATAATTAAATGTCTCCATCTTTCTGGACCATTTTCTCTCTTATCCGGACACCATCTTTAACCTATTTATAGTCAAAATTTATTGGCTTGGCGAGAGAAATCCAAATTCATAATCTATTTTACCAAAATCCTTGGGGGGGGGGGGGCCTAAATCAGCCCCTGCTAGAATGCCTGGCGCACGGGCAGCCTTGGCCTCGGCCGGCCCCGCAAGGGTTTGCCGTCCCCAGGCTGCCTGACGCATGAGCGACGACCACGACCTCGGCCGGCCCCGCCAGGACAGACCACTCTTAAGACGACCGGCGCACGGGAGGCCTTGGCCGCGGCCGGCCTCACAAGGACTGGCCTCCCGGCCCAAGGCGGCCTCGGTCGTGGCCGTCCTCGCAAGGGTCGCCCTCCCCGTGGCCGCCTGGTCTAAGGGAGACCTCGGCCGCATCCGGCATTGCAAGGGTCGGCCACGTCCGGCCTCGCAAGGGTCGGCCGCCCCATGGCCGCTTAGCCCAAGGGCGGCCTCTGCCGCGTCCTGCCTCACAAGGGTCGACGGCTGGCCCCACCAAGGCTGCCCCCACTTGTCCGTTTGGCGTGAGGGGGTGGGGCGGCCGTGGCCACCCCCAGCCGCCCGACTCGTCAGACCGCCTAATTTCCCGTGAGGTCTTTTTCTCGGCCAAAGGGCAGGGTCGTCATTTCCCTAAAAATGGCAATCTATGTGCCCAAATCCGGACGCTCCTATTCGTCCGTCTGGTAGTTATCGGGCAAAATTACTAGACCGCCCTTTTAAAAATCCATAAATAGCCCCCTTCTCTATTTCATATGGATCATTTTCCGGACTTTGAACTTTCTCTCTCTTCTTTCTGCTTCTCTCTCTATATTCTTTTTTCCACTCTGCAGGATCCCCACCAAGTAACTCCACCAAGGTTTGTCAAGACGGTCAAAGTCGCCCCAGACTCTGTCAAGCACTTGGAGGGTGACAGTCTCTTAGTGATCACTCACTGTCTTCGGTCATCTACGTAGCGTTGAAGCAAGCGACAAGCTTTCTCCGCGTCAGCAAATCAAGCCTGTCAAGACACCCAAGTTCGCTTGCTTCCCCTCCCACGGAGGAGCAATTCCTAGCAAAATGTGGAGCCATGTCGCGCTCTGAGCACTCTCTCTCTCTCTCTCTCTCGCATCTTAACAAGTGTAATGAGGAGCTGCATGTCGTCCCCGCCGTCTTCGAAAAGATTTGTAACGAACTTTGAGTAATGGAAGTTAGTTCGACACTGAATCGACTGCATGGTTTTTCACCCTGCTTGCGGGTTTTCAATGTAAAAAGTCCATCTCTCACTACTCTGTGAAATTCTGACTGCTTGTGTGCTCAACCGCTCAACGGGATAAGGCGGTTCAACAGTCCCGGTCTACCAAGAGTCTCGAGCAGATCGCAATAGTTTAACGCCGTCTGTGGGAACCGGATTTCCTAGAGAGTTCATGACTTAACAGAGCAGGACAAGATGGCAAGACGAAGTACTCGCACAACTCAGGGGTCGTCCCGAAAAGGCCGCATTGACCTAGGAACGTCACACTCTCTCATCAACATCCCCCAAACGAAAGATGCAGAAAACGCGCTCATATCCTTCTTGACATGACGCTTGGTTAGAAAGTGCAGAATAAATGTTCTGATTAGAGCAAATATAAAAATCACCACAAAATTTGGATAATTTATAAATTTTTGGCTAAAGTTTACTTATGTCAGTGACTCAAATTTAATGAGCATTGTTATATATAGATCATGTTTTGTTATATACAAATCATTGTTATATGCAAACTGTATTAATTTAAAATCGGCTATATATAGAACAATTTGTTATATTCAGACCAATGTTAAAATTTTTAAAAAATCAAAATTTTCTTATAAGCAATCAACTACTATTATATTAGGAGAATATGTAGAACATCTCATATTAGTAAACATTACAAAAAAGAGGTAATTCAAGATATATATAAAAGTTCGAATTCCTCAAAAAAACTCATCGTTCACCATCTTCGCGAAGTGAAGCGAATCTACAATTAATGAATAAAATTTATATCGGTTTGAATCAAACTTTTTATTACATACAATTTTAAACTTCAATAAGCTAAAACATAATTTATACCTTAGAAGACACCCAAATCTACTACCTCGCGTATTGTGGATATTTATTGATTTGAAATTTGTACTCATGCAATGTATTTGTCCTCCAATATGCTTGCGATTGGATCACGAAACTTTCTCCAAGAGAAGATAATACGAGGTAGTGGACGCCCTTCATGCATCACCAAATGTACAAAATGATTTCTATCTATATAACTCATTTCAACTAGCTTTTGTGTTTGCGATAGTGGTGAATTCATCGGTAAAAAATGAGACTTTGAAACTGTGAAAGTAGAATAAAAGTTATATTATAGCATGAAGAAACCACAAGAACTATATGTGGCATTGACATCCATTTATTTGGGGGCAGGGGCGGACCTACGTGGCGGCACACTCGGGCACGTGCCCGGGTCAAATTTTTCACGGATTTGAAGAGGTATCGCTCTTTTCAGCAGCTCTTTCTCTCGTCTGCTTTGGCGGCGGCGACGACGAGCGGTAAGTTGTGGAAGTGTGGAGGCCCGTCGACTGCATCTTTGTGGGATTCTGCTTCGGCGATGACGACAGAAAGTGAGTTATTGACTTCTATGTTCAACATTTGATTTCCTCCTTACTTTTTATTTCACTTTCTCGAAGAATTGGTCTGCTGCAATGGTTAGTGGGTGTTGCAAGCTTTAGGAGAGATTTGGTATGACTTCCACTTGCTGGAAGAAGGCAGGAAGGCTGGACAAGGGTAGTCCGGGAGTTCTGGTGGGGATGTTAGCAGAGTGGATGCATTGAGTGGCTTTGGTAAAGGAGAATAGGGGTTTCTGGGGGTAAGGGAGTTGGGGAGCAGGGAGGGGTCTGTCTACTATCAATTTTACTGTTTATCATGGATTGAAGAGGCGGGGAAGAGTTGTCAGTTTGCTGTAGTGATATTTGATGGTTGGAAAGGTGCAGCCGTTGGTTTCAATTAGAATAATGGATGGTTTCTTTTGAGGGAAGAGAGAAATGTAATCTTAAGTCATTTGGTCATTTGCATGTTTTTCCCCTCATTTCTTCTGGACGTCTATCCATCTACTCAATCAATGCATACCGGATGTTTGGTCAATTGCCCTAATAGACACCAAAATGTTTCATGAAGTAATATATACAAAATGCCTTAGGATGAGCTGTGTTTTCTTTGATCTTCTTTGATTGTTTACTTGTTTAGAACAGTAGGACCTTCAAATATTCAATAGGAGATTGAGAAAAATTGCTCTAAATGAAGCCATGTTTCAAGAATGAAATAACGTATTAACCACTAATCAACCACTAATTTTCTAAACCCAAAAAATAACAATTATAGTAGCTAAAAACAAAATTGAATTTGTTAAATTTGACTGCTTCAAACCATAACGAGTCTCTCTCCCCAACTAGAAAAAATGTAAGCATAACCTTCACCGAGAATGAAGAATCAAAAACAAATTAGTTATCCAATTTCTCATTAACTGAAAGAGTTGGATAAAAGCTTCGCAGATCAAATAACCTTCTCACTGCCAGTATACATAACATGCTCTCGACCAAGACAGTCAAGGAGAAATTTATATCCTTTTACTTGGTTCCCCGGTCGGATGAAATTCCTTGATTTGCCACTGTTTGGGGGTGCCAGTATTTTCGTACATTGAAGGTAAAACACGTGGGCGTGATCTATCGGTGACTTTATCAGAACTTAATATCGTTACAACGTAACATAGACTCCTTCCAACCTTACGTGCCCAATCAATCAAATCTTTCTTTGACGCAAACACAATGTTTGTTTGAAAGAACGAAGTCACATTTACATGAAAGCCAATCTAGTACTTTCCTCTGACCGATCCTGATAATACATCTGACCAAACAGAAAGTCTGAGCTTCAAGTCCACCTGAAAGCTTATGAACAAAACAACTTGCTAGCGCAAAAGCTACAAGCGTCGTATTGCCTGAGCGAAGTGACACATCAAAATGGAGCACGAGAGAAGGACATATATTGAAATAAGTTAGAAACAGCAGGAGCATTCCGAACGCCAAGATCAGCCTGAGGTAACTCATTCTAATGAGTTAGAATTCAGACGTTTTCTCTGAAAATCTTTCTAGAGTGAGTGAAAGGACAAGCACAAGCCCTTCCTTCATGAGAAATTTAACAACCAATATTAAATAACTACCGGGTGCGCAAGGACTACAATGCACATGAATGAACCTTTCTGATATAATACAATATCATATTCCGGCATAGACGAAAGAACCTCCACATTATCTGACTCCATTACTCTAAGTGTTAATGATTGATCCTACAACAATATGCAAAAAATAAATATTCAGCACAAATGGTTCCAGAGTAATGATTATTGATATTGTAAAGCTTAAACCCTAGCTCCATTCATGTGATGACTATTCTAGTACAACCCTACTTTTTTCTTGATATAACAATGCCCTACTTTTTTTCTTGATTGTTCACTGATTAAGCGGTAAAATCCGACATTTAGACTTATTACTGGAGTGCTAAATATTGCTAGTCGAAAAAAGTCATCGCAACCATTTCGACTACAAAATGCGAAGTCCAACTTGACATTGGATCAACAAATCGGCACAGAAAGTATAAGCAGTGGGAGAAAAAAAGTTTGAATACCCTATGTTGAGAGGAAAGTTCCAAGTTGCAATGGTCCGAAATCATATTTCTGCCACCACGCTAGTCGTGGGAGGTTCGCTGGCCTTGAAGAAGGGCACTAGAGTGCTCGTCGGTGATTTATCAGGGGACATTAGCCGCCGGTGAGCTTGGATTGAGCAGGGGAGACGGAAACGGCAAGTTCTGCCTATCGTACGGGAATGGGAACAGGAACCGACTAGGTTTGCAATCGGAAAAAAGAGGAAAGTGATTTTTTTGAGAGAGGTTGTATTAATTTGGTTTGTATATAGTATGAAAAAATGATTAAAAAAATCAATTTTTTGGTTTGTATATAGCCAAACATGATCTATATATAACAATGCCCAAATTAAAATGCAGTATTGAACATAGTGGTGTTCAAAAAGAGCGGGCACAACCCAAAAAAAGCTCGGTGAGGCCCGGCCAGGGAAAAACCCAGCCCGGGCCTAGGCCGTGCTTGAGTGCCATACAGGGCCCCCATTTCAGACGGTAGCCTGTCCCGGGCCCGAAAAATCCCGGGCGCCGGGCCTGGAACCAAGGCAGGCGGGAAATCCCACCTGCTGGCGGGATAATCCTGGGCGGTGGCGGGATTTCCAATTGTTAAGTGGGATTTTAATCCCGCTTATTAATTCAGGCGGGAAAAAAATCCCGCCTACAGGAAATCGGGCCAACCCGCCCCGGGTCGGCTGAAGGGCCTTAGCAAACCCCCTCTTTGAGAGGGGCCCGAGCCCGACCCGGCTCGGGCCGAGCCCGATTTGCAAGAAGCCCAGGCTCGAATTGCCCGATCCCAGTCCGGCCCCATAGGTCTTTTTGGACACTGAATAATTGCACATGTATTTTTATTATATTTAATTATAAATAGATATATATTTTCATTAAAAAAGATTATTGAAGTTTGGGTATTTTTTTATTCCATAACGGCTCAATCCTGTAGGAATAAATCCGATCATAGAACATCCACATCCTCCCACTGATTTAAGTGTTGGTTAATGCTCATCCGGGCATTAAAAATAAAGTAATTAATTAAATAAATGATAAATGTATTATTATTATTATTATGTACAAAGTAAAGTCCGAAATAATTGCTAAGATATTTTACAAGAGGTCATTGTTATTAGCACTACAATATTGATTAGTTGCACTATTTTTTCTCTTTATTTTTCATGACTTTTGAAAATGTGTTGTACATGTATTTTTAGGAAAAGCGTTCAATACGAAAATTGTAGATCTCGATAAAAATGCATGTACAAGTGCGTGCTTTGGAAATACACCCAGATTTCGCGCTTTTTAGAAATACGTCTTGTACATGCATTTTTAGAAAAAGTATTCAACACCAATGTTGTACATTTCGTCGAGATATACAAATTTCGTGCTGAAGAATTTTCCTAAAAAATGCATGTTCAAGACGTATTTTCAAAAGAAACGAAAAATTATGAAAAAATGTAATGCTACTAGTGAAAACTATAGTGGTAATAACAATCACCTGGTAGCCTATTTATTCCATGTGCTTTTTCTTCGAGGCCGCGTTCCCTTTCTTCCTCTGCAGAGTGCAGACTCAACCCAATTATTCCACATTTCCACGCCTCCAAAAAAAAAAAAAAAATTCTTGTCTCCCTCCTTTTTTTCCTTTCCCCTTTAAATCATGCTCTAACAACCCTGCCCCCATCTCCTCGGTCCCCGCTTCTTTTTCAATGCAATCCCCAACAGCTGCTGCTGCTGCCGCCAGCTCCACGCCGGCTAAGGCGCCGGAATCCCCCCTTCTCCGCCGCCTTCCGGTGCCACTAGTCTTTCTACTTCTAATCGTCCTCTCCGTCACTTTCATCTACCGAGTCGCCGCACCGATCTCTCCGTCCGGCCGCACAAGACAGTGGAATCGCACCTTTCCTTTCGTCCTCCCAGCCGACGATAAACTCGACGCCGTCGATCTGGTGAGTTTTCTATTTCTTCTCTTCTATTTGCCAATCTCTAATGGCAGTACCCATGAAACCGAGCTAGGAATATTTTTCTGCTCGGATAGGGTTTCGCGGATTTGAAATTACTATTACAGTACCCTTCTTTTCTTGAGGATGATAAAGCAGGGATTTGATTTTTTTTCCGGGACTATTAATGATCGGATTTCAAATTTGATTCTGATGAGATTGTGATTAAAGGGTTTGGGGATTGTTAAATTGATCGTCATTTCCAATTTCTGCAAATAGCGCATAGAACTACTCCTGTAGAACTTTATTGAAGGGTTTGGCGATGCCCGGGACCAACTCACTGGTCTATCATAACATGCCACGTGGCAAGTCCTGAGTTTGTTCTGTGTTTTCGGATGTGAATAATTTGAGAGCAAACAGATAATGGCTAGAGAAATAAGGTTGAACCGGTTGTTGGTAGGTTCTGTCCACTCCAGTATCATGCTCTTGGCTGCTCCGACCGGGTTCAATTTAATGAACCGGTAGGACTGGTTTACTAACCAATGGCGGATTCGAAACCATATTAAGCTTAATATCTTAATATTATTTGACAATTATTTATGTAGGCCGAGCATATTATTCGAAACTCGCTCGAAAATCGTTCGAAAATTGAGCCGAATCGGAATCTGTTAAAATTGATTCGACGATTCAATTTGACGCGAATCTGATTTCGAGTCGATTTCGAGCCAGCCCTGAATCGCTCGAAATATGATTCGAATCAACTCGAATTAATTTAAAAAATTATGTATTTATTAATATATTCTTATTTAAGATTAAAGATAACAAAATTTAAACCTAAATAAAAAGAATGATGTCTTTAAATTTTTCATTTGCTAAATTTATGGGTTGTCCAATTTAATTTTGAGCAGTTGGGAGGACGTCAATTAAAATTTAATAATATTAGTGATTACATAAATCAAAATTGAGTGAGGCAAAATTTTAATATAATTTTCTGCTATTTGCCTCCGGTAACTGCACGGCTAGGATTTGGAAGGATTAAAAAAAAAAGGTGATTGTTAATCGCAATCCGTTATTGGCTAGTCGCACCCCAAAATCTACTAATTTTTCGTGCCTTTTCAAAATACGCCTTGTACATGCAATTTCAGAAAAATTGTTCAACACGAAAGTTGTAGATTTTGACGAGATCTACAACTTTTGTGTTGAACACTTTTCCTGAAATTGCATGTACAAGGCGTATTTCTGAAAAACGTAAAATCTGAGCATTTTTCCAAAGTACGCCTTGTACATGCATTTTTAGGAAAAGTGCTCAACTCGAAAGTTTTAGATCTCGTTGAGATCTACAACTTTCGTGTTGAGCACTTTTCCTAAAAATGCATGTACAAGACGTATTTCAAAAATGCACAAAAAATAATGAAATTTTGGGGTGCCACTAACAAATAGCCGGTTTGCAGTTAACAATCACCTTAAAAAAACACGGCTTCAAAAAAGTAGGGCACTTCACCGGATTCAAAAACAGACTTCGCTTTTAATATGTACTAGATTAATTAGGCGTTACGTTAATAATATATGCTAGATTATTAAATATAAACCAACGTTAGGATCGATTAGGAAGTTGCAGAAGGTCACGTTAGCCTTTGACTTCATTAATTAGGCTCTCCAATGGCCGCTACATGCCCAATTCCTCATCCACCGATCAAAATGTTATATATAAAATATAAATATAAATATAAAATAATGCTAAAATACATAATTAGACTTCAAGTTTAGTGTATTTACATACATGTACAGTACAATACAATACAATTAGACAAGGGAGTGGTGACCAATCTCTCGGTCCCCAACCCAACCAACAGCACAATAATAGTATCTTTTGACGCCTGGATGTGCATCCACGTGGCGTATCGAATGAGAGTCCTCCTGCCGCCGGACTGTAAAGCCATTTCCATAGAATGGATTAGCAATTAATCCTTATTATTATTATTTTAATTAATAATCTTGTGATACTTTCTCCCAAATCAGTTTCATAATTTTCCAGCCAGCTGGCTTGTTTTGCTGACGCAGATTATTGACTCGTTACCTTTATTTATTAGAAATTTAATTCTCAAGCTTCCTAATTTTGAGTTTTTTAAAATAGTCCGTTAACTCAACCCATTGGGTTCGGCAGTATTACTTTGTCATCATCATATATAATGGGGCGGAACTATACATATCTAAAACTTACATAAAAACCACAAAAAATGGGCCCATACATAATAAAAATATATTATTTGGCCTTTTTCACACACCTAAAACACACAGAAAAGTAAAGTTTGGATAATTCTATACATACCTAAGTCATACATAAGAACCACAAAAAGTGGGCCCCACATCCAATGAAATAATCCAAACTTTACTTTTCTGTGTGTTTTAGGTGTGTGAAAAAGGCCAAATAATATATTTTTATTATGTATGGGCACACTTTTTGTGGTTTTTATGTAAGTTTTAGGTATGTGTAGTTCCGCCCTTATTTTATTGGGTGTGGGGCCCACTTTTTGTGGTTCTTATGTATGACTTAGATATGTATAAAATTATCCTATATAATGTCTATTGTGCAATTGGGCCTGTTCTTATATTAGGAGAAACAATAATTATTATAAAAAATATATATTTTTATTATTATAAACTGGCGATCAGGTACGGTTTTCCGGTGGCATGCAGTGGCGGCAGTACCCAATCTTTCTTTATTCACCTTCCCTTGTTGTAATATTATTTTTATTGCTCACTTTGTAAATGAACATAAATTAGATAGTAAATAATGCAAAAAAAAAAATCAATTTAGATGTTTTTTTCAAAATGAAAATGTTACAGAGTGTTGTTTATCAATTCATTCATACATACCAAAATGATATCAAACATGCATGCTTGTTGTAGGAGAAGGAGGAAGTGAGGCTTGCTGGGGTTCTCCAGGCATCAGCAATGGAAGACAGGACGGTAATACTAACCACTCTGAATGCCGCTTGGGCGTCGAATGGCACCATTATCGATCTGTTCCTGGAGAGTTTCCGCATCGGCAACGGGACTCGCTCGCTGCTTGACCACCTCGTCATCATCGCCTTCGACAAGAAGGCGTACCTGCGCTGCGCGGCCATCCACCACCACTGCTTTGCCCTCGCAACCGAGGGTGTCGACTTCTCCGTTCAGGAAAACTTTATGACCGACGGATACTTGAAGATGATGTGGCGGCGGATCGATTTCTTGAGGATTGTTCTTGAGATGGGATACAACTTCATTTTCACCGTATTCCATCTTTTCTCAAACCAAACATAAAATTCAATTCTGCCGTTTAAACTACGCACGACGTACAAATAGTTAATGTGTTGAACTTTTTTCAAAAAAAAATTTATTGGCCCTGCAGGATGCAGATATCATGTGGTTTAGAAGCCCTCTCCCGAGGTTCTTTTCGGATGGAGACTTCCAGATAGCCTGCGATCAATTCTACGGCGACCCCCTTGATCGAAACAACAGACCCAACGGTGGATTCAACTTTGTAAAGTCCAACAACCGCACGATCGAATTTTACAAATTTTGGTACTCATCCCGACTAAAAAACCCGGGATTTCACGACCAGGATGTGCTCAACATCATCAAGCACGATCCTTTCATCGATAAAATAGGATTGCAGATGAGATTTTTGAGCACGCGGTTCTTCGGCGGGATCTGTCAGCCCAGCAGAAACTTCAATGAGGTGTGCACAATGCATGCAAATTGTTGTATTGGCCTCCTCAGGAAAATCAATGATCTGGGCGTCATGCTTGAGGATTGGAGGAGTTATATGGCTCTCCCACCTGCTTTGAAATTATCCAAGCCGCTGGTCTGGAGGGTACCCCAAAAGTGCAGGTTAGTTAGTCCTCATTCCTAGCTAGCAGCTTTCACATATACTATACTTAATGTAGCTTTCACATATCTTAGAAATTAAGCTGAACTAGAGTAATAAATGTTTTAGCTTGATGAATCTAGCTCGTTGATTGTACAGTACTACAATAGTTAGCATTGTAAATTTCATCTTTTTTTTTTGTTCTTCTTGTAGTTTCCATTAATATTCGGTCTCTTTGAATTGACCCTGTATGTGCGTTCATTCTGTTTCAGCTTCGCTCCACTTAATTAGCAGATTCTACGACTTACAGACTGAGGAGGCATGATCGAAGAGAGCATTGTTCCTCAACGTTAAGATTGAATTAATGTATATACTTTCGGGTTCATGAATTGGCCGCTAAAGCTGCAGCTTTTGATTGTCAGTTCTGTTCAATTTTTTTTCTTTCTTCCATTTATATGCATGAATGGTTATAGTGGAGACAGTATTGTAGTAGTGTTAAATTTCTGCCATTGAGTATGATTTGCATGGGGATGAAGGCTCAAAGCAAAGAACAAGACACAGCATGCTACAGACATTCAAATTCATTTTGGTTCAATTATTAATTTTAGATGAATGATGTTGATTTTGCAAATAAATTTTTGTTAATAAAAAGGGGTAAAAACTCTTTTTTTTTTTAATTTAAAAATATCATTTTCCACACATCAAAATCTAATTGAATGAATGATGTAGATTAATATTCACTTTAGGGTGATAATTTGATGCTATTCACTAGTCAATTAGATTTTTGATGTTTCACCTTCAAATTTTAGAGCATAAATGGATATTCTCTTTATTAATATCATCAAGATTAGTGCAATGCATGATTTCATTAATTTTTAGGTTCGCGTGAGCATCGTTCCCTTGCTTCTATATGGTATATATGTTTTCATAAAAAAGAAAAATAAATGTGATTTTAAAATGTATATATAAACTTAGGTTCTGTTTGGGGGACTTATTTTCACCGGTCAAGCCGTTACGGTCCGGTTCATGCGGTCGTAACCGCTTGACCGGTTGCTTGAAATCATTCATGATGCATTCAAAAAAATACAATACATATTGCTTGAAAAATAAATGTGATTTTAAAATGTATATATAAACTTAGGTTCTGTTTGGGGGAACTTATTTTCACCGGTCAAGCCGTTACGGTCCGATTCATGCGGTCATAACCCTTTGACCGGTTGTTAATCCCCCCAAACGGAGCCTTAATTGCTTGAAATCAAATACATGATTTTATGATATCGCTCTTATACCTGATGATTTTACTTTTAATTTTTACTCTCACATTTTGTAGGATCAACGCCTATGTGTAAGCAAGGAAGCTTCTTTCAGATTCTTTAAATTTTGGCTCCGTTTGGGGGGATTTATTTTCACTGATCAAACAGTTATGATCGCATGAAGTAGACCTTAATTAAGTCCCCTCAAACAGAACCTATATATCATACATGATGCATTCAAAAAAATTGCACTAGAGAATATGTTTGGTGGATCATCATGTGCCCAAAGCTATTAAAAACAGAATTTTCAACTTGTATTTTTCCAAGGGAATTATTAAAGGTACCAAGGTTTTGACTAGGCGCTTCACTTTGTTAAAAAGATCACATTTTTTTTTATATTTTGTTAAAATCATCTAAAATTGTTAATTGCACCGCAACAATGTTAAAGATATCCCAACTTAAATAAAAAAAAATCATAGAACTACATAAATTTCAATAAACTAAAAAGACATTTTTGTAAACAAAAAGTCATTAATTTTATTGAGTCTCTGGCCAACATCCTTGCCGGTCTGAAGCCCTACATGCGCTCAATCCATTTCTCCCGTGAACGATGGATCCAATGATCCTCACGTCGTTGCAATAAAACTCATGTGCCTTTTAACAACTCCCTTTTTTAAAGGGAGGTGAAGAATCCCAAAAATATAACGTGTTAGATGTAAATATTAAACATATGCTTCATGGAACGGATGAATCAGGTAATATTTAGAATTATCATCAAATATTTAGAGTATATTGAAAGTTAAGATATGGCGGATCTCTATGCATACTCACTGAGATGGGCAGGACTATCTTGTACTAACATTTTACTAAGACATGGATCTCGCGGCCGAGCTGTGGAGACTATGGCTCTGTTTGGCACGGTGATGACAGTCGTAAATGTATGAGTTTAACGGTCATTCATTAAGGAATGTCTGACAAACAGCATCCATTTTAACATAAAAATGAATGAAATTTTTTAGGTGGGCATTAACCTCATGTTCATGAGAGCCGCCTCCGTGCCAAACTGAGCTTACATGCGGTCAATTTCACAGTATAACAAATAAAGAATAGTTTATGAGCATTATCGCTGCTTCACGCTGTGCATTTGAAAAATGCTGAGCATAATCGCTAGCTAGCGTAATAAAAAATAACAATAAAATAAATAAGTTGAATATAAAATATTTTTATTAAAAAAAAGTAAAGAGACGAGTTAAATAATAATTATTGTTAAGGAAAAATTTATACAATATCTTAGATTGTTAATTTGAAATCCTAAAATGTTTATTACACCCCAAAAAATTTAAAGGCATTGTAAAAGATTAAAAAAGAGATTTTTATATATTTCAATTAAACTATGTTGAAAGTATTGCAAAAGATTTTAATAACAGACTCCAGTTCATAACTACGCTTATGAATGAAACAAATAAAAAAGAAGGATGGATGGAGAAAAAAATGGAAGAATCATTGATGACTATTACTTCCATACATTTTTTTTAATCAACTGTCATCTTAATCCAAATTTAATCCAAATTTAATCCAAAATTTATCTTCTCCAATGAACTAAACTCATTGTCTGAAACTCTCCAGGATGAAAGTTATCAAAGATGTGAGTTTTCTTTTGTTGCCGTCCATAGGAGATCACACAAGTATGATTCCTCTGAGAGTTCTATCTCGCTCGCAGAAAGACATAAATTTTGCAGCAAAGTATCCGTCCCTGGAATGGCCAAGGCCGGAGAGGATTTTTTTATCGGGAGAAAGAAGTCATGGCTAACAATGAGTCCTTATTTTTAACACCAAATTCGATTGTACTGTGAGGAAATTCAGCCATTTGGATGTTGTTAGAAGGGATTGGAGATCTGTGAAAAAGAAACAAAAAAAACGCAAAAACAAGCTAAGGGAATGGAATATGCGCTGTAGGTGAAAAAAAAAAACGAACTTAGAGAGAGTCAATGTTAGGGATTTATCAGACGAAACCACCGGCCAAAAAATGGAGCGACGAACTGGAATTCCGGGGAGGAGCGGAACCCGGTTAGAAGTTCGTGAGGGCTGGAGGGGATGGAGCAGCTGCCGGAGAAGCTTTTTTGAGTGTCGGTGGGGGCCGGCAGCTGGAGCGGCGAGGGGGAAGACGTGCGGCGGGAGGGAGCGACCCTAGGGTTCCGCGGGTCTGATCGTGAGCGGGAGGGAGAGGTGCGACTACTGAGTGTCATTAGGTTTTTTTAGGATTGTATTTATCTCCTAAATTTACATATATGTGGTGCCAATAATAAAATATGCGATGCCTTTAACAATTCCCTTAATTTATTATAGAAATATAGTCTTTGGATTTGATAATGTTATTCCTTTCTGTTTTTTAGAATATGCTAAACACAAATTATAAGCTGATTTGGTAATTGGGTTTTAAGCAAAATAAAAAGAGAAGAAAGATAAAAGGCTAATAAGTGAAAGACAAAAACTTCTTAATAAGGGAAAATTCGACCATAGTCACTGTTGCGGTCTAACTCGATGTCTCGGTCGGACCGGAATAACCTGGACCGCCTTAGCTCTCGGAACAGTCGTGCGTGCACACAATCAATAAAGTAGGTCGATTGTGCACACGCTGTTTTAACGTGAAAAAACCACTCAACTGGGTAAAAAATCACGTGACCGGATCTGTGCCGGTCAAAGTCCACTATTTCCTGGCGGTTACAGCTTGTTTGTGAAGTCGATGGTGAAAGACCACATCTCATTACAGCTTTGGGGCGAGAGAACACTTGGCACGCGGCGGATAACAGACCGTCGCGCTGGGAGTTGTTAAAAATTGCACTTTGCGTTGGTGGGCTTCACTTAGCGCCTTGCTGATTCTGAATGTGGAGCGGAGCACCCGGACTTGCAGCTGCTGGGGCCGCTTGGAACTTGAGAGATTGGGCTTCGTCGGACGACTTCTACTTTGGCTCGGGTGCGGCTTGAGTGCGGCTCTGCTCGTAGGAGGAATTCGGCAGAGCTTCGACCTGAGAAAGAAGAAGACTTGGAAGAAAATGGTGAGAAATGAGGAGACCTGTGGCTCCTTTTATAGACTCCAGGTGGTGGTTATGGTGGTTACGCGGCTATCCGCACATCATAACCACCATCATGATTATTTTCACTATAGTTTAAATGTACATATTAAGATGTTAATTTTGCTATTTGGAGACCATTTAAATAAATCATAAAATTATTAATTAAATCCCCCCACTAACCCGGTGGTTAGTGGGTGATTACACGCAAATCGGACGGCCGGGGACATTTCCAACCGAACGGACGACGGGAACGGGACTCCACGGGTGGCCGGCGAACTTGCCGCCGAGTTTGCCGGCGAGGGGAAGACTGTCGACGGCGACCGGGGAGGAGCGGCTCGGGCGGCCCGAGCAGCAGCCCCCATGGCCGCTTCGGCGGCCGAGGGAGGGGGCGGCCCGGGCGGCCGCCCCCTTGGCCGCGCCGTCGGCCGAGGGAGGGGCTGGCCCGGGCGGCCGCCCCCTCGGCCGCGTCGGCGGCCGAGGGAGGGGGCCGGCGGCCGACAGCCGGGGAGGAGGTCGACCGCCCGCCGCCAGCGAGGTGGGGCTACGCATGATGGGAAGAAAGACCGTTTCTGACGAAGAAAGACAAGGATCTTTTTTTTTTCTTATCTTTTACGGCGGCGACGATGACGAACGGTGATGGACTTGAGATGAGTAATGGCGCCCTGCAAACTCGGGTAAGAATATTAAAATATATTATGGTGGAGGAGAGGTGATGAACGTGCCTGGGAAGGAAGCTGACACACCCGTATTCGCGATGGGGCGTGCAGATGCGCGCTCGGGGTTGCGCATGGGCGTGCGCGGTCTTGGCCAAGCGCGCGTACACGTGCAAGACAGCATGAGGGCACACGCGGGGGGGGGGGGGGGGGGGGGGGGGGGGGGTCTAGCCGCGTGTGGGCGCACGCCTGGCCGCGCGCGAGCTCGCGTGCGCGATTGTGTGTGCTTGGCCACGTGCGGGCGCGTGCGCGAACTTGCGCGTCTGGGTGTCGGTTGCGCATGCGTGCTCGGGCACGTCGTATATTTTTGATTCTATCGGGTGACCCGCCTTTTTGTGTATGACGGGGTGGATGGCTTTTGATCTGCAGACTTTTAGTCTAAATTTTTTTTAATATTTTGTGACAGGACTTGAAGTGTACTGCGAGGCCGATGCGTCTTCGCTCCTCCCTTACCGAGGATCAGGTTGCAATTTGGAGGAGATTCGGCCTGCCTGCCGACCTTGAAGTGAAGATACCGTTTGTTGAGAAGAGGGTCCAAAATCCTCCACGTGGCTGGTTGACGATCTGCGAGACCACCTTGAGATCGGGATTCCGGTTCCCCCCATGCGAGGAAGTGATCGAGATTCTGAAATTTTGCGGCGTGCCGATTTCCCAGTTTACTCCCTTGAGGATAGTACGCCTCATGGGGTTGGTCTTATTCTTTCGCGAACATGGCGGGAAACTCTCTTTGGACTGCTTCCGAGATTGGTGTGATGTTCGTTCTGACGGTGGTGAGCGTGTGGAGATTCATAGTAATAAGAACATGCTTGATTTTGAGATTTGGACGGACCGCCGCCATGGAAATACTTTATTTGATTATGGCTCTGTTTAGGACAGCGGCTGCGGATCAGAAATCTGCTCTCTGATCCGCAGCCGCTATTACTCCCGTGTGTTTAGGATTTCTCCCCCCCCCCCCCCCCCCGCGTTTTAGGAATCCCGGTTCAGGAATAAAACATTCCTCCAGCGCCACTTCCCCCCCGCGTCTGGCGTCCGTAAAATCGCGGAAACCCTATTTTCTCTCCCACGCGCGATTCTTCCTCCCCATCCCGATCCCGTCGCTCCTCCTCCAGCTGATTTCCGGCGGATCTTTCCAGCAGCGGTCATCCCCGACGTCTCCAGCCTGCAGATCTCGCCGGCGTTCGCTGCCTTCCCGGCCATTTCCAGCGTTCGCTCCTCCCGATCCCGATCCCGTCGCTCCTCCTCCAGCCGATTTCCGGCGGAACTTTCCCGCAGCAGTCATCCCCGACGTCTCCAGCCTGCAGATCTCGCCGGCGTTCGCTGCCTTCCCGCCCATTTCCGGCGTTCGCTCCTCCCGATCTGCCTCCATCTCCGGCCGCGATTTTTACTCCCGATCCCGATCCCGTCGCATCTGCCATCTCCTTCCAGGTATAAAAATTTCAATACCAGATTTTTGGGTGTGACTTTTTTGGGGGGTTGTGGTGTGTGTGTGTGAATGTAGTGTGTGTGTTTGATTTTTTTGGGGGGTATGTGGTATGTGTTTGTGTGTATGAATATGTGTTTGTGTGTGTATGAATTTTTTTGGTGTGTATGGTTTTATGTATGTGTGTGTGTGAGTGTGTGTGTGTGTATGAATGTGTGTGTGTATGAATATGTGTGAGTGTGTTTTGAAGAAAGTGAATTTGTGTGTGAGTGTGTTTTGAAGAAAGTGAATTTGTGTGTGTGTGTGTGTGTGTGTGTGTGTGTGTGTTTGAATGAGGGTGTGTGTGTGTGTGTATGTTAATTTTTTTTTTTGGGGGGGGGGGGGGAATTGTTGTATGTGTGTGTGTATTTGTGTGAATTATGGTTTTTTTGTGTGTGAATTAAGGAGTGTGTGAATGTGTGTGTGTGTATGTGTTAATTTTTTGGGGGGGGGAATTGTTGTATGTGTGTGTGTGTATTTGTGTGAATTATGGTTTTTTGTGTGTGTGAATTAAGGAGTGTGTGTGTGTATGAATGTGTGTGTATGAATATGTGTGAGTGTGTGTTGAAGAATGTGAATTTGTGTGTGTATGTGTTTGTGAATATGTGTGTGTATGTGTTTATGATTGTGTGTGTGTGTGTGTGTGTGTGTTTGTGTGTGTGTGTGTGTGTATGTATGGTTTTTTTGGGGGTATGTCGTGTGTGTATGTGTTTATGAATGTGTGTGTGTATGTGTGTGTGTGTGTATGTGTGTGTGTGTGTATGAATGTGTGTGTGTGTATGTGTTAATTTTTTTTTGTGTTTGTATGGTTTTATGTGTGTGTGTATGTGTTTGAATGAGGGTGTGTGTGTATGAATGTGTGTGTGTGTATGTGTTAATTTTTTTGGGGGGGAATTGTTGTAGGTGTGTGTGTGTATTTGTGTGAATTATGGTTTTTTTTTGTGTGTGAATTAAGGAGTGTGTGTGTATGAATGTGTGTGTGAGTGTGTATGTGTTGTATGGTTGAATGAGTGTGTGTGTATGAATTTGTATGTATGTTTGTATTGAATGTGTGAGTGTATGTTAAGGTGTGTGTGTGTATGTTAAGGTGTGTGTGTGTGTGCGCGTATTAAGGTGTGTGTTTGTGTGTGAATTAAGGTGTGTGTGTGTGTTGTATGTTTACTGATTTTTTTAAGTTTATAGAGTAATGAGAAAAACAAAAGAAGGAGGGCCTGTAGCGAGTTGGGAATCAAGCGAGGTGTTACTATTTTGTGATCTTTGCATTAAGGAGATTGGATTGGGAAATAGACCCACAACACACTTTAGCAAAGAGGGGTGGCAAAACCTGATATCTGGGTTTAAAGAGCGAACTGGAAAAAGCTATGATATAATGCAAATGAAAAACAAATTGGATCATTTGAAGAAGGACTGGAAGTTATGGAAAGAGTTGAAGCATGGAGAGACAGGTTTAGGCTGGGACCCGGAGAAGAGAACAATAGCTGCCTCAGATGATTGGTGGACAGAGAAGCTTAAGGTTTGAACAATATATTTTTCTTTTTAAATTATTTTGTTTAGTCGACAGAATTTTAATAATGTTTTTTGATTATTACAGGTTGTGCCTGCCGCGAAAAAATTTCAGTCTGGTGGCATTTCACCAGAGTTGGAGGAGAAACTGAACGCTATGTTCAGCCAGGTAGTCGCAACTGGAGAGGACTCCTGGGCTCCTTCGATTGGGACTTTGCCACCGGATGTGAGGAGGATCCACTTAGAAGATGATGTTGCAGATAACACGGAGAACATTGGGAGTGCTTCCACCTCGGCGGTTAAAAGAAGAAAGTTCGGGAAGAACAAATGAGTAGCACTTTCTTTGATGTCAGATTTGCATCAATCGACCCTATCACTGAAGCCTCCATCAGTTATCTCAGTCAAAGAAGTCGTACAGTTGATTGCTGGTAGCCCAGAGATACGGGCAAATCCCGATCTCTATTACTTTGCTCTCGATCACATCAGGGACAAGACTACGAGGGAGATCCTAATGAGTATTCCAGAAGAAGACCGGGTTTGGTGGATTAAGCAGGCGTACGAGAGGAGAGCTCATTGAGCATCCACTTAGATGATATCTTTATTTCTTTTTGTTTATTGTGAGAACTATGTGTGTGTTTTTTTAGCATGATTAACAATATGATGTTTTTTTTGGCCATGATAAACAGTATGTTTCTTTTAGCACTATATGATGTTTACTTTTTGTTGTTATACCACATGATGATTATGATTAATGTTCTATGATAATATAAATACAAGTATTTTAATGGAAGGGAATGACTCCTCCCCAGAGGATTCTGGGGATTCAACAAGTATTTCGCCGGAGCGAACACAATATATACAGTACTGTCGTGCAGTTATGTCATCGATCGAGAGGCTGGATTATTATGTTCGTGACACGAGACCATGCATGACTTCTGCCCAAACAGGTGCGAAATGGATTAAGGAATTACTGGAAGGACATCCAGATAGGATTCACGATGCATTTAGGATGTCGAAACGCATTTACATTGATTTACTTCATAAACTAGAGGTGGATCATGAACTTTAAGGGTCACAACGAACGACGGCAAGAGAAGTTCTAGGACTTACATTGTACATCTTAGCACAAGGAGGTTCCATTAGATTGGCGAAAGAGCTATTCCAGCACTCGACCGAGACCATTAGTAGATATTTTTCGAAAGGACTTACATCACTTTTGTTACTCTCTGCTGAGGTTATAAAGCCCATGGACCCTCAGTTCAGAGAGATTCCGGCCGAGATTAGAAGTGATGCTCGTTACATGCCATTCTTCAAGGATTGCGTTGGTGCAATTGACGGGACACATGTAGATGCGAGGATACCCGTAGAAGATCAAGTCCGGTACATAGGACGTCACGGCACAACGACGCAAAATGTAATGGCAGTCTGTGATTTTAATATGTGCTTTACATTTGCATTGGCTGGATGGGAGGGCACTGCTCATGATAGCCGCATCTTCGCACGCGCATTGGGAGATAATAGATTAAATTTTCCGCATCCCCCGCAAGGTACACAAATCAATATTTTAAAATCATTTAAATTTTTTATTCCACATAATGTTTGGTTGTTTAACATACCAAATAAATGCAGGTAAATTTTATTTGGTGGATGCTGGATACCCGTTGAAGATGGGTTATTTGAAGCCGTATCCTGATACACGATATCACTTGGCAGACTATGCCCGTGGTAGTCGGCCTGTTCATGGAAGGCAAGAACATTTCAATAAGGCGCATTCATCACTTCGCAGTGTTATCGAGCGTACGTTTGGAGTGTGGAAGAAGAAGTGGCACATTCTGAGCAAAATGCCACAATATACCTTCAAGAAACAGCGGTCCATAGCGCTAGCCACAATGGCTTTGCATAACTTCATTCGTAGACATCCTTCTCGCTGGGACCCTGAGTTTAATGCTTGTGATGCAGATGAGTCTTCTTACGTTCCCTTAGAGGATGAAAACCCTGCGGCAGAGGATGGCATTGAAAGCGATGTGGGTGATGCTGCTGGAGTTGAATATATGTCTACGGTACGAGATAACATTGTCGTAGAAATATACAGGGCGCGTCGGTAAAAATTCGAATCTTATCTGGTTAAATAATTTACAGTATTTAAATATTCATACCAATTGATGTGTATAAATTTTCTTCAAATAGGTGATCACAAAGGATTGGAGAGAGCAATCAACAGACGTTGGAAGTCAATTTACATTTATAAGTTATTTTGTGTTATTTAGACCTGTTTTTAAGAATGATATGAAAGACTCTTGTTATCAGTTGTTTTTACTTATTCTATGCGTTAAAATATTTATGTATTTTAAAGTAAAAAAAATAGCTTCCAAAAACTGTTCATCCAAACAGCTAAATTAGAAAATTGCTCTTCAAAGCGCACTTCTGCACAGAACACCCAAACACTGCAGCTTTTCAAAACTGCTCCCCAAAGAGCTCTTTCAAAACAGCTCTATCCGGACAGCAACTTTTTAATCCGCCAGAGCTGTACCAAACAGAGCCTATGTCAGGAACTCTTGGGGCTTGCCGGAGCTGTGGAACGCATTGCCTGATCGTTTCCGTCGTCAAAAGGGGAGAGAGAGGGAATTTTCTCCAGTGCTTGGATTTTCAGAGCCTCGCGAGTTGGCGAATTGTATGTTCAGTATTTCTTCGTTTGTGGAAGAGAAGCGCATGTTGCGGTGTGACATTTCTTCAGACTCTGGGCGGACGCTGTGACATCTTTGGATTGTAATCGGAAACGGAAGGTCACTGTAGTTTCTCGGGGTAGCGGTAGCATGATGCCTTGCTCGTCTTCCCTGGGTGAAGACTCTCCTTCTGGTGGCCGTGACGGTTCACCTCCCGAGGTACAGGTGCTTGGATCATCTGCCCCCGGTCCCTCTAAAAGCCATGGCGTCGCTGGCCATTCCGGCGCTGTTCTTGGAATCTTCCTTCCTGGACTTTTGAAGACTGTTCCATGTCCCTATTGCGTTTCTGGTCTCCATCGAACTGCTGATGATGTGCTTTGATTGCTTCGTCTACTCCTATCTGCGCTTTCACACGATGTACAAGATTTGGATAGCTAGGGGCAGTTTCTCTCATCAGAGTTGAGTAGAAACCACTGGGGCGAAGCCCTCCAAGAAATACTTCTCTCAAGAGTTCTGGGTCAACTCCCAGAATCTGACGAGCTTCTGTGGTAAACCTACGGAAGAACTCCTTCAAGGATTCTCCTTCGTTTTGTCGAATCATTGACAAATGTGAGGGGTCTCGAGCGATTCTTCGGTTGATGATGAACTGGTCAGCGAATTGTCTTGTCAATTCTGTAAAGTTTGTGATAGTTCCCTCCCTCAGAGAGTGGAACCAGGTCTGAACTTGCCTTGTCACCAAGGCTCCCCACTTGCGCCGACGGCCGAGGGAGGGGGCGGCCGCCCGGGCCGCCCCCTTGGCCGCGCCGTCGGCTGAGGGAGGGGGCGGCCCGGGCGGCCGCCCCCTTGGCCGCGCTGGAGGCCGAGGGAGGGGGCGGCCCGGGCGGCCGCCCCCTTGGCCGCGCTGGCGGCCAAGGGAGGGGGCGGGCGGACGTCGGTCGGGGATGAGGTCGGTCGCCCGCCGCCGGCGAGGTGGGGCTCGCAGCGGTTTGCCCACTACGCATGATGGGATTGGTGCGCGGGGGATCAGGTGCGGTGATCGCGCGCGCGGTCAATCTCATGATCTCACTTCTTTTGAGGTGGAGATCATGAGTGTGTGGTTATGTGCACACCTAATGTTATAAAATGGGTCTCATCCCCAACATTCACCATACCATCAAATTTACTAGCACTCCTGAGCAAGGCAGTACGCCCGTTGCCCCCAATTCATTTTGTCGTGCCTTAGGACATTGCAACTGGCGTGAGCACTAGCCAAAGTACCGTCGCGGGAGGCATGAGGGACTCATGCACTATCACCCGTTAATATTATATATAACACATTATCATATGCCATTGTATAATTAAAGAGATTCGACAAAACATTTAGGCTCTATTTGGTACGTCAGTGGCTATCGTGAATGTTGAAACGAAATTCCAGTTTCAAGAGGAGTTTGACCCAAGAAAGTAACCTGCACTTATTTCTCCTGAAAAAAGAGCACTTGATCGGCTGCTTGGAACTAAGAAATAAACTCTAAGCTGTAGCGAGAAGGTCCCGCCACACGCCTGAAAGATCAAAGAAAGCTTCCACTACCTAGCCAATGTTGAGCTGGGCACATTGGAGGGCACTTGAGGCCAACCAAGACCAACCAGAGGAGGAAGAAGCCAAAAAGAGCTGCATCCTCCAAAGGTGCCCTTGTGGTTTATTTATAGTTTTTCAAGACTAGTCCACGGATAGCGGAATCCCGCCTTTTAATTTTACTATACGCAGCCCAAAATGACTCGTCAACAACGAAACAACGTTGTTTGGAGGGGCTATCAACAGACCAAACTGGATTCCCTGGGGGGCGGCGAGTGCCTGGTGAAGCTCAGACTCGCCACTTGCCTCGAGCCTGGGGTGAGTGTAGGCCAACTCCCACCACTCGCCCCCTACTCTCCTAGAAGCCTGGATCTTGCCTCTAGGAGCCTGCATCTCACCCCTGGAGCCTGGATCTAACCCCTGGAGTCTGGATCTCGCCCCTGGGAGCATGAATCTCGCCCCTGGGAGCTGGATCTCGTCCTTGAAGCTTGGATCTCGTCGCTAGAGCCTGGATCTCGCTCCTGGGAGGTGACTTCTTCTGCACTCATCCTAAGTGGGCGAGACCCTCTAGATCATCGCCGGTCGTCTTTGATCTCGACGAATTACAGATTATACAGTGAAAACAGTAGGTTATAAACCATCATTGTTCATGAAAACCCAACCTCACCTAAAGAACTTCATTAACTTTTACGCTCAAAACTAATTTTCTTTTCTTGGTAACAGTCATAACCATTGCTATGCCAAACATACATTCAATCATGGTGGTGTTTGTCTTAAAACTCACATGATCATAACATTTTATATGCTATTGTATAATAAACAAGATTCATCAAAACATTTAGGCTCCATTGGGGGGGGGGGGGGGACTTATTTTCACCGGTCAAGCGGTAGCAGTCTTGAACAGGGTAGTTATGAATCATTATCATTCATGAAAGCCCAACCTCACCTAAAGAACTTCATTCACTTTTATGTTCAAAACTAGTTCTCTTTTCTTGATAGCGTTCATAATGATTGTTATGCCAAGCATGCATTCTATGATGGTGTTTTTTGTTAAGCTCGCACAAGCAAAAATGTCCCGCCAAACTGAGACAATCTATTTTTAGTTCAACATTGGCTTTTTAATTCAAAATATAAATTTTATCTTAATTAATCTCCACCATCTCCGTGCGACCATCTCCGTAGGACTCTCCATATGTTCCACCATATTTACCACCGCATCCATCTTCATCTACATTTCGTTCTTTCTCTTCCAAATCTATTTTCGGTGCCGCCTTATGATGGCAATTGAAGTTGAAAGTTTCACTGAAAAGATGTCTCCCAACAACTGCATGCATAAACGTAGAGACACAAATTTACAGTGGGAGTGTAGGTAAATCTACCCATAACTCCATAAGTTATGAATCAGTGCCAAGTTAGAAGAGATGCAGAGCTGCTGCACAAATTAGACCTTATGAGATGCAGCAAACCTGATTCATGAACTGAGCAACAATGAAGAGGCTATTAAAGGCTGTTGAGAAGACATTTTATGGCACATGTATGTATTTAAAATGAAATTTTCTATATAAAATCAGAGCACTTATCTACAGAGAATTCGAACATCAATCTGCATCGCAGTGATCATTGTGGCCGGCGGAATTCCATGTTCATCACATCAAACCAGTAGTGAAATATTTTCTGAAGGAATCCTCCTCCCTGCAGTGGATGCATATGACTTTGTAGACTTCAATCAGAAGCCTCGGAAATCTGATTGAGAAATACTGATCGAATCCTTCAGGAATTGGTCCAAGTATTTCCTGAAATAGTTAACTCATCAAGCACGAGAACATAAAAGCCATCTTACAAGAAGTAAATCAGGTCCTAAAATATGGGTAGACTTTTTGATAAATTGGTTCAGAAACATGCTTGTGTGTTTTTTGGTACTATTCGTCAAAAACTACGCCATGCTCCGTGCTAATGTATTTAAAGATGTCATAGATTTCTAGACTTTTAACACTTTTGTTCAATCAAGTGTACAATCGTTGCACATTTTACCTACAAAAATATTGTCCTCTCAGTAGTATTCAGGCGCACAAATCGAGTAAAAGTCATACACTATAATGAAGAAGAGCTTGAGGATCATTAGCACAATGAAGGAAGTTGAGGAGCCTAAGAGTGAAATGTGAAAGAAATCAACTAGCAACTCAGTTGGGGCAAGGACGCGACGACGGCGAGCAACTCAGTTAGGGCGAAGACGCGACGACGACGACATTCAACCCGTGCTGTCGGGCGACACGTCGGGCTATGGACAACGTGGGTCGCTGGTTCTGTGTCCTCTCGGTGTCGGCTTCCTCTGACTGGGATCCCTCCAGTGGTCGTTCTCCTTCCTCCAGTGCGGGCTTCTACCGGTGTGTGCTTCCTTTGGTTGGGATCTGATTCAGTTTAGGCTTCCTCCAGTGCAGGCCTCCCGGGTTGGGAGATTGTAAACTCGGCTGACAACTGCTCCGTAACGGTGGTTGTACCATACGTTGGAGAACCCTGGAAGGTGCGATGGAGGACGTCTTCAAGAAGTTGGCCCCAACGGAGGTGTCCACATTATTGTGGGTGTTGGGTGCATCGCACAGACCGACAAAGTTGGAACTTCCACCTGCTTATTTGAAGCTCGAAGGACTGACCACCTACCTAGATTGGTCACGCCGCGTGAAGAAAACCCTTGCCGCGAAGAGAGTTGGGAGTTTCTTGACAGAAGACTTGCACTATGACGGCATTTCAGATCAAGGTAGAGATCGATGACACCATTCAGGGAGAGAAGACGATGCAGGAGTACGCCTTAACATTAGAATGTCTTTGGACATTAGAATGTCTTTGGGTGGATTATGACCACGCTTCCGGTAGGATGAGTTGCAGCGACTCACAATGTAGGGCCTCCAAGATCATTGTGGAGTAGAGGGCGATGAAGTTCCTAAAGGGTAGCCAATTCGATCAGATAAGAGCCCTCCTTTTGTCTGGGACGAAGATTCTGACACTTACCAAGGTCATCTCGACCAAGATCCAGGAGGAGACAAGTCTCCAACTTCAGTCTGGGATAGGAGGGTCCACTGCAGTGAAGTTCGCACTAGCAGTTGATGGGTCTAATGTTAACAGACCAAGGGAAGATACCTGACAGTGCTACAATTGTAGGGAGGTGGGTCATCTAAGGCATGACTGCCCCAAACCATCCAAGAGTGGAGGTCTGGGTGGTGGACAAGGACGTAGTCGTGGACGTGGTTGGGGTCATTTTCACGACCCGAATTTTCTCGATATTTTATATATTATCAGAGTAAAAAAAATATGTGTCGTGATGTCACGCCGTGCAGGAAAAAACTGCAAGCGCTCAAGCAAAACTGACAATTTATTTGTTTTAAAAAAACATGTTTTATGTTTAAAAACATAATTTAAGTTAAAGTTTTAAAAACCGTGTCTCTCGTTTCAGTGGATCAACTAGTCCACAAGTAAGAAAATATACGCGCAGCGGAAAAAATACATAATTCATTTCATTTTATCCTACATGGGCATGATGACTCAGCTAACATTCCAATGATATGAAATTTCTAAATTTAATATAAGTAATAGGAATTTTCATAATACATAAAGTATGATGATGACATGATGTTAAGTTAAAAAAAAGATGTTATGATCTAAACTACTATGCAACTTTTATATGGTCAAAATAACAAATAAACATCCTAACATAAATCATTTCCAGAGAACACTTAAATATTGAACAGAAAAGTAGTTGCAGAAAAACTAGCAAGTAGTCTACCACCAAAAGAAAACATGAGCTATGAACGTCAACAACCTGACACGAACACATAGAATCAAATAGCACAAGTCTGATCTGAGAAAGAAACAACAACTATCTCAAAGCGGAGAGGGGAAAATAACTGCTGTCACAACCCAAAGACTGGAGTCTCTCACTCTAACCACCCAAATTACTATTTCTCCGAGTCTGAGGCATTCAAAAGAAAAAAAGCCTCAGAGAAAGAATGAGCAAGAGGCAGCTAAAACGAATAAATCATACCATCAGTCAGTTCAATGAGGTTCACCTTTCAACAAAATTAGCTTTTATTCTAATATAAGCCACATAAACAATATGTATAATTAGTAATGATTAACCATAAGAAAACTTGCATCGAATGCAATAAAAATCTATCTTACAATAATAGATAGCAAAGAAGGTAATAACAATTGAGACTAATCAGCTCAAAAGAAATGCATCATTAACACCAGACAAAAAACGGTATTGAGACGGTGGCTATCTTTCCAACACAAACCGACCATAAAATCCAAAAGACCTTGTGGAGGTGATAATTCACTAACACCCACAACCCAACATCATAACTATTGGAACCAGAAACTGGCCCCAACGAGAGTTCGGATCTTGGGGTGTAGCTAACACCTACTTCTCCCAAATTCAAACCCTTGACAAGTTGCTGAGAACTAAAGAACTGATCCTCGGCTACAACACGGAGGTCCCGCCACTAACCCGGAAGATCTCAGAGCGTTTCCCCTCCTTAGCCAAGTGTTGAGCTAAGGATACCTCAGAAAGCGCTATAAGACTTCAGAAAATGAGAAAGTTTGCCTTCTGAGGTACTCTGTGGGTCTATTTATAGATTTCCAGTATCTGGTCTGCCAACAGTGTAGCTCCGTTGTTCCAAAAGACAATTTGCAGCCCAAAGTGGTCTGCCAACAGCCAAACTCCGCTGTCCTGAGGAGCTAAATGCAGACCTCTAAGGGTATCCAGGTAAATTTACCTATGGACCACACTGGGCGGGAGGCTTCTCGCCTACCTAGGCGGAAGCCCTCCCGCCTACTGTGCTTAACTGATACTTTACACTCGACGCCTTAAGCCGAAAAGCGTCGAGAGAGTTGAGTGGAAGAACCTCACTCAACGCCTTAAGCCGAAAAACGTCGAGAGCGTTGAGTGGAAGAGCCTCACTCAACGCCTTAAGCCGAAAAGCGTCGAGAGCGCTGAGTGGAAGAGCCTCACTCAACGCCTTAAGCCGGAAAGCGTCGAGAGCGTTGAGTGGAAGAGCCTCACTCAACGCCTTAGGCCGCAAAACGTCAAGAGCGTTGAGTGGAAGAGCCTCACTCAACGCCTTAAGCCGAAAAGCGTCGAGAGCGTTGAGTGGAAGATCCTCACTCAACGCCTTAAGCTGGAAAGCGTCGAGAGCGTTGAGTGGAAGAGCCTCACTCAACGCCTTAGGCCGAAAAGCGTCGAGAGCGTTGAGCGGAAGAGCCTCACTCAGCGCCTTAAGCCGAAAAGCGTCGAGAGCGTTGAGTGGAAGAGCCTCACTCAACGCCTTAGGACAAAAAGCGTCGAGAGCGTTGAGCGGAAGAGCCTAACTCAACGCCTTAAGCCGAAAAGCGTCGAGAGCGTTGAGTGGAAGAGCCTCATTCAACGCCTTAAGCCGAAAAGCGTCGAGAGCGTTGAGTGGAAGAGCCTCACTCAACGCCTTAGGTCCAGAGAGTTCTACCCACCCCATGGGCCTTTAGCCTACCCAGGCGCAAGCCTTTCCGCCTAGCCTGGCGAAAGGCTCTCGAATGACCTCCCCTGGGGGAAAAACCCACTCAGCGAATACGGGGTTGTACACAATACTCTCTCTTTGCGAGAATCTCACACTCGGAAAGAAAAGTCCAACCCCTAAAATTCGGTGAGTGAAGGCTGACCTGGAAGAGAATCTTTTGCAGGTCCCACCTCGACCCTATAAATATATATCAGGGCCTGTCTCCAAGACTCCACTCCTCTAGCCATGAGACTAAGTCTGAGATTTTCTTGTATCAGCTACGGTCCACGCATACCGCAACAGAAATGTTGGAACCAAAAACTTGCCCCAACGAGAGTTCAGACCCTGGGGTGTAGCTAACACCTACTTCTCCCAAACTCAGACCATTGAGCAGTTGCTCAGAACTAAAAAACTGACCCTGGGCTACAGCACGGAGGTACCTCCACTAACCCGGAAGATCTCAGAGTGTTTCCCCTCCTTAGCGAAGTGTTGAGCTAAGGATACCTCAGAAAGCGCTACAAAATTTCAAAAAATGAGAAAGCTTGCCTTTTGAGGTACCTTGTGAGTCTATTTATAGATTTCCAGTATCTGGTCTGCCAACAGCGTAGCTCCGCTGTTCCAAAAGACTATTTGCAGCCCAAAGTGGTCTGCCAACAGCCAAACTCCGCTGTTCTGAGGAGCTAAATGCAGACCTCCAAGGGTATCCAGGTAAATATACCTCTGGACCACACTGGGAGGGAGGCTTCTCGCTTACCTAGGCGGAAGCCCTCCCGCCTACTTTGCTTAACTGATACTTTACACTCGACGTCTTAAGCCGAAAAGCGTCGAGAGCGTTGAGTGGAAGAGCGTCACTCAACGCCTTAAGCCGAAAAGCGTCGAGAGCGTTGAGTGGAAGAGCCTCACTCAGCGCCTTAAGCCGGAAAGCGTCGAGAGCGTTGAGTGGAAGAGCCTCACTCAACGCCTTCGGCCGCAAAGCGTCGAGCGTTGAGTGGAAGAGCCTCACTCAACGCCTTAAGCCGAAAGCGTCGAGAGCGTTGAGTGGAAGAGCCTCACTCAACGCCTTAGGTCCAGGGAGTTCTACCCACCCCAGGGGCCTTTCACCTACCCAGGCGCAAGCCTTTTCGCCTAGCCTGGTGAAAGACTCTCGAACCACCTCCCCTGGGGGAAAAACCCACTCAGCGAATATGGAGTTGTACAATAACAGGTACTATGGAGGTGGTAATTCACTAAGACCCACAGCCCAACAAATCATAACAGGTGTTGTAGAGGTGGTAATCCACTAACACCCACAGCTCAACAAATCATAAGCAGACACTGTGACGGTGACTCATTCCACTAACGCTCACAATCCAACGTGTGTGTGTGTGTGTATATATATATATATATATATATATATATATATATATCAGATCCCAAAAAGGTACTGTGGCGGAGGTATACATTCCACTAACCCCCACTGTCCATAATATATCATATAATAAGATAGGATTATGAACAAATTTAAATACAACTCCTGTTGAGTAGAAAATAAAAATTATGCACATGTTTTAGCATTTAAAATTAAGGATAACATTCATCTAAAAAAGAATTGAAAATTTTAGCTTACTGACAACATACAAGACTCGGCGTCGAAATATCACAAGGCGTCAAGATGACTCGACGCTACACTCGGGGACTTGGCTAAGAGACATCATGACAAGGCGTCGAGATGACTCGACGCTACACTCGGGGACTTGGCGTCGAGACATCATGACAAGGCATCGAGATGACTCGACGCTACACTTGAGATCACGACGCCAAACCACTTCTCTGCACCTAGACAAAACTTTTAGTCTTGACGTCGAGATTACTCGACGCCTCACTAAAAACACACGACGCCAAGTATGAACTTGATGCCAAAATAAATTACGAGACACTAAACATGAACTATAAGAAGTTATTATCAAATTTTAGTCAGACACCAACAAAAACTTCACAACCTGGCAAAATTTGAAGACTCGCTCTCCTGAACACATGAAGAAACTCCAGGGATAAATAAATAGTACTAAAATTTTCTGAACTTAGAAAAGAAGGCAACTTCATGAACAGTGAGGGATATAACATAATTGAATAAAAAAGGCATATATCCAGAGACTTTTGGTGCAGGGAGGAAGATAATGCAGTTAGGCCTAGGATTTCTTTTGACATAAAATTTAAATATATAAAGCACGAACCCTAACATTTAGTAAGAGCACTTCAGGAGGATAATTTATGATAAAGAGGGTCTCATCATGCTATAGGAATTCAAGCAACAGAAGTATGAAGTTATTAACCAGATAAGTTAAGAAGGTTGCTGAATCTAACAGAACTAAGGAGTTATGAGTATCCAAACAAGGAAAACAAACCACCACTTGCCTTGATTTTACCCGATTCGACTTCTAAAACACTCCACGACGAAGAGATCGGCAAGAGCTTTCCGAATCAAAGCTCCGTCGAAGGATACGAGCATCGGAACTCCCGCGGAGGCGGACGGTAAGGCACCCGGAGAAAACCTCTCTTTCTCTCTGGTTTGATTTCTTGGAGAAGAAGAAGGAAGAAAATGAGATGAAGATAAGACTTGCCATGGGACGAGGAAAAGAATGGAGGTGGAATTGGTCTTGGGAAGGAGAAGAGATAAGAAAAGAATTAAATTGACAGCTGACTGATGTAAGAAAATCAAACCTTTGAGCTCTGCTTTTAAGAAGAGAAAAATCAGATTTTGATTATTCATTGTTTTATTATATAATTAAAACTCATAATCCCTAATGGCGACGGGCAATCAAACCCATTTCAATTTCTAACGAAATTTGCACCAAAGGTAAACGTCGGTGCTGCGAATTCAACGGCGAAGCCGAAATCAAGGTTCGACGAACAGTTCTTGAGTTATAAATTTCCAAAGTTTTCGGCAAACGACAATCCTTTAAGTTGTTGAAAATTTACCGGGCTTCAAATATAGCCCGGATCACAACGAAACTTGACATATATTCTTAAAATTAATAAATTTATATTTCTAATATAAAAATTTTCAATTCCGGTAAGTTTCAAAATTTGGTCGACTTGATCAAACGGACGCGAAAACGCACTAACGACGGCGCATCGTTAACTCCGCGTTAACGTAACGCTCTTACGTTATTATTACGTCATTTTGAATATTAAAATAATTATCGAAAATTCAAGGGCGTTACAGTCATGGTGGACGAGAAGGCTATCAGGCAAATCTAGGCCTGACTGGAGCCGAGGAGGAAACTGGCATTATCTACACCGAGGTGGAGAAGACTGTGCTAAACATGATGAGTATGATGGAAGCTATCAAGAGGAAGCAGGCTGGTGACGGAAGTAGAACTGAGCTTGATGAGGCATCCACCTAAGCTATGTATGCCCACCCCACAAAAGGATTTAATGAATCCTTTGCTCTCGAAGCCATAGCTTCCTCTAGACTATCTGACTGGATCTTCGACTTAGGTGCAAAGCGACACACGACTGGAGATGCAGGTGAGTTCTCCTACACATGTCTAGCAGCTGTTAATAACAACTAGACGGTGGATGGGACTTTCCAACCAGTGGTCGGTAAGAGTACTGTCAATTGCACAAATTCGGTAAAATTATCAAATGTATTGCATGCTCCTTCTTTTCCAGTTAGCCTATTATCCATTAGCTATATTATCATTCAAATAAGATGTATTGTTTCTTTTGATATTCCCAAGGTGACTTTCCAGGAGAAAGGGACGAGCATGATACTTGGGACTGAGAGTCTGGGGCTTGGCAAGATGGACTAAGGTATCTAGATCGGAAAGGATTATATATTGCTCTTATATCTATGACAGAAAAGGTAGGAGTTGGGGGACAGAAGATGAATGAAGAGGATATGTCACTACATCATCACCGATTGGGGAATTCTTCATTTGACAGTATCAATATGTTGTTTCCTTCTGTTTTTGAAAAAGTAAATAAAACCAAATTAGTATGTGATGTTTATGACTTAAGCAAGCTTACTAGGAGCTCTTATGTTAGAACGGGCCAGAGGAGCCCTTCCCTTTTTGATGTAGTGCATTCTGATGCATAGGGGCCTTGTGCCGTAAGTTTATTGAATGACTATAAGTACTTTTTATCGATTGTGTCTTTCGTATTACTTGGTTATATTTCATGAAAAACAAAATTGAAGTCTTTATTTGTTTTCGAGACTTCCATAGGCACGTCCAGACACAGTACAAAGTTGTGGTAAAGGTTCTACGGTCGGATAATGGAACAAAGTACACTAATAAGGCACTGGAGGAGTATCTATCCGCTCATGGGATATTGCATCAAACCTCCGACGTATACACACCTGCGCAGAATGGAGTGGTGGAGAGGAAGAACAGACACCTTCTGGAGGTGGCAAGCAGTATGATGCTCCATATGAAGGCCCCTCAGAGTAACACGAAGGCCACATCACCATGCTTGCGGAGTATGCGGATGACATGGTCATCACATGGGATGATGAGCAAGATATTAACCACCTAAAGGGGGCACTAAGCAAAGAATTCGAGGTTAAGGATTTGGGTCATCTTTAAGTATTTTCTTGGGATTTAGATCGTCTGTGAAGCGGATGGATTTGTTCTCTAACTGGAAAAGTACAATCTGTAAATCCAGCGTGCTTGACCAAGGGAAAATCCCTAAGAAATGTGCCGAGCAGAATAGCAGCATCATGCTTGAATAAGGATGTGAAGCTAGCTCGATCGCAGGAAATGAACCTACTTCAAGAAGGGCTACTATGAGTTGGAAGGCGCGCCCATCTCCCGCGCACGACTATTCCGGCCGTTCCCAAAGGAAGTACGCCTTAGATGTCCTCACAAAAACGGGATGTTGAGGTGCAAACCTGGTGCGACACCAATTGATCAGAAGTGCAAACTGAGTGCTGAGGCTGGTGAACCAGTTGATCGTGAGATGTACCAGCGATTGGTTGGGAAGTTAATTTACTTGGGTCACACACGTCCAGACATCTCCTTCACAGTGAGCGTGGTGAGCCGCTACATGCACGACCCTAGGAAAATCCACATGGACGCAGTGTACCAGATCCTTCGATACCTGAAGAGCGCCACTGGAAAGGGTCTCATGTTCAGAAGCAATGAGTACATGAAGATTGAGGGCTACTGTAGCTCTGATTGGGCAAGTTGCGCGGATGACAGGAGGTCCACCTTAGGCTATTGCATATTTACGGGAGGCAATTTGGTCTCCTGAAGAAGTAAGAAGAAGTTAGTGATAATCAAATCGACAGCAGAGACAGAATATAAAGTCATGACATTTGGGGTTGCAAAGCTCCCGTGGCTGAAGGGCATGTTGGTGGAGCTGAAGCTGGATCGAAAAGATATGAGGAGGTTATGGTGTGATAGTCATGCAGTCATCAATATTACAAATAATCCAGTCCAACATGATAGAACCAAACATATCGAGATCGACAAATTCTTCATAAAGGAGAAGCTAGACAACTGATTGCTAAAGCTGAGGGACGTCTCGACCAAGAATCAGGCAGTAGATTGCTTGACCAAGGAACTTAACTCGGTGAATGTAATTAAGGGTTGTGACAAGATGGACTTAGTACATATCTTTCGCCAATCTTAAGGAGGAGTGTTAATATATATTTATTAGGTGTATTTAATAGAAAGATATGAAAAAGAAAAGGGAGATTTGTTTTTCTCGTCGACAAAAACAATTACACAAACAAGTCAAGATCCAAAGCAATTATGCAATATTCATCCAATATTCAATAAAGATCTACGAAACACGGATACGTCAAAAATAGGGCCGTACCCGTACCGGGTACGTTTTCGGTACGGATACACGTACCGCACGCCCCGGTTCGCAATTTTAGGTTATAATCCCGATCCCTGTCCCGTCCCGCTCCCGATCCCGCTCTCGATCCCTGCTGTCGCTGACGATCCCTGTAAGCTTCTTCTTCTTCCTCTTCTTCCTCTTCCTCTTCTTCCTCTTCCTCTTCTTCCTCTTCTACTTCTTCTTCCTCTTCTTCCTCTTCTTCTTCCTCTTCTTCTTCTTCATCTTCTTCTTCCTCTTCCTCTTCCTCTTCTTCCTCTTCCTCTTCCTCCTCTTCCTCTTCTTCTTCTTCTTCCTCTTCCTCTTCCTCTTCCTCTTCTTCTTCTTCCTCTTCCTCTTCTTCCTCTTCTTCCTCTTCTTCTTCTTCCTCTTCCTCTTCCTCCTCTTCTTCCTCTTCATCTTCCTCTTCCTCTTCTTCTTCCTCTTCCTCTTCTTCTTCCTCTTCCTCTTCTTCTTCTTCCTCTTCAAATTAATTCTTCCTCTTCAAATTAATTTGTGAATGTGTTGTTGGTTCAACTAGTTAGTTCAAATTAATTTGTGAATGTTTTGTTAGTTCGTGAATACTTAATACTGTATTATAGTTCAATTAATTTGTTAGTGAATGTGATAGTTCATGTCTGTTAGAGTGTTAGTTCATTCCTGTATTATAGTTCATTCCTATTCAGTAATTTATGAATACTAAATAATGTTCATTTCAATTTAATTCATCTTTTTCTTATTACAGCAATTATGTCTCAATCACAATCTCCTATTAGTGTCACTGGTTCAACTTCTACCTCAACAACAAGTAGATTTATTTTTGATGATGCAAGTAGGGATGGTAATGCGCCACTTTGGAATTACGTATCTCTTATCCATAGTAGAGAAATTGGTGGCGGAAACAGAAAATGAAAATGCAGTTTTTGTGAGATAGATTTCAGTGGCTCGTATTCTAGAGTAAAGAGTCACTTGCTAAAAATATCTGAGAATGGTATTAGGGTATGTCCAAAAGTAACTCAAGAGTATTTAGAAGAGCTTCAAAAAGTGGTTGTTACATCAGAAGAAAAATATAAACCGGCTCCCAAGGTATTATCGTTTCATAATGCAAGTCAAGTTTTTCAATTAGTTGGGGAAACGAAAAAAAGAAGAGGGGGACCTATTGATATGGCTTTTCAAAATAAAGCTAGAGATGAGTTAAGGAGTCACATAGTCAGGATGTTCTATTCTGGTGGTTTTCCATTCCATCTAGCTAGAAATCCATATTATGTTAGTTCATATAAATTTGTTGCTAACCACAATCTTGATGGATTTGTTCCTCCTGGATATAATGCTCTCAGAACAATACTTTTGCAGAAAGAAAAATCAAATATCACTAGAATGCTTCAACCAATTAAAGATACTTGGTCCCTAAAGGGAATCAGCTTAGTCAGTGATGGTTGGACAGATGCTCAAAGAAGACCTTTGATTAATTTTATGACGGCCTCCGAGGATGGTCCTATTTTTTTAAAGACAGTTGATGCATCAGGTGAGTATAAGGATAAACATTATATTGCAAATTTGATGATTGAAGTTATTAATAAAGTTAGTGTCAAAAATGTTATACAAGTTATCACTGATAATGCACCAGTGTGTAAGACAGCAGGAACAATTATAGAGGCACGATTCCCACATATTTTTTGGACACCTTGTGTTGTGCACACTTTAAATCTAGCATTAAAAAATATTTGCGCAGCCAATAATACTGATCAGTGTGCAACAGTTAGAGAACAATGCGGATGAATAACTCAAGTGGCTAATGATGCTCAATCAATCAGGACTTTCATAATGAATCATCAATACAGGTTGAACATGTATAACTCTTTTGTTTAACTGAAGTTACTTGCAGTTGCTGAGACACGATTTGCTTCCACTATAGTGATGCTGAAGAGGTTTAAACTTGTGAAGAAGGGCTTGCTTAATATGGTTGGATGTCCCGAATAGACTATGTATAGAGCAGATGATGTTGAGAAAGCTCTAGAGGTTAAAAACATCATCTATAGTGACAAATGGTGGGATGATGCGGACAAGATCCTTGATATAACAAGACTCATATATGATATGCTTAGGGTTTGTGACACAGACAAACCTAATCTTCATCTGGTATATGAAATGTGAGATTTAATGATAGAAAATGTGAAGCTTGAAATATATAAACACGAGAAGTTGACGGACTTGGAAGCTCATTGCTCTCTTTATGAGACAATTTATGATGTCCTCGTTGATCGATGGACCAAGAGTTGCACACCACTACATTGCATGACTCATTCTCTTAATCCAAGGTAATTTTTTTTCTTATTTGATATTAAACATTTACTATGATTTATTTATTTACTATATATTTTTATTTGTAGGTATTATAGTCGAGAATGACTTGAAGGAGGGTCAAATAGAGTTACTCCAAATATGGATAATGAGATTTCTTTAGAGAGGAATAAATGTTTAAGAAGATCTTTTCCTGATGTGGTGGAGAAGAATATAGTAATCAATGAGTTCTCTAGGTTCACGGGATTTGGTCAAGCTTTTATTGAGCCAGATAGTTTGGAGAGTAAAACTTCATTATTGCCCAAAGATTGGTGGAGTTACTATGGAACTTCGGCACCTAAATTACAAAAAAAATACTTTGAAGTTGTTAGGTTAACCTTTTTCATCGTCCTGCTGCGAGAGAAATTGGAGCACATACTCATTCATTCACTCATTGAGAAGAAACAAAATTCTACCACAACGAGCTGATGATTTGGTGTACGTGCATAGTAATCTACGCTTATTATCGAGGAGAAATGAAATCTACAGTCAAGGAAGGAGTAGAATGTGGGATATAGGAGGAGATGCATGGGCAAATCCTTCTGATGGAGTTGGCGTGATTACGGTTATCAATTTGTCTTTAGATGAGCCAGAAATTGAAGATGCATTAATCTCCAATAATATGGAGGAAGATGAAGAAAATGAGTGATGAACATCGTTTTATTTGAAATAATTAGGAATAGCTTATGTCTAAGTACTTCGTGTTATATTGCATTAGTTATGAACTTATACTTCAATTGATTATTTATGCTTCAGGTTTTAGTGTTTTGAGAATTCATAATTGTATTTATGATATATGCATATATATTTATTAAATTTAATACAACGTATCCTGCCGTACCCGTATCCTTGATTTTAAAATTTTGTCGTGCCGCCATACCGGATACGTATCGTACCCGGTACCTGTACCCGTACAGATGCTTCCTAGATAAAGATAAAGAAATACAATACAAAAGTATTCGCAAGCACAAAAATCCGACGGTGGGAGGTGACGGCAGACGGCTTCCAAGAGTGGTAGGTGGCTTGGGCGGCCGAAGCAAAGGAATAAAGGTGATGGGGATCGGCCGCGCGGACCCGCAGTGAAGCATGAGTTTTGGGCCCATTCGGGGCTGATTCACTACCAACCATAGTTGGCTTCTCCGGATCAACGATATCCGACCTCACGAGAGCGTCCGAATTTTCGCTTGCTTGCATTTTCATATATCATATTGTAATTTTTAGTTAGTATTTTGTGTGATCGGGTCCATCACATTAATGAACAATCATAACAATTGATGTAAGGGTGCCCTAGGGCATTTTATTATAAATAAGGACTTGAGTATGGAGGTTGCCATCATTTTAATTGCAGAATTTGGAGAACATTCTTCCCGTATTCCGGCGATCATCTCACGATGCCGACTCCGTGAGATTCTAGGTGATGACTGTTAGGTATTTTCTTTCATCCCTTGTATCCCCTCAAATATCCCCGCAAAACTCCTCCGATCCCACCTCTCCCTTCATGGGAAAATCCCACAGTAGAAAAACCAGCCGGTTACAACCTCTTCTCCATCCTGCCGAGGAATTTTACGCCATCCTTCTCATGTGCCTTCCTCCCAACAGCAGCCCCATCAACGTCAAAACCCCCTCCAGAAATCCTATAAACCTCCAGGGAGCCTACGCTCAGTCACATCTTCCCCTACATATCTCGCTCCAATCCATCATCGATCCAGGAAAACCTCCAGGAAACCTACATACGCCCAATCCACAACTTCCCCTACATCTCTCGCTCCAATCCAACCTCCCATCCAATAAAACCTCCAAGGCAGTCTACTTCCCTCCCTCTTCTTAACCCATTTTACATCCAGCAATCCCCCTGCATCCATTCCCTCAGATATGAGCAAATCTACTCCACTGCAGCCCCCATTCATGCCACCGGACTGCAGTCTCTACAACCGGGAACATCGATTCTCCATCCTACGACACCTCCCCTACTTCGTGAGTACTGTTTGTTGTATGGATCTTTATTATCTTTATTATTGTATGGTGTTGTGAACTTATATTCATGTAGATCTATAATATTCTGGAATTTTGTTCCAGATTGTCTTGTGATTTGCAGGGGTTATTCGCACACGGCTCTCACTTTGACCCTCCACGCAGAGGAAAGTGATGCAGGACGAATCTATAGGTGGCGACCAGGCAATGCCCTAATCCTAGATGTAATGCAAGTAATCATGCAACGAATGCAATGAGCATAAACACCGTCTAATGATGGGTAGGGTACATGCATGTACGACAAACATGCAACCCTAGGTGAAGTGTCGGGGAAACAACTTGACAACTCTAAAATACTATATGTAAGATTCAAGACTCAACAACGAATTCTTTAGGCAAGCGGGTTTAGACTTTCCTCCGCGTGGAGGGTCAAACTAAGAGCGTGCAGCGAAAGATTTCTGCAAATTACAAGATATCTAAAACCAAATTCCAGAAATATTATCGATCCCAAAGAACATAACATCACAAGACCGTATATTAATAATGAGAATAAAAATCCATACAACAACAACACTCACAAACTAAAGAGGGGTTGTCGTGCAATGGAGATCTGGTGATTCAAGGCAAGTTGGTGGCTGTCTGGAGGCGGAAGATGAAGGATTGGGGGCTGGAATCGAATTGTCATCGGTGGGGAGGGGTTGACGTTATGGTTGGTTTGAGAGGTGATGGGGTATACGTTTTCTGGAGGGGAAATAAGGGTTCTGTGGGGATTTTGGGGGAAAACAGTGTGGAAAACAATGGGCTGTTTGCTGCAAATTTTGCAAGGGGGAAAAGGGTTCTGGGATGAAGTTCTGTGAGAGGAGTGAGGGCTTTTGATGGAGGAAGTGGAGGGGCAATTTGGACGCTGGAGGGAAGGTATCAGCAAGGGAGAAAACTGAGGAACGGGTGTTGTTTTGGAAATGAGCAGGGATGATTCCACAGGAGAAAATTGAGCTGCTTGGACTCCAGGAAGTTGACGGGCTGTAGAGGATTGATGTAGGGTTATGCGAGAGTTTTCTTTTGGGGGGCAATGTATCTTCAGAGTGGAATTGCGTGTGGGTGATTGGGAGGGGTTTTTTTTTTGTTATATGGGCAGGAAAGCAACAGCTTTTCAGGATTGTAACAACGGGCAGGGATTGGGTTGATATCACACCCTGGCCTGGTAAGCTCGATTTAACGAGACGGGAACAGTAATGTGTCTTGGATCTTTCAGAGTACACAGAGTAAGAGCAAGAAATAAAAACATTTTATTTATATTTTAACATTTCACAAGTACAACTTGCCACACATACATATATTTTTTGCCATTACATTTTTATATGTTACATAATATATGATAGTCTTCCTCACTGTGCTCTTTCGCCCGCATCCTCGTAGGTACCTAAAAATATTAATAGGCTGGTGAGCATCTTTGCTTGCTCACCTCTAAAATAATAGCACAATATTTATGTATGTAATGCACATTATATGAACAGAGTAGTTTAGCAGAAGCAGTAAACAAATTAAGCATATATTTTTGTCTTTTTTTCTAAGTATATTTTTCTTATAGAAAAATAGCCCATTTATTAGTTAACGCTTATAGTACACCAGTTGACCTAACCAGAAGCTCACTGCCTTTTCAGGCTCAGTTGGGACATGTCACGTCGTGCAGATAGCGAATTCGCCGACAGAGGTTCAGCTCACACAATATGCGTCCAGGACTAGACCGCAAAATAGTCTTTAGAGAGCGCTACTCCCTCCAATTTACGAGTCCGCGAACAAGACCACAAGATAGTCTTTAGAGAGCATTACCCATTTATATCTCTCGAGCCAAATATTGAGCTAACATACTAGTGCACATCACCGCACAATATTATAATAATATTCATAATAGTCAACATATTTGCACAACACATCTTAAATTACCTTAATTTGTCGCAACCAGCCAATTATTACCCGGGGATCAGTCTAGTGGAAAACGACCACAGTAGACCGATCTTATAATAACGCGGTCTGACCTCACGATAATTTTGCACGCATAAATATTTCCATTATTATTATAATCCTTTTTCATAATATCATGCACCGACGCAACTCAAATTATCATATTGGTCGCAACCACCCAAGATCAGTTTAGTCGTAAAAGACCTCACTTGACTGAAATATTAATTCGACCTCATGATAATTTGTGTGCGTAAATAATTTATTAAATAGTATATTTGCACGATAATTTGCATATCATTTTTTTATTATTAATATACATGCAACCTAACAACTCAGAGCCTCATTATCACTTGAATACAAGCGACTCAACCCTTCGTCATGTCTAACGTATCGTAATTGGCAACATCTAGGTAGAAAAATAACTCGCAAAAGCTACGAAAAATAATAACTAGAGAAACATAAATACTGCTATATTTTCCACCTATCACAGTCTTCACGCTCTCAAATTTGAGCTCTGAATTTTCTTGGCACTGCGGAAGAAATCTGGCAGCACTCCGACAATTTATTGTGCGCTCGTATAAAAATATACTTTTGATGTCGCTCTCGCTTGCAACATCTGGGAAGACTTCTAATCAAGACAAGACCAAAAACTAGCTCTCCAGCCCCTCCCGGGGTTTTCCCGAAAATTTCGCAGCGATCCGAAACTTTTTCTCTCCTCCCTAACACCTTCTCTCTTAGTTTCCTGGAGCTTGGAATGGAATTGGAGTGTGTAAGGAAGCCCATTAGATAGATAGTTTTAAGAGCTTCGAAACGCCACCAAAATTGCCTCAATCCGAGTTCGGGAGCTTCCAAAAATGCGAAAATACCCTTTAAGAGAAAAAATGTCACTTTCAGACTTCTAGATAGGCGACGCGTGGCTCGTACGGGCGCCACGTGGCGCCCATCCGGGCAGCCACAGGTTGGGCATGTGCTGGCTTGTGCCCAACACAAGCCCTGGCCCAATCAAAGGCCGCCACTTGGGCAGGCGTGCGACCCGCGCGTGGCATGTGTGTGGTCCGTGTGGGTTGGGGCCGCCACATGGCGCGGTCGGCAGCCACATGGCGCGGTTGGCAGCCACGCGGCGCCACGTGGTGTCTCCTCCTATTTTTGGTCACTTTGGGTCCAATTTAGGTCTCCGAAAATTATGAAAAATATCCCTCCTATGGTTTTCGATGTTCCGAACCCGATTGCGGTCTCCATTTTACCAAATTTTGAACGATTATTGCCCAAAATGCCTTTTTTCATACGTGCTCTAATTTCAACAAATGAAATATGTATTTTAATAGATTTTGATATTCCGAGTCTATTGATAGACTCAGTTTCTCGAAATTCGTATTGGTTGTACCGAAAAACGTACTTTTTCTTATAAACTCCAATTTCGACAAATAATATGTCGATTCCTATGTAATTCGACGTGTTGAGTCTAATGACGGACCCCGTTTTCTTGAAATTCATTTATGTTGCTTAAAATTCGCATTGGTTGCATCGAAAACTGCGTGTTTTCTCACGAACTCCGATTTCGACAAATAATATGTCGATTACCGTGTAATTCAACATTCCGAGTCTAATGACGGACCTAGTTTTCTCGAAATTCGTGCAGATTGCTTAAAATTCGCATCGGTTGCACCGAAAACTGCACGTTTTCTCACGAACTCTGATTTTGACAAATAATATGTCGATTTCTATGTAATTCAACGTTCTGAGTCTATCGACGTACTCAGTTTTCTCAAAATTCATGCTGGTTGCTCAAAATTCGCACTGTTTGCACCAAAAACTGTGTTTTTTCTCACGAACTCCAATTTCGACAAATAATGTGTCAATTTATAGGTTTTCCGACCTTCTGAGACTAACCGTGGACTATGTTTTCTAAGATTACGCTCTATTTGATAATTAAATGTCTAACGTGATTATTAATTCATAATCAACATTACTTAACACTAAACATGATTACGTAATTACAGGATATTACAGTTGATGGTAGTTCAGGGCTGCAAGGAAGGGCGGGGGAAAACTAGAAAGTGGGAGTCATTTTGGAGCTCCATATAGGGGAAAAGTTCGGGCAATGGATGGGGGATACAAAGGGGGAGTGGGAAAATACCTAGGAGTCGTCACCTAGGGCCTCACAGAGTCGTCACCGTGAGAAATCGTCGGATTCTGGGAATGCTCTTCTCCAAAATATTCAATAGCCCTAACGGTTGCCCCGACCCTCTTATTTATAATAAAACATGACTTAGGACAGACACCTTGGATGACTATGATTGATCATGCACGATAGTTGTCTGATCTCACTAAATCTTTAATATATATAAATAAATACTTTCATGTCATACTGTGTAACCTTGACATACTATCCATCAATTTGGATCGTCCGATCGGATTAGATCATAATATCTCGGTCGTTAGATCACTAACATACCATCCGATCAATCAGGGTTGTTCATCTAGATTTTCATAGGGCTCCTACACCTAGGATAGTAGAAAGGAAACATACAATTTTAATACGGCTACTACCCTACAAAGTAAAATTATCATTTTACCCTTTCAATGCTGAAAAAATCCATAAACTCGCTTCTTAAAGTGAAGAAAAACGCACCTCAGCGACCCGCAATTACATAGGCGTGTACCAATCTAATTACATTTTCAACATAATTGCCGCTCGATATTATTTAAACACCGAACAACAATTTGTGTCCTGCGAGGTGGGACTAAAGGCGGGGGAGGTTTTTAAGTTTTTTTAAGGCATAAAAGGGCTTTCAAAAAAAGGCGTAAAAGGTGACAGCGACGGGTGAAAAGGCAGGCGCACACGTTAGATTATGCGATCTTGAATTAAAATGTCATTTTTCTTTATAGTTAATTAATTAATTAATTATGATGAATCGCGGTGGGGCCAGCTTTGTTCAAGCGCAGATGTCTTTGTGCTATTTGATATATCATTCATTTAATTAAAAAAATAAAAAGGAAATCCCCTAACCCTTATCTCCCCCATTATCCCCTATCTACAATTTTACATTCATTAAAAAAACCTATTATATATATAATAAAAAAAGATTAAAAATATGCGGGAATGGCAGATTGCGGAAGTGGAATAGGGGGAAAATAAACTAATAAGTATGAAAACAATAAACAACATTTTATAACTAAAAATATTTAATATAATATTTAAATATTAAAAAAAAAAACTAAAAAAAAATTACCATGACAGAGCCCGCCAGGGGCGGGCGGAACCTGTCGCCGCAGCCCGGGTACTATCATGTGGGGCACAGGGGGCCCCCATGCACTGTCACTTGTGAAACACAAGAAAATAAAACAAATACATGAAAACATTGAAACATCGATCCGGACACATCTGCGAAGTCAGATCGTCGATCCGGAGATGCTATATATGGCAAGTGGCAAATCAGATCCGAACGGGCTCAAAATTCGTGCTCCGCCGCAGGTTTGCGCCACTGTTCCACAACATTCTCCCCGACTTGAAAGAATTCATCTCCCGATGAATGGAGATCGAAATCCTCTCGGTGTGTGTCGGGCAAAATCGATGCGGGACACCAGGGGTCGTCCAAGTATCGTCGATCATAGGGCATCCTCTCCAATGGTACTCCTGTGTCTGGCTGTCCGGCGCGGCTACGCATGGGCGGACCACAATATCAATAATTCTCTCAAGAATCTAATGATGTTCTTCCCCGCTCTACAGCTCGACCTTCCTCCAATGGTTCCCATGCTGAACTCGATATCTTGTGGGATGAACTTAGGCAAATGCAGGAGCTGCTTAACCGCCCAGCTGGCTCCGTGGCCTCTTCCTTCCATTCTATCCTTGCTTCTTTCCCTCTTGTCTAGTTTTGGATTATGGACTCCAGAGCCACCGATCATATTTCTTCACAACAAACCTCTCTTTACATGGATGCTCCTACTCCCAAATTTAACACAGTTGTGAATTGTTGAAACCAGTAGAACTAGTTTCTCCTAAAAGCTCGGATCTAAGGCTGCAACCTACGCTTACTTTCTTCGAACCACGCTCCCAACAAGACACCTAAAGGAACAGACCGGGGGCTTCAGCTCGGAGGTCCCACCGCTCACCCGGAAGAACTAGAATCCTTCCCCTCCCTAGCCAGTGCTGAGCTAGATGTCTGAGTAAAAAGGAAAAAGAAGGTTCCACACCCCCTCTTCTCAGACACCTTACCGGTCTATTTATAGGCTTCAGGATTTGAACTGCAAATAACCAAAGCAAGCACCTGTGAAATTACCTGAATACCCTGGGTTGGGTCTGCCAACAGCCGAACTCCGCTGTTCTGAAGGGCTATGAGCAGACCACCGAGGGTAAAAGAGTAAAAAAGGCCAAAAGGGATGAACCGCTTGCCAACTGAACCGGTTCCCCCCCAATTGCTGAACCGGCCTTATCTCTTCCTGCCGACCCGATGCTTGGCGAGAGGACCACCTTGCGGCTGAAAACACCACCTCGCAGGCGAGACCCTCCGTCGGCACATAGAAAATCTTCCTTTGACCCCCACCTGTCAGGCGAATGGACTCAACTTTGGCTCCTCCTGCCTAGCGCGAGCGGACCCACCTTTGGGCTCCTCTCGCCTATTGCGAGTGGACCCACTTTTGGGCTCCTCTCGCCCATTGCGAGTGGACCCAACTTTAGGCCCCTTTCGCTTAGTGCGAGTGGTCTTTGCTTTGGGCCCCTCTCGCCTAGGGCCTTATCTCCTCTTGAGGATTCTTCTAATCCCCTCTCTGCTGAGTTCCCTCCTGTGAGCCCGAGGTTGTACACAATCCCCGCTCTTTTCGGGGTTGTCCAAGCTCGAAAAGAAAAGTCCAACCGAGGCTCACGTCATCTCAGCGACTTTATAGCGGAATCTTTTTCAGGTGGGATTCCCCCCCCCCTGAGTCTATAAATACTGGGATCCTTCCCAAGTGCAACAGGCCTCCTCTCTTCGTTTTAGCCACCTCCACTTCGCTGCTATGTCTCTTAGCAAAAGCTTTCGTGATCGTATCGCGTTGGTGCGCCAGCGGAACAAGGCGAGCGCGGCTGCCTTAAACCTGATTCCTGCTCGTACTCTTTCCTCGCCACCACCCTCTTCTTCTCGCCCGAAGAAGGCGAGAACAGCTGATCTGGCTCCCCCGTCGGGGGGATCCTTACCGGATCCCCCGGAGAGACGCATCCCCCCTACACCATCGCTTCCCCAGGAAAAAGAGGTAAGGTCCTTGCTCACCTCCCCTGTTCGCTATCTATCTTTCATTGCTCCTTTTGCTGTTGGTTTTCAGAAAAGCCACGCACCCTACGGTCAGTCTGGTAGTGCACAAACTCATCTCGCCAACCATCGTCTAAGCTCGGCCTCGCCTCCTCCCTCTACTCTTGGTGGGAAAGATGGCGAGCCTTCCCATATCGCTGGGACCTCTCGCCACTCTGGTTAGGAATCTTCTGCCCTAGGTTTTGGCCTCTCTGGCTGCCCACCTTTGATTATGACCCTCATTCTGTTTTTGGATTTGCAGATGTGCGAGTAGACTCATCTGCCGAAGACTCGCCTACTGAGGAGCGCCCGAGGCGAGCGGTCTCCTCGCCTCCTCCTCCTATGGACGAGATCGAAGATTACCTTGGCGACCCTATGGATCCGTTGGCGATGAAGCGCAGGGTGGCTGAGATGTTCCGGAAACATGCGATCATGATTCAAGAGTTGGAGAAGGACAAGCAAACGGCTGACCGACAGATTGATTGGTTAGAGGTGGAGGTTGCTCGCTTGACCTCTGAAGTTGATGCTGACATTGAGATAGACGAGACCGACCCCCAGGCAATTCTGAACGAGGTCGACCAACAACTCCGTCTCGCGCGCCGTGGCGTGGATGCGGCTCGCGCTTTTCACCTCCCCCACCGTCCTCCCTGCGCGAGGTCTCGCGGTGGGGGGCGCTGGCGGTGGCATAAGGATTGAATCCCTCGCGCTGCCTTGCGCCCTTATTTTCTTTGTACTGCTCTTCGTTTTGTAATAATGTTTCCACTCGCGGCTACCGCCCGAACTCTTCGGATCTAAAGAATAGATCTGCTTAATAACTTCTTTTAGTAGTTCCTTTGATAATTTTACCTCTAGTACCGCGCTTTTCTACACTGTGACTCGCGCGTCATATCTGTGCTTAAATCACTACTCTCTTTTTTCCTTTTTATCGTATTTTTATGGTACTGTCTCGTCCCCGGCCTGGGACTTATGTTAGGTTACACCAATCGAGACTAGGAGAGAGAGAAAAGGACGGCCGCCTCTTCCCCTTCCTTTACATTATATATGCCTTATCTCTTCGTATTTTTTCCTTTACCCAACGGGCTATAAATACCCCCCTATCCCTGGGGCCCGGATCATGCTCTCGATTTGTCTCGGCGCCCTAAACCTTGCCTCTCTCTTCCTTCCCTCGCGAGCAGATCCTGTCGGCGCTTCTCCTCGCCTATTCTCCTCGCATCCCCCCCTTCGCTCTCTTTGCCCAGAATGGGGAAAAAGAAGGCTGAAGAGGGCGAGGGGCGAAGCCGATGCGGGAGGCGGTTTGGTGACCATGATTTTCCTCCCGGCCGGATTTCCGAAGAGGACTACAACGCCTTCACTCGCGATTTCTTGCCGGAGGGTTTTGAGTCACGCCCTCCAAGGGTGGGCGAGTCGATCAACACTTTTTATCCCGGTGAACTCGCCTTCCCTGTCCCGCATTTCGAGGCGGGGCTGAGGTTGCCCCTCTGGCCAGAAGTGAAACAGGTTCTCAAGTACTTCGGGACTGTTCCTGCGCAACTGAACCCAAACGCTATCTCGGTACTCGTTGCCTTCGCCTGCTACATGCGCCGGGAGCGAATCGAGTTCAGCCTGAACTCCTTCCGCAAGCTTTTTGTCTATCATGCCAACGCCGACGGCGTTTCCTATTTCACGGGGCAGGGTCTCAAGGTTTGCGAGACGCCTAACAAGAACCATCACTGGCTTACTCGCTTCGTCTTTATCCGCGGCAACCTGGGTGGCATTCCGCTGGCGCCCGTGTCACCAGCCGAGGTGTTCTATACCACTCCCCAGGTTAGTGGCACGGACAAGCTTCTCTGCGACTTTTTCATTGGCAAGAACTTCGAGGTTCAGTTCCTGAGGCGGGGCCTCAACTCCCTCCTCCCTGTGCTTCCAGGCGAAGGTAAATGCCGGGGCCCTTTATTTTCATCTAGGTCTAACGAATAGTTTTTGTAAACGCATCGTCTCGCCCTTTCCAGGAGAAAGAAATGTTCCCGTTCGCCCGCCTTACAAAAGCAGCATCAAACCTTCCAAAGATGTCGCCCTCGCCACGATGGCAGCTGAGGCGGCGAGAGAAAACCTACCCCTCTCCCTGAAGAAAAGGCCTGCCGAAGGCTCCGCCCCATCTCGCCAGAGTCCTTCAAAGAAAACAAAGGTCAAGAAAGGAGCGCCTCTTCCCTCTGGAAAGGCGAAGCAAGTTCCTGCTGAGATGGTAGACGTGTCGGGATCCTTATCCCCCATCTCTTTGGGGTCCAAATCTCCCCAATCCCCTTCTCGGCTTCTTGGTCAGCGGACCGTCTCGCCGATTGGCGGGACGGGTCAACCTGATTCTCTTGCTGACAACCTTCCCTCTAAATCTCCTACTCGTGAGGTGGGCTCTTCCAGCCGCCCGGCTCCTTCCACCCATCTGAACTTCAATATGGGCCCTGTGATCCCGGATGCTGCTGGCGAGCCAACCCTGATATGGGACAAGGAGGCGAACCGGGTCTCTATCTCTACCCTCCTTCCTCCCTGGATAGAGCGAGACCAACCTACGGCTCATGCATTTTCTCTGGGCTTTGGCCTTTACGGTGGCGCAGAGCGAGAACCTGCCGCTGAGCCTCCCTCGCGGGATTTGATCCTGAGGGCCGCGCAATCCCAGCTGCGCTCGCTAGAGCTCTCGCACCAGGTCTCACGCCGTCTGATTTACAATAATAAGAGCTGGAGGGATTCAGAGGCGAGCCTGGCGGCCGAGCGCGAGAAGTCTATGGATCTTGAGAAACGGTTGGCCGTGGCCGAAAACCTTCTCGCCAAAGCTCGGGGTGGTGTGGTGAGTTTCTCCACTCTCGATTCCTTCCCTTTCTTTGTTCACCTTCAACTCCCCCTAATGAATAAACCTCTCGCAGGATGCCGAGACGGCCGACAGGATGCACTCGCGCATAGCCACTCTGGAAGGGGAGGTTAAAGGCATGGAGTCCGAGATCACTCGACTTCAGGAGGCTGCTCTCTCGCCTTCTCGCGTGGTGATTCCCCAACCTCCTCCCTCTCATTACTCTCATGCTGAGGTCATGGGACTCTGCAAAGACGCCAATATCCGGACCGCCGAACTAATCGTGAAGATGATGAAGGAGATGGAAGTTATCAGGGAAGGCTGCGAGGAGGTCACTGCCCGCGACCTGGTACCCGAGATTTATGGCGAGGAGGAAGACGGCCCGTCCTCCAGCGCGGAAGAATAGAGGATTTATTTTACAGTGTTTTTTTTTGTATACTCCTCTTCTCCCCCTTTTTTTTTCTTTTGGATACTTATTACTGAGGCATTTTGTATTACGGCCTCTTTTTGCGGGTGATACATATTTTGTTTTTAGGACCTCTCGCCTTTCTTTTCATCTTTCCTGTATGCCTACCTTTTCTTTATTCGCGGAACGAGATCACGACTTGTCTCGCCTACCGATGGAGGGGCTAGCTTTACCCGTGGCGCGAGTGGGCGGGCCCTCAGTGCTCTCGCGCAGGGATGTATCACTCCCTCTCGCCTTGCTTCTGGACACCCCTGGCGCGAGCGGGTCTCGAATCGCTATTATAATTAGTTTCGTTTGCGAGACGAGGGTACTCTTGTTCTCGCCCTTTGGTCGAAGGGCAGCCCCCTTACTCTAGGTGCGAATAGTCATGTCCTCGCCACAGTCGCGCGGGGACCGTGCCTCTTCCACTCGCCTTGTCCCTGGACACCCTCGGCGCGAGTGGATTTTGAGGGACCGACTCCTCCCTCCTCTTCTTCCTTTGGGACAAGGACCTTGCTTTTGATCAAATTATGAAACTCCCATCCATAGGCTGCCCCTTTACCTAACCTCCGAGTGAGCCTACAGATCTGCCAGCTCGACGATAGCCTGGGCAGCGGGTCTTCTCGGGGGTCTCCTCTCCAAAACCAACTCCAACCACCGAGTGAGCCTACAGACCTGTCAGCTCGATGGTAGCCTGGACAGCGGGTCTTCTCGGGGTCTCCTCTCCAAAACCAACTCCAACCACCGAGTGAGCCTACAGACCTGCCAGCTCGATGGTAGCCTGGACAGCGGGTCTTCTCGGGGTCTCCTCTCCAAAACCAACTCCAACCACCAAGTGAGCCTACAGACCTGCCAGCTCGATGGTAGCCTGGACAGCGGGTCTTCTCGGGGTCTCCTCTCCAAAACCAACTCCAACCACCGAGCGAGCCTACAGACCTGCCAGCTCGATGGTAGCCTGGACAGCGGGTCTTCTCGGGGTCTCCTCTCCAAAACCAACTCCAACCACCGAGCGAGCCTACAGACCTGCCAGCTCGATGGTAGCCTGGACAGCGGGTCTTCTCGGGGTCTCCTCTCCAAAACCAACTCCAACCACCGAGTGAGCCTACAGACCTGCCAGCTCGATGGTAGCCTGGACAGCGGGTCTTCTCGGGGTCTCCTCTCCAAAACCAACTCCAACCACCGAGTGAGCCTACAGACCTGCCAGCTCGATGGTAGCCTGGACAGCGGGTCTTCTCGGGGTCTCCTCTCCAAAACCAACTCCAACCACCGAGTGAGCCTACAGACCTGCCAGCTCGATGGTAGCCTGGACAGCGGGTCTTCTCGGGGTCTCCTCTCCAAAACCAACTCCAACCACCGAGTGAGCCTACAGACCTGCCAGCTCGATGGTAGCCTGGACAGCGGGTCTTCTCGGGGTCTCCTCTCCAAAACCAACTCCAACCACCGAGTGAGCCTACAGACCTGCCAGCTCGATGGTAGCCTGGACAGCGGGTCTTCTCGGGGTCTCCTCTCCAAAACCAACTCCAACCACCGAGTGAGCCTACAGACCTGCCAGCTCGATGGTAGCCTGGACAGCGGGTCTTCTCGGGGTCTCCTCTCCAAAACCAACTCCAACCACCGAGTGAGCCTACAGACCTGCCAGCTCGATGGTAGCCTGGACAGCGGGTCTTCTCGGGGTCTCCTCTCCAAAACCAACTCCAACCACCGAGTGAGCCTACAGACCTGCCAGCTCGATGGTAGCCTGGACAGCGGGTCTTCTCGGGGTCTCCTCTCCAAAACCAACTCCAACCACCGAGTGAGCCTACAGACCTGCCAGCTCGATGGTAGCCTGGACAGCGGGTCTTCTCGGGGTCTCCTCTCCAAAACCAACTCCAACCACCGAGTGAGCCTACAGACCTGCCAGCTCGATGGTAGCCTGGACAGCGGGTCTTCTCGGGGTCTCCTCTCCAAAACCAACTCCAACCACCGAGTGAGCCTACAGACCTGCCAGCTCGATGGTAGCCTGGACAGCGGGTCTTCTCGGGGTCTCCTCTCCAAAACCAACTCCAACCACCGAGTGAGCCTACAGACCTGCCAGCTCGATGGTAGCCTGGACAGCGGGTCTTCTCGGGGTCTCCTCTCCAAAACCAACTCCAACCACCGAGTGAGCCTACAGACCTGCCAGCTCGATGGTAGCCTGGACAGCGGGTCTTCTCGGGGTCTCCTCTCCAAAACCAACTCCAACCACCGAGTGAGCCTACAGACCTGCCAGCTCGATGGTAGCCTGGACAGCGGGTCTTCTCGGGGTCTCCTCTCCAAAACCAACTCCAACCACCGAGTGAGCCTACAGACCTGCCAGCTCGATGGTAGCCTGGACAGCGGGTCTTCTCGGGGTCTCCTCCCCAAAATAAAATCTTCTTGCTTTGAGGAGACGGCTACCTGAGACTGCTTGGCAGGACCAGAAGGCCTCGCCCGACTTGCTAATATTGAAAGGTGAGAGAGAAAGACAAAGAAACTACATCTCATTCAGAATAGATGATGATCATAAACAGTGGTATTAAGGATAGAATCGCTTTAGATCGTCGCCGCTTCGGGCGCGATCGAAGGGCGTCCCGTTTGCATCTTGGAGGTGATACCCTCCTGATTTTTTGGAATCTCCTCTTCCTTTCCCAGCCCCTCCTCCTGGTTTCCGAGCTCTTGCTCTCCACCCTCTTTCTTCTCCATTGCCATGTCTACCTTTTCTACAAACCTCTCCTCTACCCGCACCGGGCCTCCTCCTAGCACTGACTCTTCCATCTCTCCTATCTTTCTTTTCCTTCCTCTCTCCTCTTTCCCTTCTCCTCTGACCCTTACCTCCCCTGCCATTACTGGCTCCTCCGCAATGTCACCTCCCAACTCCTCAACTCTACTCTCCTCTTGTTCTTCTCCTCCGACCCTTAACTCCCCTGCCATTACTGGCTCCTCCGCAATGCCACCTCCCAACTCCTTAACTCTACTCTCCTCTTGTTCCTCCCGTTCCAGTCTTCTCTCTAACTTTTCCGCATCCCCCCTCCATGAGATAGTGTTTACTGCCGTCACATAACACTCCCGGGCCGCCTTCGGATCTCCTCTCACCCTGATCTGGGTCCCTCCCGAATTGAGTTTCAAACATTGATGAAAAGATGAGGGTACACATCTAAAGGCACTAATCAAGGGGCGCCCGAAGATGGCGTTGTAACTGCTGGGGGCGTCCACTATCACAAAACGGCAGTTCCTGGACATCCCTCCCAGAGTTACCTGGAGACCGACTCCCCCCTCCACTTCCTTCCTTTCTCCTGAGAATCCGAACAACGGTCCGTCAGCTGCTAACACCCTCCTGGCTTCCACCCTCATCTCACTGAATGCCTTTTTGAAGATAACATTAACCGAGCTCCCATTGTCCACCAAGATCCTCGATACCGTGAAACCCTCGATAGCCGTCCGAATCACCAGCGCATCGCAGAATGGGTCTTCATGATCTGGCAAGTCCTTCCTAGAGAAGGTGATCTTCTCGTCCGGGGGTGGGGCTTGCGACGTCGAGGCGACACCTCGGCGGTACATTGTATGAAGGCTGGCCTTTCGGGCAGCCTCGATTCCCACCCCGCCATGAATCACCCCGATCCTCCCTCTATCCCCCACATCTGACCGATCTACACATCTATCCTCCTCCCCCACTCCGGTCATCTCTACTATCCGCACTGGTGACTGCTGCTCTCCCGCTCCTCTTCTCCCCTTCAGCTCTAGAAATTCCGGACAAGTAGCTGTCGCGTGACCTTCCTCCTCATGGAAGTCACAGAATGGCATAGCTACTTCCCCCTCCTGCCTCCCTTCTTGGTGATTCCTTCTCCTCCCTGCTCCTGCTCCTCCCCTTCCTCGCTCTCTTCCCCTTCCTCTTCCCCGGCCTATTACCATAGCTTGTTGGGGCGGGGGTGGGAGTGGTCTAGGACCATGTCTCCACCCCAGCTGTGGTAACCTTCCTGCTCCTCCCTGGTAGTAGTTCCTTCCGCCCGGAGGAAGACCTCTCCCTTGCCCTTGAACAGGGCCTTCCGGTTGCTTCCAACCCAACTCCTGATGTGCCGGCCCTCTTGGCTCCTCCCTTCTCCTCCCTTCCTGCTGCCTTGTTCCTCCTGGTTCCCTGGATTCTACCTCCGCCAACTTTGCTAGTTTCTTGGCAAAAGCCGGGTTTGCTGCCTCCATTGCTATTTCCTTGACTGCCCTTTCCATCAACCCTTCAAAGGATAAGGGCGCCTTCCTGGTGAGGCTCATTTTGAAGAAGCCTTCCCTGAGACCCACAGTAAAGGCCATTTGGAGAGCAAATCCCGGCACCTCCTGAATGCCCAGGATTTCCTCTTGGAAGCGATCCACGTACTGGGCTAAGGACTCGTCTGCCTTCTGCTTGATCAGGAAGATGGACTCCGGGTTTTTCTTCCTCTTTTTTGAGGTCGAGAAGCGCAGCTGGAAGCTCCTACTCAAATCTTCAAAACCATATATTGACCCTGCCGGGAGTTGATGAAACCAGTCCCGGGCCTTGTCCTTCAAGGTGATCGCGAAAAGGCGGCACTTGAATGCATCCGTCATCGGCCTGATGGAGACCACATCTTCGAACCATTGCAAGTGTTGGAGGGGATCATCCTTCCCCACATAATAAACCATCTCGGGCTCGCGGAATCCCTCCGGGACGGGAGCCGAAAGGACCAGCTCGCAAAAGGGGGATCCCCTCGCCAGGGGTCTCGCCGTTTCCACTCGCGCGACGAGATCTACTGGCGAGACGGCGCTCGCCGGGCTGGGGAACAATTCTCTTCCTGCCAGATCTCGCCCATTTCCTTCCACCACCTTCTCCTTTCCAGGCCGCCCTCCTGGCGCATCCTCGCCCATCCTTGCCGAGACGGCTCCTTCCTGAGGCGAGAGGCCCGCCCCCTGAGGTAGAGGGGTCACGCACTCACCTCGCTGCGAGATCTGCTCCAACATCCCCATGATGCCCCCGATGGACGCCATGAATTCCTCTCTTCCCACATACCCTCCCGGGTTCTGGGACCCGCCCTCATCTCCTCCGCCCCCATCTCCTCCTCCTAGATCTCCTGCCATGAGATGATCCGAAGTTCTTCGACGCAGGCTGCGATCCACGCTCACCGCACCAAAAATGTTGAAACCAGTAGAACTAGTTTCTCCTAAAAGCTCGGATCTAAGGCTGCAACCTACGCTTACTTTCTTCGAACCACGCTCCCAACAAGACACCTAAAGGAACAGACCGGGGGCTTCAGCTCGGAGGTCCCACCGCTCACCCGGAAGAACTAGAATCCTTCCCCTCCCTAGCCAGTGCTGAGCTAGATGTCTGAGTAAGAAGGAAAAAGAAGGTTCCACACCCCCTCTTCTCAGACACCTTACCGGTCTATTTATAGGCTTCAGGATTTGAACTGTAAATAACCAAAGCAAGCACCTGTGAAATTACCTGAATACCCTGGGTTGGGTCTGCCAACAGCCGAACTCCGCTGTTCTGAAGGGCTATGAGCAGACCACCGAGGGTAAAAGAGTAAAAAAGGCCAAAAGGGATGAACCGCTTGCCAACTGAACCGGTTCCCCCCCAATTGCTGAACCGGCCTTATCTCTTCCTGCCGACCCGATGCTTGGCGAGAGGACCACCTTGCGGCTGAAAACACCACCTCGCAGGCGAGACCCTCCGTCGGCACATAGAAAATCTTCCTTTGACCCCCACCTGTCAGGCGAATGGACTCAACTTTGGCTCCTCCTGCCTAGCGCCCCTGTTTGTGGATGCGGAGATGTTGTTGTGACTCCCTCCCTTTCTCTTCACTTGTTCTTCATGTCCCTAACTCTGTCTTTAATCTTCTCTCTGTTACTCGTCTTACTCAAGGCAAGACTGTTCCATTACTTTTACCTCGTCTTCTTTTATGGTGCAGGATCGATGGGCGCGGCGTGTCATTGGTACCAGTTGACTGTCAAATGGGCTCTATATTTTGGACATTCCCGCCTCCATGTTATCCTAGGTTACTTCCAGTAACTGGCATCGTCAGCTTGGTCATGCTGCACTTACTATCCTCCGAAAAGCTCTTCCTAATTTTCAGTTTACTGAGTTTCAATATGAAACTTGCATTTACGACCTACCTTTTTCCTAGTTGTTCTCAGAGCTCTGCACCATTTGACTTGGTTCACTCTAATACTTAGGATCAGTATAAAACAGTCAGTTTGTCTAGCTATCGGTACTTTATGACTTTATTGATGATCATTCTCATATCACATGGTTATATTTACTGTGTGATCGCTTTGAGTTGTTGCAACATTTCCGCTCCTTCATCGTTGAAACTTGCACTCAATTTTCGCGCACCAATAAAATTCTTCGCACTGATAATGGTCATAAGTATACTAGTCGTGAATTTCAAGACACCTATAACCTCCTCGGCATTCTCCATCAGACATCTTGTGTCTATACGCCACAACAAAATGGTGTCGCCGAGCGAAAGAACCTTCACCTTCTGAAGGTTGATCACTCCCTTATGTTCTAAATACACGTTCCAAAGCAATATTGATGATTTGTTGTTTCAACCGCGTGCTATTTAATTAATCACATGTTGAACTGTCCTCGACTTTGCTACTCGATTCTCCATCTTGTATCCTTCCACCCCTCTTTTCTCCCTCCCTTTTCGGGTCTTTGGTTGTGCTTGTTTTGTACTTTATCTCAAACCGCATGTAGATAAGTTGGTTCCTCGTGCTACCAAGTACATCTTTGTTGGGTACTCTTGTACACAGAAAGGTTGTGTTTCATTGTCCTACTACTAGAAAAAAAATCACCTATGCGGAAGTTACCTTCTTTTAGGATCAACCATTCTACTCAGCACCTCCTCCTGCTATCTCATGATGCTCTGCCACTTCCGGTTGTTCTAACTCACATTTCTCCTCCCTTGCTTCCTAGCTTTTCTCCCGATCTCCCCTCTCCTCCCTTGCACCATAAACCTCATCCTGTGCTTCCCTCTCCTCATCTACAAGTGTACAGTCGCAATCGTCCTCAGTTCGATGCCCTGCGACCATTATCGTCTACTAATGCTGCTCCCCAGACCATTGATCCGCCCACGGCTCCCTCCCGAGATGTGGGTTTTCCTACTGATCACCCTCCCTCTAATTATGTATCCCTGTACTGTCTCTCTTCCCCCCTTCACAAATTTGTGGCTTCTTTGCCCATTGTTTCCACCCCATCTTCTGTGCAGGAGGCTCTTCAGTATCCGGGGTAGAAGGCGACAATGGATGAGAAAATGACGGCTCTATGGATCAATCACACATGGGATCTTGTTCCCCTTCCTCCCGGTCATTCTCCAGTTGGTTGTAAATGGGCCTTTACCATCAAACATCACTCTGATGGGATACTTGAGCGTCTAAAAGCTCATCTTGTTACTCGTTGCTTCACTCAGCAACATGACCTTGATTATGAAGAGATGTTTTCTCCTCTTGCCAAGATCAATACCGCCTGAATAATAATCTCTCTAGCGATCCATCGAAATTGGCCAGTGCACTAACTCAACATAAAGAATGCCTTTCTCGATGACTATCTTATGGAAACAATGTACATGCAACAACCTCCTGGTTATGAAACTACGAGGAAGTCTTCAGTGTGTCACCTCAAGAAATCTCTTTACCTCAAGCAGTCCCCGTGGGCATGGTTTGACAAATTCAACTTTGTTCGTGAAATTGGCTTTTACTTGGAGCTCTGCCGACTTCTTGTTTATTTGTCGCTGATGCGTGGAAATCGGCAAGCGCACCGGTCGCACAAGTAATAAAATTTCGGAATAAATCCCTGAGTGTCGGTCTCTTGAGGAATGCAATTAGCATAGAGCGACGACAGTTCAGAAAATATTGTTATGAGGGTTATACTTAGAAAAGATTAAAAAGGCGGCTTGTGAGATTGTGGTTTCTTGATCTAATAAACTAATTAAGACTATGCGGGTCGAAGGCACCGCTTCGCAAAGTCAGGTGAGTGTATCGGCCGCGATGCCGAACTTCGGTTGGGCGAGTGGACGGAAAGCTAATGGATGGAAGTGTTCTTGTGCGGAGTGCAATCGGGTGAAACAAGGGTATGGAGTTGATGTGCAGTGGGCGAGGCGCATTCACAACACACAACTCAAAAGCAAATGAAAACTACAAACATCCAATTAGATATAGAGTAGAAAATGTAGTTCATTACAATATCAAATCATTCCATACAACGAAGAAAGGGGAAGAGGAGTAAACCACTAGAGGGTGAAGGTCCACCGCAGGTCGTGGCCGGAATAGCGAGTTGTCAATCCGCTTCCAGGCTCAGTCCGAGGAGGCTTCCGGTACCAACGAGTTGTCACCTCGAAGGCCTTTGAGTTCGTTCTCTAGGTCGTCTTCTTCTCCAACTCCGGTGGAAAGCTTGGAGTTGAGGTCATCAATGGCCGGGAGCTTCGCCGAAGGGTTTGGAAAGCTTCAGAATCAACGGCTACGGACTCCCGATGGAAGGGATGAAGGTGGAGGTGGCTGGAGCAGCTGGAGAAGTAGAACGGCACTTCCCACCCACTCTCCGATCGCAGAAATGACCAGCGTTGACCTAAATCGCGGAGCAGGCCCTTAAATACGGAGGCATAACAAGCAGAGCGCACGATCAGTGGCGCACGATCAGTGGTCGTGCGCACTGTCGGTCGATGATCGTGCGCAATTTCCAATTAAACCTGCAACTTGGATAGAAACATCAGCAAATATGTGCACGATCAGTGGCGCACGACCGGTGGTCGTGCGCACTGAATCCACTGATCGTGTGATTGGCTAAGACAGAACTGCAGAAAACATGAGGTAAACGCGCACGAGCAGTGGCGGACGACCGGTGGTCATGTGCGCAATGTCCAGTGCTCGTGCGATTACCCGGGCAGAACAAGGAAAATGAAGAGGACAGAGCGCACGATCACCAGCGCACGACCAATGGACGTGCGCAATAGGTCCAGTGATCGTGCGATCGTCAAGACAGAACTGGGGAAAAGGAGAATGTAATGCGCACGATCAGTGGCGCACGACCAGTGGTCGTGCGCAGTGAGTCCAGTGATCGTGCGCAGTGTTCCTGTATCATCGGGGTCTCCCGAGCGGTTCCGGAGCACGCACACGACCCATGCACCAGCAGAAAAAGCAGATAGGCCACCAAAAGTGCACACCACATTCTCAAGACACGGCGAGTGAACAAGTAAAACAAACGAAAACACGGAAACATCTAAAGCACACAGAAAACGGGCCTAAAGTGCACTTAATCATGAAATAGGCAGATAAACGAATATAAGCGGTTATAGCTCTCAAGTGCAGTGCTAAGACAATAAAACTGACCCAGATGAGTCAAAAAATCAGTGTAATATTTGGACTCATCACACCCCCAGACTTACCCATTTGCGCATCCCGCGCAAATCATTACTCCGTGGACTGTAAAAACAGCTAGCTAGCTTAAAAACTTCAAAATAAAGTAGGACGAGAAATCAAATACATCATGCGCATAGAAAATAGAATAGAAAAACTTTTTAATTATACTACGGAGCTTAAATTATTCGACAGAGGTAAATAAATATTGTGTCTACTTAAAATTAGAATTCTGGAGATTCGTTCGGTCATGTGTGTGGAGAAAGTAGACAGACCACTAAGGTGAGCATTGCCCAAGACCAAGGCTCGTGATCATCTCCAAAGAAATCCATCAATGTCGGGAACCATAAGCTTGCCCTTTCACACTCTCTCCACGATGCTAAGTAGACTCAAATGTGAATCAGCAGGACTTGTAGGTTTGAATGGGGCTAAGGCTAAGGTGTGGTAGTCAATGATAAACATGGAGGCTACACGCAATCAAAGCAAGCGAACAAGAGCTAAACCCATACAACCACTAAGAAATGCATGTGTGACAAACCCCCAGACTTGGCTTGAAAACCGGGTATGCACACGGCCAATCTCGACCAAAAACTAACACACAAGATGGGGATTGCAATTCTCATTGTAATACTTTTAGATTTTCTTCTTTTTTTTTTCTTTTTTTACTCATCTTTTTCATTTTTCTTTTCTTTTTCATTCAGCAATCCCCAAATCTAACAATTAACAATTCATGAATTCATCTCCACATCACATGAATCCCAAATATCACAACATATCAAATTTTTGAAATCGATCAAGCTCAAGGTTTTGGTTGCGACAAAAGGGTTGGCTTTTAGGCTTTGATGAATATAGGTGGAGCTGAAACAAAATGAGGGTAGGCGCAAATTTGGCTTGCAAGGGTCAGCTGCTAGGACTAGGTACAAAAAGGCTCAAACTAGCCAAAATAATGGTCTACCTCACGCTCACACTCGACTAACCGGGCACCAATGCTTCGAGAGTAGCTTGGGGCAAGTTCTCAGTCCCCGAAAAAGACGATCCTTCCCCCCGACTCGAGCAATACGAGTCTAGTGACGGCTACACTCATCTCTACACTACCGTTCGATTACTCCAGATTCTACAATTTTAAGTAGCACAAACAGAATTTACTTTTGCAGAATAAATTTAAGTCTACGAGCATGAAGAAAAAGTAATCCTATACTATTTCTACGCAAATCATGAGTACTCGATTAGAAGCACTGCATGAATTTCGAACTACTAGATCCCAAAATCCTAAGCCAGCACCACTTTTTTAGAGTTTACAAAAAAATAATACATTTGACTTGAGCCGCGCGCGTGGTTAAGTGCGCACTCATGTGGGTGATTCAGTGTGTGCAGTAGTGATCATGAAATAAATAAATGCAGACGAGTATGCAATAAACTGTGCTGTGTAGTGATCACAGACAACTCTACCCCCAGACTAGAATGTGACAATACGAAAAAGTAAAACATGCAAATAAAAAAAAAGGGCTAGGGGAAGAAGTACCTATGCTCAAAATTGAGCATACCGGTCATGCGACGAGATATCCAAGTGCGGCCAAGTTGTCGCGCCTCAAAAATTCATGCACCTGCGATTTAAATACGTACGCAAAACAAAAGATGGACACACACACACACACACATATATATATAGGGTCGCGTTCATATGAGAAGACATCTTCCGTGCGAACTGTGCGAACTCCCTCATTTGGGCACCAAAATGGACATGTAATATATGCATTTTGACTGGCTCGACGAGACCTACAACTTTCATGTTGAACACTTTTCCTAAATTTGCACGGATAAGCCGGATTTAGGACCCGAAAATATCTGGGCGGAAGTAGTCACGTTTTTTTAAATATATTCGGGTCCAAAATCCGGCTTATCCGTGCAAAATTAGGAAAAGTGTTTAACATGAAAGTTGTAGGTCTCGTCGAGCCAGTCAAAATGCATATATTACAAATTTTGGTGCCCAAATGAGGGAGTTCGCACAGTTCGCACGGAAGATGTCTTCTCATATGAACGCGGCCATATATATATATATATATATATATATATATATATATATATATATATATATAGATATATATATATATAAAGAGCTCAAAACACAGCACAGGACCAAATGAACCAACATGGGTTATCTCCCGAAAGCCCTTTTGTTTACCGTCCTTAAGGTGGACTAAATACCTGTATTAGCAGTTATAATAAAGAGATCTTTGCAGTTTGAAGAAAAAGAAATAAATATAAAAGCTCAAATATGCTCTTTAGATACAAAATCTGGAGAATAACGTGCAGGGGTAGCTGCGGAGTGGAGGGGTGGTCCTCATTCGTCGTTGCTGCCATTGTCGATCAAGGAGTGTCGCTATCGCTTTGCTTGGGGTCGGCGAGCTGCAGGCTTTAAGATTCGTCGGTGGTTGCGCCGCCATCATATAATTTGAGCCGGTGCCCATTGACTTTGAAATTGTCTCCGCTTTTCCCGGCTATTTCGACGGCGCCAAAGTGGGAGACTCCGATCACTGTGAAGGGGCCGCTCCACCGCGATTTTAGCTTTCCTGGAAATAAGCGGAGGCGGGAATTGTACATCAGGACTTGGTCTCCTGATTGGAATTCTTTTGGGATGATGTGACGGTCGTGCCATTTTTTTGTTTTTTCTTTGTATATCCGCGCATTTTCGTATGCGAAATGTCGGAGCTCCTCTAGTCCGTTCAGTTGAGAGCGGCGCTTATCTGTTGCGGCTTCGATGTCCATGTTTAGTAATTTGGTTGCCCATAGCGCTTTGTGTTCTAGCTCGACCGGCAAGTGGCAAGCTTTTCCGTAGACTAGTTGAAAAGGGGTCATACCGATAGGGGTTTTGAAGGCGATTCTGTACGCCCATAAGGCGTCGTCGACCTTCTTGGCCCACTCTTTTCTGTTGGAATGGATGGATTTTTCGATGATTCTTTTGAGCTCGCGGTTTGAGACTTCTACTTGCCCACGGGTTTGGGGATGGTAGGCAAGAGAGATTTTGTGGTGGACTCTGAACTTCTTCATGAGTTGCAAGAACGACTTGTTGCAGAAATGGCTCCCGCCGTCGCTGATGATGGTGCGCGGGGCGCCGAATCTGGAGAAAATATTCTTGTGTATGAAATTCAATACGGTGCGGGGGTCATTTGCGGCGACAGCTTCGGCTTCGACCCACTAGGAAACATAGTCGACTGCGACAATAATATATAGTTTTCCGTGCGACATTGGGAAGGGTCCCATGAAGTCGATCCCCCAAACGTCGAATGGTTCGCAGACGAGCATGTTGTTGAGAGGCATTTCGTCCCTCTTGGAGATATTTCCGGTCCTTTGGCATTCATTGCATTTTGTGACGTGTGCTTGGGTGTCTCTAAAAAGGGTTGGCCAAAATAGGCCACATTGCAGTACCTTGCGTGCCGTTCTGGTGGCGCCGAAATGACCGCCGGCCTCCCGGTCGTGGCAGTGTGTTAAGACGGATTGGAATTCGGTCTCGGGTACGCAGCGCCTGATGATGTCGTCGTTGCAAGTACGGAATAGTAACGGGTCTTCCCAGAAATAGAATTTGGCGTCGGACATTAGTTTTCGCTTTTGCTGCGATGACAGGTTAGGGGAGACAGATTTGCAAGCGAGGTAGTTGGCCATATCCGCGTACCACGAGATTGTCGGAGTGAGCGAAAAGATGGCGAATAATCTTTCGTCCGGGAAGCAGTCGGCTATCTCGTTGCGTTCGCAGTTGGGTGCAGCTCCTTCGGTGTCGCTCTCCAATCTTGATAGGTGATCGGCGATGACGTTCTCTACCCCTTTCTTGTCTCGGATCTCGATGTCATATTCTTGTAGTAGAAGAATCCAACGGATTAGCCGGGGCTTGGCGTCTTTCTTCTTGAATAAATACCTTAGTGCAGCATGGTCAGTGTAGATAATGACCTTAGATAACACTAAGTACGAATGGAATTTTTCGAAAGCGAAGATTACTGCCAATAGCTCCTTTTTCGTAGTGGTATAATTCAGTTGGGCATCGTTGAGGGTCCGGCTGGCGTAGGAGATAGTATAAAAGATTTTGTTTTTCCTTTGACCGAGCACCGCTCTGACTGCAACATCGCTTGCGTCGCACATGACTTCGAAGGGTAAAGTCCAATCTGGTGCCACCAAGATTGGAGCGGAGATGAGTCGGTCTTTGAGAGTCTTGAAGGCTTGCATACATTTTTTGTCGAAGTCAAACTGGGTGTCCTTGGCCAGCAGATTTGTGAGGGGCTTGGATATTGATGAGAAATTACTGATGAATCTTCTGTAGAAGCCGGCGTATCCCAAGAAGCTGTGGATACCCTTGGCGGAAGACGGAGGAGGAAGATTTTTGATGATGCTGACTTTCGCTTGGTCGACTTCGAGCCCCCTGTGAGAGACTTTGTGGCCTAAGACGATGCCCTCGCGTACCATGAAATGACATTTTTCCCAATTCAAGACGAGGTTCGTATCTTCGCACCGCTTCAGAGCTTTGTCTAGATTCACGAGGCGGGAATCGAAGTTGTTCCCGAAAAAGGGAAATGTCGTCCATGAAGACTTCGAGAAAGTCTCCGATCATGTCGCCGAAGATGGCGATCACGCATCGCTGGAAGGTTGTTGGGCCGTTGCACAACCCGAATGGCATTCTCCTGAACGCCAAGGTGTTGGATGGGCACGTGAACGTCGTTTTGTCTTGGTCGTCGGGGTCAACTGTGATTTGATTGTATCCTGAATACCCGTCGAGGAAACAATAGTATTCCTGACCGGCCAATTTTTACAGCATCTGGTCGATGAAGGGTAGCGGGAAGTGATCTTTGCGTGTAGCCTCATTCAGTTTCTGGTAGTCTATACAGACTCTCCACCCGGTGACCACGCGGGTGGGTAATAATTCATTCTTTTCGTTGGCCACCACGGTAATCCCGCCCTTTTTGGGCACCACTTGTACTGGGCTTACCCATTTGTTGTCGCTGATTGGGTAAATGATACCCGCATCAAGCAACTTTATTACTTCTGCATGTACCACTTCATGCATCTTGGGGTTCAGTCTCCTTTGAGGTTGTGCCGACGGTTTGTATTGATCTTCAAGCAGAATCTTGTGCATGCAAAACGCCGGGCTGATCCCTTTTATGTCGGCTAACGATCGTCCTTAAACATTTTTGTATTTCTTTAAGACGTCGACCAGGGCGAGTTCGTTGTCGGCAGAGAGGGATGCGGAGATGATGACCGGGCACGCTGTGTCTTCCTCTAGGAAAGCGTATTTCAAGGATTCGGGCAGCGGCTTCAGAGTTGCGGCAGTGGGTGTGATGGTAGATGCGATGAAAGGTTCTTTGGTCGGATGCGGGGTTCTCGGGACATTAGTTCGGACGGTTGTGTCGGGTGCATCTTCTTCTTCCCACGCTGGCTCGGCTTGGTCAAGAATCATTTCGCTGTGCATGTCTGGTTCTTCTATCAAATCTGCTTCTTCGCAGTTGGTGATTCTGAGATGTTGGGGAGGTTCGTGGACGTTGAAAGAAATCGATTCTTCCCCCAGGCTTAGGGTTAGCTCTCCTTGGTCGACGTTGATAATGGCACGGGCTGTGCCGAGGAAGGGCCGTCCTAGGATTATAGGTACTATGGGATCGGCCATCATGTCGAAGACGACGAAATTTGCTGGGAAGGCGAGGTTGTTGACCATGTCAGTGAGGTCTTCAACTATCCCGACCGGTTTTTTTATCGATCTGTCAGCTAATTGCAACCTCAGGTGGGTGGGCTGTAGAATCCCAACTCCTAGCTCGTGGAAGATGGAGAGCGGCATTAGATTTATCGAAGCTCCCAAATCACATAATGCGCGGCCAAATCTGTGGAGGTCGATTCTGCAGGGGATGGTGAAACTGCCTGGATCTCTGCGTTTGGTTGGGGAATAGTTGGCGAGGAGAGTTGAGCATTCTTTGGTGAGGTTGATCGTTTTCAGTCCTTCTAAGGATTTACGCCTCGAGATGAGGTTCTTTAGGAACTTGGAATATCCTGGGATCTGAGTGAGAGCTTCTGTCAGAGGTATGCTTATTTGGACTACTTTCATGATCTCGAGGAATTTATGGAATTGCTTTTCAGCCTTTTCGTTTCGCAGTCAGTGGGGAAATGGCGGCTTCACGGCGTTCTTCACGGGTTGTGGTACTGCCATGGGCTCTTGCTCCGTCGGTGAGGACAGAGGTTCCTTTATCGAATCAGCAATGAGCTCGTGGAGTGATTGTGCGGGAGGATCGGGAGGCGAGGCCCTCTCTAGGCTTTTTCCGCTTCTCAATCTCATTGTATGTACCGTTTCCTGTTTCTGATCGACTGAACATAGTAGTGTTTCCGTGAGAATCCCTATGGCGGTTTGTAGGCGCTGAATGGTGGTGGCTTGGTCGTTGAACATCTCCATCATTCTGCACGCATAAGCAAAAAAATGCTCTGTCTTTGACGAGGGATTGCGGTCGGTGGCTTCATCAGAGACTACTGAATTTATCTCTACGGGAAGGTCGGGAGAAGGCGGAGAGTTCCAATGCCTACTAGTTTGGGCAATGTTGTCTATTACTTCCCAGGCGTCCTTGTTGGATTTGTTAAACAGAGTTCCGCCGGCTGCGACGTCGGGTAATGGCCGGAATCTGTCTGAGATACCGAAGTAGAAAGTTTGGATTAGGAAGATGTCTGACATTTCCACTCTGCAGCATTCCCTTCGCAGGGACTGGAAACGCTCCCATGTATCAAACAAGGTTTCTTCATTTCTTTGGGTGAAGGTGATGAGCTCCTTGTAATTGTCTATTGCTAGCATTTGTTGTCGGAATTTGGCCAGGAATTTCCCTTCGAGTTGTTTCCAGGATGAGGATATTCCCTTTCGGATATCTTGATACCATCGCTTTGCTTCGTCTTTCAGGGAGAAGGAGAAGAGTCGGATCTTCTGCTGCTCGCTTTTGGCAGCATTTGGCGTACAAGTGTTGTAAATTTCTAAGAACCTCTGCACGTGGCATAATGCATCAACATTCCGTCTCTGCTGAATTGGCAGTTTTTGATGATGTATTCGATGAGGTCAGGCGAGATCTTGAAACTGTTATTTCCCGTTTCTGCTCGGTATGTGAGGTTGGTAAGGCTTGCTTTATAAGTCTGCTGCTGAATAGTAGTCATTGAAAGTGGCTTGAATGACGAGGGGTTAGTAGGCTACTAGGTCTCTAGTGGCTCGACCCTGCATTCACTGCGGCAAACTACACAAGGAAGCAACAGTCAAAAACACTAACTCTTATAACAATATTTTCAGTCATCCTGAGTCGCTTTATAGTTGCATTCCCCGGCAACGGCGCCAAAAACTTGATGCGTGGAAATCGGCAAGCGCACCGGTCGCACAAGTAATAAAATTTGGGAATAAATCTCTGAACTGTCGCCGCTCTATGCTAATTGCATTCCTCAAGAGACCGACACTCTGGGATTTATTCCCAAATTTTATTACTTGTGCGACCGGTGCGCTTGCCGATTTCCACGCATCAAGTTTTTTGCTTGGGGTCGGCGAGCTGCAGGCTTTGAGATTCGCCGGTGGTTGCGCCGCCATCATATAATTTTAGTCGGTGCCCATTGACTTTGAAATTGTCTCCACTTTCCCCGGCAACGGCGCCAAAAACTTGATGCGTGGAAATCGGCAAGCGCACCGGTCGCACAAGTAATAAAATTTCGGAATAAATCCCTGAATGTCGGTCTCTTGAGGAATGCAATTAGCATAGAGCGGCGACAGTTAAGAAAATATTGTTATGAGGGTTATACTTAGAAAAGATTAAAAAGGGGGCTTGTGAGATTGTGGTTTCTTGATCTAATAAACTAATTAAGACTATGCGGGTCGAAGACACCGCTTCGCAAAGTGAGGTGAGTGTATCGGCCGCGATGTCGAACTTTGGTTGGGCGAGTGGACGGAAAGCTAATGGATGGAAGTGTTCTTGTGCGGAGTGCAATCGGGTGAAACAAGGGTATGGAGTGGATGTGGAGTGGGCGAGGCACATTAACAACACACAACTCAAAAGCAAATGAAAACTACAAACATCCAATTAGATATAGAATAGAAAATGTAGTTCATTACAATATCAAATCATTACATACAACGAAGAATGGGGAAGAGGAGTAAACCACTAGAGGATGAAGGTCCACCGCAGGTCGTGGCCGGATAGCGAGTTGTCAATCCGCTTCCAGGCTCAGTCCGAGGAGGCTTCCGGTACCAACGAGCTGTCACCTCGAAGGCCTTTGAGTCTGTTCTCTAGGCCGTCTTCTTCTCCAACTCCGGTGGAAAGCTTGGAGTTGAGGTCATCAATGGCCGGGAGCTTCGTCGGAGGGTTTGGAAAGCTTCGGAATCAACGACTACGGACTCTCGATGGAAGGGATGAAGGTGGAGGTGGCTGGAACAGTTGGAGAAGTAGAACGGCACTTCCCGCGCACTCTCCGATCGCAGAAATGACCAGTGTTGACCAAAATCGCGGAGCAGGCCCTTAAATACGGAGGCAGAATAAGCAGAGCGCACGATCAGTGGCGCACGACCAGTGGTCGTGCGCACTGTCGGTCGATGATCGTGCGCAATTTCCAATTAAACCTGCAACTTGGATAGAAACATCAGCAAATATGCGCACGATCAGTGGCGCACGACCGGTGGTCGTGCGCACTGAATCCACTGATCGTGTGATTGGCTAAGACAGAACTGCAGAAAACATGAGGTAAACGCGCACGAGCAGTGGCGCACGACCGGTGGTCATGCGCGCAATGTCCAGTGCTCGTGCGATTACCCGGGCAGGGCAAGGAAAATGAAGAGGACAGAGCGCACGATCACCAGCGCACGACCAATGGTCGTGCGCAATAGGTCCAGTGATCGTCGATCATCAAGACAGAACTGGGGAAAAGGAGAATGTAATGCGCACGATCAGTGGCGCACGACCAGTGGTCGTGCGCAGTGAGTCCAGTGATCGTGCGCAATGTTCCTGTATCGTCGGGGTCTCCCGAGCGGTTCCGGAGCACGCACACAACCCATGCACCAATAGAAGAAGCAGATAGGCCACCAAAAGTGCACACCACATTCTCAAGACACGGCGAGAGAACAAGTAAAACAAACGAAAACATAGAAACATCTTAAGCACACAGAAAACGGGCCTAAAGTGCACTTAATCATGAAATATGCAGATAAACGAATATAAGCGGTTATAGCTCTCAAGTGCAGTGCTAAGACGATAAAACTGGCCCAGATGAGTCCAAAAATCAGTGTAATATTTGGACTCATCAGTCGCCATCCAGCAGACACAGTGAAAGTTTTTTTCTATGTTGATGACATTCTTCTAACAGGGGCTGACATCCCCAACATCACTTTGGCTAAGAAGCATTTGGCCTCACAATTTTAGACTAAAGATTTTGGCCCTCTTTGATACTTCTTGGGTATCGAGATTGCTTGTGGTTCTGATGACCTCATTTCATCTAAATGGAAATATTGCCTCGACCTTCTTCGCGATGCAGGCTATTCGAGATGTAAGCCTGCTGACACACTTATGGATACTAATCACAAATTATGCATGCATGCCTCCGACAATGATTTGATTCTTTCTAATTCAAAGTACTATCGTCGTTTGGTTGACAAACTTATTTATCTCACTGCCACGTAACCAAATATATCATGTATTGTCAGGGTTGACAACCATTTTATGAATGCCCCTCAAAAATCTCATCCCCAGGCCATGGAACGTGGTCTTAGGTATCTGAAGAATGCCCCAGGCGAGATCTTGTGTATCAGCCTTCCTCGAAACTCTCATCTCCAGGCCATGAAAGGTATATATATAGTGTAGTTGTACATGGGGAAATGATGGAAAATATAGAAATAATATTTTTATCTCTGATTTTCACATTATACATAGAATCTTCTTGTAACCTAATTCATTAATTGGACTGTTTATTTCGATTGTTACTTCTAAAAACCTTTCAATGCAATGCAAAATGTAAAAAATGTTTAAAAATAAAATGACAAGGTGAGATACAGAAAGAAATATTGAAGAAACATCTATGAACAAACCTTGAGTTCATTTGGAAGCTCCCGGTAATGATTTTGCTTATTTCTTATAACTCTTAGAAGATCACGGGTGCAATCAAATTTATATTTTCTGAAACGACCCATATCATTAATAAAAACAGCATCTAACTTATCACCCCATTTTCCGCCAAATGCAGTTGGCCCAACGTTTTCTAGAGCTTTTAGAAGTTCAGATTCATTTTTTCTATCCTCTAATTCAATCCTGTCACTTATATCTCGAAGAAATGTCAACCGCATATCAGAACTCCAAAAGAGGGGGTGATGCAATACTTGTACAGCATTTGGCCTGAAAATATTTAAAATATATAGAATAAGAATTATTAAAACAACGAGTAATCAGTAACCGTTAACACTAATAAGAAATGCGTGAAGAAAAACATTAGCTTGCCTCAATTTTGGCTCCGAATTCAACAGCTTCATAAGAAGATCCACAGCTTCCGGTATATGATCTATCAAGAACAGGTCGACGCGATTGTTCATGATATTCACGTCCCGTTCATAGTATTTTCCAAAGGGATGTTCACCTTTTGTCATACAAAAGAAAAGTATACACCCCAAACTGAATAAATCAACCGAGCGTGACTGACGCCCATGATTAAGCTGTTCAGGTGCATGCCAACCAGAGCTTCCATGCCCTGTGATCCATCATTAAAAAAAGTTCCATGCAAAATGTGATGTATATTGATCAAACAGGTACTTTTGTAAAAATAAATAAATAAACAATAAGCGTCATCTGCTTACCAGTAGCATGATGGCTCAGGGAAGACATATCATCAACTAGACGCTTGCTAATACCCATATCAGAAACCTTAGCTGTGAGAATTTTCCCATTACTTACTAAAACATTTTGAGGCTTCAAATCCCTGTGAATGATTCCAAGCTCATGTAAATGAGCTACACCAGAGACCACATCCCTATATCACAAAGAAAATGTAGACCGTTAGAAAGTGCACTAGAGCATTTTAAATCAGATATAATATCAGCATGAAGCATAATTAGTAAATTGTGTTGACAGCAGCACCTTAACTATGAAAGCAATGACAACCAAGAGAGAAAGTGCAAGTTATAAGGTATATTTCTCACTTCTGTATCTTTATCATCGTTTACTTGGGTACCTAGTTCAAATTCATTATGTAAATTGCTGAGTAACATGAAATTACATAAACTTAGATAATGCAGGTCCGTGCAAAGTTTCTTTGGCTAAGATTTGGGTCATGTTTGAGAGAGTGGTATCAATGGTTGTAAGAATTGAGAAACGGAGCTCAAAATTTGAGGTTATGCAAACACTTCTATTTCTCTGGTGGGGTAAATAAATCAAAGCTACTAAACAACAATACAACAACACTCAAGCCTTTATCCCACTAATGTGGGGTCGGCTATATGGATCCTTTGTCGCCATTGTGCCTTATCCTTTGTCATAATCTCACTAATGCCTAAGTAAATCAAAGCTACTAAAGCAAAAAAAAAGGGAATACCAAACAGAGCCTTAATCAATTAGATCTGATCCAGATGGATGACACAACTTCAAAAATGACAACTACAATGATGCTAAAAACAGCTCCAGCTCATCTTGCACTTCTTTCACAAACTATATGTTTGCCATTGTTTGGTATCATTTTACTTTCTACTTTGTATTGTTTATAGTTTCTTTTGTTTTGTTACTTTTTTCTTTGAAAATATATGGATACACATTCATATTAGTTATTGTTAGAAGAAAAACCTGTAAAGGCCTAAAAAAAGGACCATCAAAGGCCCTCTTCTTCCTTATGTATTAGTCTCACATCTTGAATGAGGATCTTTCTCTCTTTCTCTTCCTATATAAGTGTACACATACTTGTATTCATACATTGAAGAAGTGTTAATAAAGTCTTTGAGTTCTCAATACTCTGAGCTTTTCTCTACATGGTATCAGAGCACATCTGGTCCTGATTCCCTGAGGGCGGCTAGCTTTTCTCTACCCATAGCTCCATTGGCACTTTACTGTGTTTGGCTTCTTTTTTTTTAACCGCAGCCGGTGTTGCGGTTTCAGTGGGATTCACATCTCCCGTTCCATGTCTGCTTCTCCTCTCCTTCTATAGAATCTTCTGCCAGATCCTACCATCCTCCTTCTCTGCGGACTGCTAAGGCTACTCGCCGTTTCCTTCTTTTGCCATCCAGCTCTCCCGGGTTACGGGTCTCCCGCGGCCTCCTTACCGCTAACCGCTCTTGTGTTCACTTTTCTATAATCCGCAAGCTCCATTCTCTCATTCTTCTCTACCCGCTGCTCCCTTGCTTCATATTAGACTTCTTCTAGTCGTTGTTTGCCTCTCCTTGTCACAGTACTTAGCCGCCGATTAGCCTCTCCTTGCCATAGCTAGTCGTCGCTCCAGTCGCTGCTCCACCCGCGTCTCTAGCCGCTGCTCAAGGCGACATCTTCAAGTCGCTACTTGCCGCCAGTCTTACCGCAGGTGTTTGGCCGCCTTCTATCCCTTGTCGCGGCCTCACCCCTTGCTGCAAGCTTTCCTTGCCGCCACCGTTGTTGCTTCCCTTGCCTCCACCGTTGTTGCTTCCCTTACCGCCGTTGTTGCTTTCCTTGCTGCGAGCTCTCCTTGTCGCGGCCTCGCCTCTTGCCGCGAGCTCTCCTTGTCGTCGCCGCTACTGCTCTCCTTGTCGCGAGCTCTTCCCGCATAGCAGCTAGCTGTGTGATGAGGTTCCGTTAAGGAGGAGCATTCGGGTTCGAAAACCAAGTCGACGACACAGCTTTGGGGGCGCGTGAGGGCTTGGGGTGACCGAATTTTTGTTTAGTTTTTGTGTGGGTGTGTGTTTTTTTTGTAGTATTTGGGGTTTTGGTTTTGTGTTTTGTCAAGTTTGTATGGGCTTTGGCCCAAGGGCATTTTGGGGATATTTGTGAGGTAAATATGAGGGGGAGGTTAGGGCGTGAGGGGGACAATCATACATTTCAGAGGAATTTCCCGTGATCTCTTTCTGGGAGCGACTTTGGCAGCGGACTGGAAATCCTTTTCCGGCGAGCTTGGGAGCGGATGTGCGGCGATCCGGTCGGCGCTCACTTGGGCTAGCAAAGGTGGTGTGTGACTCCCGAGTTAGAGGGTCCTATTCACAGATCTGGGCGGAGGACTTCGACATCCAGGTTTTTCTGAATCATGAACATAGTTAGTTTGGTTTGTTGGGTTGAAGCAGGTCTCCGTTTTTGGGATGAACTGGGCGTTGCAAGGAGTACAACAACAATCTTTTACTTTGATTTATCTGGACCAAATCTGGTATTAAGCTTATCTGGTCGGCGACATCCAGGTTTACGAGTTGTGGAGGTTTGGTAGTAGCTTTTCTGAGTTCATCCGGTGTATGCTCTGTTAATGTTCTGTCTTGGACTGTGACTATGAGTTAATTTGTTCATATTGCTGTATTTTTTGGGTAGATGAAAATGATTATTGGCTGCCTATAAGGACCTGTGTGTGGGCAGTGGTTTGAGTGATTGTTCAAGGGGTCAAGAAGTGGGTGCGCCCCAAGTGTTTGGTGGATTGTCCTAACCAAGTTCTGCCCTTGTGTGGGTGGATTGAGGCATTGTCGTTGGACCCAATCAGCGGCTTCTCAACCCTGTGCTTACTGTCATTACTAGCCGCAATCTCTCTTGCTTTCCGTCGTCTACTTAGCCCATAGTTTCTTCCCTTAGCCACATTTGCTCGCTTTGCCGCAAGGGCTCCCTGCATAGCCGCCTAATCTCTTTCTCTTTCCGCCAAAGCTGCTCGTCTTGCTTGCTCCATGGATTCAACTGATGCATCCTCTCTTCCAGCTTGTGTTGCTGCTCCTATTCCTGGACTCCGTGACGAGATGCGAATAACCACCATTTCTCTTACCGGGAAGAAGAATTTTGTGGAGTGTGTGCATTCCATCCGTCCGGTTCTTAAGACGAAGGGTTTCCTGCATCATTTGACTAAGGATACTCTTTATGCACCCACTGATGACTGGCTTCGTGACAATGGTCGCGTTCAGACTTGGCTCCTCAACTCCCTGGATGGCGAACCCAACCGCATGTTCATGTATCATGAGATGGCCAAATCAATGTGGGATGAGTTTCATTCCCTTTACTCCAACAATGACAGTCTCCAACACCTGAATGACATCATCACCGATCTTCAAACTCTTGACTCAGGCAGTGCTGCTGATTTAACCTCCTTTGTTGCACGGTCCAATACTCTGGTTGAGGCTTGGATTAAGTATCAACCCCCGACTACTAATCTAGTTGCTCAGCGCGCTCAAAAGAAAGCTGTTGGTATTGTCATGATGATGGCACGCGTTCCACCTCATCTTTACAATGTTCGGGCTCAGATCCTCTCATCTGCTACTATTCCCTCATTCTCTGATGTTTGCTTCATGTTGTTAAAGGTTACACCGCCTCCTGATGCTATCGGACCTCCCTCACCGGCTCTTCTCCAGCACTCTACCGCCCCAATACTCCCTCCTCCTCCCTCTACCCGCGGAGGACGCTCAGGCTCCCGCGGGAGTCGGGTAGCCGGCCAAGGACTAAGTGTTCCTACTGTGGTAAGGATGGACATCTTGAGGCAACTTGCTACCGCAAACATGGTTTGCCTCCTCGTACAAATACCTATGTTGCTGCCAACACCCCTTCTGTCACTCGTGCTGATCTTGATTAAGTGCGCCTCCAGCTCCAGGAACTTCGAGGGTTGCTCAACCACCCGCCTGTCTCTGTCGCCTTCATCTCTAATGAAGGTATTGCTTGTATATCCACTAGTCCGCGCTGGATAGTGGACTAAGGTGCTACTCACCATATCACCTCGCTGAAACCACCTCAGTACTTGGATTCTCTGCATCTCAAGTATATCACAGTAGCCAATGGTGACACCGCTCCTGTCTCCGGCTCTGCTGATATACCTCTCAACCCTTCTATTTCTCTTCGCTCGGCCCTTCATGTCCCGGACTCTCCGTTTAATTTAATTTTTGTTAGTCGTCTCACTGCCGATCTTGATTGCTCTGTCACATCCACCGTTTCTTCTTTTATGATGAAGCATCGACGGACGCAGAGTATCATTGGTAAAGGACGACTGCACAATGGGCTTTACCTTCTTAACATCTTTCCTACCATTCTCTCCTCCGTCTCCACTGCAGACTGACATTGGCGTCTTGGACATGCTCCTCTTCTGGTCCTCAAGAAGTCTCTTCCTGATATTCCTCTTCCAGCATTTACTTGTGATTCTTGTATTTTGGGAAAACAACATCGTTCATCTTTCCCTCCTCATTGTACTTGGAGTATTGCTCCTTTTGCTTTAGTACATTCTGATGTTTGGGGTCAGTACAAAATAGCTAGTCTGTCTGTTTATCGTTATTTTATCAGTTTTATTGACTATTATTCTCGAATGACATAGTTGTACTTACTTCGTGATCGCTCTGAGTTTCCACGTGTGTCCTGGGCTTTTATTCTTAAGACTCGCACACAGTTTTCCTGCACAATTAAAACACTTTGGACTGATAATGCTCGAGAATACACTAGTCATGTGTTTGATAATCTCTGCTTTGAGTTTGGAATCATTCATCAGACCTCGTGTGCTAATACTCCCCAACAGAATGGTGTGGCTGAGCGCAAAAATAGACATCTTCTTGATGTTGCTCGCTCCCTCACGTTTCAAATGCAATTACACGAGGCTTATTGGCACTTTGCTGTTTCAACATCTCATTAACCGTTTACCCTCCTCTGTCCTCAACTCTGCCACCTCGTTCAGTCTCCTCTTCCCCTCCACACCGTCCTTCCCTCTCACGCTTTGGATACTTGGTTGTACCTGTTATGTTCATGTGCTTGGCCCTTCAAGTGACAAGTTCGCTCCTCGGGCAACCAAACATATGTTCGTTGGTTATTCCCGTACTCAGAAAGGGTGTGTGTGTTACTCTCCTACCACCTGCAAGGTGATTGTCTCTGCTGATGCTACCTTTCTGGAAGACCAACCTTATTGCTCTACTCCAACCACCCCGCTTCCACCACCGTTAGTACCGCGACTTGTCAAGGGCTGATATACAAAACCTCTTCCTCTTCTACTCCAACGTTGGTTGCGTATTCGGATGCTGATTATGCTGGCTCCATGGATGATCGGCGTTCCACCAGCGGATTCTGCACATACTTCGGAGGCCACCTTATTACCTGGCGCAGCAAGAAACAATCTGTGATGGCTCGCTCTTCGGCCGAAGCCGAGTATCGTTTGATGGCATCTGTTGTATCTGAGCTCACATGGCTAGAAAGTCTCCTAGGTGATCTAGGAGTCAAACTTTCCTCACTAGCTACCTTACTCTGTGACAGTCAAGCGGCTATACGCATAGCTAAGAATCATGTTTTCCATGAACGAACAAAATACATTGAAGTTGACTGTCACTTTATTTGGAAAAAAGTTCAAATGAAGAAGCTAGAGTTGAAACATGTTCCGGCTACTAATCAAGTTGTTGATCTCCTCAAGAAGGCCCTACCTCGTGTTCTATTTCATCAGTTCTTGTCTGAGCTGTGTGCTTATGACTTGTACGCTCCAGCTTGCGAGAGAGTGTTAGAAGAAAACCTTGTAAAGGCCCAAAGAAAGACCCATCAAAGGTCATCTACCTCCTTATGTATTAGTCCCACATCGTGAATGAGGATCATTCTCCTCACTTTTTATATAAGTGCACATATACTTGTATTCATACATTGAAGAAATGTTAATAAAGTTTTTGAGTTATTTCTCAATACTCTGAGTCTTTCTCTACAGTTATAATTTCAAAGTAGAGCATGTTTCCCATATTACGCGAGTATAGAAGAATCCAACATTTATTATTTAGAAGCTATAAAACTACGAAGTGCAATTTTTTATATCTATAAAAAATAAAATTTGGTTCGGCGGTGGCGGGCATCCGGCGGGTAAATGAGAGGGGGCTGCTCCAAGCTTTTTGGGGGCGTTTCTAGTGGGGCGGGTGCATTTGTTTTTCCTCCTTCCGACGGCGTTTGTCAAAACGGAGCAACGAAACGCCCAAACAAATAACTTAATCTGATAATAAATCTTTTTCTATAAAAATCTATATATCTAATAAATTCATTATTATTAATACTTGAATAATAATTGCAAAGCCTACAACATAAAAGAAATATTGCTTTTAGCATGCAATTAAAAATTGTATGTGATTAATTGAAGTACTACAATATGTGTTGAGATCCAACGAGGAGTAGGATGATTAAGGGAATGCCTAATTGGAATAGGAATAACAACCAACAACTAAGCTTGCAATAAAAGAAATTTATAAATAAAATTACAGTAACCACAAGCGGGTAAAACTTTAAACAAGGAATAAGTACTGGTGCACAAGTCAGAAAGTGCAAAATAACAAATACTAAAATGAAGCAAGCCTAGCAAACCATAAATGATTGGATATAAGTGTTACAAGAGAATATCCATAGGAAATAAGGAATTGTACAAAATTCAACAAAAAATTTCGAGTCCACAAATTGGCCTGACAACACATAGAAGGCTCTGGGAAGGAGAAGCTTGTAGGATGTAACTTTGGGTGTCCCACGCTTGTATCCTCTAAAAAAACATCGCCACTGATGCATAGATAAGGCTCGAGAAGGAGAAAACAGACAGAAGTTGGAGAATAAAAGAGGCCGAAGTTGTGGAGAGGTTAGAAAGGTTGTTGTAAGGGAAGAGTTGCAGATATTGGGCAAGCTTGCCAGGTTCTTGGAGGACTGCAGGCAACTTGAAAGGGTGATGGGGCCAGTTAGGTGGAATTTTGGAAACTGAGAGATGGGTAAGGTGATTTCTGGAAGGAGGCAGAGACTGGGAGGGGTGGTCGACAGCTTTAACTCCAAATTATGGAGTGGAGAGATTGCAATTTAGGGAAATGGGGTTGTTGGGAGCACTCGACTGAGGCAGGAGATGGCTGGTGGTAGGGGAGTTCAAGCATGTTGTTTTATGAAGATTTGGGGGCAAAGGTGGTCACAGTGGGGGGTTTAGGAAGGAAGTTTCCTGTCATCGGGAGTTGGCGGGATCTGGGAAGAAGTGGTCGGTTATTGCAAGGAGTTTAGATGGTATTGTTGGCACAAAAAATGTCCAAGTCCACACTTGCTCAGGCTGAAGGATGAGAGGGGAACTGTTGAGTGGCCGGTTACTTTGAGTCACGAGTGAAGGAGAGGTTTCCGGCTATGGTCGCCTAAAGAGGTCGCGCGGTTAGAGAGGAGAGGTCACCAAGGTCGCTGTGGTAACAAGAAATGTAACCGCAGTTTCTGGTCTCCCTGCTGTCCTAGAAGTCTTGAAGCCTTATCGCCCGAGCTAGTCGCGTCTTGCCAACCGTGACTTACTATCTGCGACCTGGCCCCCCGAACTGCTACGGTTAGGCTTCTTTTAACTGCAAGTTTGCCTCGCGACTTCTGCACATGAACTCCCCCCAAATGAGAGGGTTTGGATCCCTATTTATAGACTCGAGGAGGGAATATTCTCGGAATCTGCTACTGTCGGCGACAAGACGGTTAGAAATATGTTGACCGCGGCTTCACCAGGAAGAGGTCGCAGCGGCCAAGAAAAGGCCTACAACAGTCACCACGGTTAGAAAAGGCTTAACCGCGGTCACACTGAGGGTGGACCACTTCTAACCGTGCGGCTAGCACTTCTAACCGTGCGGCTGGCTAGCACTTCTAACTGTGCGGCTGGCTAGCCTTGCGGTTACCGTGGTCAAGGTCTGTCCGTCGGGCACCTGAACTGGTCACCTTGGAGGGAGGGGATCGCCGATTTTTGGGTAAATAGTTATGAGTGGGGGAATTTGGTAGTTGTCGTTGTTATATGTTACGGACACAGAGGAGGGCGGCCTAGAGGAAGGAGCATCGTCTACATGGCGCATATATTCTCGAAGAAGCGGACTAACGGAAAGGACTACAATAGGATGATTTGACTTGAACGTCTCTGCTATGCTTTATTTATTAGTCGCATTCTCTTATACTATTGCATTTGTTGGGAGGGGTGATGGCGCTCAACGCCCGACACAGGTTATTCCCGCAGGAGGCGATGATCAGCTACCTAGTCGAACGATCCGAGTCTGTGGTTGCGTCCGGATGGTCGATCTGAGTTGATTTCATATATTACTTTTTATGTTTTGAGTTGTATTTGATGCCCGATCGGCCCGGACATTATGAATCGTCTGATTCGGGTGCTTAGGTTGGTTTTAGGGTTATATATAGTGTCGGCAGCGGCTCAAGGGGGGCTATCAAAGATTTGGATTTGCAATTTTGTGAAAATCGTCGGTCTTGCGATTTCCCGCTGTGATTCCTGGAGCGCTTCCATTGGTTCGACGTCAAGGCCACCTCTTCCGTCCTCCACAGTCGGTCCATCGTAAGCCCTCCCGCCTCCCTGAGTTCCCTTAGCCTCTCCAGCATCTCACGTCCCTATTCCCTTTCCCTACCCGTCGGATCCACGCAAAGAACCACCCATTTAGCGAACCCAACTTCACTCCTCCCACTTACAGCCCGTCCAAGGGCGCTCCTTCCACACTCACCGCCAACCTCCACCCTTCCAGGAACTCCTAGACCCAACAACAACAAGCCCCGCCTTCTATCCTGCCTTATTCAATGCAGCTGAGCCCTACCATCTTTTCCCAACCCAGCAGCCTCCCTCCCTGGTTTCTCCACTGCCGCCAGCCCTAAAATCCCCCCACCTTGAGCCCCTACAACCACCATCTTCTCCATAACAACCACTACCCCACCCAAGACACCACTAGTCCAGAACTCCAGTTCTGACACTTGTTACAACTTACAACCTTACATGCCTGCAAACAACCGTCATTGTTGCCGCCTGCACGAGTAAGTTGTAGTCGGAGCTTTATTTTCTATTATTGTTTATTTTGGCACCCTACCTATAGTGGATGTTTATTTTATATGGTATTAGTATCTATGACTATGATTTGCAAGGCTTATTTCACGTGTGCTTAAAAATAATTGTCTCTATCGTTTGATGAATTGAAACTTGTCTTCTTTAATTAAAGTTTGTGATCGTTGTTGCCTCTGTTAATTTTTAAAATAATGAATTACATTTGTAATTTTGAGTGCATCACTTTTCGCATTGGCATTACACTTCATCGCATATAGGATTGTATTTAGCGAGTCCACCCCGAGTCGACCTACCACTGCATCAAATTGGTATCAGAGCTCTATGTTAGGTCCACTTGCATGTTACGTAGTGATAGGGAGTATCGTCAGTCTGTGTCAAATCACAATCACACCAACGATAGGACAGTCAGTTCACAGTCGGACATGACGTCCGCTGAATTTCAAAGACTTGTTCTCGATCGATTTGATCGGATGGGAGCCATTTTCAAAACCGTTAGGGGCGATATCGCTAGGGTTAGCACAAGGGTTGATAAGTTAGAGACCCCTAGAGGTCGGGTGACTCCTCCCTCTGACGAGGTTTGTCCATGCCTTCAACTCAATTATGGCCCCCATTACGAGCTGCCCCCGTAAGGGTGATTCCGTTTGGACGAAGGCCTCCACTCGAGGAGAGACTATCTACTGCTTATGTTCTACGCTTACCTGATTTCTCCAAGGCCTTCGAAGTAGCATGTGATGCGTCAGGAGTTGACATTGGCGCGGTACTTAGTCAGGAAGGTCATCCAGTTGCCCACTTCAGCGAGAAGTTTAATGATGCCCAACATAAGTATTCGAATTATGATCGGGAGCTCTATGCCATTATACAGGCACTACGTTACTGACGTCCTTATCTCCTGCACGAGGACTTTGTTATGCACTCTGACCATCAAGCGTTAATGTGCCTCGACTCAGAAGAAATTGGGTCACCGTCGTGAAAAATGGATGGAGTATATGCAGGAGTTTCATTATGCTCTCAAACAACGAGCGAGTGTTGAGAACAACTCGCTGAAGCCTTTAGTCGTCAAGTCAGCATTCTCCACACAATGAGCACTCGAGTAGTGGGCTTTGAGAGACTAGCTTACTATTATCTAGAGTGTCTAGATTTTGGTGACATTTACTCTGCGCTATCGAGGAACCCTCTCGACCTTCGTGAGGGTTATACGAATTCAGATGGGTACTTATTCATGAGCTAGTGCCTCTATATTCCTCAGTCTTCCCTCCGAGATTTTCTTATCTGAGAGCTATACGCAGGCGGCGCGGCGGGGCACTTCGGGCGAGACAAGATGATTACGTTAGTCGAGGATCGCATCTTCTGGCCTAGCCTGAAGAAGGATGTTACTAGGGTTGTCAGACATTGTAGAGCCTGTCAGAATGCAAAGGGATCCTGTCAGCCCACTGGATTATACACTCCTTACCCATCCCCCAGAGCTATGTACTGATATTAGTATGGGCCTTATATTCGGGCTCCCTCACACTTTGAGAAAGCTCGATTCAATCTTTGTTATGGTGAACCGTTTTTCTAAAATGGCACATTTTATCCCTTGTCGAAGGACTGTTGATGCCTATCACGCGGTTGCACTTTTCTTTAGAGAAATATTTAAGTATCATGAATTACCCACCTCCATAGTATCTGATCGCAACGTTCGCTTCATGAGTTGTTTTTAGAAGACATTATGGAAGAAGATTGATACAACCCTGAAATTCTCTTCTGCCTACCACTCACAAACGGATGGACAAGCTGAGGTTGTCAAATGTAGTCTCGGGACAGTATTACGCTGTCTTGTTGGGGATAGTTTGCCCACCTGGGATTATGATCTCCCTATAGCGGAATATGCGTATAATAGTTCTGTCAATAGAACCTCAGGTTTGAGTCCATTTTATATCATGTTAGGGTATGAGCCTAGGAAAACTATTAACTTAGTGAATATTCCTCTTGAGTCCAGACCCTGTGAGTCAAAAGAGTCTTTTATCAAGCATGTGTCTGCACTGTATGAGTCGGCCTATAAAAAAATTGCATAGTAATGATTATTATAAAGATCGAGCAGACTAACACATGCGGGAACAAAATCTTTGAGGCGGGAGAGCAAGTGTTGATTTGCACTCGACCTGAGAAGGCCCCGCAAGGACCAGCAAAGAAATTAAGCGATCACCGAATGGGCCCCTATACAGTCGTACAACGGATTGGTACGAACGCATATGAAATTGACATCCCTCATGGTATGGGCATCAGCCGAGAATTCAACGTAGAGGATATGACTTCTTACTACGAGGAGCGGGTGTATGTGAACCCTTTCTCCACACACCCACCTGAGCCCTCACCTCTTATTGCCCCTACCAGTTCCTCCATGCTGCAACCTAAGGAGTCGCTCCATGAGGATTGCATTACACCATCGACGGTTCCACTGATCCAACAATCAGACGGAGATATATTACAGCCATAGTCATTTACTTCAACAGATGACATACTTCGGATCATCGATTACGACTTCTGCACCGCGGGCGGATGAGATATTGTGTTATCTTGTCTGTTGGAACGGTCGGCCTCTACACGATGGTACATGTATTTCTTCAGAGTAGCTCGAGAGACTCGCCCCGCGACTACACATTCAGAACAACCATCTTCACTCACCGGAGATGAGTGCTTTCAAGCCAGGGGAGTTGATGTCACGCAACGCCCAACACAGGTGTATTCCTGTAGGAAGTAGTGATACACTACCCAGTCGGACAATCTGAGTCCGTGGTTGCACCTGGATGGTCGATTCGAGTCGATTTCAAGTATTACTTTTTATGTTTTGAGTTGTATTCGGCGCCCGATCGGCGCGAACATTATGAGTCGTCCGATTCTGGTGCTTAAATTGGGTTTAGGGTTATATATAGTGTAGGCAACGATTCAAGGGGATATTGAAGGTTTGGACTTGCAGGTTTGTGAAAACCGTCGGTCGTGCGTCTTCCCGATGTGATTCCTAGAGCGCTCCCTTAGTGTGACGCCAAGGCCGCCTCTTCCCTCCTCCACAGCCAGTTCATCGTAAGCCATCCCTCCTTTTCCCCGAGTTCCCTAGCCTCTCCGGCATCTCACGTCCCCATTCCCTTTCCCTGCCCGTCGGATCCACGCAAAGAACCGCCCATTTAGCGAACCCCACTTCACTCATCCCACTTATAGTCTGTCCAAGGCTGCTCCTTCCACACTCACCGCCGACCTCCACCCTTCCAGGAATTCCCAGACCCAACAACATCAAGCCTCGATCCCCTTCCTGCCTTATTCACTATAGCCGAGCCCCGCCATCTTTTCCCCAACCCAGCACCCGCCCTCCCTGGTTTCTCCACTGCCGCCAGGCCGAAAATCCCTTCCCACCGTGAGCCCATATAGCCACCATCGTCTCTGTAACAATCACTATATACCCCACCAAAGCCACCACCAGTCCAGAACTCCACTTCTGACGCCTTTCCCACTTGCCACGACCTTGGATGCTCGCAAACAACCGTCATTGTTGCCGCCTGCACGAATAAGTTGTAGTTGAAGTTTTATTTTCCATTGTTGATTATTTTGACACCTTACCTATAGTGGATGTTTATTTTATGTGTTATTAGTATTTGCGATTGTATGATTTCCAGGGCTTATTCCACGTGAGCTTAAAAATAATTGATCTTATATTATTTGATGAATCGCTCGTGGAGGATCCCATCCTCTTTCATTGGTCAACCTGCCTCCCTGTCGACTTTATCGCCGCTCGTTATGCTGGACTCAGCCCACGCGTCATGCTCCATCGAAGTTCCTCACTTCAACGACACTGATCCTCTGGGACGGATTGCAAAGGCAGAGCAATTCTTTGACATTCGCGGCACCCCGGAGGGAAAAAAAGTTGCCCCAATGACCCTTGCCATGGAGGGCTCCTCCAACCCTTGGGTCTGTTGTCTACGACAGTCAACCACACTCCTTTCATAGACCGATCTAGCCCAAGCGGTGGCAAAGCGTTATGATCATCAGTACTTGCGCAATGTGATGGAGAGCCTATGTGCCCTACGACATACGCTTCCGTGGAGCAGTACATTGACGAGTTCATCAAGCTCGTCAACCACGCCCCCAGACTCCCTCCAGATCATTACATTGGCTTATTTTTAGAGTCTCCAACCCCACGTTCGCTCCCGCTTGCTTATCCATCATCCTCGTGATCTCTCTGATGCGATGAAGGGTGCCTGATGCCTAGTTGGTTGAAGCTGATTTCGCGGTCAGTGTGGGGGACTGCCCCTGACTACCTCTGACAGCTCCCCCCACCCCCAACTCATGCAGCATAAGCTGCTCCGCTACTGCGACCTCCTGCAGGGGAACAACAGCATTCAGCCACCGCACCTAGGCAGGCCTTTGCTCCTAGGCCACCACGGCCACCCGCCCCCATCTCCTTTCCACTCTGGACTACAATTATCTGTGTGGGAAGGGTATGTGCTTTCACTGTAAGCAATCATATTCTCTGACACATGTCTGCCCGTTGAATGAGCTGCGGGTTCTCATGTGCACTGACGAGGACGAGATGGCGGTCACAGAACTTGAGGCCATGCAACTAGATGACGATCCTCCAGCGAAGCCGCCGTATCTCGGCCTGCAACGTTTGAAGCTTTCATGTTCTTCTATGGGGGGCATCTCAGAACCCCACACTATGAAGCTCCAGAGACGGCTATAGGGAACATAGGGGGTGTTCATGTTTGTTAGCGGCACGAGCCACAACTTCATCTCCCACGACTTCTTGGTGCAACTGCCTTCTGATCCAACGCAGAGTTTTTAGTTCACCTCTGTGATGGTCGTTGATCGCTGACTCGAGGCCTATGCCAGAGCCTCTCTCTACAGTTGGGCGACTATACCACCACTGCGGATTTCCATGTTTTCTACTCAGGAGGGGTCGATGCTATTCGGGGCATCACATGGTTGCAGACTTTGGGTGACATCAACCACAATTGGGCCTCCATGCATATGACCTTTCAGTGGGCCAATCGGTCATGCGTGCTTCAGGGTGATGCTTCCCTCATGTGGATCACCATCTCTTCTCGCACAACCCAGCGCACTGACTCGGTGGATTTTTATGCCTTCCTATGGCAGATCACGGCATCAGGTACCAAGCACCTACCAATGTCGCCTACTTCCCCTCCGCCCTAGATGTCCCGCCTCTTTGAAGTTGCCTCAGTGTTCGAGCCGCTACCGGGACCCCCACCACAGCGCACCATCGACCACCATATTCCACTCTAAGGAGGGAATCCATGCGATCTCATTCCGCCTTTACTGCTATGTCCACATTCAGAAGGATAAGAACGAACGCTTGGTCACCGATATGTTAATCGCCAACTTGATCTGGCCGAGCGCGAGCCCGTTTTCCAGTTCGGTCCTTCTTGTCTGTAAAAAGGACGGTAGTTGGAGATTCTGCGTGGACTATCAGGATCTTAACAAAGCCACTGTAGCGGGCAAATATCTTATCACAGTGATAAAGGAGCTTCTGGATGAGATGAGCGGAGCTACTTCTCCAAGATCGACTTGTGTTTCAGTTACCACCAAATCAGAGTCTGCGTGGAGGATGTTCCGAAGACCACTTTTTGCATGCATGATGGCCACTACGAGTTCTTAGTTATTTCGTTCGGCCTAACAACCTCCCCAGCAACCTTCCAATCTACAATGAACAACATCTTTAGGACAGTGCTTCGTAAGTATGTTTTGATTTTCTTTGACAACGTACTTGTTTACAGTCACATGTGGCAGGGTCACCTATGCCACCTGGAAACCGCCTTGATGACTCTATGACAACACTCATTGGTTTCCAATTTGAAGAAATGCGTGTTCGCTCAATGCGAGATCTCCTACCTTGGTCACACTATATCAGCTCAAGGCGGCAGTTATGCAATGGCCGCCACCGCGCTCCTTACGAGAGGTCTGAGGTTTCCTCGGCTTAACCGACTATTAACGTCGTTTTATTCGCGACAACGGCAAGCTGACACTACCTCTCACACATCTACTGCACAAGACGACTGACCCAACCTTTCAGTGGTCCCCCGATACAGCTACCGCTTTCACAACCCTACAGCAGGCCTTTGGTGACGGCCACAGCTCTATCCATGCCGCATTTCACTTCTCCCTTCATCGTGGAGTGTGATGCCTCCGACTTGGGCATTGGTGTGGTGCTTATGCAGGTCGGGCGGCCTGTTGAGAACTTTAGTCGGTTTTTCTCTTCTACCATTCGGTCCTGCTTGACGTACGAGAACAAGTTGATGGCACTCGTCTTGGCGGTTCATCATTAGCGGCCATATCTTTTGAGAAGGCACTTCATCGTCCGCACAGATCACCACAGCCTTCAGTACCTTCTCAGTCAGAAGATGACTACTCCATCACAGCAGCTTTGGGTGGCAAAGCTATTGGGCTATGACTTCGCGGTTGAATATCGTTCCGGCAAATCCCACTTGGCAACAGACGCCTTATCCCGTCAGACAGCGTCTGCAAAGTTGACAACTATATCACGCCCGGTTTGGCAAGAGGCTGAGACTTTATAGAGAGAGGTGGAGATCGATCCGACCTTGAGGGTCATCATGGAGTGCTTACGAATGGATGTTGATGTCTGCCCCCCCCCCCATACACCCTCCTTCGAGGCGTCTGTTCTATTGAGGCCGATTAGTCATTTCATCATCTTCGGCCAACATTTTGGGGCTCCTTACTGAGTTCCTACACCGACAGCGGGCCACTCTGGAGCATTTCATATTTACCGCCGCCTTGCAGCAACACTCTATTGGAAGGGAATGATGCGACACGTGGAGGAATTCGTGGCAGCATGCCTCGTCTGTCAACGCTCAAAGTACGAGGCCACCTTTCTGAGAGGCCTCCTGCAACCTTTGCCCATCCCTGGCCACATATAGGAAGATGTGGCGATGAATTTTATTATGCGCCTCCCTCGGTCATTGGGGAACGACTTCATCCTGGTGGTGGTAAACCGATTGCCCAAATAGGGCCACTTTATACCCTTGCGCCACCCATTTACAGCTCCAACGGTGGCGAAGGCGTTCATTTCTGGCGTGTTCAGACTACACAGTTTTCCTCGTTCAATCGTCAATGATCGCGATCGAGTTTTCATGGGTTCCCTCGGGTAAGAGTTCTTCAAACTCCAAGGCACGCAGCTCCGGATGAGTTTTGCACCCCTCATGGAGATCAACTTGCGTTGTTTCGTCTCCGACCGCCCGTGACTGGAGAAAATGGTTGGGTTGTGAAGAGTCTAATATTTATAGAATTTTTCGGACTCATCTGGGCTCGTTTTCACAACACATGCAATTCACTTTCAGGTCATTATTGCTTATATTTTACTTATTCACGATTCTCACATGAAGTGCACATTTTGGCTCATTGTGGTGTGCAATTGCGCACTACTCTGCTGGGGTAAGCACATGGTGCTCCCCATGTTTTTATTTTATTGTTTTTGGTTGTTCTGTGTGTTGGTGGTCTTTGTCCCAGCTTGTTGGTTTATATTGCAGGTGGGCAGATCCCATTATATTAGAATTCTAACCTGGAGAAATCGCACGGTCGTGTGTTTCCTTGACACACGACTTCCGCGACCGTGCGCTTCCTACAGCGCCCAATTATGGTGATCTGCCCCTGCTCGTGCGTTTTGTTCGCGCACGGTCGGTTTCGTCCGTGCGTGAGTAAAATCGCACGAGCAGTCTCCTTTTGTCTAAAACTTTATGTTTTATTGCAGGTTTGTTGATCGCACGGTGGTGTGTTTTTCTTCACGCACGTTTCTGCTCGGTCGTGCGCAATCATTTCATAAAATACATAGTTCTGGCTTTGCACATGTGTTAAGAATTTTTTGCGCGACTTCTAAAGCGTTGTTTTTCAAGGTTTCGGAGTTCTGTCTTTTGCCCGATTTTGGGGGGTTTGGAGCCCGTTTTTAGGGTTCTTCTCAAGTAACCTTACGGGTGATCTTCTCCCCTTTCCCCAAGCATTTCCAATGAAGGTGAAGCACCGACGATGCCCCACTTGAGCTCTCGAGTCCGGAGCCATAAGCATTGGAGGAGCAAATCAAGAGAGAAGACCCATAGGTTGGAGGTGACAGCTTCAACACCACTACGGGGACGCAACCCACGATGAGAGAGAATGGTGACAGCTTTCCTTTGGATCTAGGGCACAGACTCTCGTTCCTCCCGTGCTTAGGAAGTGGTAAACTCATTCTTTGTTTTGATTTCTTCGAATGCTTGCTAATATTTAGTGATATTGCTAAAGCACTTGCATACCATTTCTATTGGGTGTGAGGGTTCATAGTTTTATCTTCTTTTGTGGATTGTGGTGTGAGAACCCTAATTTGAATTTCCTATATAGCTTGCACATTGCATTTCTAGTTTATTTCAAGCTACTATGAGGTTATGCTAAGAGTATTGTGAAGTTATTTTGTGATTATGAATGCTTGTTTGGTGCTACTCTAGCAATTGATAGTTGTGAGTTGCATGATGAGGTGATTACGACCCTCCTTTCCACATAGCAATTCCACTCCATCTGAAAGCCTTCTCGCCCATCCGCCTTGCGAAACATTACATAACGGCCTGCATAGTTTCCATCCGCCTTGTGAAACAGTGTATAGCAGTCTGCATAGTAGTTTGTTAATTTAGTTTTCTTTTATTTTGTTTGTGCACACCAAACCCCCTTCATAACCCCGGCCTCAAAAACTTCAATCTCGAGTCCTCCTCGAAAGTAAACTTCACCTTACTGTGTTTCACGTAAGATCGATACATGGGGATTTACTCACATTTTATATTACTTGAGTGACCGGTGCACTTACCGTCTACACATCAGGTTGGGTCAAGTTCTCTTACAACACCTCCTTTCAGTATTCAACCGGCATGACCCCCTTCCAGACTGTCTACGGCCAACCACCAACCACCGTGATCCAACACCTTTCGGTAGAATGTCTCGTTGGGGCAGCGCGCACCCAGCTTTTGGACCGTGACGAGATTCTTTGGATCTTCAAGACTCACCTCCACCAAGCACAGCAGAAGATGATCCATCATACAAAAAAGCGTCGGAGGGATATCCAGTTTCAAGTGGGGGCGTGGTATTCGTCAAGCTTCGATCTAAACGCCAGACTTATGTGGCGACCTGCTCTCATCCCAAGCTATTTGCTCGCTCATACGGCCTGTTTGAGGTGATCGCCCGTATCAGCAAGGTGGTCGCCTCCGTCTCATCTCCCATAGTCGCATCCATCCATTCTTCCACGTGCCCAAGCTCAAGCGGGTGGTAGGAGACCACTCGATCGAGGAGACCCTCCCACCGGACATGGCACCTGATGGCTCCACAGTTTACCTTCCAGAGGCGATCTTGGACCACAAACCCGTCACTGTGGAGAGTCGGGTCCGAGATCGGGTTTTGGTCGCATGGTGTCAATGCCCTCACTCTAATGCGACGTCGTTAAATCGCAACGACTTTCGCATCCAGTTTCCAGAATATTGCCTTGAGGACAAGGCAAATTTTCTAGGTGGGGGTACTGTTACAAACACGGAGGAGGGTGGACTAGAGGAAGGAGCATCGTCTGCGTGGCGTGTATATTCTCGAAGGAGTAGACCAGTGGAAATAACTATAGCAGGATGATTTGGCTTGTTTGTTTCCATTATGTTATATTTTATTTGTTGCATTCTCTTATCGTTTCCCATTTGTCGGGAGGGGTTATACAACTCCCGACTCCTATTTTGGGGTTATCTGGTAACTGGATTTTGAAAGGAATTGGAGCCTAGGGCACGCCAAGTGGGATCTTCCCCCTGGAGTGCATTTTCCCCAGATTGTATTATTATAATTGGGAGTTGTGGGGTTAATAGATGGATGGTGGGGGTAATTAGTCGTGTGTAGGATCAAATGATTACCCAAGTGGTCCATAAAGTTGAACTTATGAAAGAGCACATTCATTTCTGACACATGACGAATCTATAGGCGTCAAAAAAGCGATGTTCTAACCTTATATGCAATGCAAATATTCATGCAATAAATGCAATGAACCTGAACACCGTCTGATGAAGAATTGGATACGTGGGTGTGCGACTACCAAGGAACCCTAAATGAGGTGCAAATAAGTAGCTCTTGTATATGTAGCATGCAAACAGGAAGTGACAGAGAGAACAAACAAGCAATAAATAATTAAAATACACGCATAAAATTTTAAAGCGAGACAGAATTATTTCTTTAAGCAAAGCAAAGTTTGGTTTTCCTCTATGTGGAGGGTCAAAACAAAAGCGCGCGGCGAATTAGTCATGCAAATCACAATTAGTCTAGCACAAGCTCCGACAATTCAAGATATTCATGCAAGTATAAAGATAACAACATCATATATTAATAAGGAGAACAAGATTCTCAGTACAAATTAATACTCACAAGGGGGAGGGGGCAACCGTAGTCATGGTAGATCCGATGGTAGGTGATCTTGTTGTGTTGTCCCGGAGTTGGCGGCGTCGGCAAAATGATGGCAGGGCTTTGAAAGGAACGTGGTGATCAGGGGAATGAGGTGGAGTTGGTGGGTGGGCTGTTGAGAATTTCTGGGTAGGGAATTCCTGGATATGGGGATTTCTAGGAAGGTTTAGTGAAGTTGAAAGGGAGAAAACTCCATGTTCTGGAAGGATTTGATGCCAAGAATATCTAGAGATCGAATGCACGGTGTCAGACAATGAGTAGTGCTAGACAATCAAAACACCCTCAATAATAGCAAAAGGAGTAGTGGCAGACAATGAAATATGATTAAACGAAATATAACAATGTTTACTAAGTTCACATACACCACTGGTAAATGTTTCAGAAGAGCAAACAATATAGAATAGATGTTTCATAGCAAAAATAGAGAGATGTCTGTTACGACTAGGAGAGAAATACTTGTATTAATCGAAACAAGAATACAATTAAGAGGTATACTCGTGTCCTTCTGGAGGCTGGTTCCTCCAAGAAGCCTTTCTCCAAGAGGAGAACCCAAACCCTAATAACAAAAATAGATGCATAATACTCTCATTACCACCTTCTTATATAAGGAGGGGGCTCACAACAATAATAATAAAATAAAGACAAGATAAATGAAATTACGCGCATATGCGTAACAATACACCCCGCCAGAAAAAAGACATTGCCCTCAAGGTCGGAGTGTCGTCCTCCAACTAGTAGTGATGTGCCCGCGGGTGGGGGGGGGCAGACATAGAGGTGCCCGAAGCGCCGTCCGAAGGTACATCGATGATCGTCAATGCGTCCAAGTCAGCTGCGGTGAGCTCGTGCACGTCCTCCCCGATGAGGCACGGGAGCTCCTTCAAAGTACAATCATGAGTAGGAGAGAAGGATTTCCTGCAACGAAAACACTGGCCCATGCTCCGTAAGTCATGGTACTCTTGGGGGGATAGGACGGTTGTTGCGTGGGCCCATAATGGGTGGACGAGATAGAGGAGGTGGCTGTGGCGGTTATTTCGTCAGGGGAGGAAAGCATGGCTGGTAGGGAGGTTTGGAGGGAGGCAGTGAGGAAGGAGGGTCCCCGGACAGCGCGAGGAATTCGGCCTCCACCAGTGGGGAGAGGTACAGGGCTTGGTTCACAGAATCACAGTGAATGGCTGAAGGGTGCGGAGGCGGGCTCGGATATGGGGTTGCAGTCCATGCATGTAGTATGCCAAGTAATGATCGGGGAAAGTCCTGGGGCATGGGTGACCAGCTCAATAAATATATCAACGTACGAGTCAATGGAGCCGGTTTGGCGGACTCTGCAAAGGCGCTCGATCATGGAGTCGGAGTAGCGGTGATCGTACTGCTGAATGAGAGCCTCTGTGAGGGCCGTCCAGGTGAGGCCGGGGGAGGATTGGTGGAGCCAACGGACCCTTCCATGCCGACGATTGCTGCGGAGACCTGCTGCACCGGAGGAGTCTGGTGAATATCAAAAAACTATTTGGGGCGGGCGATCCACCCAAGTGGGTCAGTCCCGTTGAATGTGGGGATGTCCAGACGTGGGAGCTGTGGAGGTAATCTCGTCAAGGCGGGATTGACGGGGCTCGCTGTATTGGGGGATCCGTAGGCGGAAGCAATAGTAGGCACAGAGTTATGGCCGAGTTGCAGGTTGTGAAGCATGGTCATAAGTGACGTGAACTGCTCGGCCTGGGCGTCGAGACACGGGTTGATGCTAAGGAGGGTTTGTTCAATGGCTTCCACGCAGGATTCCATCTGAATCTTTGGCATAAGAATCGATTAGCGCTGCGGAGAAGTGAGCGGAGCGCGGAAGACGGAGGAGAGAACTGCTGGACGGAAGTGGAATCGGCCGGGAGCCGGCGTTGCTGGCAAGAGAACACACGGTCTGGCCTGGAATAGTCGGGGCCGACTGAGGAAGGTCGGATCAGGCGCTGTTGTCGACGGAAGGGAAGACGAGAACGGAATCGGGCCTGCGACGGTTGCGGCGGATGGAGAAAACTGGTAGGGAGGATGCTGCGATGGCTGTGGCGGAAGCTGCTAGCGGCAGAATCGACCGCAGATGCCGACGCACTGAGCAAACTTGCGAACGAAGGAAGGTGATCGGGTCGTCGCGGGAGGAACCCGAACAGAAGCGATGTGGGATGCGTGATCTGACGACGGAATCGGGCGCGGAAGCCAGACGCGAGCGGAATGGAGGCTAGGGCACAGTGGCGTGTGATGGATCTGGACGAAACCCGGCGGCACAATGCAGGTGGGAGCGGCAGGTCGGGCCAATGTTACAACTAGGAGAGAAATACTTGTATTAATCGAAACAAGGATACAATCACGAGATATACTCGTACCCTTCTTCTGAAGGCTGGTTCCTCCAAGAAGCTTTTCTCCAAGGGGAGAACGCAAACCCTAATAACATAAAAAGATGCATAATACTCTCATACCCTTAGTTATTAAAGGCGCAAGGCGCACCAAGGCGCAAAGGGGTCTTGGAGCCTAGACGCAGGCACGCACCTGACGAAGGCAAGGCGCAACCACATTCATTTTAAAAAAATCAACATCAAACATCATTTTCGTTTCTCGATCAAATTCTTCATCTAGTCTACTAATTAATCATTCATTATTATCGTTTATATCTCTTAAAAAATAGAATCAATGTGATCTCTTGCATCATATCTAAGTCTTAATGCACAATTATCTTTCACAAACACTAAATCAATTAAAAATAATTGAGTTCTTACATTATTATTTTCTTAATTTTTGAAGAAAAAATTTACAAACAAAATCTCACTCGGGCGCACGGAGGCACAAACCTCTGAGCCTGGTGAGCCTGGAGCCTTAGGCGCGCCCGAGGAGCTCCTTTAATAACATAGCTCATACCACCTCCTTATATAAGGAGGCAACAATAATAATAAAATAAAGACAAGATAAATGAAATTACGCGCACGTGCGTAAAAATGTCCTTAAGCGACGGTGCCAAGAATCCGAAATAGAAGATTGAGTTGCATGAAAAGCTTGTGGAGATAGAGTAGAATTGGAAGTATAAAACGTGAAGGTCATCACACAATCTACCAAAGTCAATCACTCTCCCATCTTCAGATCCTAAGACACACAAAAAGGGGAAAGAAAATCACAGAGCAGTTCATCGAGTTGGTTAAGTGACTAATGAAAAGAAAATTATGATTAAAATTCGAGACATGGAGAATAGATAATAGAGAGAGGAGCAAGCACTGTTGTGGATATCCTCTGACATGCCCGACATAAAGGTTTCATGGACAACGACACATTTCAGATATTTTTTGCAAAATATCCTTTTGCAATATATCCTCTGATATGTCTACTAATGACCGATATATTCGTCGATATATCGGCTGATATATCCCGACATTTCAGCAACTGGATTTTTTAATTTATTTTAATTAATGTCTATGGTCTAATAGACAATATACCAAAATTATTTCATTGTTCAAGTTGTTTTGTCCCTTCCTCTAACTTTCTTCCTTACTCAAATCCGTCATCGACTTCAATTATGCATGGTCTTTGAATTATGGAGTAAAGGTTCCATATCTTCCATTGTCATCGACAACTTCGCAATATTTTGTTTCCTCTTGTTATATTTCACATGTTATACCGTTATTTCATGTGTAACATAAAATGTTTATATTAGTTTAATAAATTTAGGAGTTTAATAAATATCAAATAATAATATATTAATATATATAAATTAAAAAAGGATTAAATTTATAAATAATTACACAAATAATTAAATATTAAAATCCGATATATGAAATATCTCCGATATATCCCCCGATATATTAAAACCGACATGAAAAACCTAAACCGACATGTACTCGATATCCGACATCTACAACCTTGGGAACAAGAGATAGATCTCTTTCCTGCAATAAAGGAAAAAAAGATTCATCAGCGATGATCACTTTCTCTCTACCAGACAAAGGTAAATAGAACACAAAACCTAAAGCAAAGTCAGTTATGTGGTCAATGGATCTTAAGTTTAGAATTCACTTAGTGGACCAGCGGGGTGGAAGTGGATGTTATTCTAGTGGGCATAGGAATACAATGATGAGGCAGTTGGCTCAGTAGAGCAACCATGCATCAAGCAACAAAAACTCTGTATCTCTTTAACAAAGAGAGTCCAGAAGGCTAAAAGGATTGGGGAAACAATGTTGGGTAATGTGTCCTCCAAAGTATCAATAAGGAGAGCAAAACGAGATGGAGGTGTTTGGCCCTGAGATCGTCCATACCCACAGCCACCCAGCGTTGCGGATTCCCCTCTTTGTGGTGGAATCCCATGGAGCCTGCAACATGTATCCTGAGTGTGGCGTCCCTTGTCATAATAATTAAGAACCAAGTGGTCCTTGTTCGTAGAATTCAATTTGGAATCGTGATGGAGTCCAGGTAAGAATTCAAATACCAGATTGTGTTCTTCCCGGGCTCTAACCAAAAACTCATCCTCAGGGGACACAAGAATGAGCAAATCAAAGTGATCATTCTCCTGTAGAGTTGAGTAAACTCTAAGTAGTAAATCGAAGAAGAACGATCATCATGTCACAGGAGAAATATCCTCCATATCAGCTAGAATATTTTAGCAACGGGAGTAGGTAGCTTCAACTCTCTTTCAGATATCAACAGTCATGTCCAAGGACAAATAATTGCAAGCAATGGATTCCAGCAAAGAGTTCATGAGTCATGACATGACTAAGGAGTTCTCTGATTTCTAAGCATCCAATCCAATAAAGTTGTCACAAGTTCTATGGTGGCACCACTAACATATCCAAATAATCGTCGGCTTTTCAGATCTAGAGATGCATCCTCCGTCCCATTTAAATATGCATGACGTCATCATGTGTCTTGCAACTTTTATTTTTATGCATTTATTTATTGTTTTGCACTTCTTTTGCGAGCCTGCTTTTTATTTGAAATTGTTTGGCTTATGGGTTTGACCGCCCGATGAGACCCTGAATAAATTGATCTGGTAAATTGGCGTTTAGGATGGTAAAGGCAAGCTTAAAATATTTAAGGACGCATATATCTAAGGATACCCAAGTCTTATAAAAAAAATAATTGGAAACATTTTTTTATTTTGAAAAGTGTGCTGCCATCTAAAGGCTGTAGTGTGAAGATTTTAAAAGTGTGATGTCATTATGTTGGAAAGCTACTGCGTGTGAAAGTTTTGGGAAAAAAAACTAATTTGGAAAAGCTGTCATATGAAAGATTTGGAAACTTATTAAATGCCCTCTATTAAAATTTTCGGCCAGGAAGAAGAAGACGGGCACGGAAGAATCCAGAGAACGACTCGTTTCGTTCCTTAGGTTGTCGGCCGACCTCCCCACGGCTTTCTCCCATTGCCCTGTTTACCTACGCCGACGACAAAGTGCATCCCTCCGTCCAGCTTCGTCGTCGTTGCATATGGACGACGCCAACGCCGACAAAACCTAGCCGCGCCCTTGTACGCTTACATCGTCTCATCGCGGTATTTCTCCCTGTGACAGAAGCATTGTTGTCGCCTCCGTTTCTGAAGGCCTGCTGCCGCACGCTGATCGCAGTCGCCGCCGCTGCTCCGATCCAGCACCGCTGAAGGATTCTGGTGCTCGTTCTCCCTGCTAGGTCGTCGTCGACCATACTGTTGATTCCGACGACCTTTCCCGACTGAGGTCGACTTCAACCCCATTCTTCCGTCAGTCGGTTATGGCCCTGCCTTGTGAAACTCCCGAAAGGCGTTGAAATCGCCTCAATCCCCCTGCCAATCATCTGTTAGTTCTCTTTCGTGTCAACTGGGTTTGGACTGGATTCATGCCCCTAGGTAACCTCATCCCCTCATTGCCTACTTATTTTGGCCTAGTTTTATGTGTCTCAATTAATTAATCATAAGCTTGTCTCGAAAATTCGCATTACTTTTATTGTCTCTTATCCATAAATTGTTACGTGTGAATTTGCATGTGGATCTACAAATCTTGCAACGGTTAGAATTGTTAAACGCTCAAGAGAATTTCTTCCAAATATCGATTAACGGATCTATGGGAGTTTATCATTGAGAGTAGTGCTACACGCCGAAAAAATTCATTTTGGCCCCTCTGCCTATATTAAATTAAAGAGATCATTTAAAATTACCTTATTTTCAAATAAACCTAACCCTAGTCTACATCATCTAGGCAGTGGCGGATGCAGGAATTGTTTCCTGTGTGGGTGGTCCTAAAAATTTGTAGAAATTTTTTTTGCTTAAGAAACATGATAATAAAATATTAATATCACAAATTTTATACAAAAGTTGCACTTAGAAAGAAGTAAATAACCTTGGTTACAAGGCTTCTCTTCGAGTTTTCATGTTTTGAAAGCATTTCATTATAACCCCATTGTTGATTGTAGAAAATATATCTTTTTCAATATATCATATATGTCACTAAACAAACATTCATTCATTCATCTCACATCTGATTACGCAGTGATGATCAAGATTGTCAGGAACGAGATCCTAGATGAGATCGTTTCAAGATTGGATCAGGTCAAATCGGATCGAGAATCGCAAGATTCTACAACATTCATAAATTAATATTAATAATATAAAATTGAATTTTATATCATCCAATTACATGCTCAATTAACAAAAATCAATAAATTGAGCAGTTTGTATAATTATATTAATAAACTTTGAATAACTAAATCAAAAAGATAATATCATACTGAGTTCACTTTCAGTTTCAGGTAGGACACTCAATGTCTACTAACAATAAATACAAATCTGGACTGATGGATTGGTGGAAGCCTAAAAGCAGGAAGACGAACCCAGACTGCTGGATTGCTTGTACGCTGGAAGCAAGCAGCTTGAATTGCCCGTATGCTGGATTTTTAACCAATAGATTGCTTGAACGCTAAAAAAGAAGAGAAGATGTCGGTCTGAAAGTAGGAAGCAGGAATTCACTGGATTATCAACCACTGGATGACTCATACGCAGAAATATAAGATAAAACATTGACACCACTTGAAATGGAACTTGGTAAGGAAGGAAAAAAAGACATTGTCTGGACTGGAGGCAACCAAAGACATCGTTCTTAGTCTCTATTTGCAATCAGATATCGACACTTGGGATACAGTAAAGCGGCATGATATGATTCTGTGATGGAATATATATGAGGGATTGGGATAAGGTTAAGCAATGAGTTATGGGCGTTGGACCGGTTGAATCCCCGGGATAGGGTTGGACATGTTTTTAGTTACATTTGATCGAACCGGTAAAATCGGCTCGGGATCGCGATCCTAAAGATTCTAAGATCTGGATCGCGATCCTAAAGATTCTAAGATCTGGATCGCGATCCTAAAGATTCTAAGATCTGGATCGCGATTCCAACTATAGATGTGCTGAAAAAGCTCTTTCTATTGTTGTAGTCGCGACAGGTAATAGTAATGCGAGCTTCACAAGCAAATAGACCAATAGATAAAGAACATCCTTTTTCAATTCAACTAGTCTTATAGTTAATCCTTCATGTCCAATCACCTCTGTGAAGTCATCATTTGAGCGAACGTCTAAAATATAACATTCAAGTTGATTTTCAAGCTTCATTAATTCAATTGTAGAAAAATCTATAGGATAATTCTCAGTAAATCAAATCAATTTGCACTTATCAAATGCAAAAAATTTGTTACTTAGATCAACACTTCCCATACATAAAAGGAAAACAATGTTCACCTCATTAAATCGATTAATTAGCTCAACAAGTTGTAGATTTATCACCGCATAAAATAATTTCATATGATAAAGATAAAGGTTTGTAGTTTCTTCAGATTTACGCCATGATCTCTTGCATGCAACGAATTTATTTTGCATATTAGAAACAACATTTTCATGTTTGTTATGGAAGATAGTTACCTCGTTAAATAGAAAATCTCATCCATTATCCGCAATTTTTTGTAACCGCAACTTGGAAATTTTGAAAAAATTCTTTACATTTACAAGAACTTAATCATTCCTTTTTAAAGAATGTGACAACTCATTTGTGATTCCCAAGACAACCTTCATTAAGTGGGTGAAGAATATAAAATCAAAACATTGCATAACATTCAATAATTCACCTACTTCAACTTTTTGCTCTGAAAGTGTGTCATTTTCTTCAATGATCTCAAGCACATCAATCACTGATGAGAAAAAGCAAATTAAACACAGAAGAGTTCTATAATGAGAGTTTCATCAAGTGTCTCATGCTTTTTTCAAAGTTTTTTCTTAATTCAAACCCCTTCTTATTACAACTTCACCATTTGAAATTTCTTCAATAACTGGTATAAATTGCTTCTCCCGAAGAATGTTTCTACATTTGTACGATGCCCCCAAAAATGTTTTTTATAATTGTTATTAAGTTAAAAAAATCAATTCTTATTGTATCTCTTTGCACTGCAATAAGTGTCAATTGAAGTGATGAGCAAAGCAAAGAACTTAAAAGGCAGATTGAAATTTTGTCGCAATGTTTTTAGACCATTGAATTCGCCTTGAATATTACTAATTTTATCGTACCCTTGTACCCATAAGCTTGATATACTCAACCAAAATTTGGCAAAGAAATGCTCAATAGCTACCTCAAGTGATGAAGCGGTAGTATTTTTAATATGGCATAGAGCAATTGTCATTAGCTCTTTAATAAATGAATCACGAGCTTCATCAACTAAAATAGAGAACTCAGCTTGGACAATACCTTTAATGATGATATTTATTGTCTTCATTGTTGCAGCTTGGGCAATATCTTTTTGGATACTTGTGCTACTGATTTAAGATTTTTGGGAGCATTTCTTAATACAACCTTATTGATATTGTCATTATGGTCCGCAAGAAATTGAAAGAGTTTGAGAAAATTTTCCTGATTGTTTGATTCATCATACTCACGAAATATCAATCCTTGTTTTAAAAGAAATCTAATGCAATCCAATGAAGCTTTCAGACGGATGATAATCATTTTGAGGGTTAGATTGAATACACAAAACAACTTCAATATGATGTTTTTGGTTCATTAAGTCAAGACAAGCCTTCAAAAAATTGTTATGGATGCTACTATGATTTCTAACATGAACATTCAATCTGTCTTAATGCTTCCAATTTGTGACACCCCCCTCAACTAACAAAAGCATCTCCACCACCATGATCACCATACTCAGGCTTGAATAGATGGCAACATAAGCAAAATGTGACATCTTTTACTATGTTATACTCCAAACACTAACTGTATTCCTTAAACCACAAATGAATAAATCTATGAGAATCGTTACCAACATGCTTTATTGGGAGATAATGATTTTTAGGTTGGAAAATTTTTTGGTAGATGTCATCTTTGAATCTTCTCCATATCATTAGGATCATAATCATAAATATTCTTCTGTAATCCAGGATTCGCAGGAAATTCATCTACATAGAGTCCTAGTCGTGGACATACAACTCTAATGGAAGAAACAAATGATTCTTCATTTGTTTTTCTTTTAAAATATTTTTCCATTGTTCAAAATACACCTTTTCTAAATGATAAAGAAAAAACATGAAATGAATTATAAATGATAACAAAACTGAATGAACACGATCAAACCAACAAGAGACTGAGAATGGCACAACCATATCTATCATTGTTGTGGATATCCACCGACATGGTCAACAGCCGACATAAATGTTTCATTTTTTTTCAAAATATTCTTTTTGGAATATATCCTCTGATATGTCTTGTTACGGATATGCATGACGAGGCGCGGTCATGGCAGGTCTACAAGTGGCGGGAACCGGCATCGGCGGAGAAGGCGAGCCCGGTTGGTGTCAACAGGGAGAAGCCGGCTATGGCAAGCGCCGAGGATATTAAATATTAAATGTGTTGTTATGTTTGGGTTATGCACTTTTTAGTATTCGTTATTTCCTTTCGAATTCGCTCCTTGCCTATAAGAATGCATGTGGGCCTGGTAATGTTTTTTGTCTTGGATGTGAATTAAAAAAGGGATGTTCCCGTGTTTCTTTCCTCTCAACCCTAGCCCCTCTCTTCCACTCCGCAGCGGTTCCACCTTGCGTTCTCCTCCGATGTACGTCCTCCTCCATTGCATGTTCTATCTCACGTATGGACCCTACCATCTGCGCCCACTTGGACATCCCGGTCGCTGAGGCCCCCGACAACAACGTCCAACGCCGCCTCGACGCCCATGATTCTCAGTTCGCCTCCATCCAGGCCACACTGCAGGCCATCCTTACGCGTCTGGACGGCCGGCCCGCATCTCCGACATTCGCCACCAATGGTGGATGCACCTCCTCTACGGACGGGGGCTCGCTCCTTGGCCCACCACCCCGGCCGCTCGCAGTCATCCCTCTCTCGAGTCGCTTGTCCCTCGCCCTCGATGTCCCGCATTTCTCTAGCACCGATCCCATGGGGTGGATCGCCAAGGTGGAACAATAATTCGACCTCTACCTCACACCTGAGGCGGACAAGGTCGGCACCGTCGTGGTCAGCCTTGACGGATCTGCTTTGCAATGGGCGCAGTGGCTACGCCAATCCCAACCCCACATCTCTTAGGGCGAACTGAAACAGGAAATGGTCCAACGGTACGAGTCACGCTACGTCGGGTCCGCAGTCGAGCGTCTCTGCAGCATCCGCCAGTCGGCCGACCTCGACGCCTACATTGACGAATTCGTCGCCCTGGTGACACACGTTCTGGGTCTTCAATCGGATCATTATTTGGGTTTCTTCATGCAAGGCCTCCTTCTGTTGATTCTCTCCCGTCTCCGCACCCACCATCCGCGGACGGTCTCCGAAGCACTTGATCTAGCGCGTGCAGTGGAGGTGGATCTCTTTACCCGGCCGCCGGCCGCCACTGGGCCTCCTCCTCCTCGGTCGCCACCACCGCGGGACTTCGGTCCACGGCAACTTCCCCCGAGCGGGCCTCGTCCAGGCCGCACCCCAAACACCTATTTCCTTTCTAACGGGGACTACAATGAGCTCAGAAAAAAGGGGTTATACTTCAGATGTCGACAACCTTACTCTCCCAATCATGAGTGCACCATGAAAGAGTTTCATGCAATTATCAGGGCTCCGGGCCCCGAAATCACATTGGAGGACTTTGAGGCGCTCGAGATATCCGACGAGCCACCACCCCCAGAGGTCGACAGCGCCACCTGCCACCGCTTGGATCTTCCTTGCTTCTCGATGGGAGGCATCACCGGACCTCGGACGATGAAGTTAGTGGGCTTCATCCAGGGCCATCCAGTCCTCATTATGATTGATAGTGGTGCAAGCCACAACTTTATATCTAAGCATTTGGTCTGGCGCCTCTCCATTCCATGCACCCCATCGTCGGATTTTACTATCTGTTTCGGCAAAGGCCGCCGACATCCGACCGCAGGTTCGTGCACCGATGTGCAGGTGACCTTGGGACCTTGTTCGGTGAAGGCCGATTTTTATGTCCTCGAATTGGGCGGCGTCAACATCATCCTGGGTGTCGCATGGCTAGCGACGTTGGGCGACGTTCGGGTCAATTAGGCCGAGATGTTTATGCAGTTTTCCTGGAAGGGGTCTCTGTGCCACCTCGTGGGCAACTCCACTCTTCTCCGCACACGGGTCTCCTTCTGGTCCATCCGTCGCACTTCCGACGTGGAGTTCTCGGCTTGGCTCTGACAGCTTCAGGCCGCACCGACGGGCACCGCGGGGATTCCCTCCGACCTTTCGCGACTTCTTGACGAGTTCGTCGATGTCTTCACCGCCCCCGCAGGTGTACCGTCGGTGCGGGCCACTAACCATGCCATTCCACTAGCACCTCACACCGCAGCTGTCTTCATTCAGCCCTATCGCTACGGGCATGTTCAGAAGGACGAGATCGAATGCCTGGTGCGGGAGATGCTCATGGGCGACCTCATCCAGCCAAGTGTCAACCCTTTTTCCAGTCCAGTCCTCCTTGTGCGCAAGAAGAACAGAAGTTGGCGCTTCTACGTCGACTGCAGGGAATTGAACAAAGCCACAGATCCAGACAAGTACCCTATCCCAGTCATTCAGGAGCTTTTGGATGAACTCCACAGAGCCGCCTTCTCCACGAAACTCGACCACCGCGCGAGGTACCACCAGATCCGGGTGTGGCCGGAAGACGTTTCGAGGACAGCATTCTAAACACATGACGGGCATTGCGAGTTCCTGGTCATGCTCTTTGGGCTAACCAACGTCCCTGCCACCTTCTAGGCCACCATGAACAACATCTTTTGAGCGGTATCCAACAACATGTTCTTGTTTTTCCTGATGATATCTTGGTATACAACACATCCTGGCAGGAACAACTTCGCCATATGCGACGCACGCTCGAGACGATTCGACAACATCATCTGATCCTCCACCGCAAGAACTGCTTGTTTGGCGTGACCACTGTCAGGTATTTGGGCCACACGATCTCAACCAAAGGAGTGGCCATGGACGACGACAAGGTGGCGGCCGTTCTACACTGGCCGACCCCCACTTCCCAGCGAAATGTCCGGGGCTTCTTGGGTCTAACCGGGTACTATCGGCGCTTCATCCGAGAGTACGGCGCCTTGGCTCGTCCCCTGACGTGCTTAAGTCTTCAGAGGAGGGACCCATCGCGTGGACCCCAGTGGCCATGTCCGCTTTCACAGCCCTCAAGGCGGCACTCGTAAATGGCCCTGTTTTGTCTGTGTCGGACTTCACCCAGCCCTGCATCGTGGAGTGCGATGCCTCGGGCACAGGCATGGGCGTGGTTCTTATGCAAGGCGACCGCCCCCATCACCTATTATAGTCGGGCCTTTTCCAGCACCATTCGGAGCTGTTCGGCCTATGAGAATGAACCCATGGTGCTCGTTCTAGCAGTTCAGCATTGGAGACCATACCTCTTGGGTCGCACCTTCATCGTCCGCACCGATCACCACAGTTTGTGGTACCTCCTCCAACAGAAGATCGCCACGCCAACGCAGCAACTTTGGGTGGCCAAGTTCCTCGAATATGATTTCACTATCGAGTTCTGACTGGGCCGCACGAATCAGGCGGCGGACGCTCTTTCCCGACAAGTACAGTCCCCCGAACTCCGCGCCATCTCCCGCCCAGTCTTGGAGGATGTTGCCTCGATCCAGCATTATGTAGAAAGGGACCCACACCTAGCCTCCATTAGGACAGCCTTCATTGTCGACCCGGACAGCCACCCCCTACTCATTAGTAGGTTGTTGGATCTTTTACCGTAGACGCTTAGTGTTCTCTGCGGCCTCTCCGCTCATCCCATGCCTTATGGCCGAGTTCCATGCTATACCATCTGGAGGCCACGTCGGAGCCTTCCACACTTACTGACTCCTAGCAATGTCCCTCTACTGGCCCCACATATTCCAACAGGTCAAAGCCCATGTGGTCGCCTTCCTCCCATGCCAGAAAGCAAAGCCATGTTCCTGGGCGGGTTACTACAGCCCATACCCATTCCGGACCGCATTTGTAAAGACATCGCCATGGATTTCATTACTCGTCTGCCACGGTCCAACGGGTTCGATTGCATCATGGTGGTAGTGGACCGACTCTCCACGTACACGCATTTTCTCCCCCTCCAACACCCGTACACGGCGGCGGGAGTAGCCGACAGCTTCATCTCCGAAGTCGTACGCCTCCATGGATTTCCGCGCTCCATCGTGAGCGATCACGATCCCCTCTTTCTGAGCAGTTTCTGGATGTCCATATTTCTCCATCAAGGTGCGCACCTCCGCATGAGCTCCGCCTACCATCCGCAAACGGATGGTCAATCAGAGATTCTCAGTCGTTACTTGGAGACGTATTTACGTTGTTTCATCGGCGAGAGGTCGGGCACTTGGGACGAGTGGTTGGGTTGGGCCGACTATTCCTACAACACCGCCTACCACCATGCCACAGACACGACTCCATTACAGTTCGTCTACGACCGCTCACCACCAGATGTCGTACGACATCTCCCCGGGGAGAGTCTTCTACAGATTTTGGCGCATCATCTTCAGGATCGGGACATTATTCTGAACAACCTCAAACACCACCTCCGTCGGGCCCAGGCCAAGATGACATCCTTCTCCAACCACAAACGTCGGGGCCTATCATTTCAAGTCAGATAAAAGGTCATTATCAAGTTGCATCCGTACCGGCAACTCTCGGACGCAAAACAGACGTTCCCCAAGCTCGCTCCGCGATTCTTTGGACCGTTAACCGTCCTATCCCGGATTGGGGCCATCGCTTACAAGATTCAACTTCTCGAAGGGAGCCGCATTCACCCGGTCATCCACGTCTCTCAGTTGCGCCGAGTCATGGGTGATCACCCAACATTGAACCACATACCAAGCGATCTGGACCTCCGACAACATTTTGGACCTCCGACACTATTTGCTCGGTGATGCGGATCCGGAGGAGCTCCTCGTGGCGTGGCACCACCGCCCACCGTCTGCAGCCACTTGGTTACTGCAAAATGATTTTTGCCAACAGTTTCCCAACTTCTGTCTTGAGGACAAGACAAATTTTCCAGACGACGGCATTGTTACGCCTATGCACGACGAGGTGCGGCCATGACGGGTCTACAAGCGGCAGGAATCGGCGTCGGTGGAGAAGCAAGCCTTGTTGGTGTCAACAGGGAGAAGCCGGATATGGCAAGCGTCGAGGATATTTAATATTAAATATGTTGATATGTTTGGGTTATGCACTTTTTAGTAATTTCCGTTGTTTTCTATTTCTGTTATTTCCTTTTGTATTCGCCTCTCGCCACTATAAGAGGGCATGTGGACCTGGTATTGTTTTTTATCTTGGATGTGAATTTAAAAAAGGGTTGTTCCCTTGATTCTTTCCTCTCAACCCTAGCCCCCTTCTTCTCTCTTCCTCTCCGTCGGCCCTCCCCTTCTCGGATTTTTGTACGGTAATATGTCTGATATTACCCAATATATTCGCTGATATATCGGCCGATATATCCCGACATTTTATCGACTGATTTTTTTCAATTTATTTTAATTAGTGTCTATAGTTTAATAGATAATAGATCAAATTATTTTCATTATTTAGGTTGTTTTTTCCCTTCCTCTGGATTTCTTCATTGCTCAAGTCCGTCAACGACTTCAATTATGCATGGTCTTTGAATTATGGACTAAAGGTTCTTTATCTTCCATTGTCATCAACAACTTCCCGACATTCTTCTTTCTCTTGTTTTATTTCACGTGTTATACTGATATTACTAATGTAACACAAAATATTTATATTAGTTTGATAAACTTATGAGTTTAATAAATATCAAATTATTAATATATTAATATTTATAAATTAAAGCAGGATTAAATTTATAAATAATTAAATATAAAAACCCAATATATGAAATATCCCCATTATATCCCCCGACATATTAAAACCGACATGAAAACCTAAACTGACGTATCCCAACTCCCCGATATCTGACATCTACAACCTTGATATCTATAATAATGAAACCATACCTATCACATAATATCTGTAATAATGATCAAACCAACCAGACATAATATCTGCTCCAAGTGACAGAAACTGCTCCATATTTACCTCAGTGGTGGATTTCAAGACAGTAAGAACTAAAAAGAATATGTGAAGCCTAGATCAATGATTTGATTCGATCTAGTAAATGGTAAACTTGGTAAAACACTAAATCAACAATTCGCTTCGAGCCTTCGATAACAATGACTAGGGGAAAAGATATTTGTTGTCTAGACGTCGAAGAGGAGGAGATTTTTGCGATTCCAACGCTGCATATGAGAAGGGCGAAGGTTGCGAGGCGAGGAGTTGTCAACTAAGAGAAGGCCCAATGATGCTTTTGTCGACTTAGAGGAGAAAGGCTAGGTCCGCACAAGATGAGAGGAGAATGGGAATAGCCAGCCACTGATGCTTCCGTCATCTGAGAGGAGAAAACCCACGAGTGTGGGCAGCTGCCCACACTCGCCCCAATGTGGGTCTGCCCCTGGATCTAGGGTGATAAAGAGAGATCATGGAAGGTAGTTAGAAACATCCAATCGTACGGTAGTAATCTGCGGGCGTTATGATAATGACTAGCCCGGATAGATCCCACAGGAGTCAAGGTAGGAGAAGAGGCACCAACTGCAAACAAAGTAAAATGAAAATAAACATAACTCGACATGATGACCCGAGAATTAAAATTTAGAGATTATCACATGGATCACCTAATGATCTGGAAAAAATGAGAAACTAGGATCTCATCATACAAAGAGGCAAACCCTAGATTTAACAAAACTCGTGATCCAACCATCAGATTCAAGAAAAATCAAGATATGCGATATTGGAGAGAACGAAGAGCTATCTCCTCAAAAATAATGGAGATCGAGGGTCGAAGGGCCTTAAGCACACATCCCGAAGAATCTGGTATCTGACTGCATTGATTCGCACATAATCGAGTAAGAGCTCTCGAAAGTGGTTATAGAGGGAAGATTATAGTAGGATCAAGCAAGAGGAGTTAAAGAAACGATCGACAACCACAATGGGACGATTGGTGGTCAAAACGAGCACAGTCGGTGTGCACAATGAGTGTGGGTTATGCGAATAGTAGTTGAGATTCACGGTATGTCCAGTGGCTTTGATACCATGTTGGATAAAATACTTCATTGATTTAATCAATAGTAGCCTCTCCTATGAATAGGAGAGAAATATTTTAGCAAAAATAACTTGCGATGAATTAGCTCGCGTGAGTTAAAATCAGAACTTGCAACTCAAAGGTAGGGGTTCGCATTAGTAAATCAAATCCAACGAAACTACCAAAACTATTAAAGTGATGGTGTTCAAGGAGTTAGGTATAGTTTACAAAGTTATCGGGATTCAAAGTGAAACATGTTAAATTTGATATTTTGAGGTTTTATTCAACAATATAAATTAGAAAATTCAAGAAACCAAAAAGCACTTAATATATCTGTTACTCGGTATTGGAATATTTGGTACCTCCAATAGAGGTCCAAGGGGGATATATATATTAATATAGTACAGCGTATAATCAGAATACACGATATGGGATTAATGTGTCTAACACTCCCCCCCAAGTTGGGTCGTGGGAACTTCCCAGACCTAACTTGTTACATATAAAGTTCATTCTGACCCCAGTAACTCCCTTGGTAAGAATATCTGCAACCTGATCTCCGGTCTTCACATGACTTAGAGAAATAAGGTCTTCTTCATACTTCACCCTTACAAAATGGCAGTCGACCTCTATGTGTTTTGTGCGTTCATGAAACACAGGATTAGTAGCTATCTGTATCGCAGCCTGATTATCACACCATGGAGGAGTGGGATCTTGAACAGGGTACCCGATTTCACCAAGCATCTGTCTAACCCACATGATCTCAGCAACAGAGTGGGACATATCCCGATATTCCGCCTCAGCACTAAATCTAGCAACCGTGGTCTGTTTCTTGCTCTTCCAGGAGACGAGATTTCCACCCATAAAGATAGTAAATCTCGTGGTTGACTTTTGGGTGGCTAAGCAGCCTGCCCAATCAGAATCACAGTATGTCTCTATATTAGAATGACCTCGATTCTTATATGATATCCCGAGACCAGGATCTTTCTTTATGTACCTGACGATCCGGAGAACAAATTCTCATTGAGAGATAGTTGGAGCAGCCATGAACTGACTGACCTTACTTACAGCACAAGCAATGTCAGGATGAGTCATGGTAAGGTAGTTCAGTTTTCCAACTATTCTATGGCACTTCTCTGGTGAATCAAATGGATTGCTTTCGACATAAAGACCTTTTTTCCCTAATTCAAGTGGAGAATCCATAGGGCCACGGTTAGACATTCCAAGGTCGGATAGAAGATCGAGAGCATATTTGCGTTGACAAATAAAGAAGAAATCATCATAATTAGCAACTTCAATCCCTAGGAAGTACCGTAATGGGCCCAAATCTTTTGTCTGAAAGTTAGAGTGTAAAAATGCCTTGAGATTTGTTATTCCTACAGAATTATTGTCTGTGATGACAATATCATCGACATAAACCACTAGAAGAATAGTACCAGTCGAAGATTTCTGATAAAAGAGAGACGAGTCTTTTGTACTCTTGGTAAGCCCAAATTGAGTGACCACAGATCGGAAACTAGCAAACCATGCTCGAGGGGATTGCTTTAATCCATATAACGACTTCCGGAGATGACACGCCTTGTTATTCTCCCCCTCAGCAACGAACCCAGGTGGTTGTTCCACATACACCTCTTCATCTAAGGACCCATGAAGAAATGCATTCTTGATGTCCAACTGGTACCAGGACTACTGGTGAGAGGCTGCGAGAGAGAGCAGGATGCGGATAGAGGACATCTTAGCAACGGGGGCAAATGTTTCATCATAATCCACGTCATAAGTCTGAGCATAGCCTTTGGCAACCAAGCGGACCTTTAAGCGATCGAGGGAACCATCCGCATTGACTTTGATAGAATAGATCAATTTGCATCCAATAGCCCACTTGCCAGTAGGTAAGGAGACCAAGTCCCAAGTGTTGTTAAGTTGAAGAGTTGTCAATTCATCGTGCATAGCAGTCAACCAGCCGGGATGAGCTTTGGTCTCCGCAACGGTAGAGGGGAGACGGTATTGATCCAGAGTGGAGTGCAGGGCAGTATGAAAGGCTGACAATCCTTGGTAAGAGCTAACATATAGAGTTTTATCCCGACAAGTCCGACTTCTTTTTCGTACAGTAATAGGGAGATCTGAGTTGATTGGCATGAGAGCAGCAGGCACGCTAGCAGGTGCTTCCGTAGGAACAGTCGGCATATCATCGGTGGGAGAGGTAGGCTGAGGTGGTGGCACTAATGTACTATCAAAAGAGCATCGAGAGTAAACTTGCCCCCAAAGGGGACACAAGAAGTCGGTCGGAGAGAGGATTGCAGGTGCAGGACGAGGAACAAGGATGGCATCAAGAGATGGGTCAGGACATGATGATCCACTAGAAAGGTAAGAGTCTGATTCTAGGAAGACAACATCCGACGAGATAATGTATTTGTGGAGATCAGAAGAATAACACCGATATCCTTTAATAGTCCGAGAATAGCCAAGAAAAATACATTTCAAAGAGCGAGGATCAAGTTTCGAGACAGAGGGACGAGCATCACTAACAAAGCAAACACACTCAAAGACCTTCAAAGGTAGAAGGGGACCAGCAAGGTCTGGGTAAAGAGTGTGGCAGGGTGTCTCCCCCTCAAGGATATGAGTGGGAAGATGATTAATGAGGTGTGCAACAGTAAGAACTGCATCACCCCAGAAGTGTTTGGGTGTGTGCCTATGGTGAAGGATGGCCCGAGTGACCTCAAGGAAGTGTCGATTTTTCCTTTCGGCAACACCACTTTGTTGGGGGGTATCAGGACAGCTGATTTGATGAAGGATACCTTTGTCAGAGATAAAGTTAGACATAGACTGAGATAGGTATTCCCGATCATTATCACTTCGAAGACCCTTAAGACGAACTGAGAATTGAGTAAAGATTTCATTCCATAGGTTTTGAAAAAGAGACGGCAGATCAGAACGGTTTTTCATTAAGTACACCCAAGTCAGTCGAGAGAAATCATCAATAAATGTAACATAATATTTGTGTCCTAACAACGTAGGGACAGGACACGGTCCCCAAACATCATAATGAAGCAAATCAAAAGGTGTAGAAGCACGAACATTAAGATGAGGAACATAGCTATTTCTGTGGAGTTTAGCAAACAAACAAGACTCACAGCTGAGATGGGAAACCTTCCCAAACTCAGGATACAGACGACGCATGACCTGCATAGACGGGTGATGATGACGATAGTGAAGATCCCAGAATTTGGTTGAGGCAGCAGAACAAGCAAGATGTGAGACTTCGTCCAGAACATAGACGCCACCACGCAACTTTCCTCTACCAATAATACGGCTCGTAGACTATTCCTGAAAAATGCAACCAGAAGATGTGAAGGTAGCAGTACAATTTAAATCACGAGTAAGCTTACTAATTGACAATAAGTTGTAAGCCGATTGAGAGACATGAGCAACGGAGGATAGAGTCATGTCAGGTGTCACATTGCAACTACCAAACCCGACAATGGGTACAGTTGATCCATCTGCAACTGTAATTGAAGACCCACTATGAGGTTTATATGAGTGTAAGATACCTGAGGTACTCGTCAGGTGATCAGAAGCACCAAAATCTGTCAACCACTAGACAGGACATTGTGAGGTGCAAACAGGCTGAATATGAGGTTGAATGGTTTGGATCACAGCAGCACTATGAGTCGGAGAGTCAATCTGGAGGGCCTGCAAGCGACGATACTCATCCTCAGATATTTCCACAGTTCTCGAATTCGGAGATGAAGAAGTAGAGTCGGCCAAGTGCGCAGAGCGAGATGAAGGAGGAGGTTTGGAGGCCCAGTCTGGCTTCCCATGAACCACCCAACATGTATCTTTCGTGTGGCCCCGACGCCCGCAATGGGTACAATGTCTCGTGTCGGTATCACGACCACGACCAGAGCGGTCCCCCCCCCGAATAGTTCCTCTTCTACCCCGAGAAGCAAGAGCCATTGATTCTCCGGAGGAAATATGTAGAGCAGATGGAGTACATGTTGAACCGGCTTTAGTCAGACGATGGTACACACTAGTAGTTTGCAGGGTAGAAGGACTCGCTAGCATTTCAGTCTTCGTTATCGAGAAATTTGGATCTAGTCCATTTAGAAGCAAAAGAAGAACAAGATGCTCACGTTGAGCCTGATGCTCTTCCCTAATAGGGGGGACCTCCCAAAGATTTAAGATTTCATCAACAAGAACCTTCCATTCCGTGAAATACTCGGTGACAGGACGCGCCCCTTGTCTCAGCTCAGCCATCTTAGGGAAGAGCTCACCAAGAAGAGAGAGATTGTTTGCCTGAGAGAACATCATATGCAGAGTATCCCATGGTTCTTTAGTGTTGTCACAATTCTTGCACATTTGCTGAACGGATGGATCCATGGAGCTCAGGAGAAGAGCAAAGATGTGGCAATCATCACTATACCAATCTTCATATTTTGTACTTCCCACAGCATGAGTAGGGAGACGGGTAAGGTGGTGCGTACGTCGGATACCCGACAGGGACATAGTAACTCCCTTTTTCCATAACTGGAAGTTGGAGGAGGTAAGGATAGTAGTAGCAAGCCTCGCATTAGGAGGAAAGGTATTGGTAGAATCCCCTGAGGGAACGGTCTTTTGAGTGGTGCTCGTAATTGAGGAACTCATGACCTAGATCAGCGGTAAAGGAAGACGGGATGGTGAACGACAGCAAAGATCAGTGGCAGCAGGAGCGGAGAAGCTGCAGCATCTAGGTCAACAGCATCATAGGGGAACCCGCAGGAGCATGGTCGACAACATGAGCATCAACAGGAGAAGCTGACAACAGCAGGATAATCAACAGGAGAAGCCGACGGCAGGCAGAGATCATGCGGAGAAGCCGACGAAGGCGGCATCATCACTGAGAAGCAAGATCCATTGATTCTCCGGAGGAAATATATAGAGCAGATGGAGTACATGCTGAACCGGCTTTAGTCAGACGATGGTACACAATAGCAGTTTGCAGGATAGAAGGACTCGCTAATATTTCAGTCTTCGTTATCGAGAAGTTTGGATCTAGTCCATTTAGAAGCCAAAGAAGAACAAGATGCTCACGTTGAGCCTGATGCTCTTCCCTAGTAGAGGGGATCTCCCAAAGATCGAATATTTCATCAGGAAGAACCTTCCATTCCACGAAATACTCGGTGACAGGGCGTGCCCCTTGCCTCAGCTTAGCCATCTTAGGGAAGAGCTCACCAAGACGAGAGAGATTGTTTGCCTGAGAGACAATCATATGCAGAGTATCCCATAGTTCCTTAGTGTTGTCACAATTCTTGCACATTTGCTGAACGGATGGATCCATGGAGCTCAGGAGAAGAGCAAAACGACAATCATCACTATACCAATCTTCATATTATGTACTTCCCACAGCATGAGTAGGGAGACAGGTAAGGTGGTGCGTACGTCGGATACCCGACAGGGACATAGTAACTCCCTTTTTCCATAACTAGAAGTTGGAGGAGGTAAGAATAGTAGTAGCAAGCCTCGCATTAGGAGGAAAGGTATTGGTAGAATCCCCTGAGGGAACGGTCGTTTGAGTGGTGCTCGTAACTGAGAAACCCATGACCTAGATCAGCGGTAAAGGAAGACGGGATGCTGGACGACAGCAAAGATCAGTGGCAGCAAGAGCGGAGAAGCCGCAGCATCTAGGTCGACATCATCATAGGGGAACCCGCAGGAGCATGGTCGACAGCAGGAGCATCAACAGGAGAAGTTGACGACATCAAGAGCATCAACAGGAGAAGCCGACGGCAGGCAGAGATGATGCGGAGAAGCCGACGGCAGGCGTCATCGTCACTGAGGGACGCCTCCGTCCAGGCCGTGTGATGCGCCCAGCGGCGCGCAGAGACGATGTCGCAGGCGGGCGAGCGAGCGACGAGGGTGACGGAGCGGAATCGACGAGACGCGAGCGGGACAAAGCGGAAGCGGCGGGTTGCGAGACCGAGCGAGTTAGGAAACCCTAAACACGCTCTGATACCATGTTACTCGGTATTGGAATATTTGGTACCTCCAATAGAGGTCCAAGGGGGATATATATATTAAGTAGAGAACAACGTATAATCAGAATACACGATATGGGATTAATGTGTCTAACAATATCTATAAATATCATTGTAGGTTTTTATACGCATGTATAATAGTTCTTATTAATATACATGCATATGCATACAATTTTTTACCCTGTTTGAAAGTCCATATGCATTTTGGAAGAAATCTGAAACAAAATATTAAATCTTTTTTAAGTATCAAAATACCGAAATAAATCTGGACAAGTCTGCTTCAATATACACCATTTGTTTGCGATGCAGGATGAATCTATAAATGACGGACAAGTGAATCCCTAACCCTAGATGCAGTGCAAGCGCTCACACGATGAATGCAATGAATCTACGACGAGCCCTAAAATTACATACAAACATACACACACTTCAGTTAAATGTAAACCTAATGTGCATGCAAATGATTTGGTCCAATTTAATTTAGCCACAGACACGCAAGCAATCAATTAAGATAAAGATATCAAACAGTCATACAATTCTTCACAAAATTAATTTAGAAATAACAAGTTAAAGTTCGAAACTAATCGAAGAGCAATTAATTTAAGTACACAATGAATAGAACTTGCAAGTCATGCGAATTCATAATACTAAAAACGACCATAAAAAACATCGAACAAAACATGCGTCCAAGTATGCAACAAAAGAAACAAAGATGTCAAAATAATAACGTATGCATGCAGGCGGCGGCGGAAGCAGAGATCCAATGCTGATACAGTTTTAAGGAGGGCTGGTTGGCAGGGTAGGGAGTGTGGATTGGTGGATATCAATCTATGGGGACTTGGGTCAAAATATTGAAGGGTTGGAGGGACTGGAAAGTGGAACAGTTGCTAGAATTAGATGGTAGATGGGGATGGCTGAATCCAGGGGGCTGTTTGCTGGGTTGGTAGGGCAACAATCCAAAAATCAGGATGGTGGGGAGGGAGGGGGGATGAGAGAGTGAGTGTTGGAACTTACTGAATAGGCAGGGAATCAGTCAGGAAAGTTTGAATCTGGGCGGATACGGGTGGATTTGGGCTGAAATTGAATGGAAATGGGAGGGGTGAAGTTGGGGTGCTGGAATAGGGGTTTTCCTGGGTGGATCCTGCGGATTGGAGAAAGCTAGAGACGAGGGATGCTGAAGAGAATAGGTGGAACTTAAGGGGAAGGAGGAATGACTTACGGTGGCTTGGCGGAAGAGGAGGAGGGGTGATGTTGCATTGACGTCGCACCAAGGGGAGATCTCCCGGAGTCGCACCGACAGGAACCCACGACGGATGGTTCACAAATTGCAAACTAACCTTTGACACCTTCAGTCGGCCTCTCTACATGCTTAAATACACCATAACTGAAATAGGGAACCGAGATCGGACGAATCAAAATGCCGAACCGATCGGGTGTCAAAACAACTCGAAAATATAAAATAAATGCATGGAATCGACTAGAAATAATCATCTGGATGCATCTGCGGACTCGAATTGTTAGAATGAGTAGCGAATCATCGTGATCTCCATCAGTTTGCTTCATCAATATGATAGATAAAGTACACGAAAATCAATCAGTTTGTGGTCCAAAAAACCAATTGACTGAGTGCAACAATACACTTTGTTGCGGAAATAAAAATAGACTTCAATTTACAAAGAGGAAGTTCTAATCCCCTCTATATATGGAGGCCGGTCAGGAAAACAAATACAATAATACACGGCTAAGAATAAACGGCACATAAAACGATAAACTCATCTCAACACACACCCCTCAAGTTGGGTGTGTGATGTCGAACATTCCCAACTTGCAAACAAGCTCTTTAAACAAACCACTGCATAATCCCTTTGTTAGGAGGTCTGCCAATTGTTGTTCAGAGGGCATAAATGGAGTAACAACAATATCTGTATCTATATTTTCTTTGATGAAGTGTCTGTCGATTTCAATATGTTTTGTACGATCATGTTGCACAGGGTTGTGAGCAATATTGATCGCTGACTTGTTGTCACAGTATAGCCAGATAGGCTCGCTACTTTTAAGTCCAAGGTCAGTCAAAATAGTTCGTATTCATAACCCTTCACAGATTCCGTGAGCCATAGCCCTAAACTCCGTCTCGACGCTAGATCTGACAATCACATGCTGTTTTTTGCTCATCAAAGTGACTACATTTCCACCCACCATAGTGCAATAACCAGGCGTGGACGGTCAATCTTCAATCGATCTAGCCCAGCCAACATCTGTGTACACCTCAATAGTCAGCTCTTCATTTGATGAAAACAGGATGCCCCTCCCAGGAGAGGACTTGAGATATCTGAGGACGCGATGAGCAGCATCTACATGACGACTCCTCGGGGAACGCATATATTGACTGAGCACTCCTACAGCATAGAAGATATCTGGAAGAGTATGCGACAGGTAGATCAGTTTTCCAACAGAGGCGCTAGATCTGGCAATCACATGTTTTTTGCTCATCCAAGTGACTAGATTTCCACCCATCATAGTGCAATACCCAGACGTGGACCGTCAATCTTCAATCGATCCAGCCCAGTCAGCATTTGTGGACACCTCAATAGTCAACTCTTCATTTGATGAAAATAGGATGCCCCTCCCAGGAGAGGACTTGAGATATCTGAGGACGCGATGAGCAGCATCTACATGACGGCTCCTGGGGGAATGCATATATTGACTGAGCACTCCTACAGCATAGGAGATATCTGGGCGAGTATGCAACAGGTAGATCAGTTTTCCAACAAGCCTCTGAAAACTGGGAATATCTTCAATCATGTCACCATCATCTTTTCCAAGTCTGTGGTTGACTTCGATTGGAGTGTCAGCCGGTCTGCACCCACTCATTCCTGAAGCTTCAAAGAGGTCAAGAGTATATTTTCTTTGTGATATGAATATCTCATATTTAGATCTCGCAACCTCAATACCCAAGAAATACTTGAGGTTCCTCAAGTATTTTACTTCAAATTCTTTCGCCAGTCTCACTTTCAATTCCTGAATCTTGTTTTGATCGTCTCTTGTTATAATGATGTCATCTACATAAACTATCATAGCAGTTAGTTTTCCTCCATTGTTTTTGATGAAGAGAATATGATCCTCATTACTCTGGGAGAATCCGAAACATGCACTGCCTTGTGAAATCTTCCAAACCAAGCTCTAGGTGATTGTTTCAAGCCATACAAGACCTTCTTCAGCTTGCACACCTTGCCTTCAGATCATCTAAGAGAGAGACCAGGAGGTAGAGCCATGTATACCTCTTCTTCCAGATCACCATGAAGGAACGCATTTTTTACATCCAGTTGGCTGAGACTCCACCCCTTGCAGGCAGCACACGACGGGAAAATTCTTATAGAGTTCATCTTAGCAACCAGTGCAAGGGTTTCATGGTAATCAATACTTGTCATCTGAGTGTACCCTCTTGCAACCAGCCTAGCCTTGTACCTTTCCACAACCCCCTGAGTGTTCTGTTTGACAGAGAACACCCTCTTGCATCCCACTGCAGTCTTTCCTTTAGGCATATGTACTAGGTCTCATGTGTGATTCTTATCCAGGGCATACATTTCTGCAAGCATAGTCGTCTTCCACCTGTCATCAGAGAGAGCATCCTTCCACGAAGTAGGAATGGAAGTAGTAGCCAAATAAGAGATAAAAATTCTATGGGAAGTCGTTAGGGACAAATAAGAGACGAATTGAGATAATGGGTGTTGTGTAGAAGTACCTTCCCTTAGAGTAAAGGATCCTGACGAAGGATCAGATGTCTTCTCTAGGACTCTGATAGGGGCCGGTGTGTTTGTTCCATTGGGACGACGAGACTCGAGAGTAAACCTACAGGGGTTTGGCAATAGGAGCAGTAGGAGTTGGCACAGGAGCAATAGGAGACGATGTTGGCACAGGAGCATTTATGAAATGGAGTTGGCGCGGGAGCAATGGGAGACGAAGTCGAGTGATGGTGATATAACGGAGGAATGGGTAAAGAAGTTAAGGAACTCACTTCCAACATAGAAGAGGTCTCCCCCTGGAGTGATGGCCCGTAGTAGCTCTCGGATTCAAGGAATGTGACATCCATGGTAACAAATACTTTCTTAAGCACCGGGTCAAAGCATTTATAACCCTTTTGAGTAGGAGCATAGCCGATAAAAACACACTTGTGAGCACGAGGATCAAGTTTAGTCCTTTAGTAAATATGGACAAAACAAACACAGCCGAATGTATGAGGTTGTAGAGTAGTAGGAGGCACCCCAAGAGTGTGAAGAGGAGTGTTATAATCCAGGACACGAGAGGACAGGCGATTAATAAGATAGACAACAGTGAGAACATCATCCCCCAATATTACTTTGGAAGGTGCATATGGAGAAGAGAACATCGGGCAACTTCCAAGAGATGACGATTCTTGCGTTCGGCCACCCCATTTTGAGCAAGAGAGTGAACGCAAGACGTTTGATGGATAATCTCATGATACCATAATACACGGTTCAAATTCTAATAAGAACGACTTGGATGAGTGCTATTAACTTTAATCTCTAATATAAGGATCACAGGTCCAAATTCTAGCAAGAATAAATAAAAATAAAAAATACTCTACTTCAGACTTCATGGGTGGCTAAAATTCTATGAAACTTACAATTAGATACCAACCTCGGAAATCTGTGCATCTAAACAAATTCTTCTAAACTTTTGAATCCTACAAGCAAGGAAGCTATCATTCTTCACATTTCTCTAGAGAAAAATCCATATTACCATATAGGTTTTGTGTTCCACACAAGAAAAGTATTCTTAAAATACCACTGAAAAATGATTCGCAGGATGACGTATTATTGGTAGGAAAAAAGCTGTGATAGAAAGGCAGAATTTGATGATTTCTAAAAAACAATGGAATAAAATAATGTGTTTGACCAACCTCATTAGTTTCAGAAGCTGGGGTGAAGGGAGACCATTTGACCTCCACAATTGAATATCACTGGTTATGCCTTTTATGTTGGGCAAGATGATCTTGTACTCCTTTATAGAACCTGAAGTCAAATAACCATCACTGTCTGTGGAGGAAGGACATTCTGAGCTAAGTTGGATTAGATCGCTTAGGCTGGAAATGCAGCGCTCTAGTGAAATATAAACAAAATCTAGGTCTTGTTCTACTCCATACCACCGAACAATGTTTGGGTGTCGGTCAGAAGCAATAAGATTCTGAATCTCTTTAGAAGCAACATCAAGATGAGCACGCAAAAGACGCTTGACTGCAACTACACGTCCATCATAGATTCCTTCAAAGACAATTGTGCCATTGCTTCCTCGGCCAATTTCAGTATTTGACACAAAAAGTTTGCCAACCCATTTCCCTTCACCAACATTGGATCTTAAAAAGTTCATTAAGTTTGTATCGCTATTTTGGATGCTGGAATTCCCATTGGTTTCAGTATTCTGCTTTTCTGCTACCATTTTGTCGTCACTGTTTCTAACTGCAGAATTGTTCATGTTTAATGGTTTTCGAGACTTTTTCTTCTTAGGACTGACTGAGATCTTCCCTCTATTATTCAAGTTCTTATCAAAAGTTCTTGGTTCATTTGCTTTCCAAAAATATACAATAAGAACTGCAATTAAGGAAAGGGCCATACAAAACTGCAAGCCCCGGCCTACAAGAAGCAGGATTTTAAGGTTCCACTGACTGCCGAGGTTCTTATCGTGTTCTGAACTATCAGCTAACATGACAGAATCATCTGAAGTAGTTAAAACATTTTCAAATGGGCCATTTCCTAGACGATTTGATTGGGGTTGTAAGCTTGCAACTTCATAAAGCACTTTACTTTCAAAAGGTTTAAACATAACACAATCTCCAGATGAGCATTCATTGGCACCTTTAAATGATTCACCTGAAGCATAAAAATGAAGTTCGGCAGGCCCTTGTTGATTCTGGTCACCATCTGTAGTCTCATATAGCATCTGAGGCATGCCAACTGTTTCTTGATAAATATTTTGAGCATCCTCAACAAAATTGTTATGGAAAACAGGTGCTGAAGGCAGCATTGGAACTCCAGAATCTGCCATTATGGCATTATTCACCTTGCGTAGGAAGTACACTGGAATATCCTTTTGATATGGGGATAGAAAATTAAGGTCATCACCAGCCTTGATGGGTACCTCATGGTTAACATAAGAAGCAGTTATACGAGATTCCATCATACTCCAATTGGGTGTTCCTAGAAATGAGGAGTTCAAATAGTAATCTGTTCTAACAATGATAATATAATTTCTAGCCTTTTTCCCCATCTCCAGCTTAGGTGAAACTAATTTCTTTCCAAAATTATGAGCGGAAGCCGGATGATTAGAGGGTTGTCTCTCTTTATGCAGTTCCTTACCACTATCAGCATCGAGAAGATATATAGTAGCGATTTTCGAACCAATAGTAATCTCAGGACCTCTTATCTCTGGTGTATTGTGCACATACTCCTCAATTGTCTGCTTAAGTTTCTACAACATGGAAAAGGACAAGACTGTAGTCAGCGGGGACCATGTTTAAAATAAATGCTATTTACTGTACACACACCTACCCTAACCCCACCATCTGCACAGTACTCATAGAGGTTCCAATCTTCACCGGGATACAAAAAGCACCCACTATTATCTGAAATAGCCTGCTCTGAATACGAGAGTGCTGAACCTGTTTGAAGTGACCACTGGATTCGAGATTTGCAGTCGACTGATAAAATAGTTCCATCCAAGGAAGCAAGAAGAAATCTACCAGGCTCACCATTTCTAAAACAGATAAAATCTTGTTATGGATAAAACATACTACCACAATGCACAAAAAATATACAACACACATTTATTCACTGATAATACTTTTGATAAGCAACTGCAAATTTTCTATGACTCCAGTTGAATAAAAACAGTACCAAGCAAGAACGGTATACTAGGCACTACGCAGACGGTGCTGCAATTACAATCATTTATAAATAATAACAAATTTTATGATAATGTTGCCTTTGTGGCTCGTGCTAAAACCCTCACGGAGGCATGGATTCAACACCAACCATCCACTACTGATCTTGCGGCTCAGCGTGCCCAAAAGGAGGCTATTTGCATTGCGATGATTATGGCTCGAGTCCCGCCCCACGTTCATAGTATCCGGGCACAGGTTTTGGCATCCCCTGTTACTCCCTCCTTTTCGGATGTTTGCTCTATGTTACTTCGCGTCCCACCTCCCCTGGAGCCCATTGCACCTCCATCTCCGGTCCTTCTTCAGCAGACCCTTCCTCCCCTACTTCCCCCTCCATCTTCTACTCGGGGTGGTCGTACGGGATCTCGAGGAAGGGGTCGTGGCGGTCGAGGTCGCCCTCGGTGCTCCTATTGAGGCAGGGATGGACACACTGAAGCCGTCTATCACAAGAAACATGGTTACCCTCCTCGTCTGCATACTGCTGTCATTGTTGATACTCCTTCACCCAGCGGTATGACCTTGAAGCTGTTCGCCTTCAACTGCAGCAACTCCAGGGGCTCCTCAACCCTCCTTCTGTTTCGGTTACCTCCACCTCTACTGCAGGTATTGCCTCCACTTCCACTACAGGTAGTGCATGTTTCTCCTCCAGTTCCCGTTGGATCTTGGACTCGGGAGCCACTCACCACATTACATCTCTACTGCCGCCAAGATTTTCAGATGCTCCTCATCCAAAATCTATTACCGTGGCGAATGGTGCGCTTGTTCCGGTCTCTGGGTGTGCTGATCTCTTGATCCACCCCTCCATCTCTCTTCGCTCCGCTCTTTCTGTGTCGGCATCCCCATTTAATTTACTTCCCGTTGGCCGTCTTACTCATAATATGAACTGCTATATTACCTTCACCTCTACTGGTTTTTTGATACAGGATCAGCAGATGCAGACTACCATTGGTAGAGGACGACTACAGAATAGGCTCTACCTCCTTGATGCTTATCCTACCGCTCTCTCTTCCGTGTCCTCCAGTAATTGGCATTGCCGTCTTGGGCATACTCCTCTTCCTATCCTCCATAAGACGCTCCCTGATGTATCTCTTCAGTCATTTAAATGTGATTCTTGTATTCTTGGCAAATAGTCACGCTCTTCTTTTCCTGCAAATTGTACTCGGAGCTCTGCTCCTTTTGCTTTAATACATTCTGATATTTGGGGTCCGTACATGGTTACGAGTATCTTTAGTTATCGTTACTTTAAAACGCTTATTAACGACTACTCGCGTACAACATGGCTGTATTTACTTCGTGATCGCTCTGAGCTTCCTCGTGTCTTTCGGGCATTTGTGTTAGAAACTCGAACGCAATTTTCTACTACTATCAAGATCCTCCGCTCTGATAATGCCCGCGAGTACACTAGCCACGAGGTTGCCAATATTTGTGCGGACTTCGGGATTGTACATCAAACATCGTGTCCCTACACCCCTCAACAAAACGGGGTAGCCGAACGCAAGAACCGCCACCTTCTTGATGTGGCTCGCTCCCTCATGCTTCACATGCATGTTCCCAAAGTTTACTGGAACTTCGTCGTCTCTACTGCGTGCTATCTCATCAACCGCCTCCCTTCGTCGGTTCTCCAACATGCTACACCCTTCAGCCTTCTCTTTCCCTCAGCTCCACCCTTCTCATGTACTTGCTTCGTCCATCACCTTGGTCCCCCTATCGACAAACTAGACCCACGCGCAGTAAAACACATCTTTGTCGGCTACTCCCGCACCCAGAAGGGCTATGTCTGTTACTCACCCGCTACTCGAACAGTCTCTGTGTCCGCTGATGTCACCTTCCGGGAGGATCAACCCTTCTTCCCTCCTCCTCTGCAGACTCCTCCACCAACCACTACTCTTCCATCTTCCCTTCCTCGACCTGTTATCCCAGTCCACACGCCTCTTCCCCTCCCTATACCACATTCCCCACTTGCCCATTCGCGGCCGCCCGTCATTCGGGTCTACTCTCGTCGTCCTCCTCTTCCCGTTGCCCCTCTGCAGTCGTCTTCTCCCTTGGATTCTCCGCGTTCTGCTGCTCCGGTGCCCGCCTCTACAGCACATACACTGCCAAACTGTGTGTCCCTACATCGGCTCTCTCCACAACTACAGATATTGGCTACATCATTATCCTCGGTCTCTATTCCTAACTCCGTCCAGGAGGCTCTTCAACATCCTGGGTGGCGTGCTGCCATGGAAGAAGAAATGACTGCGCTTTGGACAAACAAGACTTGGACCTTGGTGCCCCTTCCTCCCGGACAGAAACCAGTTGGATGCAAATGGGTGTTTGTCATCAAACATGCCCCTAATGGGACCATTGACCGACTCAAGGCTCGCTTGGTCGCTCGGGGCTTCACCCAGCAACAGGGTCTCGACTATGACGAGACATTCTCCCCGGTAGCCAAACTCAACACGGTTCGCATTCTCATCTCCGTGGCTGTTCATCGACAATGGCTCTTATTTCAACCAGGCATCAAGAATGCTTTTCTAAATGGAGACCTCCGCGAAACGGTTTACATGCATCAACCTCCCGGGTTTGAGATCACGGGAGAGTCTCAGGTATGTCATCTTCACAAATCGCTCTATGGCCTCAAACAATCACCTCGGGCATGGTTCGATAAGTTCAACAAGGTTCTTCGGGAAATTGGTTTTACTCGAAGCTCGACCGACTTCTCATTATTTACTCGCCACCAGGCAACGGGTACGGTTCTCTTATTGGTATACGTCGATGACATCATCATTACTGGCGACGATTCAAATGGAATACAGGCGGTAAAGAAACATCTGAGCTCCGTTTTTCAAACTAAAGATCTGGGACATCTTCGGTACTTCCTAGGTCTGGAGGTTGCTAGACGACCAGATGGTTTGGTCCTCTCTCAGCGGAAGTACTGCCTAGATCTCCTTCATGATGCAGGTTACTCCGACTGCAAACCTGTGAACACACCCATGGAGGTAAATCACAAACTATGTGCTCGGGCTTTGGAGTCAGATGCTCCTCTACAAAATCCAGAATATTACCGTCGCCTCGTTGGGAAACTAATCTATCTAACGGTTACAAGACCCGATATATCCTACGTTGTGGGAATCGTCAGCCGATATATGCACTCTCCTCGGAGCTCTCATCTTCAAGCAGTGGAACGAATCCTCAGATATCTTAAGACAGCTCCTGGCCAAGGACTTGTATACAGAACCTCACCTTCAGTTCCAACATTGGTGGCATTCTCTGATGTTGATTATGCAGGATCTCTGGATGATCGACGATCCACTAGCGGGTTCTGCACATATTTTGGAGGACATCTGATTACCTGGCAGAGCAAGAAACAAGCAGTAGTTACTCGATCCTCAGCAGAAGCAGAATATCGGGCAATGGCCTCTGTTGTCTCGGAACTCACGTGGATTGAGAGTATCTTTGCTGACCTTGGAATCAGGCTCTCTTCACCTGCTCTCCTCTTATGTGACAGTCAAGCTGTCATACATATAGCCAAGAACTCGGTCTTTCACAAGAGAACAAAGCACATTGAGGTAGATTGTCACTTCATCCGAGAGAAAGTCCACATGAAGAAGATCGAACTCAAGCATGTTCCTGGTACTGAACAGGTTGCGGACGTCCTCACAAAAGCTCTACCAAGTACCTTATTCTATCAGTGTTTATCCAAGCTTGGAGCATATGACTTGTACGCTCCAGCTTGTGGGGGAGTGTTAGAAAAGCCCATGTAAAGGGGCTCATTATTGGCCCATTTTGTTTATTTCTCTCTCCTTCTTCTTTAGTCTCACATCATGTATAGGATTTATTCTTCTCTCTTCTCTCCTATATATTTGTATTCTCTCCTTGTATTTGGATACTCAATATAGATATACAAGCTTTGGGCTGATTTCTACAACATCAAACTCCTTGGATAATTTATGTTTTAGATTCTGAATTTCTTCGACATCATCCTCTGTTATGACTATATCATCAACATATACAATGAGAACGATGAGCTTCCCGGTCCTATGTTTGATGAATAATGTGTGATCAACATTGCTTTGGTGATATCCAAATGACAACATAGCTTTGTGTAACTCCCAAACCAGGCTCTTGGGAACTGTTTCAGTCCATATAGAGTCTTTTTAAATCTGCAGACTTTCCCTTTTGCACCTCTAGGAGTGAGACCAGGTGGAAAAGACATGTAAACCTCCTCATCCATATCCCGGTGGAGGAAAGTGTTCTTCACATCAAGTGGTCAAAGAGTCCAACCTTTGTAGGCAGTACAAGATAACAAGACCCTAATAGTGTTCATCTTTGCCACCGGGGCAAATGTTTACTAATAATCAATACCAAGGATTTGTGTATAACCTCTTGCAGTCAGGCTTGTCTTGCATCTCTCGACAATCCCTTGAGAATTATGCTTAACAAAAAACACTCATTTACACCCAACAGTCTTCTTTCCATAGGAAAGATGCACCAAATCTCATGTATGGTTCTTCTCAAGAGCAATCATTTCCTCAACCATCATCTCTCTCCACATAGGGTCCTCTAGAGTCTGTTGCCAAGATAGAGGTATGAAAAAAAACCAAAGGAAGACACAAAGGCCTTATGGGAAGCAGAAAAGGAGTCATAAGATACATAATGTGAGAGAGGATGACGAGTACAAGAGCGGATAACTTTCCTCAAGCAATTGGCGGATCAGAAGGATCGGAAGGACCTGAGTCAAGGTCCAATGATTGTTCTGGTGGCATAGTCGGATCTTGTGTGCTTGTCCTCTTTGTACACCGAGTATATACCTACAAGCTCGGTGCCATAGACACAGTAGGAGGACTCACATCCACTAGTGTAGACTCCCCTTGAAGTGAGAGATACGATGAAGGTATGGGCAGAGGAATAGAAGGAACAGGTACAGGAGGTGGTTCACCCAAGACAGGGTCATCTGAAGCAGGGTAGTATGCCTCGGATTCACGGAACGTGACATCCACAGTGACAAACACTTTCATTGTAGGTGATTGAAAAACATTTGTACCCCTTCTACGTAGAAGTGTAGCCAATAAAAACACACTTAAGTGTGCGAAGATCAAGTTTGGAAAGGCAAGGGTAGTGGATATGAACAAAGCAAACACATCCAAACACCTTAGGGGGAAGCTGAGTAGGAGGCACATGAAGAGTGCTAAGAGGAGTAGCATTCCCAAGGACAGTGCGAGACATACATTGCGAGACATGATTTCGCAATGCACCCGATGAAAAACAAAAAATTGACAAGTATAAAAAATTGGCGGATAGAAAACTGAGACCGCCTAGCCGCCAGACCGCACGTCTAACCGTGAGACCGCACAAACTGCCACTATTGATAACTGCTAGAGAACCACCTATTCGCACTTCTGGTCACCTAACTACTGAGATCAACTAACCGTAGAACCTGTGTGAGCAGACATTGTTCTACTGAACTGGAAAACAGCCAACCCGCATAGAGCGTACGAACTGACTTATTGAACTGCTTGCAAACTGCTAAGGAAGAAGACATTGAATTAGTCGCTCAGCCCGCAACCTAGCCGCTTAACCGCCAACTGCCTCTAGCCGCACTAAGACTTCACTGATAGACCGCCAGAACTAGTCGTCTAGTCGTCCAGTGCTAGTCCCACGGCCTGCAAACACAGCTACGCAGGTCACTTCTTCTTGTCGCGCGGTTGGAAAAAACTTAACCACAAGCTTGCCCCAAGTTACAGTTCTCACAGTTCCAGTTAAGAATGACGGGGTCAGAACCCCTATTTATAGGCGGGGCAGGGGAATGCGGTCACCGCTGAAGATGATAGAAAAACCGCCAGCAAAAAAAGCAATTAGATAACTTTAACCTTGCAACAATGCGGTCTGCCAGAAATCAGACCGCGCGTACGGATAGCAACACTTAAAACACTCAACAGTGCGATCTGCCAGAGTTAGACCGTACAGCTCGCAGTTAGCCAAAAACAAGCCGCGCGGACAGCGACCTGCCGACTTCACTTCAAATTTTTAACACTAAATAATAGTATTTATTCTAAACCCTAAAACTTTTTCAACTTTCAGATGTCGGGCTAAATCATACACGCCAAAATTCTTGACAATTTGGCATACCAACCTAGGGCGTAAATACCCTCAGCAGATCTATGTGAAAGCGGTCTTTGATGGAAGTTCATTTATTTCATTGAAAGAGATACATTACCACATCAACAGCTTCACCTCCAACCACAAATCAATCATCTTAGGTTCCTTTATGAAATCTACACGTTAATCACATTTTGTTCGACTGAGGTAAAGAATAATGGCATTACTAATAAGTACAGGATCAAATCAGATTCTTTTAAAAAGTACCAGCGCCTCAAACCAGGGCAGAGACATAATGTAGACAAAACTTGCTTTAAACTACTTACTTTAAATCCTTCCAAAACTTGAATCAAAATATCAATTACTTACTTCAATGAAGAACAGATGGAGGAGACGGCGGCAGATGAAGGATCCAGTAGCTCCGGCCGCTGATCACTGAAACCTCGCAAAGGAATAAGCTTGCCAGAGCTCTCTCCGACCGCAACAGGAGTTCCAAGCCCCGATGATCCATCTGCAAGGGACTGATTAGCGAACACCTCCTTGGAGGTAGATAATACCTGCGGCTTCAGGTTCGCCGCAGAGATTAGGAAACCCGATAGGTAGAGGAGGAACAAGACTGCGGTCAGGGACGACGGATTCATCGACGAAGTAGAGGGGGAGGAGGCGGTGGCATGCGGTCGATCAGGTTATTTTTAAAAAAAAACTCGGAAGAAATCAAAGTAAGAGATAACGTAGAGATGGAGATGTTACAATTGGACTGGAGAAGAGGAGAACGACAGCGTCGATGCCTCGCTTCTCTTCTCCTCTCCTTCTCCGCCTCGATTCAGGAAAAAATCGAGAAATGGTCTCTTGATGAACTTTCCTTGCCCTGCAGTTGTTCTTTCAATCCTTCCCGAGAAAATGGGTTAATTGACACTTTGACCTTGAAAATTATGCTTTTTTTTTGCACATTGTATCCTCTAAATACATTAAAGTTGACATTTTGCAATCAAAGTTGAATTTTGAGAGATATTTTGACATTGCACCCTCCAAATATCTTCATACTCTATATTTTTATAAAGTTTTTTGAGTTTCTCTAATCTTTGATCATGTAAATTGGACAAATGTTGGTATATCTTAAAATTCGAGCATAAAATATCGTCTCAAATTTCAGCATAGAGTTCAAAATGCAAATCTAGTGGTATTTGGTGGATATAATGTACCACTTTTATAGAATCGGGAATGCAGTGTGTCAAAAACTTGATATTCGATGCAAAATATCAATTATTCTGATAAAATATGAACAATATTTTATAATGTTTTTTCTATCAATTGTGTGAAGTAATAGGTGGATTCCCACGGTTAGCGTCTTAGCGGGTGCAATTCTGATCAGTTTAATCAGATTTGGGTTCAGCCAAAGAAAATGATCGGATCGAACCCACTTTGTTAAATGCCTAAAAGTATTAACATCACAAATCCAAGCGCAATTCACTTTTTAATGTCCTGAATCGACATGATAAATGATTGAGCATAGGTTAAGTATCAACTCGACATGAACTAGGTTGAGGTGTATGTTAACTTTAAAAAGTATTCATAAAATTACTCATAGGAAGTATTTGAATATAGAGCATAGGATAAGTATTGTCCACTTTGATTCATTCCAGCTCATACTAAACTAAATCACACGATTATATTTTTTTCACTGTGACTTACGAGCACACTCAGAAGGTCACTCATCACTAGACTACTCTCATCAGAGCACATCTAACTATGAACTTTCTAATGCAACTATACCACATGCTCCAAAAAAATCTCTGACATTTATGGTTCTGAATTTTTTACATAAGCACAATTTTTTTCAACTTTGATGTGAGATTCAGTTCATTCTTGCATCTCATTTAACTTGAAAGCTCATCATCATAAAAGCCTGTACGGAGATGCTTGTCTGGGTTATACTGCCCCTAAAGATACTCTCCGCACTCATCAGATTCGGGATATCACAAGCTCAAGCAAGGTTCATCCTCAAACCACACATCGTATTATAGAAGATATGACTCTGATACCACAACACAACAATATCAGAAGTATTGTGCACTTTGATTCAACACAGTCTATACTGAGTTGAATTGTATTGTTTTGTCATTTTTCATAGGTGGTCTATAAAGCACTTCCCAGTAGGTTATCCATCCTAGCTAGGATTTCTCACTGGAGCACGCTTAACAACAAAGTTTTCAACACAACTACACCATTTGCTCTGAAAAGAGTCTCTGATATTGTGTAGGTCAAATAATTATAGGTTTCATTGGTACAATCGTTGGATCTCGAACAAGTAACGTATGAAGAGCCGTTTGGGAGAATTTGATGCCCCACCAATCCATTAAGGCTCCGTTTGGGAGGACTTATTTTCACCGGTCAAGCGGTTACGACCGCATGAATTGGACCTCAATTATGGTCCGATACATGCGGTCGTAACCGCTTGACCGGTGAAAATAAGTCCCTCCAAACGGAGTCTAAGGCTGTTTTTATTTGGGTTTTATTAAGTGGCCTAGAAGAAATCTAGTAGTTTTACCTAGAGTTATTGCTATACCCGGCCAACATACATTATATCAGTTAATTATTTATGAGTTGATATTTTATGATATAAAAGACTTGTGGAATTCTCTCATGCAATCGAACTATTGCATGGCCGAACAACATATATAATTTGAATTTCTCGGATCCAATTTCATCATAATCCCGGTTGGAATTGGAATAGTATGCGATTTTTGGTTCAATTCCTATTTATGTCCAAATTAGAATTGACATAAATTTCAATTTTGATGTTCAATCGGACAATAAAATTGAGTGTGAAAAAAAAATTGGTCAATAATGTTATTAGGTTGGGATAGTGATGAGATCCTTATTTAAGAACATGGATGTGCGCATAACCACTCCCCCATGATTTCCACTAAAATTAGTGGGATTATGGGTTTGACCGCGCATGCGATCATCACGCCTGATCCCAACACGCGCCGATCCCATTACCCATGACATCCAAACCGCCAGAGCCACCACCTCGCCGGCGTCAAGCGGTCAGCGACATCCCCAAAGCCGGCCGCCCCCTCCTGTCGCCGCCGGCCACCCCTTCCCAACCGTCGGCAAGTGCCAAGGGTGGCGGTCGGCCTGGTCGCCCCTCTTTGATCGCCGGCACGCAGCAAAGAGGCGGCCGGACCGGCCACCCCTCTCCGGCCGACGGCGCGCGGCCAAAGATTCGGTCGGACCGGCCGCCCCTCTCCGGCCGACGGCGCGGGGCCAAAGAGGGGACCGGCCCGGTCGCCCCTCTTAGGCCGCCGGCGCGCGGCCAAGGAGGCGGCCTCCCCGGTCCGTCCGCCGGCGCGCGGCCGAAGGGACGGCCAAGTCGGCCGCCCCTCATTGGTCGCCAGCCCGCAGCCAAGGAGGTGGCCGAACAAGCCGCTCCGCTCCGGCCGCCGGCACGCGGCCGAAGGGGACGGCCCAGTCGGCCGCCCCTCTTTGGCCGCCGCCGGGCAGCCAAGGAGGCGGCCGAGTCGGCCGCCCCCAACCGGCCGCCAGCCGCTCCCACTTGATCATCGCCCGCCTTCCTGGCCGATGGCGGCGGCCCCCCTCCTCGTCGGCAAGTTCTCCGGCGAGTCTGCCGGTGTGTCCATCATCGGTTCAAGGGAGCGCCTCCTCGCCGTCCGATCTTCTCGGGTCGTTCCACGTCATCCGATTTGCTGGTAACCACCCACTAACCATCAGGTTAGTAGAGAAATTTTATTATTAAATTAATTGGTGTACGAGTAGCGAAATTAATAATCATAATATGCGTCCTTAAACTATGACAAAAATATTTATTATGTTGGCTACGATGTGCGGATAGCCGCGTAACCACTGTAATCACCTCCTGCGGGCTATAAAAGGAGTCTCAAGCCTCCTCATTCCTCATCTTTTTTCCTCTGAGCTTTCTTCTTCCTCAGGCCAAAGCTCTGCCAGATTTCTCCCACGAGCAGCTCCCGAGGCACATTCAAGTCATCTCCAAGCCGCGTTCGAGCCCCCTTCAAGCCACCTGACGAAGCCAGATCTCTCCGCTTCCGGGAAGCATTCGCGACCGCAAGCTCAAGTACTCCGCTCTCGCGTTCAATGCCAGTGTGACGCCCAGTAAAGTCTATCGCCGCAAAGTGTAATTTGTAACAAACGCCAGGCGCGACGGTCTGCCGTCCGCCGAGTGTTAAGTGTTCTCTCATCTCCAAATTGTAACGAGGAGCGGTCTACTGCCCTCGATTCAACGAACAAGCTGTAATAACAGGAAAATAGTGGTTTTTGACCGGCACAGATTCAGTCACGTGATTTTTTACCCGTTTGAGGGGTTTTTCCACGTTAAAACTTCGTGTGTACGATCAACCCATCTCATTGACTGTGTGCGCCCTCAACTGCTCCCGGGCTAAGACGGTCGAATTTGGGCCGATTTAGGAGCGCCAAATTGGACCGTAACAGATTTTATGGAAAAAATTCAATTATATTGTCAATGCTAAGATAAATTAGTAGTAAATGACACTCAGAATATATCATAAGATGCAATCCCTATTAAATAACACTTTACATTGGATTCATCATATTATTTATATTAAAGGAAATCCATCCAAATTTCTTCATTTTTTCTCCCCCAAACTTTTACTTTGATTCTTAATTTTTATACCCAACATAGGAGTACACACTCTTAATAATGATTGTCATGAACATATTGGGCCAGCATCTATCCAACACAAACCTACCACATGATGCCTAATAATGAGTAACGAATGCCTCTTATGATATACCCATGGAAATAACTAATCAATCCACCTTCTCCCATTTCAACCACCTCCGCTACAATAAGCTTTCTGAATCACGAGAGTCGCTTGGAGCGGAGCGCTGGGAAGCCTGCTTGGGAGCAATCTGAAAGGATGAATACGGAACCGGGGCTCTTGAATCGTAGCACGAAGTTGAAGGAGATCTTCGAGTTGTATTCAAGGGAGCCTTCAAGGGCTGAAGGAAATCTTCGGGCTCAGAAGGAAAATTTCGAAGGAATCTTCAAATCTTCAATTCCTAAAGTTTTAACTTTTATTTACATAAGCTTGGGCTCGTCGAATCTGATCATGTTGACATTTTTCTTTTTTGAATCTAGTGGATGGTTACACCGTTCACATTGCGCTTCATCTTGACTTACAACATTTGAATGTGTTGCGGACATTCGGCACGCCGCTAATATTTTCTTCCTAAAATCACCTGTTTTTTTCAAAATACAAATAATAAAGGAAAAATGACTACCTCTAAAAATGTGATTAGCTTCTCTGTAGGTGTGAATGCAGGAATGAAGAAAAGTGATGCAGAAAGAGGATGTTAACTGTTAAGAGCACAACAATGTTACTATTTTTTTAAACTTCAATTACATAGCCTTTATAAAAGGCTTACACGCTTTTTCTAGAAGGAGAAAAGTCCAGAGATAATTGCTTATAAAAAATTCATTTTCATTTCCATAATAATGAGCTTGTTAATTCTCACATGGAGTCCTTTCATTTATTCATTCATAGAGCTGTCACTTAAAACCGAATACCTTAAATCGAATCGAAATTGAATCGGAACAGCAAAAAAATGGACCGAATTGTTCGCTAATTATTCAGGTTCCGAAAAGAATTTTGGAACCGTGAGCAACATGTTATGTTTGCTCCGTGCATGGTTCTTACATTTTATTATCCGGACTGGAACTGTGAAATTTATAAGGGAGTCGAGAAAGATCGCAGAAATACTAACTACAACCAAATCAAGTAGAAATCAGTAACAATTGAAGCACAAAAGTCTCAATTTAGAAATATCAACAACGTCTTTACAAGGCGAGGTATACATTGTGATACATGATTCACAATGTACCCGATGGAAGCAACAACTACAAGCAAGAGAAACCGCAATGTCTGATAACAGAATCCGCACAAGCCGCTAACCGCTAAGCTGTCCGCTGAATCCGCCAAGTCGCCAAACCGCAACCAAGCCGCGCGGACTGCCTATTATTGAACTGTGAGAAACAACTCTGTTCGCCACTTCCGGTTGCCTAATCGCGAGGTCGCCTGACCGCAAAGCTTGTCGCGAACAGAACTGTTGAACCAAGAAACAACCTGCCCGCTGAGACCGAGTGAACTGCATATTTGAACTATTCACGACCTCGAGGAAGAAGACTTCTAGCCACGTAAACCGTGACTTGCTGTATGTCACAAACTGTAAACCGCGAACTGTTCCATACTGAGCTTCTCACTAGTTACCTAATCGTATAGTGCTAGCCACACAGCCTACACAGCACAAGTTAACTTCACTTAGCCACCCGGTTAGAAAAATCTAACCGCAAGTTCAAAACGTAAGTAGAATTCTCACTGTTCTTGTTTTATATGACGTGTCGAGGATCCAAAATTTATAGGCGGCAAGGGGAGTGCGGTCATCGCCCATAGCGATAGGATAACCGTCTGTCATCCTACAGCTAGCACCATCTATCCGCACAAGAGTGCGGATACCAAAGTCAGACCGCACGTGAAAACTATCTAACCGCTCACGCGGTAAGAATCAGCAGTTCGCATAACCGAGCGGATAGCCACCTTAGTCTGCGTGGACTTAGAGAAATCCAGTCACACGTCCTGAACCAACAACGTGCCTATGACGAACTGTCGGTCTCCGCGACCAGACCGCGCATTTCAGCAGTCTCCGCGAACTCCAGAAGCATAATGTGCAACCATGCAGTCTCTGCAACTAGCCGACTAGGAAACCCGACCTGACTTGTCACAGCACCGTGACCAAGTCCTCAATATCAGTGAACTCTGGCTTCTAACCGCGCAAGTACAACACAATGAATTGTGTGGTTAGCCTCTGCTATCCGGTCTAACGACCGTCTGCCTCTACGCAAGCCAGAGAACCTGCCAGTTCCAAGCGGTCTCCGCGGTCTCACCAACCAGACCGCAACAGCCGCAATTAGCCTACTGCTAACCGCCTGGTTATCTCTCAGGGAGCTTACTGGTCCAAACCACAACAAAGAAGAATAGAAGTCGGAAACCGGCTATCCTCCAACATCTAGCCACCTAACCGGCTACGGGTTGAGAGGTCTGTGTGGTCTGCCTAATCAGACCGTCCATTCCACCTCAACAATTTTAACAAGAACTGGAACTACAACATACAAGTCTAAAGCTGTTTCAAGATTCTTAGACCCGATCCGAACCGGGCCACAGTAGAATGGAACCGCGACCCATTTATTATTATTATTATATTATTATTATGATATAGAAAATATACTTATAATATCCATACCTACTATCTGGGGTGAAGCTGGTGTTATGAAAAACCGGTCCGAGAGAAGATTTTCCAGTTCCAATAAATTATCTAACGGCAAAACGAGCGGTTACGAAAAATAAAAAGAACGAAAAAAATAAGAAAACACTACAAACGAAGAACACCAATTTTAAAGTAATTTCCCGAAATTGAAAATGGGTACGTCCACTATGCATGCAGGGAATTTTATTTTTCTTTTCTCATACATACAATACAGCTAAAATTGAGAAAAAAAGAGAGTGAATGATGGCGATTTTGAATCCTTCAAGATCCGGCCATACACATAGCGACGAGAAAGAAAATCTGGCGGCAAGAAAAGAGCCGGTGGCTGTGAGCCGAGCACGCTGCAGCAAGGAAAAAGCCTGACGACAAGGATGACGACGTCGACCACAAAGAAATGCACACGCGGAAGCAACAATGAAGAGATCTCTCAGGTTCGGCCAAGGTAGGCCGACCTCTCTGCGAATCCTGCTTGGCCGAAATTTATCTGTTGTGCTCTGGGGGAAACTGGCACCTCTATATATAAGGGGGAACTCTAAATCTATATTGATGAGGGGGGCTGAATCCATCAAAACAAGAAAGAAAAAATTCCTACAATCAATGGAATATGTTGGAATTTATGAATTCCAAAAGAGTCGAACAACAAATTTAGTGGTCTACAAAAAACGAGGTGGGCCTTCCTAGGAGTTGAAACAGGCGGAAATTAGGGAGGGGCGACATCATAACAATCTCCATCTTGTCGAGATAACTCCAAAATATCCCAACGGTCATCAAGATCCAAAAGCCAAAAGAATTGACTGAATGAATTTCGGCCAAGAACGGATCAGAAGAAAACTCCTTCAATCCTAAGTAGCACACAAACTAGACAGACGTGGTTGTCTCAGAAATGCTTCACCTTGAAGCTAAATTTCAACAGTCACACCTTCAGCGGTAGTCTATCATAGCAAAATAACTGAACCTGTCAAGACTTCTGGCCTTTGATATGCACGCGGGAGAGAAATTGACAAATACAGACACATTAACAATAAATGCAAACAAACGGACCTCAGCATGGAAAAAGAACTCCTATGAGAACTAATCAAAGAATTGATTAGACACACTCTAAGCTCATGTAAAATGAATGAGAAACCAGAAAAGAGCTTAGGTAATAGTGGGTAATCAAAATTGCACTCATAAAATAAAATTTTTTACCAGAAAAAATAACTCAAAAATAAGAGTTATAGTGACAGAAGTATAGAGATAACATGATTAAAATAAAGAGAAATAAGCACAAGCAAATAAAAGGATAATGATCATGAGAGAAAAAAGAAAAGACAAAAAATACAAGAAGCTTGTTGCGGACAGACTCGACGCCCCGGTCGGACCGGATAACCTTGGACCGCCTTAGCTCGCGGAGCGGTCGAGCGCGCACACAGTCAGTTGAAAAGGGGGAATGAACACAGAGAGTTTTAGCGTGGAAAACCCTTCAACCGGGTGAAAAATCACGTGACCGGGTCACTGCCGGTCAAAATCCACTAGATTGCTGGAGGTTACAATTTGATGGGGGAATCGGGGCGACATGCCGCTCCCGTTACAATCTTGAAGAGGGGAAGAGCGTATGCAGCCGTTGGTGGGCAACAGACTGCCTCGCCAACGGGACTTGGACGGTGGAATGCGCGGGACGCTTTAGGCGCGTGTGCTCAGAGGCGGGGTGTATTCCAGGGTTGTTGTTGCCTCCCTTGCTCGTCTCTCTCTGTTCTTGGGGTGCTTCCTTTGCGATTGAGCGCTGGTGGGGTGCCAATAGCCGATGACGGGGCCGACGGCTTATGACAAGTGCTGATAGCTGCTGGCGGGTACTGATAGCCACTGGGGGCCGCTGGAGGTCTCGGGCGGCGGCCGGTGGTTGGCGGCGAGAGGCGGCCGCTGGTTGTTGGCGACGATGGCCGCCGGCGGAGGAGAACGGGAAAGCTCCCACCTGAGGAAGAAGAAGGGGGAAGGTGTAGGAGAAAAAGATTATCAAATGAGGAGCCCCTGGGGTCCTTTTATAGGCTCCAGGGGGAAGTTATGGCGGGCCCCACCACTAACCTAGTGGGTTAGTGGGTGCTTTTGCCCCGATCGGCCGGCCGGCGGAGCCTCCCCCTCGAACGGTGGGGAGGTCGTCCCGAGGCGGGGCCGCCCGGACGATGCCGACGGCGAGGAGGCGGCCAGACACGGCGGTGGCCGGCCATGGCCGAGGCCGGGCATGGCCGTGGCCGCGGCCGGTCATGGCCGCAGCCGGCCATGGCCGCGGCCGGCCATGGCCGGGCCATGGCCGTGGCCGCGGCCGGCCATGGCCGGGCCATGGCCGTGGCCGTGGCCGAGGCCGGCCATGGCCGTGGCCGAGGCCGGCCATGGCCGAATGGCCGTGGCCAGGCCGGGCATGGCCGGGGCCATGGCCGAGGCCGGGCATGGCCTCCGCCGGCCATGGCCGAGGCCGGCCATGGCCGCGGCCGGCCATGGCCGAATGGCCGCGGCCGGCCATGGCAGCGGCCGGCCATGGCCGCGGCCGGCCATGGCCGCGGCCGGCCATGGCCGGAGGGGAACCGCCGGCGGCGGTTCCTTCCCTAAAGGTGGGGATGAATGGGGCCCACTCCCATGATCTCTAAAGATCAGGTTACACCCATGATCTCCATTGAATCATGGGGGTCTCCTTTTCCTTATAAATTAAGGTGGAATCAAAGCTCAAAAGAAAACACTGAAAAAAAAGATAAGGAAGAAAGATAAATGAGAAAAATACTAGAAAACATTTCCATTGAAATCCTCAAAGAATAGGTATGTGACAGACTTTTTCTTATCATCACCAGGAATTTTCTCTTTCTTCTTGTTCTGAAGCTTCCAACAATCATTTATCACATTATCTTTCTTTTTGCAGTAGTTGCAGTGATTATTTGAATTTTTCTTAGACTTGCCTCCTCTGACTGAACCAAACTGACCCCGAGAAAATAAAGCTGAACTTTCAACAATATCTGAGCCGGAGGCCATCTTTCGGATGTCATCTGAGTAAGACTGTGGTGACATCTTCCATATCCGAATATCCTTATTGTAGACGAGGGTAGTGATCATGCCCTCGTAGGACTTTAGAAAAGAGTTCAGAAGAATAACTGTCGTGTCTACTTCCTCCACCTGAATATTCATACTGTGTAACGGCCTCCCTAACTCACGACTCGAAAGGACGACCACTGGCACCCCCAGCACCACGCTCGAAAAGGTTCATCCTCAAATAGTCTGCAGACCATGCACCCCCAACCCCTCTCCTTGCCTAAACAGGTTGTTGGAAGCCGCATCCTCCCTCCGATGAGAAGTGATTCAGTTAAACGCCCCTACGGGGACTTTCCAAAAGGTCACTCATCACAGGACTACTCCAGCCTGAGCACGCTTAACTATAATGTTCTTTCGCTTCTCACCAATTGAGAGAACCGCATGTCTGCACAACCATTTCTATTAATTAGGCTTGTAAGCCAAAACCAACCGAACCGCAAAACCGAACCGAACCAAACCAGTAGGTCGCGGTTCGGTTACGGTTTTGATTTTAGAAAAATCATACGGTTCGGTTCGATTTATGGTTTTGTGTGGCAAACTGAACCGAGTCGAACCAAACCGAACCGTTGTGTATAAAAACATTTAATTCATTAATTAAATTTCATTAAACTATACGATTAATCATACAAGAGTTAATTACATTTCTTATTTTCATTAAATCATACGTTAAAGTGTTAAACCATATGATTCATGATTTTGACTTTTGTGACAAATAATTAATTATATTTCAATAATGATTAAACCCATGGGCGAATGCAACACACTCGAGCGTGATTTTTCGCGAAATTCTCTTATATTTTTTAAGTTTTTTGTTTTGATTAAGAATCTAAGTTGCCATTGATCTCTAGTTCAGATATTTCTCTAATCTAGATTTTTCTCCAAACAAATAATGATATAAATATTTCATTTTTCATTCATTTGATTTTGAAGTTCTGAAATGATTAGATGATAGAAATTGTGTTCAGACAGCACTTTCATGTTGAGTGATTGAGCCTCATTAATTGCACCATCTCTGATCTCTATCTATAAATTTTTAGCCTTTATCACATAATTTAAACCACAAAAATCGAACCAAATCAAACCATTCAGTCTGATTCGGTTCGGTTTCAATGTTTGAGCGGTTCGGTTCGATTTCAAATTTTTGGAACCACATAAGGGTGGTTCGATTTGCGATTTTGCTTACAAACCGAATCAAACCGAACCATTACAACCCTACTATTAATTGGTAAAACCAATTGCAGATTTTCAGCAAAAAACAAAACGAATATTAAGATCCATTGCAGAATGCAGAAAACAGCAACAACAATACTCAAGCCTTTATCCCACTATATTGGGGCAGCTATATGGATCCTTTGTAGCCATTGTGCCCTATCTTTACTCATAATACTCATTTCTTTTCTTATAGTCATAATATCACTAATGTAGAAAGCTTGAAAATTGCATTTGCATTAAAAATTTTAAAAAAAGAGTACAAAAATAAAGCTATTACATAGTTCTAGCAATGTCCGTAACAACTAAATCAAGAAACTCCATGGATGTATCCATCACCGTTGGCCAACGGAAGGTAGATGTCATAGCATAGCGGGCGCAAAAGTCAGCCACTCTGTTCGCCTCACAGGGCACAAACTGAAATCGGAGCTGAGCAAATTCACCAAAAAAGGCAAAGTCCTCCCCATCTGCAGTAGTCTCCCAACGTCCCTTGCCAATGCTTCGACACCAGGGCTCCATCAGATTATTGCAAACCCCCCTCATCGATCACACCACCAATATGCAGAAAAAAAACATTTAAATTCTGAGAAAAAACACCACCAAAGATGATTAAACTCACTTTGATGACCATTTATATTTGATAACTAAATCAATCGCAATATTTACCCAGAAGAATAAGCTAAGAACGAAATAAAAAGTGATTCACTCCAACGCACGAATTATCCACGTAATCAAAGAAGTGAGGCGAGATTCAACTGAAGGAGACCATGCAGCAAGAAGTTTGCAGCAAAACTGCTGTAAGCTTGAACGCCTGCGGCAGTTAAGTGCTGGATCATCATCTCGGAACTGCTTCCAGTGGCCCTTGTGTGTCCAAGACAACAATCATGAAGGAAATAAAGCAACGGGGAGCACCATATGCTTACTCCCAGTAAAAGAGTGCGCAATTGCGCACCACAATGTGAAATGAAAGAACAAGTGAAATCTGAGCAATCATGAACTAAATGTGAAGTGCTAGAGTGTGAAAACGTGCTCAGATGAGTCCGAAAAACTCTAAATAAATCGGAGTCATCACACCCCAGACCTATCCGTTTGCTCGTCTCAAGCAAACTCTCCCATGCGGATGAGAAAAATAAAAGCTGGCATAGCAATTGAAAATGCGGAGTAGCATGCAAAGTCGCATACTCGCGCGCATAGAAATTTAGTAGAAAAAGCTTTTAAACATGCAAAAGAGATTAAAAATTTCTAAGTTGCGTTTCTACATATTATTTATGCTCGTAATTTGAATGGCGGTGAATCCTCGGGTCACGCGTAAAGAGAAAGCAGATTGATCACTAAGAAGCGTATTGCCTTAGATCGGGGATCGGGACAACCTCCAAAAAAATTCATCAATGACGATGGCCAAAAGCTCGTCCGTTCACACTTTCTCCACGGCACTGGTTCGGTTCTAGTGCGAATCAATAGGACTTTCTAAGATAAAAATGAAGGCTCGGCACACCTAACCCAAATGAGCTCGTGACAACTACACTATCCAAGCACAAAAGAAACACAAGTACACCACACCCCCAGAATTGAACTCGAAACTATGGGTGTATGCACAGCCTAATCCCAAATACTTTTCACATCAATTTTTTTCATTTTCACTTCAGATTTTTTTTCACAATTTTTTTTCACATTTACATTTTCTTTTTCTTACTTTTTCCAACAAGGAATATAAGCTGAATTTTCAAATAGACTTTACCACAAAGTTCACAAATAAGACACCACATCAACACCCAATATTTTAAATGCAACAATAACATGAGCTCGGGGTTTGGTGTGTGATTAGGATAGATATTTTGGCTTTAGTGAAACGAGAGTGGAGCCGAATCAACCGTAGGGAAAGGCACAACTGGGCTAAGCAAGAATAGAACGTTAGGATTGGTGCAACGGCTCAACCAGGCCAACGAATGGCCTATTTCACGCTCGCACTAATGAACTAACCTATACACATGCTTCGAGAGTCGCTAGGGGCAATTTCTTAGTCATCGAGAAAGACTATTCTTCCTCCCGACTAGAGCAATACGATTCTAGCGATCGACTACACACATCGCTTACGCTACCATTGGATCACACCGGATTCATCAATTACAAGTAGAATAAACCATAATTACGCAAAATGGAAATTATAAAACTAATTACATGAGAAAAAGCTAATTCTACACGAATTTCTATGCGAGACGCGAACACTCGACTAAGAGCACTGCAAGAGTCAATATTTTACCTCGCCTCTCAATCCTATGTAGGCAAAATGATTTTCTAAATCACATACGAAAAATAAATTTCACCCGAGACACATCAACAGATAAGCACGCATTCAAGTGGGTGTTGTGGTGTGCGTGGTAAATGCAGACTACAAATAATTAAAACTGAAATTAACAAGTGCTTCTGGTATGAACATGGCTATGTGCTTGTGGAGTAGATAACAAACAAGATAGCTCTCCCACAGACTTAGACAAAGTAGTACTAAACATGATATAGCAATAAAATTTAAATAAAAGGCTATGGAAGAGATTACCCAAAGCTCAAAAATTGAGCACACCAGAAGATGCGTGAATAACATGAACAATCCGCGTCCGCATCCAAAATAGTCACCACACCTGTATAAAGAAGATCTCCAAGTCAAATACATAATACAATACTGTTAAAATAGCCCATGTAAAGGGCCCTTATTGGGCCCATTTATTGTTTTATCTTCTCTCCTCCTTTAGTCCCACATCTTGTATAGGATTTTCTTCTCTCTTCTTCTTCCTATATATTTGTATTCTCTCATTGTATTTAGACACACAAGTAATACATACAAGATTTGAGCTCTTTCAACATGGTATCAGAGGGAGCGGTCTCTCCGGTGCGGTCTCATTCTCTTTACCCGCCCCCCCCCCCCCCCCCCCCCCCCCCCCCCGCGCCCTCCCTCTCCGCTTCTCCTGCGGACTGTGAGCCTACCCGCTCCGGTCTCCTATCCCGGGCAGGCTCTGCGGTTTGCCTCTGCATTCCTCTTCTCATCTCCCTCTCCGTGGTTCCACCCTCTTCACGTCCTTTTATAGCCACCATTCTCTCTAGTTCGTGGGGTCCACTTCTTTTCTATCCGCTGCGAGTTCCTCTCCCTCTTGCTTCGTGCACGGCCTGTACGCGGGATGTTCCTCTCCCTTCTTTCCGCGGGCTTCTTTGTCCGCTGCGGCTTCTCCTTCTGTCCGCTGCGGCTTCGCCTTCTGTCCGCTGCGGCTTTGCCTTCTGTCCGCTGCGGCTTCGCCTTCTCTCTGATTCCTTCTTCTCGCTTGCATTCTCTCGCGGTTTCCTTCCGTGATCTGACCGTTGCTGGCTTCACCGACACCGGGGCGGTCTCTCTTTTGTTTCTGCCCTCTGGTCGCGAACTGACTACTCGCTGGTGTCCGGCTTGACCGTGCGAACTGCTGCCTATCCGTATTCTGGTCGTGGTCTTCCTCAGTCTTTCTCGCGGCGGCCTCCTTGTCTTCTCGCAGGCGGTCTGTCCTCTTCTCGTCGCGGCCTTGCTCCCTTCTCGCAGCGGCCTCCTGCCCTTCTCGCAGCGACCTCATCCAGCTACCTCTGCGGTCTGCCCTTATGGGCTCTTCCGGTAACTCCTTTGGCTCAACGGAGAGCCCGCCTGCTGACCGCCCAGCTTGTCCGACTGACCGCCCGACTTGCACTACAGAAGTCCGTGACGAGCTGCGCATCACTACCATCTCTCTTTCTGGAAAGAAGAACTTCGTCCCTTGGGTACATTCTGTTAGACGGGTTCTTCAGGCCAAGGGCCTTCTCCCTCACCTTACTCAGGCTCCTCCCACCCCTCCTACCGATGACTGGCTCCGCAATGATGGCCGAGTTCAGACCTGGATCTTAAATTCTTTAGATGGTGAGCCATATCAAATGGCTATGTATCATGAGACTGCCAAAGATATGTGGACTGAGCTACACTCCTTATATTCTGGAAGGGGCAGCCTCCAGCATCTCTACGACATCCTAACTGACCTCTTTGCTCTTGACACTGGAGGGGCTTCAGATATGACCTCCTTTGTTGCTCGTGCGAAGACTCTTGCTGAGGCATGGATCCAGCATCAGCCCTTCATCAATGATGCTGCTGCTCAGCGCGCTCAGAAGGAAGCCTCCTGTACTGCCATCATCATGGCCCGTCTTCCCCCTCACCTTCAGAGCATTTGTGCTCAGGTCCTGGCGTCCTCTACCACACCATCCTTTTCTGATGTGTGCTCCATGATTCTCCGAGTATCACCTCCTCCAGATACTACGGCTCCTCCGGCCCTTCTTCAGCAGGCACCTCCGCTTCTACCATTCCCTCCTCCTCCTTCTACTCAGGGGGGTCGTTCGGGATCTCGCGGCCGTGGTCGTGGTGGCCGGGGTCGGCCGAAGTGTTCCTTCTGCGGGAAAGATGGTCATCTCGAGGCAACCAATTACAAGAAAGTTGGCTATCCTCCTCGCCCGGCGGCTTCTTTTGCTACCGATGCTGGTCCTCCTGATCTTGAGAGTGTCCGTCTTCAGCTCCAGCATCTCCAGGGATTTCTCCACCCACCATCTGCCTCCGTCTCTCACACAGGTACCGCCTGTCTCTCCACTGGATTGTGGACTCTGGCACTACTCATCACATTACTCCACATCGACCTGCCCAGTACCTCACTTCCCCTTATCCACAGTCTATTACTGTGGCCAATGGAGCTACTGTTCCCGTCTCCGGCTCGGCAGATCTTCCTCTCACCTCCTCCATCTCCCTTCGCTCGGCTCTTCACGTCCCGAGTTCACCGTTCAATTTACTTTCTGTTGGACGGCTTACTAATGATCTAGATTGTTCTGTTATATTCACTTCCTTTTCTTTTGTTATACAGGATCGGCGGACGCAGACTACCATTGGTAAAGGCCGGTTGTAGAATGGGCTCTACCTTCTCGACGACTCTCCCACCATCCTCTCATCCGTCTCTTCAACAGATTGGCATCGTCGACTTGGGCATGCTCCTCTACCGGTCCTCCAGCGGGCTCTCCCCGATGTTTCTTTTACTCCCTTTCAGTGTGACTCCTGTATCCTCGGCAAGCAGACCCGTTCATCTTTTTCTTCCGATTGTACTCGGAGCGCTGCTCCTTTTGATTTAGTGCATTCGGATATTTGGGGACCATTTAAAATTACTAGTATTTCTGGTTTCCGGTATTTTATAACGTTTATTGATGATCACTCTCGCACTACCTGACTATACTTACTTCGTGATCGCTCCGAGCTTCCCCGTGTCTTTCGGGCATTTGTCCTCGAAACCTGTACGCAATTCCACACGACCATCAAAGTACTACGAACTGACAATGCTCGTGAGTACACTAGTCACGAATTTACTGCTTTACGTTCTGAGTTCGGGATTCTACATCAAACTTCCTGCGCTTACACGCCGCAACAAAACGGTGTTGCCGAACGCAAGAATCGCCACTTACTCGATGTTGCTCGTTCCATCATGCTTCAAATGCATGTCCCCAAACCATATTGGAACTTTGCGGTCTCGACCGCCTGTTTTCTCATTAACCGCCTCCCTTCCTCTATTCTCAACTATGCTACTCCGTTTAGCATCCTCTTTCCCTCCACTCTGGTCTTTCCTCTCCCACCTCGTGTATTCGGTAGCCTCTGCTATGTCCACCGTTTGGGGTCTTCCTCGGATAAGTTGGATCCCCGAGCGGCCAAGCATATCTTTGTTGGATATTCACGCACCCAAAAGGGATATGTATGTTATTCTCCTGCTACACGCAAGATCTCCGTGTCTGCTGATGTCACTTTCCGCGAGGATCAACCATTCTTTCCTGCTCCCTTACCTGACCATCTACCACCCACACCTACTCCTCCATCCATTCCCCGCCAGGTCATTCCCGCAACTACTCCTCCGACTGTCGTTCCCTCTAAACAGACTGTCGTTCCCTCCAAACCACCAGTTATCCGCGTCTACACTCGTCGCTCTACCACTTCCGTTGCCCCTCTGCCGTCGGTCTCTACCATGGATACTCCGCGTCCAAATGATTAGGTATCGCCTTCCACTGCTCATCCGCTGGCAAACTACATCTCTCTTCATCGCCTCTCTCCCCATTTACACACTTTGGCTACTTCTCTCTCTTCGGTTGATATTCCTAATTCTGTGCAGGAGGCGCTTCAACACCCAGGATGGCGAGCGGTCATGGAGGAAGAAATGTCTGCTCTCTGGTCTAACCAAACATGGTCGGTTGTTCCCCTTCCACCGGGCCAGAAACCAGTTGGGTGCAAGTGGGTCTTTGTCATCAAACATGCTGCCGATGGGACAATTGACCGTCTAAAGGCCCGTCTTATGGCTAGAGGTTTCACTCAATAGGAGGGGCTAGATTATGAGGAAACGTTCTCTCCGGTTGCGAAACTTAATAGTGTTCGCGTCCTCATCTCTGTTGCTGTCCATCGTCGGTGGCCTCTCTTTCAGCTGGATATCAAAAATGCTTTCTTGAATGGGGATCTCCAGGAAGCTGTCTACATGCAACAACCACCCAGGTTTGAGACCACGGGGGAGTCTCAGGTCTGCCATCCTAAAAAGGCTCTATATGGTCTCAAACAATCTCCGCGGGCATGGTTTGAAAAGTTCAGCAAGATCCTCCGTGAGATTGGCTTCACACGGAGCTCGGCCGACTTCTCGCTCTTTACTCGTCACCAACCAACAGGAACGGTTATTCTATTAGTATACGTCGACGATATTATCATTACTGGAGATGACTCTCAAGGGATACAGGCAGTCAAAGTCCATCTAAACTCAGTCTTCCAGACAAAGGATTTGGGACCTCTTCGCTGTTTTTTGGGTCTTGAGATTGCCAGAAGGCCGGATGGGCTCACTCTCTCTCAACGGAAATATTGTCTTGACCTTCTTCATGATGCGGGTCAGTCCGGCTGCAAGCCAAGCGATACTCCTATGGATGTAAACCACAAACTGTGTGCCCAGGCATCTGACTCCGATCTCCTTCTCCAGAATCCTGAATATTATCGACGGCTTGTTGGAAAACTGATATATCTCACGGTTACCAGACCGGATATTTCCTTGGCTGTTGGTCTTGTCAGCAGATACATGCACTCTCCTCGAAAATCTCATCTTCAAGCAGAGGAACGAATTCTCAGGTATCTGAAAACCGCTCCTGGTCAGGGACTTGTCTACAGGACCTCCTCTTCTGCTCCAACATTGGTGGCATATTCTGATGCTGACAACGCCGGCTCTCTCGATGACCGGCGATCTACGAGTGGTTTTTGCACTTACCTTGGCGGACATCTTGTTACTTGGCGAAGTAAGAAACAAGCGGTCGTTGCTCGATCTTCAGCCGAGGCAGAGTACCGGACAATGGCATTGGTTGTATCAGAATTGACATGGTTTGAGAGTCTTCTTACTGATCTGGGTGTAAAATTACCATCACCAGCTCTTCTCCTTTGTGACAGTCAAGCCGCCATACACATCGCAAAGAACCCGGTATTTCACGAAAGAACGAAGATTATTGAGGTCGATTGTCACTTCATACGGGAAAAGGTTCAAATGAAGAAGCTTGACCTAAAGCATGTCCCAGGATCGGAACAAGTTGCGGATGTCTTCACGAAAACTCTTTCCAAGACACTCTACTATCAATGTTTGTCCAAGCTTGGCGCATACGATTTGTACGCTCCAGCTTGCGGGGGAGTGTTAAAATAGCCCATGTAAAGGGCCCATTATTGGGCCCATTTATTGTTTTATCTTCTCTCCTCCTTTAGTCTCACATCTTGTATAGGATTTTCTTCTCTCTTCTTCTTCCTATATATTTGTATTCTCTCCTTGTATTTAGACACACAAGTAATACATAAGAGATTTGAGCTCTTTCAACAAATACTATCACAGCCGCACAATTGAACTACACAACCACAATTAAACTACCATCACAAACCACGATATCACAACACAATACATTGTGGAGTGGATAACGAACAAGATAGCTCTCCCACAGACTTAGACAAAGTAGTACTAAACATGATATAGCAATAAAATTTAAATAAAAGGCTACGGAAGAGATTACCCAAAGCTCAAAAATTGAGCACACAAGAAGATGCGTGAATAACATGAACAATCCGCATCCGCATCCAAAATAGTCACCACACCTGTATAAAGAAGATCTCCAAGTCAAATACATAATACAATACTATCACAGCCGCACAATTAAACTACACAACCACAATTAAACTACCATCACAAACCACGATATCACAACACAATACAACAATAATAGAACTAAAAATAAATGCAGTAAAAAACTATAAGGGTTTATTTGGTTAAGCGTTTTAGGAGCGTTCAGTTTTGTCCAAACGCTGAAGCCGGGCAGTTTCCATTTGTTTTTTCGCCAGATTTTCCAGCCGGCCGGCGTTTCACAGGAGAAAAATCTGCGGATCCAAACCCTACCTAGGAGCTCCGTTTATTGCGTTTGAAGGAGGAGAAGGCGCGCTTTCCGCCTCCGCCAAGCTCCAGATGCCACGGTGATATCTCCTCCTCCCCCGCCAAGCTCCAGATGTCACGGCTCCGCCGCCTCCTCCTCCGCCAAGCTCCAGAGCTACGGCTCTGTCTCCTCCTCCTCCGCCAAGCTCCATGGGCGGAGGCATGACGAAGGCACGACGGCGGAGGGGCGGAGGAGGCAGAGGAGGCAGAGGAGCGGAGGAGGCGAAGGAGCGGAGGAGGCGGGGGAGGCGGAGGAGACGGAGCTGTGAAACAGTAACATTAAACATATTATATATATATATATATATATATATATATATATATATATATATATATATATATATATATATATATATATATAAAATTGAAAACACAATTATAAATAATAAAGTTATTTAATAAAAATAAAAAAATATATAATTTTCAACAATTTATTTTAAAAATTGCATAAACGCCACCGCTGTTTCGCCAAATGATTCTCTGTTCTGAACAGCTCTGCAATCACAGACTATCCAAACAGATCTCCATTTCCAGCATCCAGTTTCCAACAGCTCCCTTTACAAACCTGTCTTTACAACAGCTCCTTTTACAACCGCAACCGCTCTACCAAATAAACCCTAAGTCTACAGATTGGGATCAGCAGTCCAAACAAAATATTGCCGCATTACAACAACTAATAAAATAAAACAAAAACAATAGCGCATAATCCTGCGAAGAGAGAAGCAGAGCAATCAAGGTGGTGATTGAGGCAGAGACTGTGAAGGAGGAAGAGGAGTCTTGCGGGACCTAGAAGTTGAGGCATGGGGCGGATCGGCAAGAGGCATCACTCCCATGTGCTGTCTCATGCACGTCAACAAATCGTACTGCTGGTAGACAGTACTCTCCATCTGAACGTAGCGCTCGTGAAAATCTGGGAACTGCTGCTCAAAGCTCTTACGCGCAGCATATCGCACGGGAGGAGCAGCAACGCTCATAGGCGCTGATTGCCTATCGACTTGAGCGGGACGTACGTGACCTGGTGTAGCAGGTAACAAGCCATAATGTGACCGAGAGCAGCATCGCTCATAGGCGCTGAAGAAACAGGCACAACAATGGGAACCGAAGTCCCCGAAGAAGACGTCGCATTTGTAGAATCAACAGAAGCATGGTCGCCAACACCAACACCACAAACCTAGTAGTACCAGGTCCCGTCGTCCCGCACCTTTCGAATGAGCTTGAATGCCGAGATCATCCCAAGGCCCCTGACTATCTTGGTAACGAAGTGCGAACCGCCTATCGACTTGAGCGGGACGTACATGACCTGGTAGCAGGTAACAAGCCATAATGTGGCCGAGGTGCAGAGGGAAATGTTGGTGCATGCTATATAGGTAGAGAAGATCCTTCCTGTGATCAATTCCCAGAACTCGTTGGGAGAAACTCTGTAGGGGAACTCATAGGGGAGGGAATGAAAACTCTCCTCCAGAAGTTCTTCCTGGGAGTAGATCCCAACATAGACCGCCAAAGAGCTGATACCACAAGTGTAAGTACGACCCATCATTCAGAAGGAGACTGAGGTTGAATCTCCCATTTTCGTGCCCGTGGAGTTGAATATGAGGAGAGTGGAGAGGAACTCAAGCGTAAGCTCTTGGAATCTGTCCTCTTCGGTGACAAATAGTCGATTCCAGTTTCCTACTTCGAGTAACGCCTCCACATCATCAGTCAATCTCGTGGTAGCAAGATCGACACTCCCAGGGAAACGAAAGTCCAAGAAGCTTTTATGCTTCACCCGCTCATCTCTCAAGGTGCTCGTGACGAGAGAAACTCACCATCATTTGTGCAGTAAACTCCGGTCGAGAAGGAGATGCCCCTACGCAAAGTGTCCGCTTGGCTAACCTCTTGCGATCCATAGAACTACTGTGTTGTATTAAATCAAGGAGGAAGAGAGGGATCTGGAATGGAAACGAGAGAAATCGAGAGAGAGTGGTGGAGGAGGCACGACGGAATCGAGCGGCAAAAAGGAGTCACAGCGGAAGTCGTAGATCGCATGCAACAGAGAGAAATTGATGTAATAATAAGTGAACAAACACTCTTAAGAAAAGCTTTTCTTCTTTCGTATATTAATTTTTCTCTCTATTTACTCCACCTTTACATAAGAGAATAGTGCTCTATATATAGCACTTTGATACAACCCATATTCTATTATTTTACTAATTGCATCTATTTATTACAGGACTACATAAAGACGGAAGTTTATTTCTCTTGTTGTATCTTCTCCCCTGGGTTGTTGTTGAGACAAAGGGCAGCTGCAGTCTTCGATTTCCCTTTTTCTTCTTTACATTTTCTACTATTTCTTTATCTCCACTTGATACTGCGGCTTGATTGCTTGTATTTCTGGATTATCTTCAGTTGTAATCTCAACAAACACTCTTAAGAAAAGCTTTTCTTCTTTCGTATATTAATTTTTCTCTCTATTTACTCCACCTTTACATAAGAGAATAGTGCTCTATATATAGCACTTTGATACAGCCCATATTCTATTATTTTACTAATTGCATCTATTTATTAGAGGACTACATAAAGACGGAAGTTTATTTCTCTTGTTGTATCTTCTCCCCTGGGTTGTTGTTGAGACAAAGGGCAGCTGCAGTCTTCGATTTCCCTTTTTCTTCTTTACATTTTCTACTATTTATTTATCTCCACTTGATACTGCGGCTTGATTGCTTGTATTTCTGGATTATCTTCAGTTGTAATCTCAACACACCCCCCCCCCCCCCCCCCCCTCCCCTTAATCCTGAAATCATGGGGCCAATATTAACACATGAAAACGGGTTTGGTGAAGTGCTTTGGTGAACAGATCTACCAACTGGGTTGTGGTATGACAGTACTTTAGCTCAACTTCTTCTTTCACCAAATTTCTGATATGATGGAAGCGTATATCGATATGGTTTGATCGGCCATGAAATGCAAGGTTTTTCGCGAGTTGAATGGAGGATTGGTTATCCATACATAAAATCCATGGTTTCTTCTTCTCCTTTGGGTCTTCTATTTCTTCTCATTTTGTAGCCAAATACCTTTACTGGCGCAAGTGCTAGACGCAATGTATTCGGCCTCCGCAGTTGATAGGGCAACCGATTGTTATTTCTTTGTGTTTCAAGAAATAGGTTTGGAAACTAAAAGAAATACATATCCAATAGTACTTTTCCGATCATATATATCCCATGCCCACTCACTGTCTACAATTCCTGTTAAACAATTTTCTTTCTCTTTTTCATATGAGATTCCATAGTTGTAAGTGTCGTTGATATATCTGAGTAGCCTTTTTACAATTAATATATGCTCTTCACTAGGATTAGACATAAATCGTGAAATAACACTTACAGTATATTCGATATATGGACGGGTTTTTGTAAGATATAACAGTGATCCAACCAATTGACGGTATCATTTCTTTTTTCCTGATATCTATTGATCTGTTATGAATAATTTGTCACCAATATTTGATGGGGTAGCAGTTGGATTGATGTTGGTCGTATGATATTTTACATAAGCTCTTTTGCAATTTTTTCTTGTGAAATAAATAATTTCCCAGGTGTTTGCACCACTTGCATTCCCAGAAAATATTTCAAGCAGCCAAGGTCTGTTATTTCAAAGGTAAGTTTGAGATCTTCTTTTACCTTCTCTATAGTTTTTGGATTTGTCCTTGTTAGAAGAATATCATCCACATATATGCATAGAATGATAATACCTGATGATTGAGGGTGTTGAACATACATTGAAGCTTCATATTGACTGCATAGAAAATTTTGAGAAAGTAGGTGATGCAGCGGTAAGGCAGACACGGGGTGGACTCGGATCGGTCATCGACCGCCCGGGAAGCGGGACGCAACCACAGTAGGTAGTTTACAATTTTCTATGATCGTTTCAAACCCGCTTTGTGAAGTTTATACCGGGACACTTCAAAATGCCCAGCGTGTCGGTGTCGGAGAGGACACTCGTCGACTCTCCGACACCTCCTCGAGTCGGAAATACTCGAGTCGGAAATCCGACACGTGCTCACGCGGGACTCGCGTGTCCCGTCGCGTGTCCCGCTCAATCGGACACGCGTCCCTAAGTTAGGTCATGATGAGGCGGGTGGTAATTTATCTTAGTGTCTTTACCCCTTTATAGCATTTCAAGTAGTGAAAGTGGATCTACTAGTGACGTAGATATTTTCTCTGCATGTGAATCCATTATTTTTACTGATGATATATAATGGTAATGTGTTAATGTCCTATCCATTTGTTAAGTTTTGCATTTGAATATTTGATGAGTAATATTTAAATATGACTTAACTTAGGATTTTCATAAGCGTGTCGAAATATGGTATTTTTTTAGAATTGACGAATCGCGTGCGTGTTGTCGGTGCAACATAGGTTTATACACATGCATATGCTCAGGATATTGAGTGTTTTCAAATCCCTAAGGTTGATGTACATACACTGTTTGTTTTAGCTCTCCATTAAGAAAAACTGACTTCACATCTAATTGATAGATGGGCATGCGCATTTGAGCTGATAAAGCAAGAACTATGCGTATAGTTTCCATCCTAACCATAGGTGCATAGGTTTCTTCATAATCTTGGCCGGGAATTTGAGTAAATCCCCTAGTAACAAGTCTTTCTTTATGCTTTGCTATAGAGCTATCTTCCTTTAATTTTGTTTTGTAGAGCCATTTCAATCCTAATATGTTCTGATTAAAAGGTTTGGCTACTAATGACCATGTCTTATTTTTCTCTATTATTCTCAACTCTTCTTTCATTGCATCTCACCAGATTGAATTTTCTTGTGCTTCCATAAAGCTGGTTGGTTCTGAGGTGAGTAAGGAAAATTCAGATAATTGGTAAATATCTGTCAATGACCTATACCATGGGGTAGAAGATGATGATCCACTTGAAGTGTCATTTGATGGCAGACTTTGTGAGTGCACAGGACTGGATGGCTCAGCTTCCAACTCATCTGAGTTGCATTCTTCAGAAACCTCCTTAGTACAAGTGATCTGATCCTTCTCTATCCAATCCACTTCTTTGCTTCATCAAAGATCACATCTCGGGATAAGATGAGTTTATTTGTGTTGGGGTTGTATACTATATATGCTTTACTGCTTCACTATACCCCATAAAAATACATTTCTCACCTCTTTCATCCAATTTATCTCTTAATTCCTTTGGAACTTGTGCATATGCTATGCACCCAAACACTTTAAAATGTTTGACTTGAGGTTTCTTATGATACCAAACCTCATATGGGGGTTTCTAATGGAGTGCAGATGTTGGAGCCTATTCAACAAGTACACTACATAGCGTACTGCTTCGGCCCAGAATCTTTTGGGTAAGTTCATAGATAGTAATAAAAATCTACACATGTTTAGTATTGTCTTATTTTTTCATTCAATAACCCTGTTGGTGCTTGAGGAGACCGGACAGACTTGTGTCTAACCGCAGCGATTTGTCTCTCTCAGCGGCTTAGCGGTTTGTCTCAGCGGTCTGGTGGTGAACCTCAGCTAGCGGTAAGGAGGACAGCAGCAGCTGTCTGGAGGTTAGCCGCAGCGGTTTGGGTGAAGCCGCAGCGGTCTGAATGAAGCCGCAGCGGTCTGGATGAAGCCGCAGCGGTCTAGGTGAAGCCGCAGCTCTGGATGAAGCTACATTGGTCTGGATGAAGCCGCAACAGCAAACAGATGGTTAACCGCAACAGCGGTCTGGTGGCAATCCGCAGTTGCGGTCTGGCGGCCTGCACCGGTGGTCTGGCGGCTTGCACCGGCGGTCTTCCCTGGCGGTCTGGCGGCTTTCCTCTATTACCGCTTGGTGTTCTGTTATTCATTGTATAGTGGGCGGTTTGACCATGTCAAACCGCATAGACCGTCCTGACTTGTATTTAGTCCCACATCAATTGTTGTATTCTCTCATCTCCCCCGATTTCTATAAATAAGGGGACATACCTATGTAATAATTATCTTTTTGGAGCAATAAAATTTGCGGTTTATTTACCTCTTGGTCTTTTTCTCGCTCATTTTTCACATGGTATCAGAGTGAATCGATCTTTTGCTCCAATCAGATTGCGGTTTGTTTGTCTAACCGAGTCGGCTTCTTCCGAGTTTGCTTCCCGCGTTGACTTCTTCCTGTTCGCTTCCCTCCCTTTCTTGCTTGTCTCTCTCATGCGATTTCTTTTCTGTTGCGAGTTCCGCATTTTGGTCGCGGCTTGCCGCTGGTGTGCTGTCACCCTGATCATGCGGACTCTTTCTCTTCTCTCTTTCTTCTTCTTTGCGACTTCTTTTCTTGTTCGCGCGGCTTCTTTTCCTGTTCGCGCGACTTTTTGTTGTCCTTCAGCTTCTCTTCGTTTATCCTTTCGCTGCGACTTCTCTAACTGCTGCGGGCTCCGCATCTTGATCGCGGCCTCTTTTCTTGCCGCTGGTGTGGTGTCACCGTGACCGTGTGGTTTTCCCGCGCAGTTTGTTCGCTGCTTGGTCGCTGCGTCTTCTCTTCTCGCGCGGTCTCTTTTCTCTTTTCTCGCGCGGGTTGGTATCTCTTCTCGCGCGGTTTCTTCTTGGTTTGCTCTTCTCTTGGTGTCTGGTTTTCTCCGATTTCTTTTCAAAACGTGCGGTTTGATTCTCTCTCTCTTTTTGTCGCTAGCTCTCTGCGACTTGTTTGCCGTCCTATTCGGTTTGGCTTCTCTTTGCGTGTTTCCTTTGCTTCTTTTGCCGGCTTGTTTCTAACCGTGCGGTTAGTATTTTTCTTTCTTCTAGTTTTTATTTTCTTTGGGATGGTTTCTCTTCTCTCCTCTACAGCTTGTGCTCTTGTGGTCTCCTCTGATAAGTGACTTATTGACTCTGATGCCACTTGTCACATGACCGACAACTCTCGTTTGTTCTCCTTTTTGCTTGAACAGAACAGGTTGTCTCCTGTTGTTATTGCAGATGGAACTTCTGCTCCTGTGCAAGGTGTTGGCACTGTGTGTCTTTCTCTGTCTTTGCTGCTTGAGGACACTCTCTATGTCCCTACTTTCCCGTGCAATTTACTCTCTATTCATGCTATTTGCACTCAGTTAAATTGCACGGTTACTTTTACTGGCACCACTTGTTCTTTCTCTGATTCTGTCTCCAAAGCTACGATTGCTACTGGGACTGCCAGTGGTGGCCTCTTCTTTTTTGACCACGACGTTGCTCTTTCTGCCTTTTCATCTCTTCAGCAATGACATCGTCGTCTTGACCATCCTCCTTCTCGTTTCATTCATCAACTTTTCCCAGACCTTCCTTCAGAGGACTTTCCTTTGAATTGTGAAGCCTGTCAATTTGGTAAACATCATCGCTCTTCTTTCCCAGCTTGGACGGGGCGTATTTCTTCGCGTCCTTTTGAACTAGTTCATTCTGACATCTGGGGTCCTCCTACTGACACTGTTGGTAGAGGAAGCTTATAATTTGTTACATTTATTGATGATTTCTCCAGGTGTACTTGGTTGTATCTCTTGAGAGATCGTACTGAGTTGTACTCCGTGTTTACTGTCTTTTATAATGAGATCTTCACACAATTTCATGTGCCTATTCAGATTCTTCGTACTGATAATGCCAAGGAATATCTCAGCAGACAATTCTCTGATTTTTGTGCGAGTCATGGTTTGATTCATCAAACTACTTGTCCATATACCTCTCAACAGAATGGCGTTGCTGAACGCAAGAATCGTCATCTCTTGGATGTTGCTCGCAGCCTTTGCATACAAATGAATGTTCTTCGGTCTTATTGGGGTCATGATGTTCTCCTCTCTTGCTATCTCATCAACCGCATTCATTCATCCATTCTTCAGGACAAGACTCCATTTTCTGTTTTATATCCTGAGGCCGAGCCATTTCCTTTACCTCTGAAAATTTGTGGATGTACGGCGTTTGTTCACATACCTTCTCCTGGTCGTGACAAACTTTCTCCCCGTTTTGTTAAGTGTTTCTTCCTTGGTTATTGTCCCGCTCAGAAAGGTTATCGATGTTATGATCCTCTTCTGCGCAAACAGTACGTTTCAACTGATGTTACATTATTTGAAGATACACCATATTTTTTCCTACTTCTCTCTTGTTCTCTGATACTTCTTCCCTGCATATTATCTCGGCACCTCTGCCGACGCCAGTTCTTTCCACATCTGCTCTTGTTGCCCCGTCTCTTCCTCTGGAAACTGGTATGTTGCCCTTGGAGCCTTCTGTGCCTGTTTCGAGGCCTCTTCTTTCTTCTGACAGTGCATTGCCTCCTTCGGCCAGCAGTGACCTTGATCTTCTCATTGCCCTGCGGAAGGGCGTTCGACAATGTACTAAGCATCTTATTGATGATGTTGTCTCATATGCTCAGCTTTCCCTGGATAGCAAGCGTTTTGCTCTTGCTATCTCTTCTACTGTCATCCCAGCAACGTATCAAGAGCCTCTTGTTATTTCTCAGTGGAAAGCTGCTATGGATGAAGAAATAAACATATTAACTGAGAGAGGGACTTGGACGCTTGGACGCCCACCTCTGGGCATTGATATGGTTGGTTGTAGGTGGGTCTTTGTGGTTAAGTATCTTCTAGATGGCACTGTTGATCGCTATAAGGCAAGACTTGTTGCCAAAGGGTTTGCTCAGACGTATGGGGTGGACTTCTTTGATACTTTTTTTCTTGTTTCTCTCATCAACACTATACGTGTTCTCTTCTTTGTGGTTGTTAATAGAGACTGGGAGATGTCTCAAGTAGATGTGAAGAATGTCTTCCTTTATGATGATTTGCAAGAGGAAGTTTACATGGAGCAACCTCCTGGGTATGTAGCTCAGGGGAGTCTCAGGTGTGCAAGTTTCGGAAGGCAATTTATGGTTTGAAGCAGAGTCCACGAGATTGGTTTGAAAAGTTTAGTGGAGTTGTTTCTCTTATTGGGTTCAGTCGAAACTCTGCTGATCATTCTTTGTTTGTACGCAAGACTACTAAAGACCTTGTGGTTCTTGCTGTCTATGTTGATGATATTCTTCTGACTGGTGATGATAAAGAAGGTATTGATCTAGCCAAATGACATCTTTGACAACATTTTGTTACTAAGGATATGAGAACTCTGAAGTACTTTCTGGGAATTGAAATTTCACGAAAGAGGAACTCGATGGTTTTTTCACAGCGAAAGTATGCGCTAGATCTCTTAAAGGAGGCCAGTCTTCTTAGCACAAAACCTGCTAGTTGCTCAATGGTGGTTGGAAATGATAAGGGGTAGACTGAAGATTCTCCTATCCTTCCAGATTTCACTGTGTACAGCCAACTTGTAGGCAAACTCATATATCTGACTGTTACTAGACCAAATATCTGTTATGCGGTTGGAAAGGTCAGTCGGTTTATGCAGAATCCTAGAGTGTCATCTTCGGTCTGTCAAGAAAATTCTGGAGTATGTAAAAGGGTCCCCAGGAAAGGGCATGTTGTTTCAGAAGAATAATCATCTAAAGATTGAAACGTATTCTAATGTCAGCTATGCTGATAACAAAGAAGATAGAAAGTCTACATCAGGTTTTTTCACATTTGTGAGAGGAGTGGTTTCAAGGTCAAGTGCTGAAGCAGAGTATAGGGGCATGGCTTCAACTACCTGTGAGTTGAAATGATTACGAGCGTTTATGCTTGACTTGGGAGAAGTCTATGATCATCCTCTTCATATGTTCTGTGATAACAAAACCGCTATTTACATATTGAAGAATCCTGTCTTTCATGAGAGAACAAAGCACATTGAGGTTGATTGTCATTTCATTAGGGAAGAGGTGTTGAAAAATCAGATCAATACTCCCTTCGTCACTTCTGATAAAGAACTGACAGACCTCTTCACAAAACCAGTTTCCGCTTCAGATGTTTGTAGCAAGCTGGGCATGGTTGATATATATGCTCCATCTTGAGGGGGAGTGTTGGAGCTTAAGGAGACCGGGCGGACTTGTGTCTAACCGCAGCGGTCTGTCTCTCTCAGCGGTCTAACAGTTTGTCTCAGCGGTCTGGTGGTGAACCTCAGCTAGTGGTCAGGAGGACAGCAGCAAAACCGGTCTGGAGGTTAGCCGCAGCAGTCTGGGTGAAGCCGCAGCGGTCTGGATGAAGCCGCAGCAGTCTGGATGAAGCCGCGGCGGTCTGAAGCCGCAGCGGGGTGAAGCCGCAGCTCTGGATGAAGCTGCAGCGGTCTGGATGAAGCCGCAGCAGCAGACAGATGGTTAACCGCAACTACGGCCTGGTGGCAATCCGCAGTTGCGGTCTGGCAGCCTGCACCGGCGGTCTTCCCTGGCGGTCTGGCGGCTTTCCTCTGTTACCACTTGGTGTTCTGTTATTCATTGTACAGTGGGCGGTTTGACCATGTCAAACTGCATAGACCGCCCGACTTGTATTTAGTCCCACATCGATTGTTGTATTCTCTCATCTCTCCTGATTTCTATAAATAAGGGGGTATACCTATGTAATAATTATCTTTTTTGAGCAATAAAATTTGCGGTTTATTTACCTCTTGGCCGTTTTCTCGCTCATTTTTCACAAACCTCATTTTGTTGGGGAGTATACCTTGTTGTATACTGTCTTTTAATTCCTTCATTTTGACAAAAGTTGTTGAAAACTATGGATATAAATTCCCCTCCTTGATCTGTTGTTAAATTCTTTTATCTTTGTCTCTCGCCGATTCTCAACTTGAAGTTTGAAAGTGATAAAGCAGTGCATCAGCTTTAAACAACAACAACACTCGAGTCTTTATCCCAACTATGTGGGGTCGGCTATATGGATCCTTTGTTGTCATTGTGCTCTATCTTTTGTCATAATCTCACTAATGCCTAAGTACACCATGTCTTTCCTTATAGCTTCATTCCAAGTCTTTATTGCTTTACCCCTCCCTCGTTTAACATGCCTAGTGACTAGACTCTCACAACGCCTAACAGGAGCCTCTAATGGTCACCTTTATACGTGTTCAAACCATCTTAAACGAGCTTGTCACATTTTCTCTACAATTGGTGCTACTCCTGTCTTATCCCTGATAAATTCATTCATAATTTTATCCTATCTCGTGTTTCCACACATCCACCTAAGCATTCTCATCTCCGCAACTCCCATTTTTTGCACATGTACACAATTCACTGTCCAACACTCAGAACCATAGAGCATCGCGGGTCTAATTCCAGTACGGTAAAACATGCCCTTAAGTTTAAATGGTACTTTACGATCACATAAGATCCATGACGCGTCTCTCCACTTCAACCAACCCGCTAGGATTCTATGTGTCACATCTTTATCAATACATCCGTCTTTTTGAACTATCGATCCAAGATATTTAGAACACTCACTACGGGGAATATCTTGATCACCCAACTTAATAACAAAGTCATATGTCCTTGTATTGCTAAATTTAAGCTTCATATACTCCGTCTTTGCCCTGCTCAACTTAAAACCCCTCTATTCTAAAGTATCTCACCAAGATTCAAGTTTTGCGTTAACACCCTCGTGTGTCTCATCAACCAAAACGATATCATTCGCAAACAATAAACACCAAGGTATTGCTTATTGCAAATGTCTGGTGAGCTCATCTAAGATAAGGATAAAGAGATAAAGGCTTAAAGCTGAACCTTGATATAAGCCAACGTAATAGGGAATTCTTGTGTTAATCCTCTAGATGTCCTCACCCTTGTCACTGAATTTGTATACATATTTTTGATTATGTCAACATATGAAACATTTGCACCTTTCTTTTCTAAGACTCCATAAGATCTCTCTTGGAACTCTATCATAAGCCTTCTCAAAATTAATAAACAGAATATGCAAATCTTGTTTTCCTTCTCGATAGTCGTCAATGAGTCTCCTCAAGAGATGTATATCTTCCATAATCGACCTCCATGTCATGAATCCAAATTGATTCTCTGAGATGTTAGTCTCTCATCTTACTCTTCTTTCTATTACTCGTTCTCACAGTTTCATAGTATGACTCATCAATTTAATTCCTCTGTAATTAACACAATTTTGTATATCTCCTTTATTCGTATACAAAAGTACCAAGATACTTTCTCTCCATTGGTCTGACATTCTCTTTAACTTTAGTATATTATTGAAAAAACATATAAGCCACAAAATTCATTCATTTCCTAGACATTTTCATACTTCGATAGGTATATCCATATATAGTCTGACCAAGCATTCTTTCCATTTTTCATCTTATTTAGAGCATCTTTTATTTCTGATACCTGAATTTTATGATAAAATGTTATGTTCTTAAACTTCTCTGATTTACTTAACTCTTTCAAGTTTAATTAATTGTCCTTTGTTTCATTATAAAGTTGATAAAAGTATATTTTTCATCGCTCTTTCATATCCACATCATCAGTCAAAACTATATCTGTCTGATCCTTTATGCATTTTACTTGCCCTAAATCTTTTGTCTTCTTTTCTCTAGCTTGAGCAATTTTATATATGTCACGTTCTCATCTTTGGTATCTAGACGCTTATAAAAAGCTTCATAAGATTGACTTCTTGTTTTACTTACTGTCTGTTTAGCTTCTTTTTTGCCGACTTTATACCTGACTAAGTTTTCATCATTCCTACAAGCGTAGAATGATTTATAGTTGGCCCTTTTTGCCCTCACTTGGTCTTGCCCTTCTTATTTCCACCACCAAGATTCTTTATTTGGGGGCGCACAATCTTTTGATACTCCAAGTACGTTCTTTTCACTTATCCTTAAACGTGAAGACATAACATCCCATGAGATATTAAGATCAACATAAGGGTCATCAACTACTTGTTCCATAACTGTCATCTTCAAAGCAACCTGTTTTTAAATCTTCAAGTTCTCCCAGCGAAATTTTTGCAATATTTTTGTTCTCGTCTTAAATTTATTATATTTCAATTACATCTAACACCACTAACTTATGTTGTGTTGTCAAGCTTTCTCCTAGTATGACTTTGCAATCCTTACAAATCATTTTATCCATTTTGCGAGTCATAAAAAAATCAATTTGAGTTATTTGGTCCACTTTTAAACGTAATTAAATGTCTTTCCCTCTTTATGAAAAGCATATTTGATACAATTAGCTCATATGCTACGACAAAGTCTAAAATGATTCGTCTTTCTTCATTCCTTTGTCCATATTCATATCCTCCATGAACGGTCGTGTGATCTACATTTTTCTTCTTTATATGTCCATTTAAGTCTCCTCATGAAAATCTTCTCTATTTGTGAAATTTCTCTTACTAAATCACTTAAGTCTTCCCCAAATTGCACTTTAATAGTTTCACTTAATCCTACTTGTGGCGCGTAAGCACTGATCACATTAATAGTTTCCTTTCTTATGATCAATTTAAGAACTAAGATTCTATCACATTTTCTACTTATCTCAACACCTCCATCCTTCCAAGTAGTATCCACAACAATTTTAGTTTTATTTTTTCCAGTGCATCAGCTTTAGATGGAAGAAAATAGATCCACTGCATCCTCGAGTAATCATCAACTAACAATAGATAATATCTATTTTCTGCAACTGAATTAGTTAGAGTAGGGCCCCATATGTCTGCATGTATGAGTTCAAGGGGTTTAGATGCTCTAAATGATGCTGCTTGAGGAAAAGGTAATCTAGCTTGTTTGCCTACTATATAGCTTTCACATTTTTCTATCTTTGCACTTGAAGGTTTTATAGGATACATTCCTTTAACCATTTGTTTTTCCCAAGAGCTTGTAAATCAAGTATGTTTAAGTGACCATACCTTTGATGCCATAAAGAAGTAATATTTGATTGTTGTCCATATAAAGCAGTTGCCACCAAAGGAGCAAGATACACAGGGAAAACATTATTTGTTGTCTTTTGAATCGTTAGCAAGAGCTTGTCATTTGGTTCTCTGATAAAACAATTCTCGAATATAAGGCTTCATTTGGTTCGGTGGTGGCGGATCGATCCGGCGGGTGGAAACGGAGTATTCGAACCAGAGGGGGGAGGTGGCTGCTCCAAACGGAGCTTTTTGGGGCATTTCTCAAGGCGGGCGGGTGGAAATGGAGCAAACGCCGCCGGAGGTTCATTTGTTTATCCTCCTTCCGGCATCGTTTGCTCAAAACGAAGTATCAAAACGCTCAAACAAATAGAGCCTAAATAGAATAGAATAGCCTTTTAGAGCAAGTTGCCCTACACTTAAGAGGTTATGTGCTAGAGCTGACACATAATGAACATTTGAAATCTCCTTGAGTTTTCCATATGCTGTCTGCACAGCAATAGTTCCATTCCCTTCAATTTCCAATGTGTTGTCATCTCCCAGACAACTTGAGCTTTTGGAGAAGTAGTTAACTTTTGAAAACACTCTTTATTGTTGGCCATGTGGTTTGAACAACCACTATCTAAGAACCACATGTCCTGAGAATTGGACTATGTAGTCTTAGCTACTGCTGCACAGGAATAAAACATATTTTCAATGTTCATTGGCTTCTCTACATCTTCCTTTTGCTCTATATATTTTGTTTCTTGTTTATTCTGATTTTGAAACCAACAATCCTTGTTGAAATGGGTTGGATTTTTACACCGTGTGCATTTGTAGAAACAATCACAGGTGTTGTGAGTATTTCTATTACAAAATATGCAATACCGATTGGATTGTTGTTCACCAGGTGATCCTGAATAACATCTTCGTCCACGACCTCCACTCCTTTGATTTTGATATCAAGACAAAGGTGGGTGTGATTGAAAGGAAGAGGATGGGACTGAACTCTTTGCTTTCTGTTGTATCCTTAACTTAGTTTGCAGGACTTGCTCAATTGGCTGTTCAAATAATTTAAGCCTTTCTTCATGAGATTTTAAAGAACCAAGGAGCTCCATCATGGATAAAGAGTATATATCCTTATATTCTTCGATAACTGTGACAATATAATTGTATTTTAATGGTATGCCCCTCAATATCTTTTGTACTTTTTTCTTTTCTTCAATTATATCCCCAAAGCTTCGGATTTGATTCACCATATTAGACACCCTGCTGAGGTAAGTTTGAAAATCATCAGGAGGAATCATCTTTAGGTTATCAAATTCCGTCCATACGGATTGTAGTTTCATGCCTATGATTTTTTCTGAGCCAACATACTCCAGTTGTAAGAGATCCCAGACTTCTTTAGCACTTAAAACATTCAATATTCAAGGAAATATTGTGCGTCCAACTCCTTGTTGAATAAATAACAGTGCCTTAGCATCCTTTTTAAGATTGTCAGCCAACTCCTTTTGTGGAGTAGCTTCAACTGCTTGGATAACACTTATACCATCCTTTACTGTTTCCCAAAGTGATTGAGACATAAACAATGTTCTCATTTGAACTTTCTAGTAATTGAAGTACTCCCCTTCAAAGATTGGAACATTTGATGCGACATACGTGAATGTGGTCCAATGAAAGAACTTGATGATGCCATATGATGAGAAGTCACCTATGGAGCGACTCAAGAACGCCCTGATACTACAATCTTTGATGGCAGAGAGAGTTTCCCCTTTTAAGTTGCTTTGATACCACTGATGTAATAATAAGTGAACAAACACTCTTAAGAAAAGTTTTTCTTCTTTCCTTTATTAATTTTTCTCTTTATTTTCTCCACCTTACATAAGAGAATAGTGTTCAATATATAGCACTTTGATTACGGTCCATATTCTATTATTTTACTAACTGCAGCTATTTATTACAGGACTACATAAAGACAGAAGTTTATTTCTTTGCCTGCATCTTCTCCCCTGGGTTGCTGTTGAGACAGGGCAGCGGCAGTCTTCGATTTCCCTTTCTCTTCTTCACATCTTCTGCTACTACTTTATCTCCACTTGATACTGCGGCTTGATTGCTTGTATTTCAGGACTATCTTCAGCTGTAATCTCAACAGAAATTAATGCAGCCTGCGAACAGTTCGTGAAAAACTGATATAAATTCTAAAGGCATTCTATCTTTGCTATAAGAAGTTGGGTTGGAGTCTTGGAGAAAGCACTGTCAGAGAAAATCAGGATTACGGAATTGAAGTCGAGGAATTCTACCACTCTACTACCAATGATAAAGACAAAGCCATTGTGGGAAGAGGAATTTCCTTCTCAACTCTAGAAGACTCCACAGGAACTTTTGTCTCAACCCCCACGGATTCGGGGGGGATTTCTCTCTCAACCCCCACGGATTCTCCAAGAACTTGCCTCCGAAGAGCATCTACGACCGTGAGTCTCTGCTTTTCGGCAGTCTCAATCGACAACAGTCGCCGCTTCATCTCCTCCAGAGGCTTGAACTCGTTGTACTCCAAAAAACACAGCTCCTATTCATCAGGAGCTTGTCTTTAGAAGCAAGATACTTTTTCTTATTTTGCTCTTGCGTTTGCGATATAAGATTTTATTTGTTCTCAATTCCTTGATTCTCGATCTCCTTGTCCTTCTGACCTCAGAGATCGCCCGCGGCAAGTGGCAGCTCGCTCCTGACAGCTTCAGGTCTTGACATATGCTTGCCCAATAACGTTGAAGCAGTTGTCACGGCGGTGGCAAGATCCACCTCCGCCTCCCTCATCACTTTGACATCTTCCCTATCAGCTTCCCTCTCAGCAGCTAATCTCGCATTCCCTCAGTTTCTTTCTCCATCTCTTTCCTCGCTGTTAGAACTTGTGGAGTCCTGGAGAACTAGCGGACTGCTGGCTTAATTCTGGCGAACTGCGAATTGCCTCTCTGGCAGGTCTGATTGTGTTAACCGTTTGAATGGAAGAAGCTCTAGTTCTAACGGATTGGCGGTCTGGTCCGGAGAATAGGACAGGCGGGTTTACGACTTGGTATGGCGGTCTGCCTATCTGATAGATCGGGTTGTGTTACTGCACGGGTGATGCCGTGATGGGGCTGGTTAGAACATACTGAACCCGAGCGGTATGGTGGGCTGTATAGGCGGATTGGTCTGGTGATCTGGCGACTTGGTCTGGCGATCATCAAGTGCTAATAGTGTGACGGTCAAAGGCTGACCGCTAATATCTGTTAAGGCCAAGGAATGACGATCAACAAAGGTGTCACAGTTGTGGACTGACAGTTAGTATCTGCCTAGCCGCTGTAGGAGGTGGTGTGTTTACCGCAACTGAGTTATTTGGTGTTCAGCTTGTTCTAAAGTGATTGCGATCAGGCAGTTAAGTTCTATCTAACCGCCGTTGTTGCCCTGTAGCGAGCTGCCACAGTGAAGACGGATAAAGACCATGACAAGTCTGTTGATATCTCAAGCTGAGTAGTCGTGCGATTAGAATTGTTTAACTGTGCGGTACGCGTGGTCTATGTTTTATCTATCCGCCTAGTCGCATGTGACATGTGTTATGTATTTTCTCTCTAGTTTTCTCTTTCTTCCCCCCATTCTCTATAAATATGGGGCATACCCTTGTATCATTTACCTTTTTGGAGCAATAAAAAATCCTTTATTTACGCTTTTCTCACATGGTATCTGAGCTCCTTGGTCCATTTGCTCCAATTTCTGCTTTCTCGTGTGAGGCAGTGCAAGCGATCTCCACTTTTTTAACTACCTGCTCTTCTCCCTTTTCTTTCCGCGGTTTTCTATCTTAACCGCGCTCTTCTCTCTTTTGCGGTCCTTAACAGTTAGTTCTTGTCGCCCTCCCGCCCTTTCCCTTTGCTCGCGGTTTCTGCGACAAGTTCTTTTTCAGTCTCTCTCTAACCGTGCGAATAGAGTTTCTTTGCTTGCTTTCTTGCTGTGTTTTTGAGCGGTCTCTCTTTATCCGCGCGGATAGTCTTTTCTGTCCGTTTTACTCCTCTTATTATGGAGACTCCGACTTTCTCTTCCTCTACTCTATTTGTGTCTCATGTTCTAGTCGCTCCTCTCTCCACTCCTTCCGGCAATTTGGGTACTGCTTTTAAGCTCACTGGCCCAAATTACCCTGATTGGAGTGTTTGTTTTGTGTTTATGTTACGTTCTCAGTGTAAGCGTCATCATCTCACCGATGACCCTCCTACATACGGGTCTGCAACCTTTGATGACTGGGATGTCAATGATGCTCTGGTGAGAACATGGTTTGTTAATAGCCTGTACGATGAGTGTCTTCCCGTCATTCGACATGATGCAATGGTTAAAAGACTGTATGGACTCATCTTGTTGCTTTGTACTCCAAGGGAGCTCAAAATTCTCGCATATATATGTTGTATGCGGATCTTTTTGCCCGACCTATCATGACTCCTTTTGTTGCTCATCAGGAAGTGCAAACTCTAGGTGTCGAGCTTCTTCATCATCGCCCCTTCTCTGCTGACCTCGCCGAGCAATATAAACACTTCCAGGAACTCCTGGTGGTGTGTTATTTGCTTCGTTTGTAAGAATCTTATGATATGATCCGGCAACAAATTCTTGGAGAGACTGATACTCCTACTCTGGATGTCACTCATGCGTGCATTTCTACTGTTACTACTCTTCTTCAGCGTCTTTTGCTTGCCTCTCCACCTCCTCCTGACACTATTGCTCATCCAGCTCGTCGTAATATTCCTAGTGGTCGTGGAGGCCACTCTGGTAGACGTGGTTTGTCTAGATATCCCTGCTTTTACTGTAGAGAGACTGGTAACCTTGTTGATCACAGCTGGGTCAAGCATCCTCATCTTCGACCTTCTGCGGGTGACACTACCTCGAAGAAGTTAACTTCTCTTGCCACCTCTTCAGGGAGTGCTCATATAGCCACTACGGGTAGGTGGCTTATTGATTCTGGTGTTATTAATCATATGACGGACAATCCTCATCTTTTCTCTCATCTGGACAAACATAATCGGTCATCTCCCATTTTTATTGTGGATGTTTTTTCATCCCTTATGTGCGGCTCTGGAACTGTGCATGTCACTTCATCTCTCCAACTTGAGGACGCGCTCTACGTGCAACTTATTATCTGTTACTTCTCTATGTAAACAACTAAATTGCACGACTACCTTTACCTCGGCTACTTGTTCTTTTCAGGATTCTCACTCCTTCTCCAAGGAGACAATTGTTACTAGGACTAAAAGTGACGGCTTATTCAATCTTGGCAATATGTCTGTTTTTTCTATTTCTACTTCTCTTCTACAGCGACATCTCTGCCTTAGACATCCTCCTCGCCTTCTTTATCATCTCTTATCTGATCTACCTCGAGGAGACTCTTCTCTCAATTGTGAAGTTAGCCAACTCGGCAAACACCACCGCTTGTCTTTTCCAGTAAAACAAAAACGTAGTTCTTCTCGTTCTTTTGAACTTGTTCATTCTGACATTTGGGGTCCGATTACTAAATCTATTGATAGGGATAGTCTTTATTTTATCACTTTTATTGATGATTTTTCAAGATGTACTTGATTGTACTTGCTGAAATAACGTTCTGAATTGTTTTTCTATTTACAATACGTTCTATAATGAGATACACTCAATTTGAAGTTCATATTAAAGTGTTTCGCACTGATAATGTCAAATAGTATTTTAGTCATCAATATTCAATTTTCTATATGCATCGCGACATTATATATCAAACTAGTTGTTCAAACACATCTTAACAAAATGGTGTGGTTGAACGCAAGAACCGTCATCTCCTCGATGTGGCTCGCACTATGCTCACTCAAATGAGTGTTTCTCGGTCCTATTGGGGTCATGTCGTTCTTATTTTTTGTTATCTCATCAACCGAATTCCTTCTTCGATTCTCAATGACAAGACCCGTTTCTCTACCCTGTATCCCTGTGCCACATCATTTCCTTTACCACCACGCGTTTTGACTGCACGACGTTTGCTCACTCTCCTTCTCCTGGTCATGACAAACTCTCTCCTCGCTCTAGTAAGTGCATCTTTGTTGGCTACTGTCCGACCCAAAAGGGATTACGGAGCTATGATCCCCTTCTCCGGAAACAGCATGTTTTCACGGATGTTACTTTCATTGAAGATGTTCCTTACTTTTCTCGCACCTCTACCCTCCCACCGTCTGATGATTCCTCTTCTCTACATATTGTCTTGACACCTTTACCTGAGCATGTGAAGTGTGGAGGGGATAGTAGGTGATGATAGAGTGGTAGAGCCAGTATGAGTGATTGAGATGTCATTATCATTGCCCACTATTACATCATCATTGTCAGTATAGTCGGAGTGCACAGAGAGATTTTGAAGGTTTGATGTTATGTGGTGGGTGGCATCGGAGTCAAGAACCCAATTGCTTGGACTAACGTCTCTCGTCAAGGAGTGGGCTTGAGGTTGAAAGTTGAATGGTTTAGATTTAGATCGACATATTTTGGCCGTGTGTCCAGGCTTGTCGCAGAGTTGGCAAATCACCCTCGGAGTTCCGGAATAATGGGGTGGATGCAGTTACCACTGATTAAAATTTGGGTTTGGACTCATGGAGTGTCCTCGATTGTTGTTGAATGAAGGTTGATAGCGATGAAAAGGTTGATTTTTTGTGTTGAAGATTCCTTTGTCTCTAGAAGTGCAATAAAAGTTATTGTCATTTTTGTGAGAGTATTAAGCGGTGATTTTGAGATCATCGTTCTCATTTATATGTCGTTTGAGTATGAGTTCTTCATAAAAAAGCTTGTTATAAAGGTCTTCAAAAGTGATTGAAGTATCAAAAAATTGCACAGCAGCCTTGAGCTCTTTAAAATCATTACCAATATCATTCAATGTATGTGCAATAATGCCTTCGGTTCTTAAGGGATGACCAATTACAAAGAGGTCATCAACAATACTTTTAACTGTGTTCATATAGCCTGCGACAGACATATCTCCCTTTTGAGATTCATTAAGAGAGAGAGGAGAGATATAGTGCGGATGTTAGACCGATTAACGAAAGTTGATTCCAGTTTCTTCCATATCGCAACGGAGGTGGCACAATGATTTATTGTTGCACTGACGATAGTGTAAACCATTGTTTGAATAGCCAGAAGAACAAGATAATCTTGGTGAAGCCAAACATGGCGAAGTCGATCAGATGGTGGTGGACAGGGTCGCGACTCGTCCACGTAGCCAATGAGATCATATCCAATAACAAGTTGGTCATTTGGGATTTCCATGAGACATTATTTTTTTCGTCTTTGATTAATTTAAGAGGGATTCGTGATGCGCCGTTGAGAGAGATGAGATTAGAGGTGTTCCCTGTTGAGGGAAGAGGCAGATCTGGCTGGTCGGTTGGAACAGAGGGGGAAAGAGAGTAAGATGTCACTGACACGAAGGTGTGAGTAGGCTTAGCAAGTAAATGAGGGATGAGGGGCAGCTCTGTTCAAGGACATGGGAAGCTCTGATATGATAAAGAAGTGAGAAGATGATGGAAGAAGAATTGGCCAGAAAATGAACGTGATATACCTCATTCACTACATTGATATATATTTATACAAGTATACAAGGTAATTAATTAATATTCATCAAAGATGAGTAAACCCAGAAATTAAATGAGTATTCTCAATGTGATAACTGCAAAAATTAATTTCACGGAGGAGACAGTTGGGAGCTGCTATTTCTAGATTAATCTGAAGAGATGAAGTCTTGGACTTGTGTTCTGTCAGTGACCTGGTCTCCTGGACCACATCTTAAGCCCATATTTGAATATATAATTGATGTCGTATATAGTAAAAAAAATGTCGGCTCTATGTTTTGAAATTTGGCTATTTTGTTCTTGTCTTCCAGTTTCAAAATGATTTGCTGCATTTTGTTTCTAAGTTGACAATTTCCTCTTGAAGGTTTGTGTCTGGATTTACAATGGGTCACTTTTAACGGGTATATTTTCTTTTTCAATGACAATCTCATGCATGTTATATGGTACATACGGCACCATAATGATTGGCTAGCTACACCTGGAGAGATTATTGAATTCGGAACTTCAGCAGTTAAGATTTTGAGGTTCAATCTATATTGTCTTTATCATCACGAACCTCAAATCAATGATTATTATGATTCATGTTGGGAACTTGTCAGCGACTTGGGAGATCAATCTCTTATCCTTGGAATCAATTATTGCTTCTCTCTGCGTTGGGAAGAAGAGATTAATAAAATATATTTTTTTGACGACGTAGCCAAGTGGATATTGAATGATAATAAATTCAACCTTGGTGTCTTCGACTTGAAAAGGAATGCAGTGGACCGTATCATTTTCTATAACATACCCAGCATCCCTCCTGATTCTCATGCCCGATTTTATATTGCGAGATTAGATTTTCTTGCTTTTGTAGGTGTATTTTTCTTAAATAGATTATGTTGAAACTATAATTCCCCTCCTTTCATCGGCAATGAAATCATTCTATCCAACATTCCTCATTTTACTCCAAATTATGGTGCTTTTTAAAGGAAATCAAACCTACTTGAAGGTTCCACATTGACCATCTAATTGCATATATCTTTTTTGGCTTAATGGAAACAAGAACTCTTACAGATCGCAGTACCATGAGACAAGAACAATTAGACCACAATAAAAATCAAATAATTATTCATCCCCCCACACACAAAAACTACACTTTTATGATATGTCGGCCCTCAAAGGAGAGGGAGGATCTCGCCAGCTATAAAACCTGATGTATCCCTGAGCTTACAGTATTCATTGAGGATGAATGTTTGATAGATTTTTGGGTGCTCTGAATCAACAAATATAACTTCAGGCTCCACTTTGTCATCTTTTGCTGCGAGCAAGAACATATTAATAGAAATTTGCGACTTGGCTTCCTTGCAGATCACCCGGTGCTTCACATTTTGTACTCTTCCATTGCTCCAAACCTTCAACATCGACGATAACAAAAATAAAATTATGCAATTATTACATATTTTTGAAAGCTGGGTAATTGGCATATTTAGCTACAAAAGTAAGAAAATCTAATCTCGCAATATAGCATCGGGCATGAGTAAGATAGGAGGAGGGTTGTTGGGTATGTTATAGAAAATGATACAGTCCACTGCATTTCTCTTCAAGTCAAAAACACTAAAGTTGAACTCATTATCATTCGATAACCACTTGGCTGCGTCGTCAAAAAATATATTTTATTAATCTCTTCTTCCCAACGCAGAGAGAAGCAAAAGTATTGATTCCACGGATAAGAGATTGATACCCCAAGTCACTAACAAGTTCCCAACAGGAATCACAATAGTCATTGATTTGAGGCTCGTGAAGATAAGGACAATATGGATTGAACCTCAAAATCTTAACTACTAAAGTTCTGAATTCAATAATCTCTTCAAGTGTAACTAGTTAATCATTATGGTATTGTATGTACCATATAGCCTGTATGAAAATGTCATTGAAAAAAAATACCCGTTGAAAGTGACACGTTGTAAATCCAAGCAACAAACCTTCAAAAGGAATTGTCAACTTGGACACAAAATGCAGCGAATCATTTTGAAACTGGAGTACAAGAACAAAATAGCCAGATTTCAAAACATAGAGCTGACAATTTTCTTTATTATATGCAACATCAATTATATATTCATATATGAGTTTGAGATGTGGTCCAGGAGACCAGGTCACTGACAGAACACAAGTCCAAGACTTCATCTCTCCAGATTAATCTAGAAATAGCAGCTCTCAATTGTCTCCTTCGTGAATTTAATTCTTACAGTTATCACATTGGAATACTGATTTGATTTCTGGATTTACTCATCCTTGATAAATATTAATTAATTACTTTGTATACTTGTATAAATATATATCAATATAGTAAATGAGATATATCAAGTTCATTTTCTGGCAAATTCTTCTTTCATCATCGTCTCACTTCTTTATGGTATCAAAGCTTCTTATGTCCTTGAACAGAGTTGCCCCTCCTCCCTCGTTTACTTGTTAAGTCTACTCACACCTTCGCGTCAATGACATTTGACTCTCTTTCCCCCTCTATTACCACCGACCAGCCAGATCTGTATTTTCCCTCAACAAGGAACACCTCTAATTTTATCTCTCTCAACGTCACAACACAAATCCCTCTGAAAATAACCAAAGACGGCGAAAATAATGTCACATGGAAATCCCAAATGACTAACTTGTTATTTGGATATGATCTCCTCGGCTACGTGGACGAGTCGCGACCTTGTCCACCACCAAATGATCAACTTCGCCATGTTTGGCTTCACCGAGATCGTCGTGTTCTTCTGGCTATTCAAACAATGGTTCACACTACCGTCAGTCTAACAATAAATCATTGTGCCGCCTCCGTTGCGGCATGGAAGAAGCTTGAATCAATTTTCGCTAATCGGTCCAACACCCACACTATATCTCTCGTCTCTTTTAATGAATCTCAAAAAGGGAGATATGTCTGTCGCAAATTATATGAACAAAGTTAAAATCATTGTTGATGACCTATTCGTAATTGGTCATCGCTTGAGAACCGAAGACATTATTGCACATACATTGAATGGTATTGGTGATGATTTTAAAGAGCTCAAGGCCTCTGTGCGATTTCGTGATACTCCAATCACTTTTGAAGACTTTTATGACAAGCTTCTTGATGAAGAACTCATACACAAACAACATATCAACAGGAACGATGATCTCAAAATCACCGCTCAATACTCTAACAAAAGAGGCAACAACTTTTATCGCATTTCCATAGGCAAATGATGCTTCAACACAAAAAATCAACTTTTCATCGCTATCAACCTTCATTCAACAACAATCGAGGACACTTCATAGGTCCAAACCCAAACTTTAATCAGTAGCAACCGCAACCACCCCATTATTCCGGAACTCCGAGAGTGATTTGTCAACTCTGTGACAAGCTTGAACACAGCCAAAATATGTCGATTTAAACCTAAACCATTCCACTTTCAACCTCAAGCCCACTCCTTGACGAGAGATGTTAGTCCAAGCAACTGGGTTCTTGACTCTGACGCCACCCACCACAAAACATCTGACCTTCAAAATCTCTTTGTGCACTCCGACTATACTGGCAATGATGACGTAATAGTGGGTAATGGTAATGATATCTCAATCATATTAGCTCTACTACTCTATCATCACCTATTATCCCCTTCACACTTAACAATGCTCTATGTGCATCCACAATAAAAAAAAACTCATCTCAGTCTCTCAATTTTGTTGACAAAATATCACATTTATTGAGTTCTTTCCTAACTTCTTTCTTGTGAAGGACTTGACGACGGGGGCATCATTGGTCCGCGGCCGAAGTACAAATAACATGTATGAGTGGCCACACTCACATCTCACCTCATCCATGCGTCAACCTACCGCAAATGTTGTCCTCTCCTCCAATATTTGGCATCAGCGACTCGGGTATCCATCCTCCATCATTCAACGCAAAATTTTGTCCTCCCAAAAAATATATGTTTCTGACTCGGCTATCGAATGATGTAACTCGTGCTTATGCAATAAAAGTCACAAACTTCCCTTTCACAAATCTTCTGTTAAAAGTCTTGCACCTTTTCACTTAATCTATTGAGATGTATGGGGCCTCACTCCCATTGACTCTCTTGGTAATTTTAAATATTACATCATCTTTATTGATTACTTCACTAAATATACTTGGTTCTTTCCTCTGAAATTGAAATTTGATGTTTCTCTCGTGTTTGAACTTTGAACGCTTTAAAAAATAGTCGAAACTGTTTTCCAAACTCAAATAAAACAGGTCTATACCGATGGAGGCGGCGAATTCTAGAGCATGTCTCATAAACTCTAACATTATGACATCCAACATCTTCTATCTCCTCTTTATACACCTAAGTATGCCAGCTCTGCTGAACGAAAGTATCGTCAAATCATCGATACAAGACTTACCCTTCTACATTAAGCAAGAGTTCCCCTACGATTCTGGCCATACGCATTCCAAACCGCCACCATTAATCGTCGTCCTATTCCATTCCTTCATCATATCTCTCAATATTATCAATTACACCATCGGCATCCCAATTATCATGTCATGAAGGTCTTTGGTTGTCTCTGTTATCCCTGGCTTCGTCCATACACACAACACAAATAGGAACCCAGATCTCGTCCTTGTGTCTTCCTCGGATACTCCCTCCAGCATCGTGCCTACTATTGCTTCGATCTCACTTGTCAAAAACTCTACATCTCTCGCCACGTTGTTTTCATCGAGCATATCTTTTCCTTTCAAAATTCCTCTCTCACGCAAAAAGAACCACTCGACAATCTCACTTCTCAGTTCCTTCCCCACTCCTTTCGACCACATTCTCCTCCATCCAATTCTCATATAACTACCCCTTCTTCCCATCCGCCCACTACCATTCCCATACTCAACTTCCCTCTATTCAAGTTATATTCCCTGTTCCTATAGAGATCAACACTGCCAGTACTGATATCCATTCTGCTTGCTCCCCACAAACTCTCACAGAACACTCTCACTCTCTAATAGACCATCCTTCACCATATAGCTCCATGCCCACACATTCTGCTCCACCTCATATGGTTACTCGAGCACAAAACAACATATTCAAACCAAAAAAGCCCTTCTCTCTCCACACCTCCACTACTCCCAATATCTCCCTACTCAAGCCGACCACTTACACCCAAGCCTCCAAAGATCCCCGATGGCGCACTGTCATGCTAGAAGAATATAATGCTCTTCTCCATCACAACACATGGACTCTCGAACCTCCCCCTTCGGCCCACAACATCATTGGCTGCAAATGGGCGTATCGCATTAAAAAAATTATGATGGTTTTATTACTCGCTACAAAGCTCGCCTCGTCGCCAAGGGCTTTCATCAACACACAGGCATCGATTTCCATGAAACCTTTAGCCATGTTGTCAAACCTGCCACTATTCATCTCATTCTGAGTTTAGCGGTATCTTATGGCTGGGCTTTGAAGTAATTAGATATTAATAATGCATTCTTACAGGGCACTCTCGTTGATATTGTGTACATGCAGTAGCCTCGGGGCTTTGTTCATCCTCTGTTTCCCAATCATGTGTGCAAATTACATAAAGCTATATATGGTCTTCTCCCAGCTCCGCGCACCTCGTACAATGAACTTTGCTCCTATCTTTTGGGTCTCAAATTCACCAATTGCAAAAGTGACTCATCACTCTTTCTTCTTCGCGCCACGGGTGGTGTTTTATATGTTCTCATCTATGTTGATGATATCATTATTACTGGGAGCCACTCTACCCTCATCAACAAATTTATTGCACAAGTATATGTTCATTTCTCTCTCAAGAACCTTGGGGACCTTGGTAGTTTCCTTGTTTTGATGCCACACTGACCACCTCTAGACTTCATGACCCCACTGAATATCAACGAACACTTGGCTCACTTCAATATCTCTCTCACGAAACCATATATCACATTTGTTGTCAATAAACTAGCCCAATACATGCATGCGCCAACTACGAATCATTGGTCAGCCGTGAAGCGTATTCTTTGCTTCCTCAAGGGGACTTCCACCCTTGGACTGTATTTCTCCGCCGCCAACTCACCCATACTTTGAATTTTCTCTGATATTGAATGGGCCAGCAATGTTGACTCCTGCGCATCTACTTAAGCATTTGTGGCATTACTTGGTTCTTATCCCATCAGCTGGACTCGAAAAAACAATCCACCATTACTCGATCTTCGATCGAAGCCGAATACCGGGTAATTGCGGCAGCTACAGCTGAGACAAAATGGCTCACTAATTTATTAAGTGAACTTGGGACCCCACTCTCCCGGCCCCATTGTCTATTGTGACAACGTTGGTGTGACTTACTTATGCTCCAATCCTGTGTTTCACTCGCGCATGAAACACATTGCCATCGATTTTCACTTTGTCCGTGACCAAGTCGCTAAAAAGATGATTCACATCTCTCATGTTCACACTGCGGACCAATCGGTCGACTCTCTCACTAAACCGTTAGCCAAGCCATTATTTCTCACGCATCGATCCAAGCTTCATGTTCTTCCTAGACCCATTCACTTGCAGGGGTATGACAGAACATAAACTCAAGACTTCATCTTACCAAATTAATTTAGAAATTCTAGCTCTCAACTGTCTCCTCCGCGAATTTAATTTCAGCAATTATCACATCGGGAATACTCATCTGACTTCTGGGTTTACTCATCCTTAATGAATATTAATTAATTATTTTGTATACTTGTATAAATATATATCAATGTAGTGAATGAGATATACCAAGTTCGTTTTCTGGCTAATTCTTCTTCCATCTGTTCTCACCTCTTTAGCCACGTCTCCTACTCGTAAGTGTGGGAGGCAATATCTGAAGAATGTGTCCATCCATAATACAACGGCAATGGCGTCTGGTTGAGAAGAGGGAATGAAAATAATCTTCCTTAGGAATTCCTGGAGGATCAATTCTGCAAGGTCAGCACGGGGGAGATCCGATATCGAATCCTCCATGGGAATGGTAAGCAATGAAGGGAGGGGGAGTTCATGTCGGGTGAAAGGATTGAGAAATATAGGAATAAATGCAGTAACATCCACAATTAGAATCCATCCCTGAAAGGATGTTTCAAACATTTTTTGTTTAGTGAGTGGCGACAAATTTTGTATAGTGTAGAAGCGATTTTCGATGAGAGAAAAGAACCGCAATACATTGAATCCTTGAGCAGCAGAAGTAGGAAGAAGTAGCCATGGGGAGGTCCGAGAGACTGAGAGGGGTCCAGAAGGAAGGGAAGAGGGGAGGGGACGTCCGACAAACCTCTTCCCTAATGTGCACGCTAGTCGACGCAAACGGGCCAGAATATGGCAATGTCGGCTGCCTCCAACCTCTCGCCTATGCATTGTAGGAGATTTGGTTGAAGATTTTGCCAACCATTCGCCGCCGTCGGAGGAGCAGTAGATGAGGACGCCATAAGCAGCGAGCGAGCAAAAGAAATGTCGAAACTCACTGAACTCACTGAAGCAAGGTAACGTTCACGGAAGCTAGAAAGCTTTTTCTTTCTGTTTGAAACTTTTACTAAACCAAAATAATAATTATTATATTATTTATATAGAGCTTGGCGCTAGAGGGTAAAAAATGGTGTGTAACACAATTTTGATCCATTTCTGCCCTTCCGACGCATATTCATCATCATATATTAAATTTTGTCTTGTTTCAAGGCATGCGAGCAGTAGTAACATTTTTGGTATTATGGGCGTGTAGACACTCTTTGACAAGCACCTAGCTTGTACACATAAATTATAAAATATACAAGTAACACAAAGCTAGTCGGTGCAGACCAAGGCTAATGGAAGACCAAAAAATCATAGATTTGTGTGCCGTAAAAGCTCCCATAGCCATTTTTGCAATTTTCTTTACACCGCATTCTACCCATAGCCGTTATGAATTTGCCTTTAACAATCGGGATAAAATAATACAAAATGATCAACACCAAAAAGTTAGAAAAGAAAATATACCCAGTCACAGTGGCCTGTTGTAAATCATAGCACAAACCCTTAATAGGAATTGTCAACTTGGAAAAAAAATATAGTGAATCATTTTGAAATTGAAAGATAAGAACAGAATAGTCACTCTTCAAAACGTACAGTCGGCAATTTTCTTTATTGTATATAGTATCAATAAGAAATTCAGATGAGTGCAAGATGCGGTCCAAGAGACCGGGTTATGTCACCTACTCGTGCATGTGACAGGTAATATCTAGAGAATGAATCCATCCATACTACAATAGTAATGGTGTCTTGTTGAGGATGAGGAATGAAAATGATCTTCTTGATGAATATCTTGAGGATCATTTTTGCAAGGGTGCAGGGGAGAGTTCACTCACATACTCAATAAGAATTGTAAGCAGTGAAGGGAGGGGAAGTTCCTGTCGGGTGAATGGATTGAGAAATATAGGAGTAAATTTAGCATCGACAGTTAGGATCCATCCCTAATAAGGTGGTCCAAACATTTTACGGTCAATGAGTTGCGACAGATTTTGTATGGTGTAGATAAGTCTTTCGGTGAGAGAGAAAAATGACAACGCATTGAAACCTTGACCAGCAGAAGTAGGGAGAAGTAGCCACGGGGAAGTCCAGAAGAATGAGAGGGATCCAGAAGGTGGGGAAGAGGGGGGGCGTCCGACAAACTTCTTGCTTAGTACGCACGCCCAGTTTACGCAAACGTCCCGGAACCGGGCAAAGTCGAAGGTGACCAACCTCTCGCCTGTGGATAGTAGGAGTTTTGGTTGAAGATTCTGGCAACCATTCTCTGAAAGAGTTGATGACGATGCTGTGAACGGAAGAAGTTGATCCAGCCAGAACTCACCGAAGCTAGCTAGAAGTTCTTTATCCCAACGAAACTCACGGAAGCTAGCTAGAATATATATTATGCTATAGTCGATAAGCTTCTACATGTTATATATAGACTGCATATGGATAAATAGAGGTTATAAGCTTCTTATATATAGCTCATAAGACCATATAGAATAAGAAGCCTAAAATTATTCATAGCCTATAGTCTAGGGTATATTATATATAACATATATATATGCTTTTTGTATGGCCTATAGAATATATATAGAAGATGTATATAGGTTATTATATAGAAGAAACCTATATAGTTTATGCTCTATTAGCCCAAAGTTAGCCTATATAACTAACTATATAGCCTATCATTGTTTTAAATGTCCTCCGACATGTCCGACATGTCATTTTTCAGAGAAAAACGATATGTTTTTCTAAAAATAATAGATTATGTCATTTTGTAAAATATAGGCCGCCATGTCCGATCTTTTCCGATATATCAGCCGACACGACTTTTAAATATATCACCCGCTATTTTATTTTATGTTATATTTGAAGACAAACATCATATATTTAAATCACTTATGGATACTATATTATGTATGTTTAAATCGATTAAACTTATTATTTCAATTTTTTAACATTTTATTCTTACAATCAATTTTGTATAATTGTTTTACAAATTTTTAATTACATATTATAAAAATAGGAAAATATTTAATACTTTTATTAGGTGATTCTTTCATATTTTTAATATAAATTTATAAGTTTGAAAAAACTTATGATAAATCAAGTATTTTTTAAAAAATCTTTTAAATTTGCAATAAACTTATTGTTATCAAAATAAAATTAGTGTATAGTATTAAATATATTTTACAATGTATTATTTTGTATTTGTTAATAATATTTTTTCTTAGATACTATTTAAATTTATTTCATAATAAAAATGACTCATTTTTTATCTGTTTGTTTTATTATTTTTCTATTTTTATAACATATAATTATAGTTAGTATACATTAAATAAAAATTTTATTTATAATATATGGAAATCCGATATTTTAAACTATCCCCGACATGTCTCCGACTTCCGACATCCGACATTTAAAAACACAATCTGATATGTGTCTGACATCCGATATTTAAAACATTGTAGCTTATATAGTACATAGGCTAGTCTATATATTGGCCTATGTAGAAGTATATAGACTATATAGTTAATATGGCTTCTTTTATATCCTAATCAGCATTGATAGTTAGGATCCATCCCTAATAGGGTGGTCCAAACATTTGACGGTCAGTGAGTTGCGGCAGATTTTGTATAGTGTAGATACGTCTTTCGGTGAGAGAAAAAAACGACAATGCATTGAACCCTTGACCAACGGAAGTACAGAGAAGTAGCCACAGGGAAGTCCAGAAGAATGAGAGGGGTCCAGAAGGCGGGGAAGAGGGAAGGGGACGTCCGACAAACTTCTTGCTTAGTACGCACGCCCAGTTTACGCAAACGTCTCGGAACCGGGCAAAGTCGAAGGCGACCAACCTCTCGCTTGTGGATAGTAGGAGTTTTGGTTGAAGATTCTGGCAACCATTCTCTGAAAGAGTTGATGACGATGCTGTGAACGGAAGAAGTTGATCCAGCCAGAACTCACCGAAGCTAGCTAGCAGTTCTTTATCCCAACGAAACTCACGGAAGCTAGCTAGAATATATATTATGCTATAGTCGATAAGCTTCTACATGTTATATATAGACTGCATATGGATAAATAGAGGTTATAAGCTTCTTATATATAGCTCATAAGACCATATAGAACAAGAAGACTAAAATTATGCATAGCCTATAATCTAGGGTATATTATATATAACATATATATATATGCTTTTTGTATGGCCTATAGAATACATATAGAAGATGTAGACAATATATAGGTTATTATATAGAAGAAACCTATATAGTCTATGCTCTATTAGCCCAACGTTAGCCTATATAACTAACTATATAGCCTATATAGTACATAGGCTAGTCTATATATTGGCCTATGTAGAAGTATATAGACTATATAGTTAATATGGCTTCTTTTATATCCTAATCCTATAGACATATATTATGCCTATTAGCTTATAGACTATAAATGTTTATATAGACTATAGATGCTATATAGGCTAGAAAACGCATATAGTCTATATGGGTTATCGGCTATTATAGACCATATAAGCTATATATATGTTACTTTTTCTACAAGCATATTAGCCAATAGAAGAAGCCTACTTAGGCTTCATTTGGTTTAGCGGTGGCGGGTTGATCCGACGGGTGGAAACAGAGTGTTCGAATCGGAGAGGGGAGGTGGCTGCTGCAAACGGAGTTTTTTGGGGCATTTCCCAAGGCGGGCGGGTGGAAACGGAGCAAACGCCGCCGGAGATTCATTTATTTACCCTCCTTCCGGCGGCGTTTGCCCAAAACGGAGCAGCGAAACGCCCAAACAAATAGAGCCTTAGCCTATATTGACAGAATAAGTCTAAGCCTACTTAAACTATATTGCCGAAGATGCTCGTATTTTAGGGAAGATGCTTATGCAAAAATTCTTATTTAGAAACATATTTATCAAACTCAATGGGGTTGAGATCTTCTTTTCTTTTATTCCTACACCTTAAATTTTGATGATCAAAGCTTAGAATAATATCAAATTACAAAATGAACTATTTTGAGGGAACCCATCAAATTTCTCATTTGTTTCTTCATCTAAATTTGATTCATAGAAATTGAACAATTTATCTTTGATTTTCAGGTTCAGCTAAAACAATCTGTATTGGGAAAAGGGGCAAGGGTTGTTCCAATCAATCTTAAACAGGTCTCTTTTTTTCTATCCCCCTCTTTCTTGGCCTACCGTGAACATGAGTATTTTGAGAAGCTGCATGCATCAAATTTTAGTAAGAAAAAAAATCATGATAATTACAAAGAAAATCACATGGATTTATATGATAGATGAACAATGTAATAGTAGAATCAGGGAAAGTCATGAGGGAAAGTCAAGGTAAACTGAGAAAAGAGTGATTTATATTTATATCCATAGTTGGCTAATCCAATGTGTTAAGAGTTTTTGCTATCTTGCTCGATTTTTCTCGTTGTTGTGTGTGCCTGGCAAGTGCATGAACGTCGAAAACTTGATGGCTGACTTTGGAATTCTCCTGTATCGATCAAAAAGATGAAGTCCATGCAAAATCCTAGAGGGAAGATAAAGCCAACACAATTTCAAGCAAAACCCAAAACCACTGAGACTGTGTTCGTTTGGCAGCTTTTCAATGGAGGGTTTTGGTTTAAAACCAAAAATTGATACGTGTTGGTTTTGGTCGAAAAACACACTTTTGTGTTCGTTTGAACTGATGGTTTTGCAGGAAGGTTTTCAAAAATGAAAATTTAGGGTTTGTAGCAGGTAGCCGATCGCATGTGGAAGATGAAGATGATCATAGGTAGCATTGTTGCAACAACAACGCTGGAAGACTTGCAAGCATCGCCGTCCGTCACAGGTAGAAGTCATCGCAAGCATCGCCGTCGCTCGCAGGTGGAAGTCATCCCAAGCATTGCTGATCGCATGTGGAAGACTTGGTGAAAGAGGAAGACAATCGCCAGCAACACCGAAAGACATTGCAGGTGGAAAACGAAGATGATCACAAGCATCCGTATCAAACATAAGCAATTAAGAGGATGGCGAGTGATCGTGTATGGAACAAAACAGACCAAAATATGTGGTTTTGGGGGTATAGAAGGATTTTCAAAGACCCTAAACCAATGGGTTTTGGGCCAAAGCCAATCCGGTCCCTAAAAATAAGCAAACCAACACTCATAATTGGTTTTGGCCAAACACCTTAATCCCAAAACCGTAAGTATCAATTTCAACCTTTAAATCAGCAAAACAAACATAAATATTTGGTTTTTTGAATGAATACAACAAATTCCCTCCTAAAAACTACCAACCGAACACAGCCTTAAGGAATCTTAAACTATGGGAGGAAATACTTAGCTCTGCAACACCGAGAGTGGCAGAAAATGGCAGAAGATAGGGGCTGTCGGTTCCTTATCGGCGGAATCTAAGCCCATGCCGTCGTGGATCTGGTAGTCCTTGAGGGTAATATGGTCCTTGCATACGTTTGTGCTGCCACCAGCTTGTTGAGATGGCCAATGGTGTCGTCCTCGTTGCACTTCACCCTCACCTTCTTCCCCAGTCGATCATTCAGCGCCCTCGATCATCTTTCTCCGCCTCGATTCAGAGCAGAAATTGCCCCAAAGTCGCCGGGTTTATAACTTGCGATGGGAAATAACTGAAACCCTGAGTTTGAGAAAGCGAAGGATGGGGGGAGGCTGTAACGGGTGAAAACACAACTTCGACGGCAAGGATCAGCTGCAAGGACAATAATAAAGGAGCGGACAAGATGGAACCACGTCAGCAATCCAAAGAATGATATTGAATCAGTCCGAAGGCTCCACGTGCTCCAGCCTTGATAGGCAACTATCTTATTTAAGTAATTCTGCTGTATTAAGAATATTGTAACGGTCCTCTCTAACGGTCCGATTATCTAGTATAAATAAGGCACTAAGCCTCCTGTATTAGGCATTGGAAGTTATTATTAATAAAAGTATTAGTTGTTTTCTAATTACTGTTCCGTACCCTCGCCGGTCTTTCGCCGGAGAGGTTACATTGGTGCTCTCGTTGAACCTCCCGCCATGACGGGCCCAGAACCGCCACCCACCACCCGACTCAAGGACTTATCCACCGGCCAACAGGAACTATGGAAGACGATGGACCAACGACACGCCGAACAGGCGCAAACGTTCTCCCGATTGGAGGCCGAGATGCTCAAAATAACAAGGACGGTCCAACAATCCACGGAACAATCAACACAAGACCTGCGCTCGCTACGCCAGGAAATCAGCTCGCTATTGAAGACCCCATCACCGACACAACACGATGGAGGGATCACTCCACTTCGGTCTCAGCCAGAGGGTATTAGGGAACACTCATCATCATCGACCGGCATGACGGCCGCACTAGCAGCCACGAACATGTTCCCCCACATCTTGGGAACATCAGCCATGACGCCTCCACCTCAGTTCATCATCGATGGAAACGCCCCGCAACCGGGACAGCCATATCTTAATTTCCACGGAGCGGCACAAGGGTTCGCCATCAGTTCACGAGGCCCCCCTGCTTCCCACTCTCCGGGAAATTATTCACCGGCTAATCAACTTTATTCCGGCCAACCCATCACGTTCGGCACAACGGGGTTGACTCCAAACCTTCGCATGTCCCAGTTGTCATCAGTTGCGCCGACAACATCATTTGTTCAACCGGGCCAACCAACGACACAAGCTAACTGGAGACCGATACCGCCACAACAGCCCTGGATCGGCAACAACACACCGGGGCCAACCGGGCCGTACAATGAGGGAAGCGATCATCACCAAGGTACCAACCACGGATCATCTTATCACCCATACGGCCAGGTAAAATTTCATTTTCCCCGCTTTGAGAATGGAGATCCATCTGATTGGGTTAAAAAAGCCGAACATTTTTTTCGATTTTATAACACGCCATACACGGCTTATATGCCAATAGTAGCACTGCATCTGGACCCACCGGCATCCCGCTGGTACGAGTCCTTAAATCCGGACGGGGCATATTACAACTGGAACGAATTCAAATTCGCGCTAGTCACAAGATTTGGCCCATCCGCATTTGAAGACCCTATGATCAAAATCACGTTATTGCGACAACACAGCACAGTAATGGCTTTTAAAGATAAATTTGAGGAACTAGCTACCAAGATCAACGGAGTCCCACCCGATTTATTACGCTCACTATTCATTGCGGGATTAAAACCAACACTACAGCGGAGCGTTATCACGCAACGCCCGTACACATTAGACGAGGCTTTCAATCTTGCAAAACTATACGAGGAACAGTGGATCGATGAGACGAAAACTACCCGCCACACCTTTCACACACCCCACACATCTCACGGACCACCCACAGTCCGACCACCGAACACAACCAAACCAGGATACAAAAGGCTAACACCAGCCGAACTACAACATAAACGGGAAAAGGGCTTATGTTACACCTGTGACGAACGCTACCTACCAGGACACCGGTGCAAAAATAAAGTGTCTTGCCTCTACATGGAAGACGACATTCCTAATCACATAGAACCAATCGATGAAAATGACACCCAGACGTTACATGACACGGACACACCACCAGTCACAGAGTACGCAATAGGATATCACGCCCTAATCGGGACATACTCAAGCCAATCCATTCGATTTGAGGGGTCTCTCTTAACCCACCCTGTCCAGATATTAGTCGACTGCGGCAGCTCCACGAACTTCATCTCCCAACGAATCGCAAATTTTTTAAATACTCCCATCACCGTCATCAAACCCTTCAAGGTCCATGTTGGGAACGGAGAATTTTTAATGTGCACCGGTATATATATGAACGCCGAGTTAGCGATCCAAAGCCACCGTTTCTCCACAAACTTGTTCGTTCTCGATTTATATGGCTCGGACATCGTCTTAGGTATGATTTGGCTCGAATCCCTAGGAAACGTTACCACCAATTATAAGGAGAAACAAATGACATTCCAACAAAACGAACATAAGATTTCCCTCCAGGGAATTCAAAAAGTGGAAACGACTTCCATTACCCCAAGCCAAGTCAACAAATTAGTCTCACAAAACTCAATCTCCTCCTCCGCCCTCTGTTTTTTTTCCCTCCAAACAGAAAACACAGAAATACAAACAGTCAGGAGCAATAACCACCCACAATTAGAACCCCTATTAGAAAGCTTCGCCGATATCTTCCGCCCACCGGTAGGAATACCACCCCCCCGGACATGCGACCATAAAATACCCCTTCAAAATGAAACGACGATTATCAAAGTCAGACCATATCGCTACCCTCACTTCCAAAAAACAGAAATCGAACGATTAGTGGAAGACATGCTGACCCAAGGCATAATCAAACCCAGCACATCATCTTTTAGCTCCCCGGTACTGTTAATAAAAAAAAAAGACGGCACATGGCGATTCTGCGTGGACTACCGAGCACTCAACGCAGTGACCACACGTGACGCATTCCCCATGCCCACCGCAGACGAGTTATTTGACGAACTACATGGCGCGACTCTTTTTTCCAAGTTAGACTTGCAATCAGGGTACCACCAAGTGCGGATGCACCCCGCAGACACTCACAAAACAGCATTTCGCACACCACAAGGACTCTACGAATTTCTGGTAATGCCCTTCGGCCTTACTAATGCCCCAGCAACATTTCAAGCACTCATGAATACAGTGTTTCAGCCATACCTACGAAAATTCGCGGTCATTTTTTTTGATGACATCCTGATCTATAGCAAGGACCTACACAGCCACCTACAACACCTCGAGACAATATTCAACACCCTTCGTACCAACTCCTTTTTCGTTAAACTGACCAAGTGTCAATTTATGACGTCCACAATCGACTTCCTAGGACACGTCATTACCGCCTCAGGAATTCGCCCCCACCCAGACAAAGTTGTCACCATTGTCAACTGGCCAACACCCACAACGCTCAAACAACTCAGATCCTTCTTAGGACTGTCCGGGTATTATAGGCGTTTTATTAAGCATTACGCCACAAAGGCAGCACCCCTCACAGACCTTTTAACAAAAGACAAGTTCAAGTGGACCGACAAAGCTACCGAGTCATTCAACACACTGAAAACACAACTCACATCCGCACCAGTACTGGCTCTACCAGACTTCACCAAACCATTTACCATCGAGACAGACGCATCGGGTTGCGGCTTGGGAGCCATCCTATCCCAAAACAACCATCCTTTAGCCTATTTTAGCAAAAAACTAACCGCAAAAGAACAGAGCAAATCAACGTACGACCGAGAACTACTAGCCATCTCCACAGCTCTCGAAAAATGGCGACAATACCTCCTCGGGGCACCATTCGTTATACGAACCGATCACCAGACACTCAACCACTTAACAACACAACTCCTCAATAGCCCCACCCAACAACGATTCCTCTCCAAACTACTCGGATTTGATTTCAAGATCGAATACAAGCCAGGCCGACTCAACACTGCGGCCGACGCCCTCTCTCGCCTGCCCGAAACCACACACAACTTAAAACTGCTACAATGCTCCTATAATAAATGCAACAATTTGGACAACTTAACTAAAGAGTATACAACAGATGGCTTAGCAAAAAAAATATTCCGACACCTAGAACAAGACCCACGGCCTGCCTCAAACTGGACCAAATCGGACGACGGTTTATATTTTAAAAATGTATTATACGTCCCACTGTGTTCTTTACGACAACAATTAATTCAGGAAGCCCATGATGCTCGCTCCAGCGGCCACTCGGGAGTAAAACCAACATATTATCGATTACGCGCAAATTATTATTGGCCGAAAATGATTACTGACATTAAACATTATGTCAAAAGGTGTGATTTATGCCAAAAGGGAAAGAGCACAAATCACAGCCCCTACGGTCTGTTACAACCGCTACCAATCCCGACCCTCATCTGGAACGACCTATGTATGGATTTTATGACCCATTTACCATCCTCGGAAGGATACACAAACATTTTAGTGGTTGTAGATCGACTTACAAAAGGAGCCCATTTCGCCCCCCTAACAGCCCTCACCGGACCGATCGTCGCACGTGTTTTCTGGGATCACGTCGGAAATTGCATGGATTACCAAACACAATTATCACCGACCGAGATCCAGTTTTTTTAAGTAAGTTTTGGAAAACGTTATTCACACAGCAAGGCACCAAGCTCAGCTACAGCTCTGCTTACCACCCAGAGACGGACGGCCAAACAGAGCGTGTAAACCGCTGCATCAACCAATACCTCCGGATTTTTGCACACCAAAACCCGAAGCAGTGGTCCAAACTCCTGAGCTGGGCAGAATACCACTATAACACCACATATCACTCGTCGGCCGATATGACACCATTCGAAGCCATGTTCGGCCGACGACCACCTGCAATCGTTCGGCAATATAATAACAACAACACAACATTACAAGCTATACAAGCACATTTCACAGATCGAGATAAACTAGTGGACCAGCTCCGCACCAACCTCCAGCGAGCCCAACACCGAATCCAAACTGCAGCAAACAACAAAAGAACACCTATTCAGTTCTCTGAAGGAGATCTAGTATTACTCAAATTACACCCATATAAACAAATCTCACTCAAACCGCAACACTATGCTCGCTTCAACCTAAAATACTATGGACCTTTCAAAATAATACAGAAAATTAATCAAGTGGCATTTAAACTACAGCTACCGGACTACTCCAAAATTCACCCGGTTTTTCACGTATCTCTGTTAAAACCATATCACGCCGCCAACGAACTAACTATTCACCAGCTTCCTCAAATGGACACAAAAAATGAACCACTACACAGCATCTTAGCTATCCTAGATGAACGCATGGTATGGAAACAGGGCAAACAGGTACATCAAGTGCTAATCCAGTGGGAAGGACTGGCACCGGAAGAAAGCTCGTGGGAAGACGCGCATGCCCTGCCTGATCAGGTACGCAACTCCCTCAAATTTCAGCAAATCACTCACACACTTCCGGTTAGTGCAGGATCGCAACAAAACGAAGAAACCGACACGTTTTCTACACAACAAACGGAAAAGGCAGAAAAATGGAAGAACAACTTATCTGGAACGACGGCGAACACAGAAACCAGAGAGCAACCTCCACCACTCTGGCCGACCATCAAACCTCGCAGCGCCCCGGTACATCGCCGATCACAGCGCCTCCATCTACGAAGAAAACTCCGGCTACCGCACTTCCCGCTCACTCCACGCAGAAAACGCTCTCACCGCCGACCGCCTCGCTCAGAGCAAACCACAGAAAAGGAAACACAAGACGAAACCGTGATAAAAGCAACGCGGTCGTTGCTTTCGAGGACCGGATGTGATGTAACGGGTGAAAACACAACTTCGACGGCAAGGATCAGCTGCAAGGACAATAATAAAGGAGCGGACAAGATGGAACCACGTCAGCAATCCAAAGAATGATATTGAATCAGTCCGAAGGCTCCACGTGCTCCAGCCTTGATAGGCAACTATCTTATTTAAGTAATTCTGCTGTATTAAGAATATTGTAACGGTCCTCTCTAACGGTCCGATTATCTAGTATAAATAAGGCACTAAGCCTCCTGTATTAGGCATTGGAAGTTATTATTAATAAAAGTATTAGTTGTTTTCTAATTACTGTTCCGTACCCTCGCCGGTCTTTCGCCGGAGAGGTTACAGAGGCGGTGGAAATGGAAGAAGGAATCGCGATTTGCGAACGGGAGATAGGAAAATCGCAGCGGGCTACAGCGTTCAGCAGGGAGACGACGGCCACTCGGTGCGGGCAATTTTTGAGTAGGGTTAGGGTTTGGGGTTAGCTTATATATGGACTTTTGGCACTTAACATCCTCAAATTCTCAATTACAATATTTTGATTAGGGCTGTAACGGTTCGGTTCGGTTCGATTTTTGATCAAAACCGCTAACCAAACCACCCACGCATGGTTCCAAAAATCTGAAACCGAACTGAACCGTGTACACCATTGGAACCGAATTGAACCGTTCGGTTTGATTTGGTTCGGTTTGAATGGTTCAATAATTAAAAAGAAAAAAAATTATCAAAAACAAAGTAATTCATTACATTTTTAATGTCAAACAAGCAAGGAGAAGAATGACAGAAATAATAACATGAAGAAGATGATGATCTGAGATATATGGATATCAAAAATTAAATCATTTACTCTTCAAAATAATACAACTTGTTATCGCTCGCAGTCGCTTCTCTCTTCACTCTTGCGGTCCGGAATAGGCGGAACAGTTGTTGCTTAAAAATGCGGAGTGCGTGACCTAGTGGGTTGTGGAATGCTGAGTGCGGGAAAATGGGCAACAGAGCATATTAAAAATGAAAATAGACAAATAGTTGTGCTGCCAAAGTGTCAAGTGTCAAGCCTTAATTAATATAAAATTTTAAAAAGTTAATATGGTTCGGTTTGGTTTGACTCAGTTCGGTTTGACACTCCGAACTGTGAACCGAACTGAACCACATGGTTTTTCAAAAATTGGAACCGTGACCAAACCGTGGGCTACTAAAATCGAACCGAACCGTGCGGTTTGGTTTGGTTTGATTCGGTTAGGCGGTTCGGTTGATTCAGGCTTACACCCCTAATTTTGACACCTTGCACTTCAAATTAATAAATTTGATACTTTGCACCCCCATTTACACCTCCTTTGGCACTTTGCACCGCAGATCCATTAAATTGAGGGTGTTTTCGTCCCGCAGCATTAATAATAGGATTTCTTCTCTGAAATCTTTTCCATAATTCCTGCAACAGAACTGTAGCCCTGCATTGAACCGTAACCCTGCATTTCTGCAGCTGCAAGGCACTACAGTAGAAGCTGAACTGTAAATGCAGCCCGGCTACAGTTTAGCTAGTGCTAAACTGCAGGGATGCAGTTCCACATATGTCACGAGATATTTACATTAATGAGATTGCCACAAGTTATTTGCACACCCAAATTTATTTTTGGTTCAAAGTTTTCATAGCCCCATATCCAGCAACATTCAACAACATCCATGATATAATTACATTCAAAAATGCATTCCAAATTGTTGGGTCAACAAAAATGATTGAAGCAACAAAATGCAGTAATATCTAATCTGGTTATGCAGTAACAAAATGCAGTAACATCCATGATCATCCAAATAAATTCAAAACATTTGCAACAAAATACAGCAACATCCAAATTAATTCCAGCAACAACAACAATATTCATGATGATATAATCGTCCGGACAACCAAAAATTGTTGCTTGAGGTTCTTCCAGCAACATTCCAGCATTTGCAACAAAATGCAGCAAAACATTCATGATATAGAATAACCAAAAATTGCAGCAACATTCATGGTCATCGTCCCACGAGCTCCAAAAAATTGCGCTTCATGTGTCCCTACACGCCTGCATTTCAAGACATTAAACATTAGTACTCGACTAATAAGAGAAATTGCAAAATATATACAAAAATAATAATGATTACAGGTATTTTTGATTTTTTTTGTAGACGTTAAAGACATTGTTGCTTGAGGTTTTTCGAGACAACCCTTTTTATTATGTCCTCTTACTTCACAGTTGGATCATGCGTATTTTACACCGTGTCATTCCATATTTTTTGTCTCCAATTCTTCAACCTCTTTTCTTCTACCATGTTTCGACTGTCTTTCGGGCTTCTTTTGTACGTTAGTCCAAGGAGCGATAGGATTCAAATTGGAATTTATAGGATGTATTGAATTCTCATAATCCTCCATGAACATTTCTCTTTTATACCAATATTTGACGTAGTCCTCAACATTTTTCCTACGATAAAAGAGACACGATGTTGCATGCACGCTGTTAGAAGTAACAAGTAAATTGTATTCATGTGTAAAAGGAGGACCCTTGGAGTCTACTTATAGAGAAGAAGAGAAGGAGGAAACACCACAGGCGGTGTGAGACTAAACTTAAATACAATATAGAATACTAAATACATTTAATATTAACATCTCCCCTCAAACTCACGGTGGATCATGAATCGAGAGTTTGCTAATAAGATATCGAAATCTAGCAGATGTGAGATACTTGGTGAGGAAGTCCGCTATTTCTTCTTCAGAGGCAATGAACGTTAGAGAAATGGTGTTGGCGATGAACTTTGGAGAGTGAAGTCACAATCAATTTCGATGTGTTTCGTCTGTTCATGAAACACCGGGTTGGAGGCAATTTGTATAGCACTTCGATTATCACAGAATAAGGGAGTGGGTCCAGATATCGACACACCAAGATCACAGAGAAGACGACAAAGCCAAACGATCTCAGCAGTAGTGGAAGCCATGACACGATATTCGGCATCAGTGTTGGAGTGCGCAATGGAGTCATGTTTCTTGCTACGTCGGGATATAAGAGAGTCACCCAGGAAGATACATAAGCCAGTAGTGAAGCGACGAGTTGTAACATCCCCCGCCCAGTCAGCGTCTGAGAATGCTCGAAGGGTGAGTGTAGAAGTGGCAGAGAGAAATAGTGACCGGGTGGCGGAGGTGTGCAGGTAGCGAAGAATCCGGAGGACTGCAGCGTAGTGAACTGAGCGAGGAGCTTGGACAAACTGACTGACAAAGCTAACAGCATAGACAATGTCAAGCCTAGTCATAGTGGCATAGACCAGCATCCCGACGAGGCGCCGATAGCGAGAGACATCTGGAATAGGTTCGCCGTCAGTGGGGAGGAGTTTCAGATTGAGCTCGATCGGAGTATTAACTGTCTGGGTGTCAGTGAGAGCTGCAATAGAGAGGATGCATGAGATGTACTTCTATTGGGAGACCATAATGCCACGTTTGGATCGGGAGATTTCCAGCCCAAGGAAGTAGCGGAGAGGTCCCATGTTCTTCATTTCGAACTGACTACGGAGGTGTTGTTGAAGAGAGGCAATAATGGCATGGTCATCGCCAGTGATAATCATATCATCCACATAGAGAAGTAGGATGGCACATCCCTGAGCAGAAGTGCGAGTGAACAAGGCATGATCAGTCTGTCGGTCAATGAACCCGACTTTGAGAACAGCCCTGCGAAAGCATTCAAACCAGGAATGTGGGGCCTGTTTGAGACCATAGAGGGACCGATGGAGATGACAGACGTGGCCGGTGGGAACGGAAAGACCCGGTGGAGGAGCCATGTACACCACCTCTGCAACCAACATGAAGTAAATCATTAGTGACGTCCATCTGATGTAATGGCCAATCTCGAGTAGCAGCAACTACAAGTAAAGTGTGCATGGTTGTCATGCGGGCAACCGGTGCAAAAGTCTCATCGTAGTCAATACCATGCTCCTGCGAGAAACCACGGGCAACTAAACGGGCTCTGTGTCGCTCAATAGACTCGTTCGGTCGGGTCTTAATCTTGAATATCCATTTGTAGTTGATAGGCGTGACCCCAGGAGGACAAGGGACGAGTTCCCATGTATGGATTTGGTGGAAAGCCTGGAGTTCAACTATCATGGCTTGCTGCCATTCGGGGCGTGCAACTGCTTCTCGGTATGACTGGGGCTCCCGGTGGGAGTGGAGAGCGGTGAGAAAGGTCTGAAAAGCAGGAGAATAGGAAGTATCCATGGTGAGAGTAGATGGGTTATACCTGTCAGGCCTGTGGTCATAGCGAGCAGGCGGGTGTCGAGGGCGAGCAGGGTTGCGTCGAGGAGGAGCAGGATCCACGTGCGGAGGGGCGGACGGAGCGTCAGACGGAGCCGTATCAGAAGGATCAGGAGCAGGAGGGGGAGCTGGTGTGGAAGGATGATCTTCGTCTGGAGGACTAGCTGGGAACAGGGTAGGAGGATCAATGTGGGTTCTGGGATGAGTGTGTATAGGAGGAAGCAGGGGAAGGAGGAGCGGTGGAGCAACATTGGTTGGTGTGGGAAGTGGTGTTGGGTGGGTCATGAAGGAAGAGAAGAACATCTTATGTTCAAGGAAGGAAACATGGTTAGAGATGCGGATGCGGCGATTCACCGGGTTGTAGCAACGATATCCTTTGTGGTGAGGACTGAGGCCTAAGTGAACACAGCAAGCCAAGCGAGCAGGGAGTTTGGTGCGTTTAGGGGCAGGAAGGAGAACAAAGATGGTGCACCCAAACATACGGAGAGGTGCGTAAGTCAGTGGGCGAGAGTACAGTTGTTCATAGGGAGTGACTTCAGAGATGACCGAGGTGGGAGTGATGTTGATAAGGTGAACAGCGGTGAACACAACTTCGGCCCAGGGGGAATAGGGAGCAGAGGCGGAGATGAGAAGGGCACGGGCAGTTTCGATGATGTGACGATGTTTTCGTTCGACGACCCCATTTTGTTCATGGGTGTACAGGCAGGACTACTGATAGAGGGTGCCATGAGATTGGGTGAGTCGCGCATGGTGGAGGAGAGAAACTCCTAAGCACAGTCGGAATGAAAGATTTTTAATGTGATGCCCGAACTGAGTATGAATTATTGCGGTGAACGTGTGATACACAGTGGGTATTTCAGAACGATGTCGTAGAAGATAAAGCCACATGCAGTGAGGGAAGTCATCAATAAAATTGACATAATAGAAATATCCAGAATGAGAAGCAATAGGGGTCGGACCCCAAATGTCAGAATGCACTAGATCAAAGGGGGATGTTGTTTGAGAAGCACTGGTGGAAAATGATAGAGCAAGGTGCTTTGCCAAATGACAGCCGGTACAGACAGAGAGGGGGGAAGAAGATACACGACCCAAAGCTCCGGAGCGGATAACACTTCGGAGTCAGTCACCGGACAAATGACCTAAATGTCTGTGCCACAAATCAGCATCAGAGGTAATAGAAAGAGCAGAAGGTAATGAAGATGAAGGTGGTGGAACGTGAAGATACTATAGCTGATACATGCCACCAGTCCTACGACCCCATCCAATCCTCTGAGCCATCCGTGAATCCTTCACAACACAATCAAAGGAGGAAAATAAAATAGTTAGGCCAAGATCACAGAGAGAACTAACAGAAATATGGTTCATGTGGAGACAAGGGGCATGATGGATGTTGGAGAGGGTAAGGTGACCAAAGGGAGCAGAGGTTGGGGTGATCAAGCCAGACTGCATAATGGGGACAGAACCCCCGTCAGCAGTGGTGACCTGAAGGTGAGTGGGGTTAGAGGTGTAACACCCCCAAAATGAGAAAACAGAACTTAAAAGTGGCTATCGCCGGACGACAGTGGGTATCGCTGGCGATAGCGATATCACTCAATGAAGCGTTGAGTAGACTCGACGCACTCGATGCTCTCAACGCACTCGATGCTCTCAACGCACTCGACGAGGCGTTGAGTGAGCTATCAGAGTGGCGATAGTGGGTATCGCCGGGAGATACTGCCACGTATGGATGGACATGTGTCGGATGGCCGGACGGCGACCGAAGAACGATGGTTGACTGGGGTCAAAGCGGCTACCGACGATATTTCCTAGGCGATAGCGGACATCGCAAGACGATAGCGTTAATTTTGACTTGTCAACTGAATTTGTGGCCTTTGCTTTCTTTTGATGAGAGGATCGTGTGGCTGAGTTTATTCCCGAGGCTGCTTAAATAGAGAAGAGGTGGAGAGAAGATTCATTTCTCTTCTCTCACTCTTTCTCATCAAGTTTTTGGAAGAAAGGAAGAAGAAGGATGAGACTGAGCTTTGCTAGCTTAGTGGAGGAGATCTCGTGGTCGGAATTGAGAACTAAGGCAAGATCCGTGAAGAGGAAAGCGAGGCGCTCCTTTCCGGTAGGATAGAAAGCTTGATAATGGCTCCGAAACGAGTTCCAAGGATAACGATCTTCCTTCTTGGACAAGTGAAGTCCTCCTTTTGCATATACATGGAATCCCCCACCAAAAGGTGGAGAATCGAGGGAATTCCGATGGGTTGATACGTGATATCCCCGGGTGGTTTTGCATATAGAATCCGGAAATCGCAGTACAGAATAGACATGTTGTGTGAAGCCCATCCGGACGGATTGGTCTGGATTGGTGATGTTTTATTTTGCGTGTCGGAGAAGACTCCGAGTATAAACGAGTAGTTTACGGGGTCGGTGGGTTGTACCTGTGGAATGAGAGTAGCATGAAGTACTGGAGTTGTGCTCCAGGAAAATACCCAGAAAATACAACAGTTTGCATAACTGTTGGATATCGCTGGGTGACAGCGAGTATCGCTGGCGATAGCTCTTGGTGAGCTGTGATTGCTGTGAAAGACCAGTTTTCTAGCACTGCAGGATGTTGTAGAGTTTTGGCTAGAAAGATGTTCCAGTTGTGGCTGAGTCTGGAGACAGAAGAAAGTTCTGTCGCTAACGTCAGGCGATAGTGACTGTCGCTGGCGATAACTTCCAGATAGCTTTTGTTATTGCGAAGCCTGTGTCTGTGAGACAAGGTGTGTAACATGAGAAGCTGTGAGCCTAGAGAGCCCAGCTATTGGCCATGAGTGCTATGATTGAGCACTCTCGGATCAGGTCCTAGGGACATGTGAGCGGCAAGTGATGCTGAGAGCCTATTATGCCCAGCAAGGCCAGTGCGCCAAACGGGAAAGGGGAGGCTGACCCGCATCTTGTCATGGGGCTTGATTGCTTTGGCTTTCTTCAATGACATGGCGATTTGAGCAACAGGAAGAGTGCTGAACCGTACCTACGTTATGTCAGTCCGGGCTAGATCGCCTAAAGTAATTGGCTTTCGTCATTGGCAAAATGAGAGTCTTAGGCCCCGTACCGGAAAGACTGAAATGCTCAAAGTTGACCGTCAAGTCTCGGACATCTGAACGGTGGTGGGACCCTGGTAATCTGGTACACCGAGAATATGCCCTGAGTGCACTGAACATTTGGCCGCTGAGACACTCGTTTGTGATATATTGAATGGTGCTTGAGTGTGCCTTCTTGTGATATATCTGTTGTATTAATATTATGCCTGCAGGGAAGGAATAGTGCTACCCCAGGTATGGGGTATGGTCGTTATAATTTGGTCAGCTGAAAGCTGACCGTTGCCTTATTTGCCACCATCTAATGGAATGTCCCTATGCAAGTGCTGGAGAGCCGAACGAGAAATAGCGGGTTGCTGTCCTTATTGCTGTGCCAGCCCTCGAAGGCCAAGCGAATAGTTTAAGTGTTTTCATGTGTGGCCGGCCTACGTGCCGATGTATGAAAATACTTGTGAAAGAGGAAACCGTTGTAAGGCTTTAAGGCCATTTTGACTTTTGTATATTTTTGTAAACATTTCTATATGATTTTTATTAGTGGACATTTGTATTACTTGAGTTCAAAATTTAACTCCTGAAGCTTCCGCTAGAATGCTCTGAGTTAGGATTCGATTAGTCTTTGAAATTAACATGTAACTCCGCCGACTGTCTGTGGGATATGGCGTGGGGCCCCGGCCGGACCCTCTGTTATATTTTATGTGACGGATGGAAGTGTTACATGAGGTGCAGTTGGTGAGAGTTTCTGAATCGTTGGTAAGGTGGCAGGAGGCCCCAAAGTCAAAATACCAAGGCGCAGTTGGTGGAACCCAAACAATAGTAGTACCAGGAGCGACGGACAGGCTGTGGGCTGTAGAGGTGGCACGTTGAAGCAGTGGTGACTAAAGAAGTAACTCCTCGAGACGCTGCAGTCGATCTATAGCAGTAGCGGTGGGATTAGGACTAGGGCCATGACCACGCCCCTGACCACGCCCCTGACCACGGTTGTTACGACGATTTTCATCAGGGTGCGGGGGACGAGTGGGGCATTCGAACTTTATGTGACCCACCTTTTTATAGTAGTGGCAGGTAATAATGTCGTCCCGCGGTTGAACTGCAAGAATTGTGTCAATCCCAGGAGGAGGCGGAAGATCCATAGGAGGACGAAGGCGAGTCTCTTCATCAAGTAGGGCAATCAGGGCTTCATCCAAAGTAGGAAGAGGAACCCGATGAAGGAGCTGGGCTGCTAGAAGAGCAAACTCGGGTCACAGGGCAGCAAGGAACTGATGGAGATGGCCCTCAGAAAGATGGCACTGAAACTCCAGGGAGTGAGCACAACCGCAGGGTAAAGGGACCATGGAATCCAATTCATGCCAGAAGGTGCTCATCATGGTGAAGAAATCCTGAATGGATCACCCTTCCTGTCGTGCAGGCTAAGAATCGTAGATGAGACGATGACGACATACTCCATCGCAGGGAACAAAGAGGTCCCGAAGATATTCCCACATAGCGCGGGCGGAGGAGAGGTGACTAATGAAGGTGAGGAGCGGACGAGCGACAGACTCCATGATGTAAGCATGAATGGCCTGATCGTGACGTCAACAAAGATTAGCATCATCAGGAGTGGCGGCGGCGGCGGCGGTGCTGGCAGAGCTGATAGCAGTAGATCTTGCAGAGGTGGGGGGAGCATCGATGATTTGATCCTAGAGATCACAAGTGGAGAGGATGACTTTGATAGTAAGAGCCCAGTCCGACCAGTCGCTGGCGGTGGCCAGTTAGAAGGAAGTATCTTTTAGAGGTGGCGAGATCAAAGGGGTGGTCATGACGCCAGAATGGTGAAAATGAGTCGAGCAGAGCGGACAAAGCGGCAAAAACACTATTGCAGGGTGGCAGACTGGTCAGAAGTTGGGCTGGCGGCCTGCGGATCAAGTCGTAGTGGCAAGGGGCGGCCTGGGGGCTGGCAAATTGCGGTCTGGCGGACTAGCGGGTTGCGACTTGGTGGACTAGCGGGATGGCGGCCTGACGGACCGACGACCTACGGGCTGGCAAAGTGTGGTCTGCGTACTAGCGGCCTGTAGACTGGCTGCAAGAGGCAACCTGGCGGCAAGAAGCGGTCTGTCAGGAAGGAGCGGTCTGGCGGCAAGGAGCGGTCTGGCAGGAAGGAACGGTCTGGCGGCAAGGAGCGGTCTAGAGGCAAGGAGCAGTCTGGCGGCAAGGAGCGGTCTGGCGACAAGGAGTGGTCTGGTGGCAAGGAGCGGTCTGGCGGTCCGCGGTCTGGTGGTCTGCGAGCTGCGAACTGGTGGCAAGAAGTTGACCGGCGGCCTGCAGGTTACGCACGGGCGAGCTAGCGAACTAGGTAGTTCGCGAGCAGAGGATTGGTGGGCTAGTGTTTGGTAGAGCGCGATTGGGCTGGAGGGCTGGTGGCTGGAGTCCGGCAAAGCCCAAGCGGGCTGGTGGGATGTAGAGCAGAGGGTTGTGGACTGCGAACAGAGGCGCGAGCAGAGGTGCGAGCGCGGAAAAATTACGAGAAACCTGGATCTGATACCATGTTAGAAGTAACAAGTAAATTGTATTCATGTGAAAAAGGAGAACCCTTGGGGTCTACATATAGGAGAAGTGGAGAAGGAGGAAACACCACAGACGGCGTGAGACTAAACTTAAATACAATAAAGAATATTAGATACATTTAATATTAACACACGCAAGGAATACCGGTGAGGTCCCACCGTCTACAACCACAACTTTTTAAAGTCAAATTCACAGTCCATTTATCTCCATTCCATCCTTGTACTTCGAATTTTTCTTGACCATTCCAAACTAAAATATAGTAATGTGCTTCTTTTTTGTTCTTTTCATATATTTTTTATTTGGAAGGACACACCTCTCCATTAAATTTGAGCACATTATCTCGTTGAGTATGAAGCATTTTCATTAGAATAACCTTTATTGTCTCCAACATTGTGATTATAGACTTATCTTTAGCCTTTAAGATTACATTGTTAAAGCTTTCACAAAAATTATTTAACAACATATTGCACTTAGGCCAGACATTAAAATGAGACTTTGCCCAATGTTTTGCGTCTCTTTCCATTACCCAATCATATGTCCTCTATCACATGCTTTCAGCTTCTCCATTTCTGCATTAAAATCAACCAACCTTGTAGCAGACACAGCTCTCCATAACAACTCCTTTAACTGTAAGTCTCTAAACTTCTGTTTGAAGTTGTTATACATATGCCTTACACAAAATCTGTGCTTGGCATTAGGTAATAACTGTTCAACAGCCTTAATCTACCCCTTTTGCTTATCTGAAATGATTGTCCACATATGACTTTCTCCATACACAAGTCTTCCATAATGAGAGTAATAAACCAGTCCCAACTCTTGGTGTTTCCCTTCAAAACATAAGTGTAAGCAACATGAAACATGTTATATATTGTTACTATCAATGCCGACTGCACATAATAGCACCCTATCGACAGTTGTTTTAATGTGCGTGCCATCCAAATCTATGATCGGTCTGCAACCAACCATGAATCCCTTCTTTTACGAACCCCGACATATATAAAGTCTCTTGAAAATATATGTTTGAGACACTACATCGTGCCTACATTTCACCTTAATTGTGGTGCTCGGATTTGTCCTGTAAATTTCTTCAAAATAGTCCCAAAGCTTAGCGTATTGCTCTAATTTGGTGCTACTAATTACTTTGGAAGCATGCTTTTTCACTCTATACATCTTCCAAAGACTCAAAGATGTCTTGTTCTCCAACTACATTACCTCTTGCATTGAACCAGCAGGCCATTCAGGGTTGCTCTTGATATGAAATTCATACTTATTCGCTAGAAACTTAGAATTGCAATGTAGAGAATTTATAACTCTATAGCATGTATGTTTCCCTTTTATTGTCTTCACCTTAAAAGTCCTCTCGTTCTTTGATATGAACGAAGCAAATAAGACTCACTCACAATCATATTTAAGTTGAATTTTGTCACTGCAATTTTTAGTAAATTTGATTGGCCTTCCTTGCTTGGTAGCGTATAATCTAACTGCATCCCTAAAATCTGATGCGACATTGAAGCACAAAATCACATCAAACTCGAAGTCAAAATCATTGGTGTCTAGCTCCTTGGTAAATGCGTATTTGTGAATCTTTAGATTTCTCAAATTTAGACGATGACTGAGTAACTTGTTCTGTACTTGAGAATCTAGCATTGACACTCTAATTTTTTTTATTTTCCTACGCCCACTTACTGAATTTCATCATCGATATTCTCGGCATATGTTGCATCATCCACCTCAAATTCAGTTTCCTCCAAATCATCCGTAAAAGAGGAATCATAATCATCATCCTCTCGGTGTTACTGTCTATATCACTACCGTTGCCTAACGAAATTCCCTCTTGAGAACCATGAGAGACGATCAACATATCATCTCATTCAACTACATCGGATTGCGACATTCTCTAATTGTAAATAAATTCATAAAATAAATTCATATATGAGACTACATTTATAGATAAAAACATTTAAAACGATAGTAAGAGTGTACCTAAGGATGTTTGGAGAATCAAACCCGCAGCAAAAATTATGGTCAGCCACACCTGAAAAAATTGTGGTCAGCCACAAGTAAAACAGAACAACAAAATTCCACCCAAAGTAAGTGTAAAATGGGACTACTGGGAAGACCTAAATGCATGGAATAAAGACTTACCCGTGCGAGCTCTGCCCGTGAATGACTGGGAAGACCACTGAACTAAGCCACCGAAGAGGAAGCGGGACAATGAGATCCAGTGGCGATGAGAAAAACCAGTGAAATAACCTAAAAGGCGAGCAATGAGACGATGAGAAGAACGCTCATTGGGACTGAAATCATCCTGCTCACCGAAAAGAAAGGCTCACCGAAAAGAAATGACCACACACCTCTGCGATCTGAAAAGTAGATAAGGACCAGCACACCTCCATCCGTCACATGAAATATAACAGAGGGTCCGGCCGGGGCCCTACGCCATATTCCACCGAGAGTCGGCGGAGTTACACATTAATATCAAAAGACCAATCGAATCCTAACTCAGAGCATTCTAGCGGAAGCTTCAAGGTTACCCGAACTCAAATCATGTGAATGTCCACTATTATACAAATCAGGAATATTTACAAAAATATACAAAAGTCACGGCCTTAAGGCATTACAAATGTTCTTCCCAAAAAGAGTGGTTTACAAACATCGGCGCGCAGGCCGACCACACATTAAAAACAATAAAAAGCCTTTGCTTGGCCTTCGAGGGCCGGCATTGCATCAATGGGCTGCAACTCGCTATTTCCCGCTCGGCCCTCCAGCACCTGCATAGGGACAATCCACCACAAGGATGGCAAATAAGGCAACAGTCAGCTTTAGCTGACCAATTTATAACAACTTCACCCCTCACTCAGGGCGGCGGTTCTCCTTCCCTGCAGCAGCAGCATAAATAACTTTTGGCAAATAACACCGTACACTTAAGCACCATTCGCCACAGGCGCAGGCTCGATTCGCCACACGCCCCGTACACTCAGGGACATTCTCGGTGTACCGGGCTTCCTGGGTCCCACCACCATCCAGAGTCCCAGACTTGATGGTATACTTGAGCATTCTAGTCTTTCCAGCCCGGGGCCTAAGACTCTCATTATGCCAACGACGAAAGTCATTTACTTTAGGCAATCTAGCCTAGAGTGACATAACGCAGGCTACAGTTCAACACTCTTCCCGTTGCTCAAATCGCCATGTCATTGACGAAAGCCGAAACAATCAAGCTCCATGACAAGATGCGGGCCAGCTTCCCCTTGCTCGTTCGTCTCTCTGGCCTTTTTGCTGGGCACAACAGGCTCTCAACATCTCTTGCCGCTCACATGTCCCCAGGACCTGAGCCTACAATGATCAATCATGACACTCATGGCCAATAGCTGGGCTCTCCAGGCTCACAGCTTCTCATGCTACGCACCTTGTCTCACGGACACAGGCTTCACAATAACATTCAGGCTGGCTCGCATAGCTACCTTAGCTGAATTCACAGCTTCAAACAATGACCCCAGGTCTCCCAAAGATAGGCCTCATAACTTACTAGAAGCTATCGCCGATGGTAGCACTACCGCCGCGCTGTAGGGCTGAGCATATTATTCGAAACTCAAAAGTCGCTCGAAAATCGTTCGAAAATTGAGCCGAATCGGAATCGGTTAAAATTGATTCGACTCAATTTGAGTCGATTTAATTTGACTCGAATCTGATTTCGAGTCGATTTCGAGTCAGCCCTGAATCGCTCGAAAAATAATTCGAATCAACTCGAATTAATTAAAAAAATTATGTATTTATTAATATATTCTTATTTTAAGATTTAAAATAACAAAATTTAACACTAAATAAAAAAAATGAAGGCTTTAAGTGTTTCATTTGCTAAATTTATTGGTTGTCTAATTTAATTTTGAGCAAACTAGGAATAAAATGGAAAATTGCTCAATTTTGAGCCGACTCGATTTGATTTCGAGCCGACTCGATTTGATTTTGAGCCGACTCGGAATCGAGTCATTTCGAGTCGAGCCGAGTTCGAGTCGAAAAATTCGATTTCGAGCCGAGCCAAAATCGCTCGAACTCGACTCGATATCAGCCCCACCGCGCGGTAGGGACATAATTCACTTCTTCCCCATTTTTGGGTGTTTTTCCTGGAGATCACCTCCAGTACTATCCCTACAGCATCCTGCACACCCCCAGACCCCGGATTCTACACGTTTAACCACACGTTTTATCCACGGAGTCTTCTCCGACACGCAAATCAATTCATCACCAATCCAGACCAACCTATCCAAATGGGCTTCACACAGCATGTTTATTCCGGAGCTAAATGCAAGTTTTATCGGGGATCACAACGATCTACCCGCTGGAAACCACCCTTTTCTTTACCTTTTGGTGAGGGGTTCCATGCACGTATGCAAATTGAGGATTTCACTTGTCCAAGGAGAAAGTCGTTACCCTTATCGATCGCTTCAGAGCCATGTCCTTGTTATTTGATCTGTATGGAACTGATCGTTACAGCTTCCTCTCTGCGGATCTAGCGTCGACTCGTAATTCCGATCGCAAGCACACCTTGGATCGCTTCTCCTCTTAGCCTCCTTGACTTTCTTCCTCTTCCCTCAAGAAGCTTAAGAACCAAGAGAGAAAGTGTGAGAGAGAAAAATGAGAATGAAATCTCAAATCCAGCCCTTAATAGCAAGCTACCGTCGCGCGGTATCTGCTACCGCCGCGCGGTATCTGAGGCGGTCGCCGCTTAGCCCAATGGACATCGCTCTGTCGCCCAAAGCAGCCTCCACCGCACTGCCACGTGGCAAGGTACCGCCGGTGTTAACTCACTATCGTTGAGCGGTAACTTCTCGAGGCATAGGTCAATTTAATCAGCTAACAACGCGTGTTAGCGCACTACCGTCGCGCGGTAGTCACTCAACACTTCATCGAGACCGTTGAGTGCGTCGAGTGATAGCGTCACGTGCTAGCCCACTACCGCCGCCCGGTAGGTCTCTCAATGCTTCGTTGAAAGCGTTGAGTGCGTTGAGTGGTGGCGCCACGCGATAGCTCACTACCGCCACGCGGTAGATACTTGAGACGAAGGTTGATTTAATTCAATGGCTAACGCCAGCGTTAACACTACCGCCACACATTAACTTCCAATTCTTCCTTTTTAGGATTTTTGGGGCATTACAAACCTCTCCTCCTTACAGAAATTTCGTCCCAAAATTTTTTATATATGTAAAGGAAAATAATACACAAGTTTACAACATGATTTTACAAAAATAACTCGAGAAATTCCTCTCGCATGATTTGTTCATGCTCTCATGTCAGTTCTTCACGACCACAATTGTCTCAACGGACTTTGACAATCCCGATTGCCTTGTTACGTAGTTGTCTGATCTCCGTATTCTCGATCTGAATGGGTCTAACTTTCGTCGTTAGCCTAACATCGACTGGTACCTGAACAACAGCCACCACTTGCGATGACTCTTACAAAGCTTTCCGCAGCACTGATATGTAAAACACATCGTGCAAACCACTTAGATCCGTCAAAAGAGCTAATCGATAGGAAGCTTCTCCAATCCGCTCAACCACTTCAAACAGACCAAGATACCCCGAACTCAACTTTTTCAAGCGCCGAATCTTGGACACACATTTAAATGGCTTTATCTTCAGATATACTAAATCGTCAACCGCAAACTCCACGTTTTGGTGTTTGGCATTGTAGTACTTAGCTTGCCTATCTTGGGCCACCAATAGCCGATCTCGTATAGTGCGTATAGTCAAATTTGCATCTCCGACTTCTTTACGCTTATACAGCTTTGACTCACCTGTTTCCACCCAAGCTAAAGGAGTACGACACCTCCTATCGTATAAAGCTTCGAAGGGAGCCATCTGAATACTAGCTTGATAGATATTATTATAGGCAAATTCAATCATATAGAGATGACCCTCTCACCTCTTCCAGAAATCCAAGGCGCACATACGGAGCATATCCTCCACTATCCTGTTGGTCCTCTCGGTCTGACCATCTGTTTGCGGATGAAAGACCGTACTGAACTTTAGTTTAGTACGCAATAACTGGAGGATTAGCCTCCAATCATTCGAAGTAAAGCGCCCATCTCGGTCGCTGACGATGCTACAGGGCACACCGTGCAGCCTTACGATGTTGTCAACGTACAACTTAGCCAATTTTTCAAATGAATCATCTTTCTTGTTTGATATGAAGTGCGATACCTTTGTCAATTGGTCAACGATTACCCACACGACATCATTCCCGCTCTGTGATCTCGGCAACCCATGCACGAAATCTATAGATATGTCATCGAACTTCCACACCAGAATTGGTAACGACTTTAGGAAACCTCCAAACTTCTGACATTCAGCTTTTACCAAGGCACAAGTTTGACACTTTGTCACATAAAACGCTATGTCCTTTTTCAAACCCGGCCACCAGAACATCTTTTTCATGTCCTCTTGTACATCTTTGTGCTCCCTGGGTGCATTGAGTATTTAGTAAAATGTGTCTCATACATCAACTCCTCCTGCAGCTTACTCACATTTGGGACACTCAAACGATCGTCCTTTCGCAAAAGACCGTCATCCAAGGAGAAATGGGAATTTGACCAGCCCGCTGCATAGCGCTTCATACTATCATCGAGTTCCATTGCTCATTGAACTCTGCGCGCGAGGTCATATTGCACTTCAGTCCAGTTCAAGCACACAATTGCAGTGTCATTCTTATCAACACAAGAAATATCTAAGGTCTCCAACTCCTGGATCAGACGCTCATCATGCATCTATAACCAACTTGCCCGCATTGGAGTCTTACGACTTAAGGCATCTGCGACCACATCTCCCTTCCTGAGAGTGTAATGTATCAGGAAAGTGTAGTCCCCAAGGAACTCCATCCATCTCTGTTGTCGCATGTCTGATCCTCCATCCATCTCTATTGTCGCATGTTCAGATGACGGATTTTCCTTTTTGCAACTCCATTTTGTTGTGGAGTGTGAGCACAAGTAAGCTCTCTCTAGATCCCGTGCTTCCTACAAAAAATAAAAAACTCGGAGGAGAGAAACTCTCTACCGTTGTCAGTTCTAAACTTTTTGATCCGCAGGTTAAGCCGGCCCTCCACCAGCTCCTTGAACTCCACAAACAACTTGAATGCTTCTGACTTCTCCTTCATAAAATACACCCAAGTGTACCTAGAGTAGTCATCAATCAAGACAAGCATGTATCTGCTCCCACCAAGGCTAGTAGTGGCGGTTGGTCCCATCAAGTCACCATGGATGCACTCCAATGGTTTCTTACTCTTTGTTTGAGATTTATCAAACAGAAGGCGATGAGTCTTGCCGAACTGACAACCTGCACAAACATGACCGTCTCCAAAGGATGATAGCTTAGGCAAGTCTTTTCACAAGGCTTTTACTTGTCATAGCTTTCAGATTATCTATCCCTACATGCCCCAACCTTTCATGCCAGATAGCAGCGCTATCGTTGGCCCTCATCCGATCAATATAAGAGCTTGTTGATAACACAAACAAGTCGTTTACTCTTCTCCCTATATGAGCAACATCAGCCTTCACCGCTGATACGTTGCAGAGAAACTTTACTTCTGTTTTATCAAACAGAACCTGATATCCTGCATCTACTGTGTTGTTTACCGAGAAGAGGTTCTTCTTCATGCCCGGTACGTGATAGACACTCCTTAAGGTGAGTTGACCCTTATCATTACCCACGGACACTACTTCCTCCTTCTCTACAGTTTGAACAGTATTATCAGCAGTGATGATAGCTTCGTTACCTGAGTAAGCTTGCAGCGAGGAAAACTTAGATTTGTCTTCGGTGAGATGACGACCACACGCGGAGTTTACGATCCAATCATCTTGGAAGTCGATGGAGGACAAGGCACGAACACAAGTGCCCGTCATGAAGGCTCCTCCCTATCCAGCTTTCTCAGCATTAGAGTCAGCTTCCTCTTTGCCTGCAACATGCCCAGGCTGCAGCTTCATCTTGCAATCCCTCTTGAAGTGAACTTGCTGATGACACTTGTAGCACTTCAAATTCTTCTTCCAGTCCTTCTTAGGAGCAATGCTCCTCTCTTGCTGATAAGAAGTTGAAGGCTCATTTTCAGCAGCAGTCTTCTACTTCTTCCCTTCCCGTCTCTTCTTCTTCTTCCCAGTAAACAGAGCTTCACTGCCACCATCAGAAATAGTAACTCCAGCCATCTGCTTGTCCAAGCTTTCCTGCGAAGCAAGCAGGTTCTCAAGCTCTAGCAAGGATGGCTGAGTGGTCCAACCTTGAACTGATGTGATAAATTCCACATACTCCTTCTGCAAGCCGCGGATTATGTGCCTCTTCAGCTTAGCCTCAGAGATAGGCTCATCAGGATCAAGCGCTGACAGCTCAGCACACAAGCTCTTCATTTTCAAGAAGAATTTTGAGATGTAGAGGTCCCCTTGAGTTGCATTAGCAAACTCATTTTCCAAGAACTGTAGCCTAGCTACATTCTTCCTATTGAACAACCCATCAAGGGAAGTCCAAATTTCAGCAGCAGATTCACATCTAATGATGTGATCGAACAGTTCAGGTGAGACAGCCCGTTTGAGAGTAAACTCAGCTTTTTCATTAGTCTTCCTCCAAACTCTCACCTGCTCAGCAGTTCCAAACTCAGCAGTAATTTCCACCTGGTCATCACCACCGACTACCTCCCACAGCTCCTCGCCCAAAATATAGTTTTTCATGCACGACTTTCACTTCTTGAAGTTAGTCGGCATCAAAAACTCAATACCCAGACCCCTTGCATAACCTCCGTCCATTGCAAAAAATCTAGTTAAGTCCCCAAAAGCACAGAGCACAATCAAACGTTGATCACCACTCTATCAGACGTTGATCACCACTCAAGCAACTGAACCTTCCTCTGATACCATGTTGAATTTTCTCAAGAAGCTCAGCAAGATAGTCTAAACACCAAATTAATAACTTCAGAACTATCTAGATCGCAACTTGATCAATCGGAAACCAAGAAGAAACTTAAGCAACCAGTTGCAAACACAGAGACAAGCAGATCATGTATATATTAATCTTCTTTATAGAGCGATGTATACATGGCGAGACATGATTTCGCCAGTACACAAGGGAAAGCAGAAAGAAAAAAGAAACAATTCGGGCGGACAGAGCACTGGAGACCGCCGAGACTGCCTGTCCGCAGAGGCCGCAGAGACCGCCCGAACTGAAGCTGAAGCCGAACAGAACAATGGAGTCCGCCGAGACCGCGAGGTCGCGCGGACACACCGTTATTCGCTAAACTGTTGTTGCTGCCGAACTGGAGAACAGACTGCCTAACCGCCGAGTTCGGCGGACAGGTTATTGAACTTGGAGAATAGAAGCAGAGAGAAAGCTGGTAAACCGCTGAACACAGTCCGCAAACTTCACTGAGCCTGACCGAAGTCAAAACCAAACACTTGGCTTCACAGTGCTAGCCGCGCCACCTGCAAACAATAACCAGATTAGCCTGCTCAAACCGTGCGGATAGGAAAACCGAGTCCGCAACACTTAATCCGAGTTCAACTTACTGTTCACTCAGTTACAAATGAAGTGTCGGGGGGTCCTATTTATAGGCGGGGTGAAGAGTGTGGTCACCGCCCTATGAGATAGTCTTACCGCCCCTTGAACGCAGCTAGCACTGCCAGTCCGCCGAGTCCGCAAGGACAAGGTCAAACCACAGCCGCCAAGTACCAGGCGAGATGGCAGCCCGCACAAGACAGTCCGTCCAGTCCGCAACGACCAAGCCGGGCATCAGCCAAAGCCTCCAAGCACTAAGGCAACAAGCCAGTCCGCACAGTGTAGTGGACACTGCACCAGTCCGCAAGAGAAGTCCACGACCAACAGGCCAACTGCCCGGTCACAGCAGACTAGCGGACTCTGCGAACATCAAAGCAGCCCGCAACCTGTCCACGACCAATAGGCATTTCACCCGGTCACAACGGACATAGCAGACACCTTGGGCTTGTCACAGTGTGTGACAAGTCCAGCAACCCGCCAACCGTATGGCGCGAGCTCGGCGGACATCAAGTCAAACTGCCAGCTCCAAGGCTAGTTCGCCACCAAGAATGCGGCAACCCACCGCACCTCCAGAGCCGACCAACGCCGAACTCGCGGACTCCAAATCACAGTCCGCGAAGTCCGCGACTACAACCTGCAAACCGCCGACAACCAACTGCCGGACTCAAACAGTCCTCGTAGTCCGCGAAGTCATTCCGCACATCAGCCACCAAAAAGCAGGTTGCCAACCACCAGACCGCCAGACTTAACACCAGTCCGCGCGGTCAGTCCGCCCAGGTCGCCCAGACTGCTCGATCACTCACATTCACTTCACAAATTTCAACACAAACTACTCTACAAAGAAAGTTTACATATAGAGTTGGTGATTTGATAAGAAGTAAATTTCTATAAAGAAGAAACATCCATAATAATCTCCTATAAATCCAATGAAAAAAAAACAATTTTATAAGCAAGGGAATGCATGAAAAATAAAATAACACCAAATTCTAAGCAATTGGAAAGATAAAAGGTGCAAATAACAAAAAACACAAACGCTTGATAACCTCATCAGATACAAAAAAAAACTAACCTTCTCATTTGCAATCTTTTTTCATTGAATAGTAGCAAACATTAACTAAAAATGATGAAAATAATAAATGAATGCAAAGAATATAAGTTTTAACCAACACATCAAATTCTACACAACACTAAGCGCGGGAAGATTAAACTCCTTATTGTTGAAACCGGAAAACCGGTCTCTGTGGAGTTCACCCTTGGGAAAGGGGTGGTCGCACACCTACTTCGCTCCTGCAAGAAAAATAACCGAAGAAAAGAACGGAGGACTAGACCAAGGGCCCGACGCGGAGGTCCCACCACAAACCAGGAAGATCTCAGATCGCTTCCCCTCCTTAGCCAAGAAAGTCGGGCTAAGATATCTCAGAAAGCACTAAAAGACTGGGAGATCAGTAAGCGTGCCTTCTGAGGTACCCCTTGGGTCCTATTTATAGTTTTTAAGAAGATGGTCTGCCAACAACTAACCTCTGATGGCTTGAAATTACTGAAAGCCCCCTGGGGCTGGTCTGCCAACAGCCAAATCCTGCTGTCCTGACCAGCTATGCGCAGTCCGTCCAGACCTATTCAACGGGAGGCGCGGACCGGAGCTGGCCCGCCTAAAGGATGCGGGTCGGGGCTGGCCCGCCTAGAGGATGCGGGTCGGGGCTGGCCCGCCTAGAGGATGCGGGTCGGGGCTTGCCCGCCTAGAGGTTGCGGGTCGGGGCTGGCCCGCCTAGAGGATGCGGGTCGGGCGTCTAAGCCCCTCTGGCGGACACGGGGTTGTACACAATCCCCGCTCTTTGCGGGCTTTGCAGAAGCTCGGAAAGAAACATCCAACCCTACGTGTCCGGCGGAAGTACTGCTGAGCTGGAGGGAATCTTTGGAAGAGGGACCCCACCTTTGCTCTATAAATAAGCTGCCGAGCTTTTGGAAGACCACTTCTTTCCCTTGCGTTTTCTCGTGATTCATAGCCGGGAGATGCCCATGTCTGAGGAGATGCGAGCCCGCTTGGCGGCTGCGAGGGAGGGTGTCCGGGAGGCTGCTCTCGAAGCTGCCCCGTGGCTAGCGCGTGGGGCGTCCGTTCCTCTTTTCAAGCCGGTGAAAGGAAAGATAGTTCGGCGCCCTCGACCGGATGGCGACCCTGCTTCCGGCTCGGCCGGCGATGCCGAGGTTATTTCTGCGACGAGTCGGGCCGTCAGTCCTTCCCTTCAGGCGCATTTTCTTCCTGCAGCTTCCTCGTTTCCAAGGCCCCCGGGTCTGGGGAAGCCGTTCGTTGCCCCGGAGGGCCTGCATTCCAGGGCCGGCCGGGCTCTTCTCGACCCACTGATGGTGCGGGTGACGTGCCGACGCCCGGTAACTCCCTTGTTTTTAGCCTGCTTATTAATTGTCGGCTCCTTCTAACTTTGACCCCGCAGGTTACAACACGGTTTCTTCTGACGTCGAAATGAGCGAGGGATACTCGCCTCCCCCCGAGCTGGACGACATCGCAGGTTATCTGGGCGACCCGCTAGATGCCGCGAAGATGAAGACGCAAGTGACGCGACTATTTCAGAAACACACGCTGCTACTTAATGAAATCTTCGATAGAGTAGAGAAAGACAAAGCCGAGACGGAGGAGCGACTCGCAGCTTTGGAGGGAGCTGGGCGAACTGCTGGCGAGGACGGGGCAACATCGCCAGGCGCGCACATTACGCGGGCCGAGGAGCGGCTTAGGCAGGTCTCAGAGCAGGTCGACCTGACCCAGCGGGAGCTGACGGCGGTTCGCGAGTATCACTATCCTCGCGTGCCGCCCCAATCCGGCAAGCGGGGGCGGGGCAGATGGAAATGGGTTCAGTATTGAGCCGTCTGCCTCGCTCTCATTGGTGCCTGCTGCTACTCGCTGGGTCCAAGTTGCCTCGCGTGTCGGTCGAAACTATCGGGACCGTAAGACATTTGCTTGAGAACAATGATTTGTCTGTAATAATTCAGGACCTGTCCCGCCCGCTTATGGGCATCTGCTTACTGTGCTTTTCTTTTGACTGTTTTATTCTGACTTTCCTTGCGGTCGACGATGCTCGCCGACCCGCGGTCGACGATGCTCGTCGACCCCCGGTCGACTATTCTGGTCAATCCTTTTAAGGCAACAATTGCCCAACCCATCGATCCTTCAAGGCAATATTTTGCCCGTAACCCCATTCAGGAGACGCGGGCGAAGCGAGCTGGCCCCGTCGGCTTGTCTTCTTGCTTGCTCGGCGCCGAGGAGTTGGCCCGCTTAGACCTTAAACGTATCTATGCTGCCGAAAGCGGGTCAACTTCTCGCAGGCCCCCCCCCCTCTCATGGGCTCGCACGTCGTTCTTGGCGGGGCCCGCATTGCTATTTATTCTCCCACGCGGGAGCGGGTGCGGGCGGCTTGCGGCCGAGAACCTCTCGCGGCCGTCCTGCGAGTCAACTAGGATCTCGGTCGGGTTCAGAAGTCGAAGCGTCGGGGTTAATCTTGCTATCCGCACTTTTCCCGCCACTGAGGTTTTTTCCCGCCCCTCTCAGTTCTATAAATAGGCTCCGCTGATCCACTTTTCACCCACCGCATTAAAAGCTTCCTCTTTCTTTTTCCCGCGAGGACCTTTCTTTCTCTCGCTCAGTGAACCTCTCGCAAGATGGTTGATGACGGCGACAGCGGCGAGGCGGACGGGAGGGGAAAGTGTGCTTGGGCCTTTTCCGAGCACGATTTCCCTCCCGCCGTCATCACTGAGCGGGAATTCCTCGACGCCCTTGGCCAATTCGTCCCGCCAGGATTTGAGGCGAGGCGGCCTAGGGCGAGCGAGCGCATAAACAATCTTTCTGGAGATGAGCTCGCACTTCCCACTGCCCATTTCGAGGCGGGTCTCCGGCTGCCCCTGTGGCCGGAAATCCGTCAAATCTTCAAGTACTTCGGGGTTGTCCCTGGACAGATGACCCCTAACTCTGTCGCAGTGGCGGTTGGGTTCGCTTGCTACCTCCGGGAGGAGAGGATCGAGTTCAGCCTCGCGGTCTTCCGCAAGCTGTTCTCCTTTCGAACGAACAAGGACGGAACCGCCTGCTTTACCAACAGCAAGGCGAAGGTGCGGGAGACAGTGAACAAGAGCCACAATTGGCTAAAGAAGTTCATCTTCGTCAAGGGAGACTTCGGCAATGTCCCCTTCTCGCCGATCCAGCTCAGCGAGGCGAGCTATCGCCCCTCGACTTTGGGGGGTCATGAGGCGGCACTATACGGGTTCTTCGCCGGGAAGAACTTTGAAGTGGCCTACCTCCGCAGGAACCTGGACGATCTCGTCCCCGTCCCGCCCGGTGAAGGTAAGCGACTCGACTACTCCCGTTCTCTAAAAACCGTCCTTTGAATAATCTTAAGTCCTACACTTTTGCAGGCGAGCGCGATATTCCCCTCCATCCTCCCTACGAGAGTGCGCGACTCGCACCCGGCGAGCTCGCCCGGGCCGAGGCGGCGGCCGCCGCACACCGCGAGCTATCGGTCCCCGTCCCCCCAAAGCGACCCAGCCACGAGCGAGTCCAGGATCCGCCGCCGCCCAAGAAGTCGAAAAAGGCGAGTGGCGCGCCTCCCCCGGCTCGCGACAAGGGCAAGACTCCTGTTGACCAACCATCTGCTGATTCTCTTCCCCCTCGCCCCTCAGCCACTCCGACCATCAGTCCAGCCGAGGCGGGGGCGGGTACGTCGCAACCGCAAGAAGGGGGTCAGCCTGCCAGGAAGTTAGTCCCCCGGGGGCACCGCAACTTCGGATTCGGGGAGGGGCCCTTGGATGAGCTCGGGGTCCCGCTACTTCAGTGGGACAAAGAGACTAACCGGGTCTCCATATCCTCGGCGCTGCCGAGTTGGGTGGAGCAGGAAACCAGTTGCGGAGACGCGTACAACCTCTCCTTCGGCGTCTACGGGCGAGAAGATGCCGCTATTTATGGCGAGGAGGCGACGCGGGTGCTGGTCTACGAAAGCGCTCGAGCTCAGCTTCGTAGCCTCGAGCTGGCCCATATGGTCGGCCGGCGGTGTCTTCGGTTGGACAAGAACATCCCGTCCCTCGACAAGATAATTGACGAGAAGGAGGCGGCTCGTAAGCTTGCTCAAGAGGAGGCGGACGGGCTGCGGAAGCGGGCCGAGGCATCCGATGCCGCCCTTGCGCAGTACCTGGGGGGAGTGGTAAGTGAGCTAACTCGCGTCGGCCTTCCCTCATTTCGCACGATCTGACTCAGTGACTTTCCTTTTCACAGGACGCGGCGACGGCTAGCCGGTTGGGTACTGAGATCGCCGCCCTTCAGCAGGAGAAGCAGGCACTACAGGCGCGGGTGGATGCGCTGGAGGCTGCTGCGGCTGCGCCACGGTCGTCTACAAGCGGCTGTCAGCTCGCTCATTACAGCGATTACGATATCGAAGTGATGATGCAGAAGAACGCGGCCAGCGCGGCGAAGTACACCTTCCAGACGTTGCAGCGGGCCAATCTCCTTAGGAGTAGTTGTGCTAAGCTTTCGGCGGACGAGGTGGTACCAGAGCTATTCCTCCCAATACCAAAGCCGGGCGGCTCTCCCTTCCATCCCATATGAGGGGGGGCTCGCCGCTTAGGGCTCGCCTCGCCGAAGGCTCGCCGCCTGGGTTTTTGTAATTTTTCTTTTTGATAAGTCTAAGTGTAATCAAAAACCTGTCATTCTTTACTTTTGTTGTAATGTGCATATTTTCTTCTCATTCTTTGCCACCTGCTTTTTACATTCGCTTCTTATATTCCGCCTCGAATCGCTCCTTTTTCGATTTTGCCGCCGCGAGCGAGTGAGACTGTCTATTCGCTCTTTTTTGAGAATTTTGACTTAGGAGTGCGAGGAACGTTGGGCACTCGCGACGCGGACGGGCGACTCGTATCCTCTGTCCGGGTTCGATGCTATGCTCTAGCCGCGGAGCGGGCGAGTAAGGCCGGGCTATTGCGCTAAAGGGTCCTGCGCGGGTCGGCTTTTCTGGGAGTCTCGATGTGGCCCAATTCTCGGCACCCGCATCCTTCCCCCGGGACTCACCGAATGACGGGCCGCAATCGGCGCCCCTGACTCGCCGATTCGCTGGGGTCTTCCTGTCAGCCCGTCGACCCAATCATTCATGACGCGGGCGGCGAACTCCTTTTTCGGGGTCAGCGTCCTCCGAGGCGTCTCGTCTTGGCCGAACGGCGTGAGGATCCGGGAGGACTCTCAGAGTGATGTCCGTCCGACCCCTTGTGGCTTGGAGGGGCCTGCCGGCTGAAACCGGCTGGAGTTTAAACTTGCTCCTCCGAGTGACATCCCGCCCTGCCAGCTTGATGGGAGCCTGACAGCGGGATCTGCTCGGGGTCTGGGACAGACTCCTCCGAGTGACATCCAACCCTGCCAGCTTGATGGGAGCCTGACAGCGGGATCTGCTTGAGGTCTGGGGCAGACTCCTCCGAGTGACATCCAGCCCTGCCAGCTTGATGGGAGCCTGACAGCGGGATCTGCTCGGGGTCTGGGGCAGACTCCTCCAAGTGACATCCAGCCCTGCCAGCTTGATGGGAGCCTGACAGCGGGATCTGCTCGGGGTCTGGGGCAGATTCCTCCGAGTGACATCCAGCCCTGCCAGCTTGATGGGAGCCTGACAGCGGGATCTGCTCGGGGTCTGGGGCAGATTCCTCCGAGTGACATCCAGCCCTGCCAGCTTGATGGGAGCCTGACAGCGGGATCTGCTCGGGGTCTGGGGCAGATTCCTCTGAGTGACATCCAGCCCTGCCAGCTTGATGGGAGCCTGACAGCGGGATCTGCTAGGGGTCTGGGGCAGATTCCTCCGAGTGACATCCAGCCCTGCCAGCTTGATGGGAGCCTGACAGCGGGATCTGCTCGGGGTCTGGGGCAGATTCCTCCGAGTGACATCCAGCCCTGCCAGCTTGATGGGAGCCTGACAGCGGGATCTGCTCGGGGTCTGGGGCAGACTCCTCCGAGTGACATCCAGCCCTGCCAGCTTGATGGGAGCCTGACAGCGGGATCTGCTCGGGGTCTGGGGCAGACTCCTCCGAGTGACATCCAGCCCTGCCAGCTTGATGGGAGCCTGACAGCGGGATCTGCTCGGGGTCTGGGGCAGATTCCTCCGAGTGACATCCAGCCCTGCTAGCTTGATGGGAGCCTGACAGCGGGATCTGCTCGGGGTCTGGGGCAGACTCCTCCGAGTGACATCCAGCCCTGCCAGCTTGATGGGAGCCTGACAGCGGGATCTGCTCGGGGTCTGGGGCAGAATCCCCCTTCGACTCGCTGGAAAACATGTAAACATGAGTATTTCGAAAAATAACTTTTATTCCATAGAGCATAGATTACATGACTCAGGGATAGAAACGCTTCAGGTCGTCGCCATTCCAGGTGAGACCCATGGTTACGCCTTCCGCATTCCGAAGGCGGTAACCTCCCGACTTTAAGACCTCTTGCACTATGTACGACCCTTCCCAATTGGGGTTAAGTTTCCCCACTGCGGATGACCTCCATGCCGCGTCCACCTTTCTCAAGACTAAGTCCCCTTCCGCGAATTGCTTGACCCTGACGTGCTTGTCAAAATATTTGGCCATTCTCCTCTTCACCTCCTCTTGCCTGATGGCAGAGAGGTCCCACAGCTCTTCTACCATGTCAAGGGAGAGCCGCAGCTCCTCCTCGTTCCCGGCTCTCCACTCTTCGCTGCCTTCTCCTGCCTCAACCACCTGGGGTGTTCGGACCTCGAGCTCTATCGGGAGCACCGCCTCGCATCTGTGGGAGAGCTTGAACGGGGTCTCTCCTGTGGCTGTGTTGGGCGTGGTTCTGAGAGCCCAGAGGACTGAGGGGAGTTGCTCCACCCAACTACCTTTCAGATTTTCTACTTTCTTTTTGAGGAGGTTGACGATGATCTTATTCGCCGCCTCCACTTGCCCATTACTCCTCGAGTGATGGATCGAGGCGAACCTAAGATCAATCCCGAGCTGCTCGCAAAAGCTGAAGAACTCGGCGCTCGCGAACTGAGGTCCGTTGTCTGTGACGATGGCTTGGGGCAGCCCGTGACGGCAGATGATTTCCCCCCATACGAAGTTTCTCACGACTTGGGAGGTCACCTTGGCTAACGCCTTCACTTCCAGCCACTTGGAGAAATAATCGATCATCACGAGCAGGAACCTTCTCTGACTGCTGGCTTGGGGAAAGGGTCCAACCAAGTCCATTCCCCAGATCGCAAAGGGCCAAGGGGCTGAGATGCTCCTGAGACATTGGGCCGGCTGCAGCTGGAGTGGAGCGAAGAGCTGACACTTGTGACACTCCTTGGTGAACTTTGCCGCATCGCGGCCTAGGGTCGGCCAGAAGTACCCTTGTCTGATGATCCTCCCTTCCAATGTCCGACTCCCTGAATGGCTCCCGCACTCCCCGGAGTGAACCTCTTCCAAGATTTTTTGGACCTCCCCCTTGGCCACACAACGGGCCAACATGCCTGAGAGGGTCTTCCGGTACAGCTGACCATCTCGCATGAGGTAATAGGCTGACTTGTACTTGAGCTTTTTCTGGTCCATCCCCTCGGGGTATTTCCCCGTGGATAGGAAGGTCGTGAACGGGTCCATCCATGAGGGGTGTTGCTCCACCTCCATCAGTTCCCCCTCCTCGATGGAAGGCCGGAATAAGTCGGTGATGGTTCCCCCCGCCCGGGGACCATGTTTTGCCAGTTGGTCCACTTGCTCGTTCTCCACTCAAGGCACGTGCCGGATGGAGAAAGTCTGGAATGCGCCGATGATCCCCTTCGCCTTAGTTAAGTATAACTGCATAGTAGACTCCCTGACCTCGAACTCCCCGTTGATCTGGGAGGCCACCACCATGGAATCAGTGAGGACCTCCACATCCTGCACCCCCAGCTCCCGGGCCAGGCGCAGCCCTGCAATCACTGCTTCATACTCCGCCTAGTTGTTGGTGATGGGGAAGTGTACTACCACCGTCTGCTCTATCCTTGTCCTCTGGGAGCTTTCTAGGATGATCCCAACTCCCAGGGAATGTTTTCCCGAAGCACCATCCACCATAATCTTCCAAGGAACCGGGCGAGTGAGTTCTTCCTCCGCCACCTCGACCATGTATTCAGCTAGAAAGTTCGCCATAGCCTGTGCCTTGATCGAGAGACGGGGGACGAAGTAAATGTCGAACTCGCTCAATTCCACCGACCATTTTGCCAACCTGCCCGAATGCTCCACCCCGCCAAAGATGTTGCGGAGGGGGTGGTCAGTCACTACTCGGATTGAATGTGCCTGGAAGTAAGGCCGGAGCCTCCGATCCGAGATGATTAGAGCAAAGGCCAGCTTCTCCAGAATAGGATAGCGGAGCTCGGCCTTCCTCAACACCCTACTGACATAGTAAATTGGGAGTTGCTTCTTCCCCTCTTCCCGAACTAACACGGAGCTCAGGGCCTCTGCCCCGACGCCCAAGTATAGGAATAAGTCCTCCCCTTCCTTTGGTCCTTGGAGCAGGGGAGCCTGAGTTAACTGCCTCTTTAGAGCCTGGAACGCCTCCTCGCATTCCGAGGTCCATTCGAATTTCTGACCTCCTCTCAAAGTTTTGAAGAAGGGAGAGCACTTCTCCCCGGCTCGAGAGAGGAACCTACTCAACCCCGCTAACTTTCCCGTCAGTCGCTGTACCTCTTTTGCATTCCGCGGTGACCCCAACTCTAAAATTGCCCTTACCTTGTCAGGGTTGGGCTCGACGCTGGCAGGGGTGAGGAGATGCCCCAGAAATTTCCCCTTGCTTGCCCCGAAGATGCACTTCGAGGGGTTCAACCTCATTTTGTACTTTCGGAGGGTAGCGAAAGTCTCCTCTAGGTCCAGGAGATGAGAGTCGATGTTGAGGCTTTTGACCATGAGGTCGTCCACGTACACCTCCAGGTTCCTGCCCTTTTGCTCTCGGAAGACCCTGTCCATCATTTTCTGGTAGGTCACACCCGCATTCTTTAGCCCGAAGGGCATCATTTTGTAGCAATAGCACCCATCCCCCATGATGAAAGAGACATCTTTGACGTCGGGAGGGTGCATCCTAATCTGATGATAACCTGAAAAAGCGTCTAGGAAACTCATTATAGAGAAACCAACGGCTGAATCGACCAGCGCGTCGATCCGAGGCAAGGGATAACAATCCTTAGGGCATGCTTTATTAAGTAAAGAAAAATCAACACACATCCTCCACCGATCGTCTCCTTTTTTAACCATTACAACATTGGAGACCCAGCCGGGGTATTGGATTTCGGATACAAAACCGACCTTAAAAAGTTTGTCCACCTCCTCTCGAATTGGCTCGGCCAGCCTGTCCGCTGTGGCCCTCTTCTTCTACTGGATGGGGCGAGCCTCCAGATCCAGGTTCAGGCGATGGCAAGCCACGTCGGCGTCGATCCCCGGCATCTCCGCAGCACTCCAGGCGAAGATGTCCACGTTCTTCTGGATGCACTCCAGCATCCTGTCTTGAGCCTCCGGAGTCAGACCTCCGCTGATGCGGACCTTCTCTACTCTGCCACCGAAGGTGAGAACCTCCATCTCTACCACCTCCTCCGCCGCCTCCAGACGGGACTGCTCCCCCCATTCTTCAGCGTCCCCTCCTCCGGGGGTGAATACTTCTTCTTCGACTCCCTCTATGGCCACTGCGTCGACCGCCCCTGGACCTCCTCCGCCACTCCTTCCTGAGCGCGACTCTCCTCCACTTCCATGTCCTCTCCGCCGACCTCCTGCTCCGCATCCCCCATTCTCCGCCCCATCTCCTCGGCTCCCTCTAACCAAGAGATAGAGTTTACCGCCGTCACGTAGCACTCCCTCGCTACTTTGGGGTCTCTGCGGACCCGGACCTGGACCCCCTCGACGTTGAACTTGAGGCATTGGTGGAAGGATGAGGGGACGCAGTGGAAGGCGCTGATGAGGGGCCTCCCGAAGATGGCGCTGTAGCTGCTGGGAGCGTCCACAATGACAAACTTACAATTGCGGGACTGCCCCCCCAGAGAAACATTGAGTCCCACCCCTCCTTCAACTTCCTTCCTCTCCCCCGAGAAGCCGAACAGGGGCCCGTCCGAGGCCAACACCCTCCTGGCCTCCACCTTCATCGCGTCGAACGCCTTCTTAAAGATGACGTTGACCGAACTCCCGTTGTCGATGAGGATCCGGGAGACGGTGAAATCTTCGATGGCTATCTGAATGACCAACGCATCGCAAAAGGGATCTTCATGACCTGGCATGTCCTGGATGGAGAACGTGATTCTCTCTTCTGGGGGTGGGGTCTGGGATGTGGAGCCAACACTCCTACGATACATGGTGTGGAGGCTCGCCTTGCGGGAGGCCTCGACCCCCGCCCCCCCGTGGATCGCTCCGATCCCTCCCCGAGACCCCACATCGGCCCGGTCTTCGCACCTGTCCTCCTCCCTCCGAGGCAGGACTTCCTCGATCCGCACTCCTTGGCACTCTTGTTGGCGTTGCTGCTCCCTGTTTCCCCTCATCTCGAGGAACTCCGGGCACGTGATGGTGGAGTGCCCCTCTTCCTGGTGGAAGTCGCAGTACGGCATCTCCACCCTGACTTCTCTTCTCCTCCTCCTCGTCGGCCTTCTTCTCTCTCCCATGGCTATGGCCATAGCCTCTTCTTGGTTGGGAAGAGGTGGCCTCAGGCCCTGCCTTCCCCCCGGAGGGTAGAAATGACCCTGGCCTCCCTGGCGACGGTCCCCTCCGTGGAACCCTCTCCTCGCCCTCTGCTCCTGCCACTCGGGCCTCCATCCTAGCCGATGATTTGGCTCTTGGCGCCCCCATCTGGGCGGCTGTTGCTGCTGATGTTGCCCATCCCTCTGCCGAGGCTCAGCTCTTCTCTCTTCCTGGCTCCTACCTCCCTTTGGCCTCTCCTCTTCCGTAGCCCACCTGGCTAGCTTCTGAGCAAACTCTGGGTTTGATGCCTCCCCGTCGACTTCTCTCGCCGCCCTCTCCATCAACTCCTCGAAGGAGAGGGGGGGAACCCTTTTCAATTCCATTCGAAAGAAGCCCTGCTGCAGCCCTAGGGTGAAAGCCATCATCAGGGTGTGACCCGGCGTCTCCTGGACCTGGGCAACCTCTTCTTGGAAGCGATCGACATAGCTCCCCAGGGTCTCGTTCGTCTCCTGCTTGATACGGAACAGAGATGCCGACTCCCTTTTCCTCCTCTTAAAGGTAGTGAATCTCAGCACGAACCCCCGACGGAGATCCTCGAAGCAATAGATGAAGTTGGACGGCAGCTGATGGAACCACTCCCTCGCCTTCTCCCTGAGAGTGATAGCGAAGAGTTGGCCATTATCATGATGATCTTAATGAAAATAATCATAGGTTATACCTTTCTAAAAAATAATGAAAATCTGTTTAGTCCATTATCATGATGATCTTAATATCTACGAATTTTCTCTGAATATTTTGGTGAAAATATTTGGTAGTTCATTTGTAAAGGTGTAATTTTGTAATATTAGTCATAAATGGAAAATATGGGTCAAACCATTCTGGAAAATTAGGATATTTTGTACACTAACCTTTTAAACCAAGATGAACATCAGATAAATTAATTAGGCCATGAGGACATCTGGTTATGATAGCTCATGTTCAATGTGAATTAGATCACGTATTTAAATTGTTTTAAATATGGCCCTAAATAATTAGAAAAATTATGGAATTCTTATTTTATAATAATTATCACATGATTAACCCAAAATAAAAATTTAGAGGCCTTTGGCCCAAGGAATCGGAAGTCACCTCATACGAGTTAGGGATAGAACTTGGGTTGCATATAGGGAAAATGTGATATAGTTTTAGGCCATTCAAAATCATATGAAAAGATTACCCAGCCACCTAAAGTCATTAATAAGGCCTTTGTGCACCAGTAGAAGTGTTTTTGGTTCATGGAGGTCTTCAAGTGGGCTTGCACCACACTTAAGGTTTTTTGAGTTTGCACCGTCTATGCAATAGATGCCTAAGGATGTGTTGGGTAGGATATTCAGGGTAATGCAATACAATTAAAATTAGAGATATGTTGGAAGGTTGAAACCCTTGTCAAAATCATAAGTTATGTCACTATATAGTATCGAGTGTTAGTGCACAAATCACCTAAGAGAATAGATAAATATGAGTCCGAATCGACCGCCGCTCCCTGAGCCTGGGAAGAGCACTCGCCCTGGGAGCTCGGCACCTCGGCCCTCATCGACCACTTCCTTCCCGGCTCGCCTGGCGGGGGCCGCCTCGCCGAGCGCCGGGTCCACGAGAACCGGGACTACCGGGGTCGTTCTCTCGGCCCGCATGCCGAGTGCGAGTCTGACCACGCCGAGCATCTCCTGCCTGAATTCCTCGAACATTCCCGCGATGGCGAGAGGGGGTGGGGGTGGCGAGTCGGTCCTGTCCGATCCCTGCCCTTCTCCTCCAGCCATTGATCTTGCGGAAGATTTTCTGAGTTGACCACGCTCCACGCTCACCGCACCAAAATGTTGAAACCGGAAAACCGGTCTCTATGGAGTTCACCCTTGGGGAAGGGGTGGTCGCACACCTACTTCGCTCCTGCAAGAAAAATAACCGAAGAAAAGAACGGAGGACTAGACCAAGGGCCCGGCGCGGAGGTCTCACCACAAACCCGGAAGATCTCAGAGCGCTTCCCCTCCTTAGCCAAGAAAGCCGGGCTAAGATATCTCAGAAAGCACTAAAAGACTGGGAGATCAGTAAGCGTGCCTTCTGAGGTACCCCTTGGGTCCTATTTATAGTTTTTAAGAAGATGGTCTGCCAACAACTGACCTCTGATGGCTTGAAATTACTGAAAGCCCCCTGGGGCTGGTCTACCAACAGCCAAATCCCGCTGTCCTGACCAGCTATGCGCAGTCCGTCCAGACCTATTCAACGGGAGGCGCGGACCGGAGCTGGCCCGCCTAGAGGATGCGGGTCGGGGCTGGCCCGCCTAGAGGATGCGGGTCGGGGCTGGCCCGCCTAGAGGATGCGGGTCGGGGCTGGCCCGCCTAGAGGATGCGGGTCGGGGCTGGCCCGCCTAGAGGATGCGGGTCGGGACTGGCCCGCCTAGAGGTTGCGGGTCGGGGCTGTCCCGCCTAGAGGATGCGGGTCGGGCGTCTAAGCCCCTCCGGCGGACACGGGATTGTACACAATCCCCGCTCTTTGCGGGCTTTGCAGAAGCTCGGAAAGAAACATCCAACCCCGTGTCCGCCGGAGGGGCTTAGACGCCCGACCCGCATCCTCTAGGCGGGCCAGCGCCGACCCACATCCTCTAGGCGGGCCAGCCCCGACCCGCATCCTCTAGGCGGGCCAGCCCCGACCCGCATCCTCTAGGCGGGCCAACTCCGGTCCGCGCCTCCCGTTGAATAGGTCTGGACGGACTGCGCATAGCTGGTCAGGACAGCGGGATTTGGCTGTTGGCAGACCAGCCCCAGGGTGCTTTCAGTAATTTCAAGCCATCATAGGTTAGTTGTTGGCAGACCATCTTCTAAAAACTATAAATAGGACCCAAGGGGTACCTCAGAAGGCACGCTTACTGATCTCCCAGTCTTTTAGTGCTTTCTGAGATATCTTAGCCCGACTTTCTTGGCTAAGGAGGGGAAGCGCTCTGAGATCTTCCGGGTTTGTGGTGGGACCTCCGCGCCGGGCCCTTGGTCTAGTCCTCCGTTCTTTTCTTCGGTTGTTTTTCTTGCAGGAGCGAAGTAGGTGTGCGACCACCCCTTCCCCAAGGGTGAACTCCACAGAGACCGGTTTTCCGGTTTCAACACTTATCTTCTTTTATAACCATCATACAGAATTTTGCAAAGCTTTGTCTTTCTTTTATTAGCAATACAGAGAATATGGAAAATCTGAAATGCTTATTACCTCTCTAATCAAAGTTCTTTGAATGTATCAAACTCTCCATGCTTAAAAATTTAGGAAAGTCAGGCTTTAAGCTAAATCCATGCTAAGACAATTTAAATATTATTAAAACTTTAATATCAATAAAGTCATGCTTAAAAAGTATTAGGTAAATATCACATTAACTAATAATAATATTATTATTAATTAAAGAAATACCTGAAGTAGATCATTTCCCATCAGAAATTGCATGCCTTAATCATAACCATACAATAATCAGATGAGAAATTAGTAGCAGGCAGGCTAAATGAACAATAAATAAAATTCTCTCACACATTTTACCAAACATGTAAAGGGCATGTGCAAAGATTAAAGATAAAATTCTATACATATTTTTAGCTAAATGAACAATAAGATAAAAATAATATCTTATCAAAATATAACATCAAAAAATTATAAAAATTAATCCAGGAGGTCCAAACTTTGGCACGTTCCCTAAAATATAATCCAGGAGAAGAGAACTCCAACAACTGCATTCTCAATTATAAATTATTTGAGCTGCTCTTAAATAACTTTTATAAAGTTTACATCTGCAAGTTAGTATACAAAAATTAAATGGGAGTTACAAAACAAAGGGCATTGGCGGGTCTATGAGAAAAATGAAGAGGATGAGTTTGGGAGGAACGCAGAGCAATAGTGCTCATTTAAAACAATGTGTGCTCCTATTATTTAGATCATCACGAGAATCAATCTTCTCTCTTGCTTAAACACTGATTAGTTTCCCTACTACTTGTGTTCAAGTTCCATTTCAAACCATCAGTGTAGACATAAGCATATTAATTTTTCTGATTCAGTTTTGCAATGGAAGCAGACCCAAATGTAGAAAAGGAAAAAAAATACAGAAACTATCTACCATGCGGAACTTGAAGACCCACTATGAAGATATCGACAATGTAAAAAGATAACGCCCCACTATGAAGACCCACAAAAATCATGTATTTTTAAAATGAAATCAATTAAGTGTAGGTCACCTGCAGCTATCTCCCATGCGGAACTTGAAAGCTAAAGAGGTAGAGAACTCCTATGAAAACCTGAAATAAGTGTAGGTTTAGCCACGGGGTTGAAGAATCAGGGTAGTGAAGCTTGAGTTAAGCATCCAAACGACGGTTGTTCTGGTATGGTTTCTTAAGTGCATTCGAATAAATGGCATAAATGCAGAGAGCAAGCCGTTGATGAAGTAGCTTACATGTGTCGGAGTGAGCCGTGGAAAGCTTTGCGCCACCAGCGAGTCAAAGCAGGGACATGCGACTAATGACCTAGCAGGAGGAAGCGAGAAGCAGGCGAACGTTGACCTAGCGTGCAGCAAAGAGCAGGAACAGGCCAATGATGACCTAACGGGAGGAAGGGGAGAGCGGGTTTGCGGGGGAAAATGGCGGCGGGCAGCAGCGCTAGTGTGCAACAGCGGTTTTTAGGAATCATATATGAAATGATTTTTGGCAGTGTTCGGGACGGGAGGGTTGAGAATTGAAAAAAAATAAGTTGGACGATCCAGATTAAAAAGGTGGATTCATTTGAACGGCCAAAATTAGTGGCAAAGTTTCAAATGGAATTCAAAAGAATTTCCATATAAAAGAGTATAAATCTTTATCATATAAAGAAGTAGTTTGAATTGCATCTAAGCCGTTAAAAAAAGTCTAAAAGTCCAAAAAATTAATCTCCATCATCCATTATTTTTTAATTTAAAAATTGAAAAAATATAGAGCATCTAAACCTATAATTGGTGAGAGAGAGGGACGTAGAGAGAGGGAGCCAGAGAGAGGGCGGCGGGAGAGAGTTGAAATAGGAGGGAGAGAAATTATAATATTATAGAAATAGGAGAGAAGGAGAGAGAAAGAGAGAGGAAAGAGTGAGAGAAATTTATTTTTGTACGTCAAAACGTACATTTTTTTTCAAAATTAAAATGATAATATCGATGTATATTTTTTTACGATCATTTTGAGTACTCATATGTATATGTTCCGGGCGCAGCCCGCAAACGCATCGAACATGGGCGAAGCCCATGCAGAGGCGGGCGAAGCCCGCCTGGATGCGACCGAAGGCCGCCCGAGAGCATCGAGCACGGGCATAGCCTACGCTTGTGCTCAAAGCTCTCGCGCAGGTTTTGCCCGTGCACTATGTTTTTGACGGCCTTCGGCAGCATAGACCGCCCGCTTTCATGCAATCCACTAACTCGGTTCCACACCCGCCACTTGCGGCCCCCTGGAGCACAAAGAATATTTTGGCGCGTCCAACATTCAGTCTTCTATGTGCGCTGAGGTGATTTTTATGCACTAAATCACATTTTTTGACATCAATTTTTTTTAAAAAAATCACAAAAAATTAATGTTAGTATTTTATGCTCATTTTAAATATCATATTACTCTTATTCCGATTATAACAGAAAAATTACGATAGTAAAGTCATACATTATGGTCGTAAAATTACTTTTTTTGTAAAACTGTTTTGTTATAAGTCGAAAAATGTGATTTAATGCATAAAAATCACCTTGATACACATAAAGAAGTGAACGTCAGAAGCACCCAATTTTTTTTTCTGGAGCACTAAAGTTGTTTGATTTTGCATACGCGCTTCAGGGGGTTCGAGTGGCGAGCCTGACGTCGAGCTGATGGATTGTGTGGAAGCCAGCGATATGCGGTCGAAGGTCATATGAAGCATCAAACATGGGAGAAGCCCTTGCCGATGCAGGAGAAGCCCGCCTGAATTATCTAACTGTAACTGGCAAACCAAGTAGAAAAGAGCTAGAAGAGAGGAGAGAGAGTGGAGGGTTGGAAAGAGAAGTAGTTTTTTGTGCTAGAAATCTAGGGCTTGGGACAAAAAATTTTCGAAAGGACAATGTAGGTGTAGATTTCATTCTAGGTAGATGTTCTATATATAGCTTACTCTATTCGAGAAGGTGGAGCGGCGCGTACCTTGACGTAATTGACAATTTTGTTCGATGGCCTTGATTCAACTTGATTAATTTGAAGTTTTAGATTTCTACTCGACGACAGGACTTCTCACTCGACACCAAAAGTTGTTTTCTTGACGCCAAATCAGTTGACCCTTTCTTCTCTAATTTCTCTTACAAAATGACTAGCCCCCAAAAGCACATATAGAGATTTCTATTTCTAATACCAAGAATGGCTTATTATATTTAAAATTTGCTGATTAACTCATGTTTAACATCCCTAATTCAAACTTGAAAAAATTAAACTTAGCTTCATCAAGAGGCTAATTAGTGAAGATGCCAGTCACTTATCTGTCTGTGGGCACAAACTCAAAGTTGATGTCTTTTTTCTCAACCTGCTCTCATATGAAGTGATACATTATTTCAATATGCTTAGTCTTGTCGTGTGACACAAATTTCTTATCTATTGAAATGACACGTGAACAGTCACAAAACATTGTAGTTTTACTTAGCTGAATATGATAGTCTTAAAGTTGATGCTGGATCCACAGGAGGTGTGCACAACAGCTTCCTGCTAAGATGTATTTAGATTTTGCTATGGAGATTGCTACACTTATTTGCTTTTTACTGTTTCAAGATACTAGCATTCTCCCTAAAAACTAACAAGTACCAGATGTGCTCTTTCTATCATCTTTGCAACCTGCAAAATCTACATTTAAATAGCTTGTTAGTTCTAAATCATCATTCTCATGATACCATAGGCCAAGATTTGGTGTGTCGTTATGATATCTCAAAATCCTCTTTGCAGCTGAGTAGTGAGATTCTTTAGGGCATGTATGATACCTAGCACAAACATAATGTCTAGTCCAATATCTGTCAAATACAAGAGAGAGCCAATTATGCCTTATACAAGATTTCATCAATTGGTTTGCCACTCTCATCCTGGTCTAGTGACATACTTGACCCCATAGAAATTTTCATGATGGAGACACTCTCCATCCCAAAATTTTTAATTAACTCCTTAGTGAATATATGAGAGATTTTGTTATGGCTGGCATAGTGGAGGATAAGCTTTTGAAATAAAGTAAGAGAGAGAGAGAGAGAGAGAGAGAGAGAGAGAGAGAGAGAGAGAGAGAGAGAGAGAGAGAGAGAGAGAGAGAGAGAGAGAGAGAGAGAGAGAGAGAGAGAGAGAGAGAGAGAGAGAGAGAGAGAGAGAGAGAGAGAGAGAGAGAGAGAGAGAGAGAGAGAGAGAGAGAGAGAGAGAGAGAGAGAGAGAGAGAGAGAGAGAGAGAGAGAGAGAGAGAGAGAGAGAGAGAGAGAGAGAGAGAGAGAGAGAGAGAGAGAGAGAGAGAGAGGGCAGATATTTTGTTAGGGCTAAAGGCCACATAGTGGGGGATAAGCTTTTGAAGTCAAGTTAGCGAGTTGATGCATTTGGTAGCATTATTGCTTTGAAGTGTATGATTCAAAGCTGGCCGCCACAAACTAATTTTGACATCATCAATATATATATATATATATCAATAATAATTGATGCGGGTCCGCCCTGATACAGCTGTCCACGTGTCATACATTGCAGGAACTGCTACCTGAAATTAATGCCACGTGGTGTGCTTCTCAATCATTTGTCTGCCTGAAACGGTTTCAACATGAATGATATATATGTATCATCACATGGAGCAATATTTAGGTCAGGACTCCTGACCATGCTCATGGTCCTCCACCAATGAGGAGCTTGCAATGGAGGTGGGGCCCACGCACTAGTGGCTTGTGTCATACACTTTTGCGCGGGACCCATGCAGTTTATAGCTCCTCATTGGTTGTCCTGACCTTTCTCATGGTCAGGAGTCCTAACCTAAAAATTAGCCCATCACATGGGTGACCTATGCCCAAGTCTATCAATATGTTTCACACTTAATTTTTTAACATAATCTTTAATCAATCAAATAAGGATTAAGGAGTTCCTTAAAAAAAGTTGGGTTATATATTATTATATATATATATATATATATAAATTAAGATGGGATAAAAAAATGTTATGCCAATGCATGAGAGGCTCCCGTGTGATCGCGACCACATTCTCACCCACAAAAATAATGGAACTAGAAAATAATCAAATGAAGAGACAAAAAGCAACTTCAAAGGGACCCTAAGCTTAGTTGTTTGATTCAAAGTATGGGGGTAGCTATTTTATCATTAATTGCGCTTAAAAATATATATATTATATATGTTAATAAATACTGTGAGAAAACATGTAAATAACAAAACTTTATAGCTCCAAAAAATTATATATTACATGAGTATGCCTCCTATTTATAGAAAAAAGAGGGAAGAAAGAGAAAACAAGAGAGAGAATAAACAACGCTTATCACAAGCGACTAGACGGTTACACAAAAATCTAACCGCACATAATACGTGGTTAGGAAAACTAGTTGTACAAATTCAAAAACATACTCCGAAGCTTGTCTTTGCCGTCTGTCCGCAACCACTGTACAATAGTCTGCTTCTAGAACTATAATGACGGTTAGCACAATCTTTCCGCCAGACAAGTCTGCGGTCAGACAAAGTCTAACCGTCAGTCCGCACTAGAGATGCTGCTTGAGAACTGCGAACACCAGCTGCGGTCAAGACAATAGAAGCTTCTTAATCGGTTAGGCTGACCCTAACCGCCTGGTCGTCAATATATCTGAGCTCAGCTGACCGCACTGAAACAATACTGCTAGGATAACCGGACCATCAGACCGCGAACACTTGTCCACTCTTCAGACTGCTAACACTGTCCGCCAAAGCTGATCGCCAAACCCCTAACACTTGCCCGCCAGAGTTAATCGCCAGACCGCTAGTACTTGTCCGCCATAGTTAGTCGCCAGGCCGCCGAACCGACATGTTTTGATAAAATACAAACACTAAAATCCCAATATTAAAAAAAAAACTAATGAATTAATATACTTTAGAAAGAAGATCTTTAACTCATATAGCAATTTGAAAAATCACAAAATTGCTTTCAAATCTGACTCATCAATTGAAAATTTATTTACGCGCTTTATAGCCATCCATCCTTATAAATAATTCATGTTTATTATTCCACAATTAGCGGGCCCAACATTAACATCGATAATCTTATCTCAACTACTACTTGATGCCCGCATTATTTCCCTTCTTTATGTCATTCCATAATATTAGAGTATCATGTATTCTTCATGTGACATACTAATGCACACCTAATTAATGATTATCAAATATAATCGATTGTTAACTTGTTTTATTGTTTTGCCACAAATGAGTTTTAATATTCTCATTTTGATGAGAATGATCAGCTTATTTTTATAGTAAAAGTTACATAAAAGGTGTGTAAACCAACTATCATAATCCCAAAGGATTAATATTTGAGACCTTAATTATGACATGTATCATGTATGAATTTGTTCAAGAGCTACTAAGACTGCATTTGGCGTGACTTGTCGCGGCTTATAGATTTTGATATGACAATGACATTTTTGTCCAACCTCCCTTTGTTTACAAGTATTTGAGTTTCTCAGAGGGTTACAAGTCACCTCTCTGCTACAAGGTTCAAGTAGAGAAAACAAGAAAAGTAGTTAAGTTCATGAAGTCTTGAAGGGAGCGTCTGCCGAAGTTTTCATGAGCGGGTTCCTTTGAGTGCTTTCCTGCGCCTACTGCAGTATGCGCTAAAGCTGTCACGGTTTCAGTTCGTTTTTGGTTCTACTAAAACCGTGAACCAAACCTCTATGGTAACAGTTCTTTAAATTAGAACTAACCCCTTATTTGGTTTGATCGGTTCTGGTTACGTATGGTTCCAGCATAATTTTTGGAACCGTCATTTCAACAGTTCTGGTTCAGCAAGAACCAAAACCAATCCAATCACTAACAGTCCAGTTCAATTCATTGCGGTTCAGTCTGATTCACGGTTCTATATGTTATAGTTTTAATCATTTTGTAACTCTATTGTTTGAGTCATTAGACGCATTCACAAAGATTATTATCTATTTAAAAATGTATATTTGAAAATGAGATTGAAATTCAAATAATTGGAACAATAATTTCATGATTTTTTAAATCTAAATATGTTAAAATTATACTAATACAGATATATATGCAATTATATCTGATTTGACGTACTAAATAGACAAATGCATAGGTAACATTGTATAGTAACAACAAACTTGATCTAAAAAAATTAACATAAACATGATCATTAGCATGATAAACAATAAGTAATAATGCAATACTAATTGCTCGGCAAAAACAGTCGCTTTTTCGAAGTAGTTGAGAATAACAAGCATAAGCATGCACAAAGTATATGATATAATTAATCATCAATAAAGTTAAATAACATCCACAAAATATCATTTTTGTATATTGGCAGGGTCCATCACTAAGTACAGCTGCAATCAGACATCGCTACAATCGGACGACTAATATAGGTATAGTTGTATAGTTAATAAATATATATTATTAATATTATAAAATAATAATAATAATAAATATTTAATATAAATAATAATAAGGTTCAGTTCTGTTTCGGTCAGGTCCGGATCGGGTGTAAAAATTCTGAAACTGCTCGAGACATTTGTGTTGCGGTTTTGATTCCAGTTTCGGTCTGGATAATAAAATGAAGCAACCCCGAACCATTGTTGTTTACGGTTTCAAAATTCAAACCGAAACCTGAATAATTCGTGAACAGTTTGATTCCATTCTTTGTGGTTTCCGTTTGGTTTACAATTTTTCGGTTTTAACCAACAATTCTAGTGTGCACGAGAGTGCTGAAATGAGCGAATCAGAAAGGGTGCAGAGCGAATTATGAGCGAAGGAATGATCTAAGTCTCACGTTCTCGCCTAAAAATCTCAGAGCTCTCTCTAGTTTCTCAAGTTCCTTATCTCCAAATACTGGCATGAGGGTCTGTTTATAGCTTTGTAAAGGGACTAAGATAGATGAGCGCGCCATCAGCATTTTCAAGATGTGCGTCGATGACAAGGTGCTGGTCAACATCGGTATTGAAGAGTCTACAGTCATGTTGTGGGAGAAGCTTGGGGGACTTTACATGAACTAGTCGTTGACCACAAGACTGTTACTGAAGCAGAGACTGTACGGCCTGAAGATGCAGGAGGGTGGTAACCTGCAAGAGCAATTCAACGTGTTTAATGACCTTTTCAGTCAACTGCATGTAATTGGTGTGAAGGTGAAAGAAGACGGGGCCTTATTTCTTCTTACCTCACTCTGTGTGTCGTATAAGCATATGCAGAGCATTCTGTTATATGAGAAGGTAGTAGACATAGAGCAGATCACATCTACGTTACTGTCCAGACATAGAGCATGCGTTGACAATATATGAACGAGGGAGGCATCTCGAGAAGGGATTTGGGAATGCACGGGCCAAATCCTTTTCGAGGAAGGCAGTGACATGCTACCACTGCAGGCAAAGTGGTCGTATCATGAGACATTGTCCATAATGTGCGCATAGTTTTGGGGATGCCCAAGGTGTGGGCAAGGTGGTGATAACTACATTAGATGATAGTGATGCGTCTCTCATCTTCACTGAGAGTCCATGTGACTTTGATAGCTGAGTATTAGATTTTGGTGCTTCATAACACATTTTCTCAGATGCGTAATGTTCAGCTCACTAGAGGTGACGGTCGGGTCAGTCTTTCTGGGTGACCGCTCAGCATGTGAGCTCACAGAGACATGGACAGTAGATATCTGGATGCATGACGGAGCAGTGCGTAGGATTGAACTAGTATATCTGGTGCCCAAGCTAGGGCTGAGCATATTATTCGAAACTCGAAAGTCGCTCAAAAATCGTTTGAAAATTGAGCCGAATCGGAATCAGTTAAAATTGATTCGACTCAATTTGAGTCGATTCAAGTTGACTTGAATCTGATTTCGAGTCGATTTCGAGTCAGCCCTGAATCGCTCGAAATATGATTCGAATCAACTCAAATTTATTAAAAAATATATGTATTTATTAATATATTCTTATTTTGAGATTAAAAATAACAAAATTTAAACCTAAATAAAAAAAATGAAATCTTTAAGTGTTTCATTTGCTAAATTTATGGGTTGCTCAATTTAATTTCGAGCAAACTAGGAATAAAACGAAAAATTACTCAATTTCGAGTCAACTTGATTCGATTATGAGCCGACCCGATTCGATTTCGAGCTGACTCGGAATCGAGTCATTTTGAGTCGAGCTGACTCGACTCGAAATCAATTTCGAGCCGAGTTCGAGTCGAAAATTTCGTTTTCGAGCCGAGCCAAAATCGCTCGAACTCGACTCGATATCAGCCCTAGCCGCCCAAGCTGCGCTGGAATTTGATATTGCTGGGCAAATTGGACTCTAGAGGATGTATTTTTGCAGCGAGAGGTGGAGTTCTGACGGTGATGCGAGGGCGCACCATGCTCATGCGAGATATACAGTGTGATAGTCTATACCGGCTGATGGGGACCACGATGCGAGGTGGTATGTCTATGATTTCTGCGGCCGATAGAGTTGATGGCTGAGGTGGTACAAGGGATCGTCCTTCTGGTAGCTTGAGTAGGCAAGTTAGATTCAACGGTCCAGTTTTGTTGACATTCAGAGGTTGAGCCCGAGCTGAGATGAGTCGACTGGAGCAGGTTGGCTGACGCCTCAATTCTTCAGGGCGGTGCTTAGTGCAGTGTTGCTACACGGAGTTGATGTTATGTGTAGATAGTGTCTAATGCAGTTGGTGCTTCATGCATAGTGTTTCGTGCACATTGTTAATCCAGATCCCGAGCCAAGGTGGTGGATTGTTGGTTTTGATTGGTTCGAATTCGGATCTGACCCAGATCCGATCCTGTATCTTTAGGTTTTATTTTTGTAAAACTTGTAGCCTGACATCCCCGTGAGAGAAATGTATGACCCGCCACCCTGTTCGTTTCCCTTGGTGAGATAGCCTCCCGGAAGAACCCGATCCTACCTCGCCTCCCTGTTTGCGAGGAACCACCGCGCCTCCCTGATCGCGAGAGAGGAAGGAGCTTGTTGGTCGCTCCTGTTAGCGTGAAGGAAGGAGGGGTGTCGCCACGTGCTCTGATCCAGATCTCATGAAGAGGAGCGCCGCTGGTCTCGAAGGATATACCTGCCAACGTCGGTGGTGCTGCTGCTGTGGAGGAGGAAGAGCCATCCAGCTCTTGGGGTGTTGTACGTCAGGATATACCCGCCGGTGGCGGTGGTGGTGCTGCCGTGGAGGAGGAAGAGCCATCTGGCTCTTGGGGTGTTGTCGGAGGAAGAGGGAGTTTTCGTCGTCTTGGGCTCGACGAGGTTGTCATTGGAGACAGTGGTGTAGTTGTGCGCGCTTGTTGTTGAAGGCGTGCACGTATGCAATTAACCTCGACGGTGCGTTCTCTCCAATGGTGGTTGCGGGTTGAACGTCGGACATTAATGTTGAAGGTTCTGTTGAGTCTTGTGCGCCCACTAGACAGATTGCAGTGCAGATTTAGATTTCGCCGCGAATCATGCATGTCCGGAGCATCCATTGCGTGTTTGTCACACTATCATTTCTTCACTTGATTTTGTATCTGTTTGCATTTATATAGTTGATTATATAAATTGTGTGGATGTCGGCATATTTGTTGACCATTATTATTGTCTGTGTTTTTTGTTTACTTGTGCTGTGCTACCAATTTTTACATCATCTTATGCTTGAAAAATTAATCAATCCTCACATACGGTAAAAGAGGTGTGTGTGTGTGTGTATCCATGATCAGCGTCCACGTATGCAGATAATATGGAACTCCTTTTCAATGTTAGTAAATTCTTTTTTTTAATTATTTATTCGGGCAGCTTATTGAATTATGAAATTAAAAAAAATAACAATTAAGAAATAATTGTTGATGGGGATAATGCATGAGGCCACACGTCTAGACTTTGGCTCCGTTTGAGAGGACTTATTTTCATCGGTCAAGCGGTTACGATCGCATGAACCGGACCTAAATTATAGATCCGGTTCATGCGGTCGTAACCGCTTGACCGGTGAAAATAAGTTCTCCCAAACGGAGCCTTTGTCCATCCATCTAAACTCCAACACTCTCCAACCAAAAGTCCTATTTATTATGCTTAATAAATTATTTAATTATATTAATTCAATGTCTGTGTGTTTAATGTGTAGCATAGCAAGTCTTGGGAATGCAAAGGCTAATGAAAAATTAATGTGACATAAAAATAATTTATGACTTAATTTTATAAATGCTTAAAAATATAATTAATTAGTTACTTTTAAATATTTAATTAATGATATAATTATTCATTTCATTTGTTTTTTGAAATTATTGAACAATTTTTAACCATTCATTTGTGTCGAATAAAATCGGTGAAATCTTATAATATTAATAATATGATTAGCGCCTTGATTTCACTAATTATAGAAGAGATTGCACTATCTTTTTAATTATAGCCATATTAATTGTCAAATCATGAACCTAAGATTCAAGAATCTTGATACTCTAATGCAATTTTGATCTCTAAATTATACTTTAGACCTGAGTTAGCATGCATGACAAAAAGACTGAAAGGTTTGACAAGATAGCACGAGATTTTTGTGCACACCTACTATAATAAAATTTCATGCACTTAGGGTGCGTTTGGCACAGCTTATCGCAGCTTATTTGCTCTGATGATATTGGACAAATACGTTATTGTATGGTTGGTATGACAATGTTACTACCGCGTTATTAAAAAAAGAAATTAGTTTGGGACATAAGACTTTGATATGACAATGACATTTTTGTCCAACCTCATCGGAGCAAGTGAATTTTGGCCTGATATAGATCCAACCACGTGGTTATTCACCATTTCCGGGTTTTCCATTCTAAAAACGCCACTTGTCAATGCTGCTTGTTTTCATTTGACTGTTTGCGCACCCAGTCTGACTCAGAGCTAAGACGAATCCGATTCTTCAGACCGAAGGAAAAATGGGCAACCTGCAACAATTAATATTTTATTTTGGTGGGAGTATTCATTACGTTATCAAATAAATTTTGCGTCCGGGTCCGATTATAACCGGGAGTTATTGGAACACTCATTTATATTTGAGATACAACACTTTTATCCTGGATACAACTTCTTTATCTGAGATACATTTATCTTTACACATGACACAAATATGGTTGAGATAAATTAAGTTGTGTCCAACGACTCCCAATTATAACCGAAGCTGGATAGAAATAAGGGTGTGAACAGAAAACCGAAACCAACTAAACCAAACAGAACTGAGCCAATCGAACCGTACTCCAGACCGAACCGATAGTTTGGTTTGGTTTCGGTTTAGGGGGGATGAAAACAGAACTTGTTTGGTTCGGTTTCGGTTTACACCTTTGGTAAACCGATGAAACCAAACCAACGAATCATGCTTCAAATTAAAGGTGCAACTCGGATCGGTTCGGTTCGGTTCGTGTTGATGGGCGAAATGCGACACCGACCAGTTAACAGGTTGTTCGATCTCACAAGCTAAGGGTGAAGGAAGAAGTGTTGCGGGGATAGAGGAACGGCTTGCTCAGGCAGAGAAGAAGCTTGATCAGGAGCTGTCGAGCAGACGTTACTTGGGCGGTTGAGCTTGCAGGTTGAAGCCGAGAGAAGAGGAAAGAAGAGGGGGCCGCTAGCAGCGGCAACAACAGACTTCACCCGTCGCGGTCTGAATGCCACTCTTGCGACGGGCTTTTCCTTTAATCATGAAGAGTTACAACTTGCTATTGCATCATTACATGAAAAAGCATTAAAAGGGTACAATGGAGGAAGCTGGCGGCTAAAGAAGAAGGTGCCAGAAACTAAGTAAAAAAGGCTGCAGAGGACTGGAGAACTGAGACTGCAGATGCCGCTCAAGCTGTGTGCTGAGGGCAGAAAAAACTAAGTCCACAGCCCTTGACGACCTGGAAATCGGAGGCTGCGGAGGCTGCCCAAGCTGACTGCTGCTGACAGAAAAAACTAAATCCACAGCCCTTGACGACCTGGAAATCAGAGGCTGCAGAGGCTGCTCAAGCTGACTGTTGCTGACAGAAAAAACTAAGTCCACAACCCTTGACGACCTGGAAATCGGAGGCCACCGACCTTGCTTGATCAAGCTATGACGGACTGGAAAACTGAGGCCGCAGACCTTGATCAGACTGGCAGTTCTCCTCTCGCGCGTGCAGAATGAGAGGCCTTGGGGGCTATTTATAGGCCCGGGGAGAATCTTCTAGAAGCGGGGCCCAGTGACGTCATCATCGATGACCTCGGCGGACTCGGCGGATTGACCTTTTCTCTGCTGGGGCAGACTTCCGGTTGGCAGCTGGAAGAGAACAGGCAGGCTGAGCGACCTAAGGAGCAAGAAGAAGGAACAGCCTGAGCAGGCAGACGGAGCGGAGGCCGCCTCCTAGCGGGCGGCCTGGGCGGACTCCGGGGGAGTCCGCCGGGCCGGGGAGGCCGCCCCCTAGCGGGCCGCCTGGGCGGACTCCGGGGGAGTCCGCCCGGCCGGGGAGGCCGTCCCCTAGCGGGCGGCCTGGGCGGACTCCGGGGGGAGTCTGCCCGACAGGCGGAGGCCGCCCCCTAGCGGGCGGCATGGGCGGACTCCGGGGGGAGTCCGCCCGGCAGGCAGGGGCCGCCCCTAGCGGGCGGCCAGCGGAGGCCGCCCCTAGCGGGCGTCCTGGGCGGACTCCAGGGGGAGTCCGCCCGGTAGGCGGGGGCCGCCCCTGGCGGCCGGCCTGCGGAGGCCGCCCCCTAGCGGGCGGCCTGGGCGGACTCCGGGGGGAGTCCGTCCGGCAGGCGGAGGCCGCCCCTGGCGGGTGGCCAGCGGAGGCCGCCCCCTAGCGAGCGGCCTGGGCGGACTCCCGGGGGAGTCCGCCCGGCAGGCGGGGGCCGCCCCTGGCGGGCGGCCCGCGGAGGCCGCCCCCTAGCGGGCGGCCTGAGCGGACTCCAGGGGGAGTCCGCCCGGCAGGCGGGGGTCGCCCCTGGCGGGCGGCCCGCGGAGGCCGCCCCCTAGCGGGCGGCCTGTGCGGACTCCAGGGGGAGTCCGCCCGGCAGGCGGGGGCCGCCCCTGGCGGGCGGCCCGCGGAGGCCGCCCCCTAGCGGGCGGCCTGGGCGGACTCCAGGGGGAGTCTGCCCGACAGGCGGGGGTCGCCCCTGGCGCGCCGCCCGCGGAGGCCCCCCCTAGCGGGCGGACTCCCGGGGGAGTCCGCCCGGCAGGCGGGGGCCGCCCCTGGCGGGCGGCCCTCGGAGGCCGCCCCCTAGCGGGTGGCCTGGGCGGACTCCAGGGGGAGTCTGCCCGGCTGGCGGGGGCCGCCCCTGGCGGGCGGCCCGGGCGGACTCCAGGGGGAGTCTGCCTGGCTGGCGGGGGCCGCCCCTGGCGGGCGGCCTGGGCGGACTCCGGGGGAGTCCGCCCTGCAGGCTGAGGCCATCCCTGGCGGGCGGCAAGTGGAGCGTCCGTTCTTGAGCAACTTTGGACCCGGCATTCCGCCTTGCGCGGACACGGTGGACATCTGGGTAACCTGCTCCTTGCGGATGGGAACCTGTAGGAGAAAAGCAGAAAAAATAGGCACCTTGGAGAGGATTGCCGATTTTGGGGTTAACATAATCCCCATACTTTTTCAAGTCCCGAAGGGAACTTCGAAAAAGTAGGAGACCCACAAAAATCGTGATCCTCCCCTCAAAAATTAGGAGAGAAAGAATTACAGATCAGGAGAGATAGAACCTGATGTTTCTCCTCGGAAAAATCTGTCAGTGCCTATCCTTTACCTGTGAAGAAAAAGTTAATGCAGACGAAAGGAGGTACATCTTGCGTGTACCTGAGCTGAAGGGGACTTGCTGGTATCTACTAGTCTCTGCAAAAGTAGGGTGAGTGAGCAGATATGAAAAGAAAAATAAGGTTCAAGTACCTGAGAGGAACTTGCTACTGTCTGCTAGTCTCTGCAAAAAGAGAGTGAGTAAGCAGATAGAAAAAGAAAATAAGCTGCAAGTACCTGAGAGGAACTTGCTGATGTTGACTGTTGATGCTAGTGTATGATTGTCTCGCGTGATCAAGATATAACGTCAACATGAAATCCAGATCAGCAAGATAAGAAAATCCGAAAATAGATTTATGATGACGTGGTTTGCCAATCAAGAAGAATCATATGCTTTGAATAAATGATGTGTGACTAACATCTGATAAGAGAACTTGTTGATTATCATCTGATAAAAGCTTATGCAGGCAGCACATAAAAGATGATCCTAAGCCAAGAATGATATTACAGATCCTTAGAATATGTTGAATTTAACCTGTTAACCTGTAAGAAGGTAAAAAGGAGAAAAGAGGGGCTACACCCCAAGGATGAACTAAAAAGGTTGAATGCTGCCACAGATGTTCCCCGTGGGCCTTATGCATCACTTGCCAAAGTCAGCCTGGGTGTAGTCCTATCCAAAGCGGGCTGGCCGCGCATCCTTTAGAAGGGCACAAAGAAACGAGAAAAAATCCTAAGAAGGATCGACAGATGCACTGCTCTCTTGCCTCAGGTTACAAGCATCACTGATCAATTAGACTAGTTGCGCCAAGTGGCCTATTGCTTGTCTGCGGATTGATCAGCGGAGTTGTGAGTCCCGCGAAGCCACGGATCGAGAGTACCATAGAGTGTTCGGCCGTCACAGTTGTGAGATGATCGTAGAGACAAGGCTACGCTTGACCGCCATTGCTTGTCAAGCAAAGATCATCGTAACTGTAACGTATCCCTAACGGAGCACGATAGAACTATCACAGGAGGCCTCCCCTAGGCACTCACACTGCGCTAGACATCGGCCGGGATCCTAAGCCCCGTCATCCTCCGCACGAGAGTTGAACGGCCCCCACTACACATATGAGAAAACTCCTCATCATATGTGGTCATTGTGATTTTACGCCAAAGGACAATCTCGAGGGGGTACTGAGCAAGACTTGACCATATCTCGGTGGTTTAGTGATCTCTTCGGCAAAGAGAAAAATATGGAGGAGAAGCATCACAAAAAGGGAACTGTGTCAGTATGAGGTCTCTGACGTAAGCTTTATTGAATGAAAAACGAAACACTCAGAAGTGTTGAAAAAAGAGAATGTTTGAAGAGTAAAGTAAAGTAAGAGCAACCGGTCACGATCGCGAGGGGCTTTGAGGAGCTGCGATTGGTCATAGCTGATGACGCGAGAAATGTGTCCTCTTTGCTTCAGAAAAGCCTTCCAAGGACACCTTCGTCACGACATCGATGCACTCACTTGGAATATCAATGAGCCCCAGACGACCCTCATCATTTACCTTTATGCACTCCTACTGACCCTCAGCCACCTCCTTGCCCTTGGAGGTGGAGGGTTTCGAAGAATCAATCTTCTTGACCAGGTCGTTGATCTTGCCCTCGATGAGCAATCTTTCCACCAATCGCCGAAGGGCCTTGCAATTTTCAGTTAAATGGCCTTTCTCTCTGTGGAATTCACAGAACGGATCTGAATTTCTTGATCTCTGATTCGCCGGTTGATAGGGCTTCTTGAAGTTAACCCTATCCTTCATGATCTGGCTAACTTCTTGCATGACCTCATCTAGCTCAAACTCTGGCAGGTCACCTCCTTGCTGCTGATGAACTACAGCTGCTAGCGGAGACGATGCTGACAATAGTAGCAGTCGTTCTTGGGCACGGTCATGGCCTTGGGAGGGGTATTGATAATGATGCTGAAATCTTCTTGCTTTCCTAGAGAGAGATGGAAAATCTTTCCGAGGAGACCTCGGAGGCTGCTTGTAAGAAGAAGAATTTTTCTATGATACAAGCCTGGAGACGAAGCTGGGGTTGCTCTTTTCACCGCGGATATACGAGTTGGCTAAGCTGATCAACTCTTGATAAGTTCTCGGTGCTCGGACGTTAGCTTCAAACTTTAGTGGACCTTCGCGCAGACCGTGAATAAGAGCCACTCGGTGCATTTCTTGATCAACGATCTCAATGTCTAAAATTTCTTTCTGAAATCGATCCACAAAATGAGACCAGGTTTCATTATCTCGCTGCCTGATCTCAAAGAGAGCTTCTGGACCGCCCTTCCTCTTTGAAGAGGTAGAAAATCTGAGCAGGAACTCCCTTCGCAAATCAGCAAAGGTAGAGATGGACTGAGCACGAAGTCCATAGAACCAATCTCTCACTTGCCCATCAAAGGTTGTTACGAGGAGTTTGCTCTTGGTAGCATCGGAGAGGGTCTTGAGAGCAACAGCTGATTCAAAAGCTTGAAGATGCTTGAATGGATCAGTCTCCCCGGTGTAAATGGGCAACCGTGGCTCTCTAAAGTTGACTGGAGTTGGTTCATGTCGAACATTCTCTGTAAACGGAGATGGTTCTTCTTGTTCTACTGCATAAGGAAAGTAAGGAGCATGAGCAGTAGCTGCAAAAGAAGCAGGAGGGTAGGAGAAAAAGGTTGCTGCAGGAGGAGCAAAGACAGGAGCTGAAGAGAAGGGATGACTTCCCTGAAAATTCAAAAATCTAGCTGGACTTCCCCGGGCAGCTTCCCGGAAGAAGTTTTGACGAGCTGTAAACTCATCATCCTGAGATCGCAAAGGAGCTGCAGGCCCTTGCGGAAAGGTTGGAGTGTAAAGAGGAGGATAGGCCGGCGGATAAGCCGGTGGATAGACTTGAGGAGTCTCTGATGCTGGCGCTGGATTGATTAGAGGAACTGGCGCTGCTGAAGATTGAGCGACCAACTATTGCGTGAGAGCTGCTAGAGTACGGTTGATGGCTTGAAACTGTTGGGCAGTTTCTCTGCGAGATTGCTCTAAGGCCTCCCAAAGAGAATCATCACTGGGGCTTGAAGACGGATTCTCGGCTGGTTGATGGTCTGACATGAGTAACCACTGCTTTCACTGTCTGATCGAGATCTGAAGGCCGCGTGTTAACTGTTGATGGGCGAAATGCGACACCGACCAGTTAATAGGTTGTTCGATCTCACAAGCTAAGGGTGAAGGAAGAAGGGTTGCGGGGATAGAGGAACGGCTTGCTCAGGCAGAGGAGAAGCTTGATCAGGAGCTGTCGAGAAGACGTTACTTGGGCGGTTGAGCTTGCAGGTTGAAGCCGAGAGAAGAGGAAAGAAGAGGGGGCCGCTAGCAGCGGCAACAGCAGACTTCTCCCGTCGCAGCCTAAATGCCACTCTTGCGACGGGCTTTTCCTTTAATCATGAAGAGTTACAACTTGCTATTGCATCATTACATGAAAAAGCATTAAAAGGGTACAATGGAGGAAGCTGGCGGCTAAAGAAGAAGGTGCCAGAAACTAAGTAAAAAAGACTGCAGAGGACTGGAGAACTGAGGCTGTAGATGCCGCTCAAGCTTCTTGCTGAGGGCAGAAAAAACTAAGTCCACAGCCCTTGACGATCTGGAAATCGGAGGCTGCGGATGCTGCGGAGGCTGCTCAAGCTGACTACTGCTGATAGAAAAAACTAAGTCCACAGCCCTTGACGACCTGGAAATCGGAGGCTGCGGAGGCTGCGGAGGCTGCTCAAGCTGACTGCTGCTGACAGAAAAAACTAAGTCCACAGCCCTTGACGACCTGGAAATCGGAGGCCGCCGACCTTGCTTGATCAAGCTATGATGGACTGGAAAACTGAGGCCGCAGACCTTGATCAGGCTGGCAGTTCTCCTCTCGCGCGTGCAGAATGAGAGGCCTTGGGGGCTATTTATAGGCCCGGGGAGAATCTTCTAGAAGCGGGGCCCAGTGACGTCATCATCGACGACCTCGGCGGACTCGACGGACTAACTTTTTCTCTGCTGGGGCAAACTTCCGGTTGGCAGCTGGAAGAGGGCAGGCAGGCTGAGCGACCTAAGGAGCAAGCAGAAGGAACAGCCTGAGCAGGCAGACGGAGAGGAGGCCGCCCCCTAGCGGGCGGCCTGGGCGGACTCCGGGGGAGTCCGCCCCCTAGCGGGCGGCCTGGGCGGACTCCAGGGGAGTCCGCCCGGCAGGCTGAGGCCGCCCCCTAGCGGGCGGCCTGGGCGGACTCCGGGGGAGTCCGCCCGGCCGGGGAGGCCGCCCCCTAGCGGGCGGCCTGGGCGGACTCCGGGGGGAGTCCGCCCGGCAGGCAGAGGCCGCCCCCTAGCGGGCGGCATGTGCGGACTCCGGGGGGATTCCGCCCGGCAGGCGGGGGCCGCCCCTGGCGGGCGGCCAGCGGAGGCCGCCCCCTAGCGGGCGGCTTGGGCGGACTCCAGGGGGAGTCCGCCCGGCAGGCGGGGGCGCGGGTGGCCTGCGGAGGCCGCCCCCTAGCGGGCGGCCTGCGGAGGCCGCCCCCTAGCGGGCGGCCTGCGGAGGCCGCCCCCTAGCGGGCGGCCTGGGCGGACTCCGGGGGGAGTCCGCCTGGCAGGCGGAGGCCGCCCCTGGCGGCGGCCAGCGGAGGCCGCCCCTGGCGGCGGCCAGCGGAGGCCGCCCCCTAGCGGGCGGCCTGGGCGGACTCCCGGGGGAGTCCGCCCGGCAGGCGGGGGCCGCCCCTGGCGGGCGGCCCGCGGAGGCCGCCCCTGGCGGGCGGCCCGCGGAGGCCGCCCCCTAGCGGGCGGCCTGGACGGAATCCAGCGGGAGTCCGCCCGGCAGGCGGGGGCCGCCCCTGGCGGGCGGCTCGCGGAGGCCGCCCCCTAGCGGGCGGCCTAGGCGGACTCCAGGGGGAGTCCACCCGGCAGGCGGGGGCCGCCCCTGGCGGGCGGCCCGCGGAGGCCGTCCCCTAGCGGGCGGCCTGGGCGGACTCCAGGGGGAGTCCGCCCTACAGGCGGGGGCCGCCCCTGGCGGGAGGCCCGCGGAGGCCGCCCCCTAGCGGGCGGCCTGGGCGGACTCCCGGGAGAGTCCGCCCGGCAGGCGGGGGCCGCCCCTGGCGGCCGGCCCGCGGAGGCCGCCCCCTAGCGGGTGGCATGGGCGGACTCCAGGGGGAGTCCGCCCGGCTGGCGGGGGCCGCCCCTGGCGGGCAGCCTGGGCGGACTCCGGGGGAGTCCGCCTGGCAGGCTGAGGCCGTCCCTGGCGGGCGGCAAGCGGAGCCTCCGTTCTTGAGCGACTTTGGACCCGGCAGTCTGCCTTGCGCGGACACAGTGGACATCTGGGTAACCTGCTCCTTGCGGATGAGAACCTGTAGGAGAAAAGCAGAAAAAATAGGCACCTTGGAGAGGTTGCCGATTTTGGGGTTAACAGTTCGGTTCCACTCAGAACCACGAACCAACCCGTATAGGTTCGGTTCCAAATTTTTGGAACCGAACCGACCCACAGTTCTAAATTGTAGAACCGGAACCAAACCAGAAATATCGGTTCAGTTCTGGTTCGATTCTCGGTTCTTTAAATTTAGGGTGTAAATATGTTGCACTAGAAAAAATAAATGCAAAATCAATGTTTATAAATCGAAGAAACTAGGTGACTTTAAGCTTGCATGACTCCAAAATTATCAAGATTTCTTAGATTATTAAATACATTTAATAGTCTTATCTTACAACATTTCATATTCAAATATTCTAACAATTAAATAAAAAATTCAACATTGTCAAAACATAAACAAATAGTTTATAAAATTATATATGAAATATCTTCATCAAGCTAATTATTCATCAATCTTTTTCAAAAACCTCTTACTCATCACAAATATATTTTTGATACATAAATTCAATAACTCGGTTCTCGGGTCGGTTCTGAGTACCCGAGTGTAAGAACCGAGAATCGAACCAAGTGATCGGTTCTGAAAATTTTGGACCCAGAACCGAACCGAGACACATAAGAACCGACTGAAACCGCTCAATTCGGTTCGGTTCCGATCCGGTTCTCGGTTCTTCGGTTATTTTTGCACACCCCTACTTCAATTCAAATGATTTTATATATGTGTTGCAATGCAAGAATAGTATGCTTGCAAATATTTGATCTTTTTTTAATCTTTATTGTAATGTAAATGTCAATATTTTATATAATGAGAGTGGTGGATGAAAATAATGATCAAACAATTGAAGAAAAAAAACTTAAGTGTGACAAATGCAAGTAATATTTGTAAATTTTGCTTGAAATGTAAATTAGTATGTCGAAAACCGAACTAATGTTCAAAAATCAAACCAAACTAAACTGAGCCGATCAGTTTTGGTTCAGTTTCCGTTCAATTTCGATTTGAGATGTGTAAAAACCGAGATTATTCAGCTCATTTTCGATTTCGCCTAAAATAGAACTAAACCAAAGCATTTACAGGCCTAGATAGAAAGCATCATGGCCACCTACTCATCCTCTCATCCTAACCAAAATTCATGATATATAAATTTTTTTATAACAAGGAATCCTATGGTCTATAGAGACAGTGAGTTGATATATCTGGTGGCATGGCCCATCTAGCATAATCTCTCTCTCTCTCTCTCTCTCTCTCTCTCTCTCTCTCTCTCTCTACTGATTTCTATTCTTACATAAACCCTCACATATTCTCCTTTTCCTTCAGTTTGGAATGCCTCACTGTTTCCACAGCTGAAAAACTAATATCAGTAAGTATTAGATTATAAATTTCTCCTTTTTCAAGGTGCAGCTTAAGAATAAGAATTTGATGTTTTCAAGGTTTTTTAAGTTTTGATCAACTCTGAGTTAGGATTCTAACTTAACAAAGGTATAGCTTCAGAATGAGAATTTGATGTTTTTCAAGATTGTTTGAAGTTCTAAATGTGTCAGAATGAATGTTTCTCTTTTCTTTTTCCCCCATATATTCATTCAAATGCATTAAATCATGACCATCCAAAGATGCATATGAAGGGCATGGGATTTTTAGCATGTTGTGATCAAATATAAGCAACTAATTAAACCTATAGTTTTTTTTTTATTTTAATTTGTTAACAGAGAATAATATTCATTTATTTATTTTGCAGAAGTAATTGATTAATCCAATTCCATACAACCAGTGCAATAAGCAGTAAAGGAGAAGAGGGGATGGGGTTCTTGTCGCTATTAATAGTTGCAAGCATGCCGGTTCTCCAACTCTTGTTTGTAGGCTCTCTAGGAGCCTTCCTTGCATCTGGGTACAGTAATACTTTCACGCCCAGTGCTCGCCGCGACATGAACAAGGTACGGAAGAAGGGGCGAATATTAAGAGAGAGAAAAACAACAGTTTTTTTTAGGGTGTTGCAATCCGCACCGCAGTTTTGGCTAGTCGCACCGCACTTTCTCCTAATTTTTCGCGTCTTTTGAAAATACGTCTTGTACATGTATTTTTAGGAAAAGTGTTCAACACGAAAGGTCGTGTTGAACACTTTTCCTATAAATGCATGTACAAGACATACATTGGAAATACGCCCAGGTTTTGCTCCTTTTGGAAATACGTCTTGTACGTGCATTTTTAGAAAAAGTGTTAAACAAGAAAGTTGTAGATCTCGTCGAGATCTACAACTTTTGTGTTGAACACTTTTCCTAAAAATGCATGTGCAAGCCGTACTTCCAAAAAACGTGAAAAATTAGGAAAAAGTACGGTGCGACTAGCCAAAACTGCGGTGCGGATAGCAACGCCCTTTTTTAAATTTTTTACATTTCCTGGGAATTTAAGGTAAAAAAGATTACCTTTTGAGGTAGTTATCAGTGGTATTTTGTAAATATACGGAGTATTATATAAAGTACTCCTTGCCATTCTATGGTTTGGGATAATTTGAAATTTGAATTTCGCCCACTTCAATGTAACCACCTATGTTCTTGATCTAGTGAAAAAAGGATTGTTGTTGCCGTGGATGACTGGACGTAGCCCAACTTGGGGTGAATCTAAATTTGTGCCTTCTGTGTTGTGATTTTCGATACGTTTGATCTTTTTTCTCGTGTTTCAAAAACAGTTACTTGTTTAGGGCCATTGTTTTATTAAAAGATTCTAAGCAATCTAGGTGTCACCCAATTAGTGCTTAAACAATGCACCTAATCTTATTAGATAAATATCTTTTGACCTCCATCAAGATCTTTGATTGGCAGGCATATTTGTTTTTATATAGAAGAAATATTATTATTTCAAAAAAAAAAGACCTACATTTTCTTCCTCTCTCCCCTACAGATAGTTTTCGTTCTATTCACTCCCGCTCTAATGTTCGCCTCCCTCGCAAAAGCTGTAACACTTGAAGAACTCATCTCATGGTAAATAGTTTACAATTGTTGCAGCCTTTTCCTTCATCATATTTGAATCAATTCAGTAAAAATCTACTTCTATTTATCATAAGGTGGTTTATGCCCTTCAACATTGGAATCACATTCTTCATCGGCGCCACCCTCGGCTGGATAGTCGTGAAGATCTTGAGACCGCCTTCCCACCTCGAAGGCCTCATAGTTGCAAATTGCTCCGCGGGTGCATAAATGTTAATGCTGCAAAAGTTTATTTTTCCTTGATTCTTGTTACATAAACATGTAGCAGGCCTTCATATTACATTGCAGGGAATTTAGGAAACCTTATGCTGATTATCATTCCTGCACTCTGTAACGATGAAGGAAGCCCGTTTTCGTCCCAGGGTACTTGCCGGGTGCATGGAACCTCATACGTTTCTTTGTCGATGGCGGTAACATCATATTTCTCTTCACGAAATTTTCATTTCATTATGTTTTAGTGTTTCACATAGAAATTTTCTGTTATGTATCTTGCAGCTTGGGGGCATATTCATATGGACGCATTCCTATAGTTTGATGAAAAGAGATTGCATTACATACGAGAAACTACAGAAAGAAAGGTTACCGGAATTGATCGTCAGCGAGAATTTGCCTGTGGATAACAACTGTGGAGAGGATCAGTTGCTTCCATTAACCAAATCAACTGATGAATCCACAGAGCAAATAATTGTAGGTGAAATTGTTTGCGGCATAAAAATCATTAATTATCATATAAAGTGATGCATTGACAGTAGGTGTTGAGGTCTAGGGCTCTGTTTGGTATGGCGGTAGCGATCGTTAACACAGTGGTTATTGATATGAGACAACAATGAATTCAATAACTATACACAAAATGTAAGAAAATATATATACAATTACATGGGAGGGTGTTCACAACACCCATGGTGAGTATATGATAACTCTAGTACATAATAAATACACTACATCTAACACCTCCCCACAAACTCATGTGGGATCATATACCGAGAGTTTGGACAAAAGATGAGCATGATAGGTCCCCATTTACGGCTTAGTCATCAAATTTGCAATCTGCTGTTCGGAAGGAACAAGGGAAGGAGCAAGAGTGTCACAGCCATATTGCTCACGTAAGAAGAAAACATCAACCCTGATATGCTTAGAGAGTGAGTACTTCATCGGATTCAAAGTAATCTAAATGGCACCGATGTTATCACAGTAGAGTGGGGTGTGATCAGAAGAAGAGACATCAAGGTCCTCAAGAAGACAACGAAGCCAAATAATGTCCTCAACGGTGGTAGTCATGGCCCAAAGCTCAGCCTCAGTCCTGGATCGAGAAACACCAGTCTGTTTCTTGGACTTCCATACAATAAGAGAAGAACCCAAGAACAGACAGAAAACAGTGACAGAGCGACGGTCAACAAGATTACTGGCTCAAGTAACACCCGAGTAAGCGCAGAGCTGTAGAGAACTGTTGCTGGAGAAGAAAAGATCACGAGAAGTCGTTGCTCGGAGATAGCGAAGGAGCCGCAACAGGTGACCATAGTGCACAGAGATAGGAGAACTAACAAAGGCTCAACACTTGAACTGCATGAGCAATGTCAGACCGAGTAATGGTGAGGTAGACAAGGCTCCCAACGAGGTGGCGGTAGCGAGTGGGGTCGGAGAGTGAAACACCATCATCCGGACGAAGTTGAAGGTGAAGCTCCGTATGAGTGTCCACTGTGCGAGAGTCAGAAAGAGCAGCCCGAGCTAGGAGATCTGATGTGTATCTCTGCTGAGAGAGCTGAAAACCGATGTCTGTAGAGCTGACCTCAAGACCCAAAAAGTAGCTCAGCTGTCTGAGATCGGTCATCTGAAATTGCTGCTGAAGGTGATGTCTGGCGAAGACCACATGAGAAGGATCATCGCCCGTAATGATCATATCATCCACATAAAGTAACCAAAGAGTCCGACTACGAGAGGAAGAATGCACAAATAGAGCTGAATCATGTGGACTTGACTGGAAACCGGCGGCTGTAATGACTGAGCTGAAACGAGCAAACCAAGCGCGAGGCGCCTACTTGAGCCCATAAAGGGCTCGCCTCAAGCGGCAGACAAGGCCTGGAGGAGAGGATAGACAAGGAGGAGGAAGCATGTATATCTCCCGTTGAAGATCACCGTGAAGAAAGACATTCTTCATGTCAAGCTGAGATAGAGACCAGTGACGAACAACTGCAACTGCAATAAGAGTCTAAACCGTAGTCATGTGAGCGACAGGAGCAAAGGTCTCATCATAATCTTTCCCCTGCTCCTACTGAAAACTACGAGTAACTGGTCGAGCCTTGTACCTCTCTATGGATCCATCAGAGCGAGTATTGACCTTGAAGACTCACTTGCAAGTGATCGGAGCAGCGTCAGGTGGAAGAGGAACAAGGTCCCATGTGCGAGTATGCTCAAGTGCCTCTAACTCAGCAGGCATAACAGTATGCCACTCAGGTATCTAGGCAGTCTCACGGTAGGTAGTCGGCTCTGGAGTGCTACAAGCAGTAGTAGAAAGGGAAAGTAGGTTCAACAAAAGTGTAGCAAGGCTAAGGAGGTCAGGAGGACGTCGCTCACGAGGTGGGTTGCGACGCACAGGAGGATCGTCCACAGGACACTCCCTGGAGGAGGCAGACATCGAGTCTGGGGGAACCAGAGGCGAGGGGACATGATCAGGAGGAGGAGGAGGACGAGTGTAATGATATGGAAGGGGGATGATTTGCGCGTTTGAGGGAGTGGTGAAAGGTGGACATGGAGGAGATGGTGTAGGCGGTGGCAAGGAGAGAGAGGAGGTGGATATACCGATGGAGAGGAAGAGACATGAAGCAGTGGAGTGGGAAGAGTGAGGAACTGCACATCAGAGGGAGTCACCGATGAGTGCGAGGTCAAGGAGACGGAGGACACAAAGAAAGGGTAAGACTCATCAAAGATGACATCACAGGAGATACGAACTCGACGAGTAATAGGATCATAACATCGATAGCCCTTTTGCTCAATACTGTATCCGAGAAAGACACAAGATACAAATTGAGCAGAGAACTTGGTACCCTCATGAAGGAAGAACATAACATCGACAACCAAAAACACGCATACGAGTATAACGTGGGGGTCAGGAGTACATGCACTCACCAGGACACTGGCCCTGAAAAAAGTAGAGGGCTGCAGGTTAATGAGATAAACCGCAATGGAGACAGGCTCAACCCAAAAATGAGGAGGAACATGAGAGGAGAGGAGGAGAGTGCGGGCTATCGCAATGATGTGGCGATGCTTCCTTTCAGCAGTGCCATTCTGAGCATGGGCACCGGGACAAGCAAGCTGAGGGAGAGTACCGTGAGTAGCTAGTAAATCACAAAAGACATGACAAAGGTACTCCCCCCAGAGTCGGAACAAAAAATACGTATGAAATCAGAGAATTGGGTGCGCACCATAGTGGAAAAAGCAATGTAGATCTGAAAAAACTCAGAACGAGAGTGCATGAAATAAATCCAACAATAACAAGAATAATCATCAACAAATATAACATAGTACCGATGTCCGCCCTTTGATACAAAAGGTGTAGGACCCCATACATCTGAATGAACTAAATCAAAAGTACGATGAGACCTGAAGTCACTAGAAAGATAAGGGCGTTGTAGTTATTTTCTAAGATTACAACTCGTACAATAGTGAGACCTATCAACAGAAACGTGACCAAGGAGACCAGTATTGATGAGGGACGAAAGACGCGAGCCACTGTGATGACCAAACCGGTGGTGCCACTGAGAGAAACCCACTGAAGAAAGACACAAAGAAGACGCTGCTGGTGACGATGGAATGGATGAAAGATGAAGGCGATCAAGGATGTGGACCTCGTTACGGCGACGAACAACTCTAAGGAGTGTCCCTGCCAGACGATCCTGCACACGACAAGCAAACTCATCAAAAATAACAAGACTACCGCAAGACGTGAGTTGAATGGCAGATATGAGGTTCATGGATAACTTTGGTATGCATGCCACATCAGGAATATGAAAATGGGTGGTATGAAAAAGCTCATGGCTAGTGCAAGGGAGAATAGTGTCATCTGCAACCATAACACTGGGGGCAGACGAGACGGGCTGACATGACAAGAGGTGTGTTGCATCATAGGTCATATGAAAAGAGGCTCCAAAATTGAGCAACCAGTCGGAGAAGGAGATACCTGTAGAGGAGGAGGCAGTTGACTGAAAAGCGGAGGCACTAGAAGCATCCGGTGAGAGCACAGAGGCAAAGGAGCGAGGCAGCAAACCGTAAGATAGCTGCTTGGCAACCTGCTGGGCAAGCTCAGAAAAAGAGAATGATTGTGCCATAGCCGAGAAATGAGAAGGAGGATCACCAGGAGCACGCTGCTGACCAGACTGTTGATCCCTCTGAAGCTTGCGGCACTCAGATTTGATGTGGCCAATGCACTGATAATAGTGACAGTGGACAAGCTGGCGATGAGGAGCACCAGACTGAGCAGTAGAGGGCGTTGGAGGACGAAGAACAGGTCGCACTGGTGTACTATAACCCGGCGAAGGTAGCAGAGGAGTGCTCACAAGGGAGGACTGCGGTGGAATCTCTGGAGCAGCAAGGAAAACATGAGGCAGCACACCACAAGACACATTAGTGTCCAAAGAGTGGAGATGAGTCTCTTCAGCAATTACCAAAGCCAGCGTATCACTGAAAGAAGGTGGAGGATCCCAGTGCAAAAGCTGGGCAGAAACAGACTTGAACTCGGGGCGTAAGCGCATGAGAAACTCATACATGCGCTGAAAGTCGTGATCCCGAGATGTAGCAACACACTGAGGGCAAGTAATGCATGGGGAATGAGCCATCTCATTGCACTGACGCCAGAGGTCCAGGAGCTCAACAAAGAATGTCTGGATAGAACAATCATGCTGGTGGAAGATGCCAAGGGTCTGAAATAGAGAGTAGCGCAGAGCATGACTAGAAGGTAGGTAGAGATGACCCAGATGATCCCACATCGCCTTGTTCGTAGGTTGCTGGTAGACGGTCATGCGAATGGGGAGCTCGCAAGACTGACAGATGACGACTATCGCACGAGAGTCATCTGAGCGCCACTTTGCCATGTCAGAGCCCTGGACGGAAGCGACAGCGCTAACAGTGGAAGAATCATCAACAGAAGGGGTTGTTGATGGAGGAGGAGGAGGCACAGAGCCGTCAATGTGGCCTTATAGATCTAAACCACGGAGGATCACGCCGATAGTGGCAGACCAGGCTTTGTAGTTTCGTCCATCGAGGATGACGTCCGCCTTCTAGAGAAAGGAAGAGGCCATCGGGGCTGCGGGGCTGCAGAGTCACCCGAAGAAGATCGAGAAGGTAGGCCAAAACCGATAGAGGAGCAGACCATCAGATCAGAGGAAGAAGAGAGGATATCGACACTGGATTGCCCTGGCAACGACGCTAGAGAAGATCAGACGGAGAACCGGGATCGCGCGCTGGAGCAGAGACGGCGCTGGAGTGACGGGCGACGGGCAACGGGATCGGGATTTTTGCGACCCTAACCTTGCGATCGCTAAGCAGATCGGGATTGATCAGGAAGATGACGGGATCGATTGTCCGCACGAACGACGACACTGGAGAAGGTCGGAATCGATCGTCGGCACAGTGAGCAGGTCGGGATCGATCGCTGAAAAACGGCGGGATCGGGATTTTTGCAACGCTGGAAAGAGGAGGGATGGAGCGAAGAAAACCCTAGGCTCTGATACCATGATAGAAGAAAACAATGAATCCAATAACCATACACAAGAGGTAAGAAAATATATATACAAGTACATGGGAGGGGGTTCACAACACCCATGATGAATATATAACAACTCTAGTACACAGTAAATACACTACATCTAACAGTTATGAACAGTCGTTTGTGAACATCTGAACTCACCTAAAGAACTTCATTCACTTTTATATTCAAAACTAGTTTTCTTTTTTTGGTAGCGATCATAACTATTGTCATGTCAAACATACATTCTATGAGGCGGCGTTTTATTTAAACTCACTGTAGCAAAAATGCCCCACCAAACGGAGCCATAAGAACATATACAGTACACAAGAAAATATGAGATTCTCAAAATGAAATTAAATATCCAACATATACAACAACAACAGTCAAGCCTTTATCTCACTATAGTGAGATTGGCTATATGGATCCTTTGTCATCATTGTGCCCTATCTTATAGTCATAATCTCACTAATGTCTAAGTACATTATGTCTTTCCTTATAGATTCATTCCAAGTTTTTATTGGTCTACCCCTCCCCCATTTAACATGTCTAGTGACCAAACTCTCACAACGCCTAACAGCTGCCTCTAATTATGCAAAATATTTTTCTCATGATACATGCTTGATAATTTAAATATTCAGCATATATCAATAATAAAAATAATCTGCATAATTAATGATAAATGTTACAAAAATTATATTAGATTATCTATGTTCTATGAATCAAATGGGAAAAAAGTAACTTACATATGAAAGATATATCAAGGCTCTGTTTGAGACAACTTATGTTGATGAATAAGTTGTTGATTGAAAAGTGATGATTGAAAAGAGATTTTATAAAAGCAATGATGAATAAACAGTAGATTGTTTGGATAGTTTGTCCATAAGTGCTGATAAAAAATTTCATTCATCTATAAAGGTCTGTTAGTTTGGAGGCATTTTTTCTCCCAGACGAGATTTTTCGGCTTGGACGAAAAAACCGCGTCTGGGACGAAGAATCGCGTCTGCACGAAAAAATCGTGTGCGTGCCAAAAAATCCCTCCTGGGCCAGAAAAAAATTGCGCCCGAGCTAAAAATTGCGTCCGGGCGAAAAAATCGAGTCCAGGATTTTCCCTAGTAGACGACGGTGATGACCCAGGCGCGGGATCACATCGCCAGACTACTTTTTCTTCCGTCTCAACATTGGAGAAATCGCGAGGGCCAACGACGATTTTCAGTAAGTGCTTAGAACTTTTTTAAGAGATAAGCATTTATGAGAATCCATAAGCTGGACCCGAATAGTTTATAGAAAAACAACTTATTATCAATTTTACAACAAGTGATTTTCCAATAGTTGCACAAACAATGCTTAAATTAGAGAGACAATAAATGTAACATAGAATATAGACAATTAGTTGAAAGTAGGATGCCCGGTGCACAAGGCATCCCCGTGGAGCGAGGGTCCGGGGAAGGGTCCCATCACAAGGGTGAAATGTAGGCAAATTTTACCATGCATTTTTGCAAAAGTCTGTGACGGCGCACCACAACCGACATGTGCGTATTCCCGCAGGAAGCGGTGATCGGTTATCCGGATGGATGATCGGAGCCCATGATCGCGTCCGAATGGTCGATCAAAGTCGAATCTATATATAGTTTTTTATATTTTGTGATGTATTTACCCCTCATTCGGACCAAACATTGTGAGCCCTCCGATTCGAGTGGTTTTATTTGGGTTTTATTTCTGCAGTTACACTATGCAATTATTATCAGGGCTTTATATGCCGGCGGTTCACGTGGGAGAGGCATCGTGAATTTTGGGAAAATCCTGAAACCGTCGGTCTCTGAAGGTGCGACGCCTTCCGCTGCTCCCGGTGCGACGCCGGGACGACTTCCTCAACCCTCCTCCGCCTCCATCATCAACCCTGGTAAGCCTTTGCCTCCCCTATTCCTGGCCTCCTGTAGCCTTGTCGGCCCCATCCAGCCCGAGCCCATCGCCCACGTCGCCCACGTCGCCCACGTCGCCCACCATCTCAAGCAGCCGCCTTCCTCCTCTCTGATTGTCCCCTCCACTGTGCCCTAGCCACAACCCGACATTCTCTCCCCATACCCCGTCGTGCACTCATCCCGCTCGGCCATTCCGCTGTGTTGTCCCTCCCGGTAGTTCCGCTCCAGTCCTCACCCGCCCCATCCTCTTCCTCTCCTCCGTCAGTCCCATGCCTCTTACTTCCTCCCCGTGCAACCACCTTACACCGCCGGACCAACCCCTCCCGTCTCCACCGCTTCACCACTTACCATCCCGAGCCATGCCTGTAGCCCAGCCACCATGAATGCATCTGCTTCATTTCAGATATTGTTCATAAATTAAAAGTACTGTTCATAATTTGAAAGTAATGTTCACTCCCCTCTTCCCCAACTTGTTGGCCACTACCAGCCAGCCATTTCCTCCCCTACAGCCGTCCTCCACTGCCTACCCAAGCCTCTACCAGCCCCGCTCTACTCCGAACACAAGTAACTTGTCGCCCACAACCGCCGCCGCCGCCTGCACGTGCAAATTGTGGTATAAAATCTTTTGCGCGTGCTTGAAAGTAATTGCGCCTCTTTCGGTTTGCAAAATTAATACTTTGTCCTCCGTTAATTAATTGTTTGCAATCACGCGCGCCTCTGCTGTTTTATTATGATAATTAATTACATGTTGCAATCTTAAATGGAGCACCCTTGCACTAACATTCCACGCCATCACATGTAAGTGTGCATTTAGAGAGTCCTCCTCGTATCGGCCTTACCACTGCATCAGTCTGCTTCCATGACTTGAAAGGCACACAGATCATTAAGTACACCAAATGGTTAAGAAATTGCATTAATTAGAAATTATGAAAAAAAAAGGCATAGATCAAATGCAATGGTTAGGGAATGATGAATCAATCTCAAATTGTTATCATAAGACTAATAATAATGATGATAATCATCACAACACTAAAATAAGTTTAAAGTAGGACTGCCTGTTTTCTTGATAAACTGAATTGCAATATTAAGTTTTCTGACTTACAAATTTTTTATTGCAGATGGAACCACTACTATCTAGTGGAAAACTGAACAAAAGCCTGCCTCTCTGTAATAAAATCATGGAAACTATTCATAATCTTGCAAAAGAACTAATGGAGCCACCTACAATTGCCGCGGTGATTTACTCTTGAATTAAGTCTATTGCTTATGGTACATAATTACAGGTTCTCTCATACATATCTCTGAATGTGCTGCAGATTCTTGGCTTTATTGTTGGTGCACTACCATGGGTTAAATCACTAATAGTAGGAGGGAGTGCTCCTTTTAGAGTAATACTGGACTCCCTCGAGTTGTTGGGGTGAGATTTCATTAAAAAAACATGACAGTTGTTTTAATCATAGCACCTAAGTTCACTCTTTCTGCATAGGAGTAAGCTATCAGCTTCAATGATTTGTATGCAGGGGTGGCACATTGCCTTGTTCAACTATTATTCTTGGAGGAAATCTTATTGGAGGTAGGCAGCTAGATCTAAGTGCAAACTAGTTATCTAATGCTTAAATTTTTTTTTGTTAATTCAGAAACATATATGTGCTCGATAAATGTTTACAATTCGGAACTGAGCTGCATTCAAGCTGAACATGAATGAATTCTGCTGTAGTACAAATCTATTACTTTGTAATAATATGAAAGTATGTACTTTTCTCTCCTATGTGAGAAGAATTCTCATTCTACAACAATTTAGAAATAGAAGTTATGTCCTTCAAGTGTAAAGGTGAAAATCATTCCTTCTCTCTAAACATAATCAAAAGTAGTGGTGTGCTTGTATGATTTCAAGAGCATTTAGTCTTTCAATCGCCACATTGAAATTTTATAAATGCATGGCTTAAGAAGGTAATTCTAATTTCAAAATGTAAAAAACTTTCAAGTTGTTTAAAAATTGTATTGAACAAATCGAAGTAGAAATATCAAAGAATATGATGTAGCATTCCTACCCTGTAAATAGTTTATAGCATGGGTCCGATCGAGACTCCACGGCATACAAAATTCACAAAGCCTAAAATATTAATTATTGATAGCAGAAAAACCTAACCACACCAAAGTTTGTACAAAAGACTACAACGGAAAACTTAAAAACAAAATATCCACATATTGTACACAGTCTAGCCTTAAAGTCTTACATGGCTTTCTAAAAGAACTGACAGCACGGTACATAGGAGGAAAGATCTCCAACTCCTTAGCAACTCTTGGGCTCCAGTCCTCTACACACCGTTATGAGCTATGCCACCTGAAATCAAGTACAAACGGGTGGCAAAACGAAGGTCAGCATGGGCTGACCAACACAACGTAACGACCCCATCCCCCGGCCATCATAGCGGACTCCGGGGCAAGTAAATCGCTCTACTACAATTACGCACGAAAACAAAAACTGAAAATACATATAACAAAGGGGCACGCAAGGGGTCCCCGTAGCAAGTCGTCACACATGCGGTAAAAACACTCAAAACCGTACGACCCACGACGAGAGGCGTGTGTTCGCCTTTTGTACTCACCCATAACAGTAGGGGTAACAGGTCTCGCAATAACAAGCGTGATAGAGAGGCTCAAAGTCCACATATATCCCTAAGAACGCGACAGGAAGGAGAACAATTAACTACTGTCCAAATGAGCGCGACAGAGGAGGAAAACAACCTTTATTTGTCCGAAGGAGCGCGACAACGAGTATAACATTACCCTCAGTCCTGAACTGTCAGGGCGAAACTAACTCATCTCCAGTCTACATGTGAACGTTTCACAAAGTATCCTAAAGGAGCTCTTGTATCAACCCACAAGAACGTCAGTATTCCAGGCCCAATACAGGCCCGCCTAGGCACGGGGCATTCACGAATAAAGCCCACGAATTCCTTCCATCATTACGACGAATAACACGGGACATTCCCGTTGGCGCACCAACGGCTAAACGCAATGCATATCACAAAAACATCACCGATCCGGGCATATCGTCATGGGTAGACTTCACACAGCATGTCTAAATCCAGATTCACACGTCGGATCACTAAATGCACATTTATGTCAGGGACGGACACAATCGACACGAAGATTCGTAATGAACCGAGGGAAACACACACTGAGTCCAATTGGAGGCGGGTGACCCTCCTAAGCAAAGCAAAAGCAGAAAACTACACCGGGGTCGCAATCCCACGACCTGGCGAATTCCCTGCTCTCCATCCCGTAGTGGGAGAGGGACTCTACGTGCAGCTCACACATAAACATACGTCCGAGTCGCAATCCCACGCCCCAACGAAGTCCCTGTCCTCAACCGAAATGGCGTGAGGGGACTCTCATTGCACAAAAATAATTATAAGCACAAAAATATCAAAATATTGGTCCTAAGGCTGGGGAAAAGAGTCGTTACCCTCAGCGCGCGACTCGGAGGCATTTTGCCTTACATGAATCTTTACGGCCATCCTCTCACAGATCTACACTCCCACAGTGAAACAAGCTCGAATCAGCTCTCCCGCAATGGACTTCGACAAGGGTGTTGACCATGGAAGCTAGGGAAAGTGAGGATTCATGACAAGCCAGCAGTTGATCTCTGTGACTCCACCTAGAAAATGGAGGTAATCGACTGTGAGGGTTTGGCCTCCTCACAGGCGGAAACGCAGATGTTCTCCGACAGCGACACAGTGAGGAAATGGAGAATCTCTACCTCCTTCCAATCAGCACCTTAGAAAGGGAAATAGATCGAGAGAGAAGGAGAGCTTCAGCGGCTGTCCTATCCGGACGACAGAGGCAGAAATCGAAGAGATAGATCGGTAAGCGCCCTCTTTCTCCTTCCAGGCGGCGCACATGACAAGGCTCGCGGCAGAGAAGAAAAGTAACGAACGGGAGGGACGCTCATGAGAAAATGAGAGAGAGAGAGAGAGATCTGGAGAGACTCCTCTTCCTCCTAGGCGACACGCAAGAGAGAGGAATCAGGCTGGGGTTGTCGCTACCGTCGTGAAAGAGGGAGATAAAGATGAGGGGGCGGTGCTTTGTGCGGTGGCACACGAATAGGAGAGTGGGAGAGAGTGGTGGGCGACAGGATTTGGATTGGGTGAAAAAGGAAAGAGGGGATTAAATCCCTAACCTAATATGGTTATCTGTACCCCTAAATCTACTATTTGCACCCCCATATTAATGTCATTTCGATGTCAGTAAAAGAAGGCTTTACAAATCTCGTCTTTAAGAAAATTTTGATCCAAAATTTAATACATGAGATTCGTCATATCAGAGGGAACGGGTCAGGGTACTCCTCGTGCATGACCTCTTCTAATTCCCAAGATAGCTCTTCACGGTCACAGTTGTCCCAACAGACTCTCACCATCTTATTGGCCTTCCTCCGCAACTGCCGAATATCGGTATCAATGATGCAAATTAGCGTCACCATGGTAGATAGACCACTATCAATCGGCCTCTAACATGGACTCAGGCTCCCGCACCGCCTTTCTTAGCACAAAAATATGGAAGACGTCGTGCAACCCACTTAGTTATATCGACAAAGCAAGTCGGTAGGGCGTCTCGCCGATGCACTCTGTAATCTCAAATGGCCATAAATAACTTGGACTCAGCTTCTTCAAGCGTCAAACCTTCGACACTCTCTTGAAAGGATTTATCTTCAAATATACCCAATCTCCGATTGCGAATTCCACGTTCCGGCGTTTGGCGTTATAATACTTTGCATGTCGGTCTTGGACAGTCAACAAACGTTCTTAAATGGTTCGTATCGACTAATTCGCCTCATCAACCTCTTTGTGCTTCAGTAGCTTGGTATCACCGGTCTCCGTCCACGCTAAAGGAGTGTGACACTTCCTACCATATAATATCTCAAACGGACTCATCTGAATACTCGTCTGATAACTGTTGTTATAGGCAAACTCGACCATAGTAAGGTGATCTTCTCAACGCTGTCCAAAATTCAAAACGCACATTCGGAGCATATCTTCCATTGTTTGATTTTCCTCTCGATTTGCCCATCCGTCTGCGAATGAAAGTCTGTGCTAAACTTGAGTTTAGTGCCCAACAAACAATGAGCATGCCTCCAATCTCCGGACGTAAACCGTCCATCACGGTCGCTCACAATATTGCGAGGGACGCTATGTAATCGAACGATGTTTTTCACATATAACTTTGTCAGCTTCTCCATTGAATCATTTTTCTGGTTCAGAATGAAATGCGCAACCTTCGTCAACCGATCAACAATCCCCAAGATCGAGTCATTTTTTGCGACGACTTTGGCAAGCACAAATTCTATGTAAATATCCTAAAATTTCCACTTCGGAATTGACAATGTCTACAAGAATACTCCTTGTCGTTGACACTCGGCTTTTACTAACGTACAAGTTTGACATTTAGCCATGAAAAAAGCAATATATTTCTTTATTTATGGCCACCAAAATAGTGTTATCATGTTTTGATCCATTTTGGTACTTCCCAGATGAATCGAGTACTTGGTAAAATAGGAGTCTGTCATCCTTCCGTGGTAGTCCATCCTCAAGGAGAAACTTGGAGTTTGGCCCTTCAGCGGACTTCGTCAAATAGCGTTGCATGCTCGGATCGAATTACAAGGCAGATCTCACACGGTCACCAATGTCATATTGCACTTCCATCCAGTTCAGAACAATAGTGGAAGACGACCCTGGATTTACACAGGAGATCTCCAAGGCCTCCAACTCACGTGTCAAACGCTCATCGTGAGCTCGAATCCAACTTGCTTGCACAGGTGCCCAACGACTCAGAACGTTTGCTACCGCATTCCCCTTCCCAGGGGTATAAAATATATCGAATGTGTAGTCCCCTAGGAACTCCATCCATCTCCTCTAGCGCATATTCAGATCTTTCTGATCTAGCAAGTACTTCAAGCTCTTATGGTCCGTGAAGATTTCGATCTTCACACCGTACAAGTAATGTCTCCACAGCTTCAGAGCAAACACCACGACCGTCAACTCTAAATCATGGACCTGGTAATTTCTCGCATGCACCTTTAGCTGGCGCGAATCATAAGCGACCACTTTACCAAACTGTCAAAGAGCGCAACCCAAACTACTACCCGAGGAGTCACTATACACCTAGTACCCTTCAGTCCCACAAGGAGAACATAAGATAGGGACGGACAAAAGTCGGCTCTTCAACTCCTCAAAAGTTTGAGCGCATGCTGGCTTCCAGACGAACCGCTGTTCTTTTTTAGTCAAAGTAGTGAGGGGAATGACAATCCGCAAAAAGTTCTTCATAAAGCGCCTGTAATAACCGACAAGCCCCAAAAAACTCCAAACTTCTGCTACACTCTTAAACTCGGGACACTCTCGGATGCTGCAACTTCCGCCGGATCTACCGCAATACCCTCTCCATTGACGATGTGCCCCAGAAATGCCATAGACGATAGCCAGAATTCAGACTTGGAGAATTTTGCATATAACGTATGCTTCCTTAGGACTGACAACATTATACGAAGGTGTTCAACATGCTCTTCCTCGGAATGTGAGTACACCCGAATATTTTCGATTAAAATGATAATAAAGTGATCCAGGTACTCGCGAAAAGCTCTATGCACCTCATCTATAAAGACAAATGACACGTTCGTGAGCCCAAATGGCATCACTGTGAACTCATAATGCCCGTAAAATGTGTTGAAAGTAGTCTTTGGGATGTCAGACTCCATATCCTGAGCTGATAGTATCCAGATTCAAATCCAACTTTGAGTATACTGTGGATCCTACCAACTGATCATATGGATAGTCAATGCGGGGAATTGGGTATTTATTCTTTTCTGTCAACTTGTTCAGCTCCCTGGAATCTGTGTTGGAACCAAGAAAATCGGTCCCTGCTGTTCAGACCTGGGGGTGACCAAAGCTTACTGATTTAGTGGTCGCCTCGCAGGAGACTTGGCGAGAAGAATGTGGCAAACAAAAGAATAGCTTCGGACTGCCTACAAACAAGACCCACGTGCTACAGCGAGGAGGTCCCGCTACACACCCGGAATTCTATAGGAACATCCCCTCCAAAAACCATTGCTGAACTCGGCACAAGTGAGGCTGACTGTGAACTCGCCCCTTATGGGGGTGGGGGGGGGGGTGAAGGTCCCTTCTACTTGAGCCTTGGGGTCCTATTTATAGGCAAATCCAAGGGGTGGAGGGTGTATGGTCTGCGAATAACCGTTCCCGCCCCAACCAAAATGATATTCACAGGCCTGAATGGTCTGAGATGAGGTGAAAAACTGAGCTCGCCCCCGGTGGGCGAATTCTTCTCAACTCGCCCCAGATGGGCGAGACCTTCTCAACTCTCCCACGGTGGGCGAGTTCTTCTCAACTTGCCTTAGATGGACGAGGCCTTCTCAACTCGCCCCAGATGGGCGAGGCCTTCTCAACTTGCCTCAGATGGGCGAGGCCTTCTCAACTCGCCCAGGTGGGCGAGACCTTCTTAACTCGCTCCAGGTGGGAGAGGCCTTATCAACTCGTCCCAGGTGGGCGAGGCCTTCTCAACTCGCCCCAGGTGGGCGAGGACTTCTCAACTCGCCCCAGGTAGGCGAGGCCTTCTCAACTCGCCCTAGGTGGAAGAAGCCTTCTCAACTCGCCCCAGGTGGGCGAGGCCTTCTCAAATCGCCCCAGGTGGGCGAAGCCTTCTCAACTCGCCCCCGGTGGGCGAGTTCTTCTCAACTCGGCCCAGATGGGCGAGGCCTTCTCAACTCGCCCCAGGTGGGCTAGGCCTTCTCAACTCGCGCCAGCTGGGCGAGGCCTTCTCAACTCGCCCCAGGTGGACGAGTTCTTCTCAACTCGCCCCAGGTGGGCGTAGCCTTCTCAACTCGCACCAGATGGGTGAGTTCTTCTGAGCCGTCCTCAAGCATCTCTGATCTCGACGAATTACGAGTTATACACTATGCACGGGAGTAAACTACCGTCCTTATTTTTCACGAAAAGGATCTGTGCACCCCACAGTGACGAACTCGAGCTTATATATCCTTACTATAGTAATTCCTGCAATTGCACCTGCAACTCTGCCATTTATTTTGGCATCATACGATAGGGTGAGCGTGACACGAGTTTAGCACCCGATACAAGTTCAATACAAAAATTGATTTCCCTCTGGGAAGGGGCCCCAGGAAGCTCATCTGGAAAGACGTCAGCAAATTCTACTACAACTGGCACATCACATGGCTTAGGCTTCTGCTTTGAAGCCTCTACTAATGCAAAAAATAGTTTCGCACCTTTTTGAGGTGCTTTTACATCTTGGAGAGCGGTCATTAGGGTTTTTATCGCACTCCGTAGACAAATAAAACGGGTTCGGCCTCCTCATCCACCACCTAACAAGACTTCTTTTAACTTGCAATCTATACACGTGCTCTGCTTTGTCAGTCAATCCATGCCGAAGGTGACGCCAAACTCCGACAGCGGTAGTAGTATGACCTCTAAGTCAAAGTCTTGTTCGCCAATACGAACCTTCACGCGACTCTTTCTTCTCATACTCATTAAGCACCCAGTGGGTAAGAGCACGTCCACCTTTGATTCTGCCAACATACAAGCACTCTGACTCGCACGACAAATTCTTCTGATAAAATGGAGTGCGGCGGACCGGTGTTGAACAATGCTCTCGCTAGATAATTAAAGACCAATATGAATCTTAATGAGTACACCGAGATTAAGCATGCACAAGAGTTATACGTAATAAACAGGACATTAATTACAAATAAATTTACATGTCACGACGTCGTGTTGTCGAATAGCATCTTGTTGTCTAAGAGCGAAGACCCTCGGCCGTGTCGGTGGGAATCAGACGACTCCACTGCCTTCCCTTTCTCCGCATAGTTGGGCCCCGCCACCCTAGACACATCCCATGTTAAACGGACAATCCTCGTGGGACCCTGACGACACGATTGTGCAATGTGCCCTACCATCCCGCAATTGTAACAAACGGGACCACGAGCAGTAGTGACTCCTGAACCGATAGATTGAACTGACGGGTGATATTTCTGCATCTTATTATATTTCTTGAAGTCTGACCTTCCATGGGACTTTGGTACCTTGAACTTTGTGTTCTTTGCTTGAATTTCCCTGCGGCATTGGACTCTCTCAAAGTCCAACTCTAACGTTCTTGCTTCCTCCACCAAGGCAATAAATCCAATGGTCTTAGGTCCTGACAAATTCAATCTCAGATTATCACGTATGTCATCAAAGAACCTGTGAGTTTTGGTCTTCTCCTTGGCTAATAATCCACCAGAATATCGACCCAAGCAGATTAACTCGTGAAGATACCCATCCATCTTCATATCCCTCTACAGTAAACAAAAAAGTTGGTTTTGCAGCTGCAGCCGATTCGCCTCAGGTATGAAGCGCTCCAAGAAGGATTCGGAGAATTCCTCCATCGATATATCAGTCAGTTCTCTCCCGCAGAAACTCATCTCTGCTTCTTCTTCTTCCTACCATAGCCTTGCATCTCCATTGAGAAGGAAGGTAATCAAAGTCACCATTTGCTCCCTGATAGTTTGAGTGGCAGCCAGAGTTCACCTAATTCTGGACAACCAATCTTCGGTTGTTGTAGCTATCTCGCTCCCCGAGAAAAATGGTGGGGTGAAGTTCAAGAAATGCTTCAACGGGGTCATCCCGGCCTCGTGGATCAACAAATGGTACCGCAACAACAACAGGTACCGCAGCAGCAGCAGGTACCGCAACAGCCGCAGGCACCGTAGCAGCAACAGGTACAGCAGCATCAACAAGTACCACATCAACAATTGGTGCCGCAGAAGCAACAGATACAACATCAATGGGTGTCGCAGAAGCAGCAGGCATCAGACCCACTTAAGGAGTGGCAGATATGGCGGGTGCGACAATTGGTAGCAATCTGCCCTGTCTTGCATCCAAAGCACCAAGTACTGCCTCCTAAATTATTTAAACCATATCAACAGACGGCAGGCTATTAACAATAGAACCAGAAGTATTGTTGTCGTCGGCGTAGCGGGAAGGGTCTGCACCACTTCTAATTGCCAAACCACGCAAAAAATACACAATTTAATGGTCTACAATAAGCAAATTAGAGGAGTTGAAAGAGTCAATTTCCCCAAACCAGCGTAAACACACACTTTCCGTCATTCCTTAGTGGACATAAAATCAATCGTTTAGGTTCTTGCAATAGATGTGCTCACCACCCGTTAAAAAGGGTTCGTCCCAAAGACTAAAGACGGCGATCACGAAACATATACCTCTGATACCAATTGTAACATTCCTGACCAGTAAATAGTTTATAGCATGGGTCCGATCGAGGCCCCGCAGCATACAAAATTTACAAAGCCTAAAATGCTAATTATTGATAACAGAAAAACCTAACCAAACACACCAAAGTTTGTATAAAAGGCTACAACAAAAAACTTAAAAACAAAATGTCCACATACTGTACCAAGACAGTTTGGCCTTAAGGTCTTACATAACTTTCCAAAAGAACTGACAACACAGTACATAGGAGGAAAGATCTCCAGCTCCTCAGCAACTCTTGGGATCCAGCCCTCTACACACCGCTACGAGCTACGCAACCTGAAACCAAGAACAAACGGGCGGCAAAATGAAGGTCAGCATGGGGCTGACCAACACAACGTAACGAGCCCTCCCCTGGCCAAACTAGCAGACTCCGGGGTGAGTGTATCGCTCTCCTAAAAGTACGCATGAAAACAAAAACAGAAAATACACAGAACAAAGGGGCACACAAGGGGTCCCCATAGCATGTCGTCACACACGCGGTAAAAACACTCAAAATCATACGACCCACAACGAAAGGCGTGTGTTCACCTTTCGTACTCACCCGAAATGGTATGAGTAACAAGTCTTACATTAATGAGCGCTATAGAGAGGCTCAAAGTCCACATTTATCCCTAAGAGCGTGATAGGAAGGAAAACAGTCCACTATTGTCCAAACGAGCGCAACAGAAGGGGAAAACAACCCACAACTGTCTGAAGGAGCGCGGCTGGGAGAATAGCATTACCCCCAACCTTGAAATGTCATGACAGGAGAAACTAACTCGGCTCCAGTATACTTGTGATCGTTTCGCAACGTATCCTAAAGGACCTCTCGTATCAACCCACAAGAACGTCGTTCTACCAGCCCCAATACAGGCTGGCCTAAGCACGGGGCATTCACAAATAAATCCCACGAATTCCTGTCATCATTACAATGAATAACACGGGACACTCGCGATGGCGCACCTAGGGGTAAACGCAATGCATATCGCAGAAACATCACAAATCCGGGCGTATCGCCAAGGGTAGGCTTCACACAACATGCCTAAATCAAGACTCGTGCGTCGGATCACTAAATCCACATTTATATCGGAGAAGAACACAATCGACCCAGAGGTTCGCAATGAACCGAGCGAAACACACACCGTCCAATTGGAGGCGGGTGGCCCTCCTAAGCAAAGTAAATGCAAAAAACTACACCGGGATTGCAATCTCACGCCCTGCGGATTCCCCGCTCTCTACCGCATAGTGGGAGAGGGACTCTACGTGCAACTCACACATAAACATACGTCGGGGTCGCAATCTCATGCCCTAGCGGAGTCCCCGTCCTCAACCGAAATGGCATGAGGGGACTCTCATTGCACGAAAATAATTATAAGCACAGAAATATCAAAATAACGGTCCTAAGCCCATGGAAAAAAGTCGTTACCCTCGGCGAGCGCCTCAGAGGCATTTTGCCTTGCACAAATCTTTACGGCCATCCTCTCACAGATCTGGCCTCCCACAGTGAAACAAGCTTGACTCGGCTCTCCCGCAGTGAACTTCGACAAGGGAGTTGATCAAGGAAGTTAGGGAAAGTGAGGATTCACGGCAAGGCAGGGGCTGATCTCCGCGGCTCCACACAGAAAATGGAGGCAGTCGACTGCAAGGGTTCGGCTTCCTCACAGACGGTGACACAGATGTTCTCCGACAGCGACACAGTGAGGTAATAAAGAATGTGTACCTCCTTCCAATCGACACCTGAGAAAGGGAAATAGATCGAAAGAAAAGGAGAACTTCAGCGGCTGTTCTATCCGGGAGACAGAGGGAGAAATCGAAGAGAAGATCCGTAAGCGCCCTCTTTCTTCTTCCAGGCGGCACACAGGATAAGGCTCACGACAGAGAGGAAAAGTAGCGATCGGGAGGGGGAGCTCGCGAGAAAATGAGCGAGAGAGAGATCTGGAGAGACTCCTCTTCCTCCTTCCAGTCAGCACACAACATAGAGGAATCCGGCTGGGGTTTCCGCTACCGTCATGAAAGAGGGAGATAAAGAGGAGGGGGTGGTGCTTTGTGTGGTGGCACACGAATAGGAGAGTGGGAGAGAGAACGGTGGGATCCGGTGATTCGCAGAATTCGGGACCTAATGATGTTCGATTCGTCACATGAACGGGAGCGGACGATTCCCTCGTCTCTCCCTTTTCGGGGAATGGGTGCAATCACAAGCAAGTGAATGAGTGGGGGGCTCCGAAAGCACATGCGGGATAAGTAGGTGTTTCAGGGTCCGGTCTAGAAAGAAAAGAGAACTCTCAACAAGCTGGAACTAATCTCAATAGGAAGAGGAGTTAGCTAGGAATTGACAAAGTTCATGCCACGACGATCTATATGGAAGGGCAGTTTTGTTGATGCATTCCAGTTTAAAAAAGCTTTTTTGCCCAGGCGGCGGGATTTGGATTGGGTGAAAAAGGAAAGAGGGGATTAAAGCCCTAACGGATATGGTTATCAGCACCCCTAAACCTGCAATTCGCACCCCCGTATTAATGTTATTTCGATGTAAGTAAAAGAAGGCTTTACATATGAACCGTTCACAAACATAGGTTTTTGTTTTATTTTGAAAGATCAAATTCCACCAAGCCTAATGTGTTCTTCACTTATGCATCTATTTGTATTCACAAACCGAGTTTCCTTGATCAATTTCTGAACAAACAGGTCTGAAGAAATCGAAGGTGAAGCCTTCAATAATTATAGCAATAGCCTTGGTGAGATATGTAGCCCTTCCTGTATCAGGAATTGCTGTTGTTAAGGGTGCAACTGCACTTGGCTTTCTACCACAAGATCCATTGTTTAGCTTTGTGCTGCTCACACAGTTCAGTCTTCCTTCTGCTGTCTCTATTGGTATGTAATCTTATTGCTGCTAAATTTCTGTTTTACCTTTTAGTTTAATCACAAAAAAAATTATTTTCATTGTTTAGAGTGTTTGATTGTTTCGACATTATGGCATTCACTTAATTCTCTTTCTTTTTTACTTTAGTATAGATGCTTAAAAGGGAGGATTTTTATCATCCTAAAAATGGTTAATCTTAATCCAATTAAACATTGATGCTACTATTTTTAAATGTGCAATTAAAATCTGCCAATCTTCTTTAAATCACTGAACTTGTGCATGTATGATGATCGTTTGATCACATCAAAATGTTTATAATTAGAGAAATATGAAATACACATAAATAAAAAGGAAAATTTTAATATCATATTATTTTCCAAAGGACATCATGAACCTCAACTTCAAGTATTTGTACATCTTTATTATATAAAATAATATATCATTTTTCAAGCACACCAAACTTCTAATTTCAGTCATTGAATCTCCAAAATATTAATTTTCGGCCATTGGATCCTAACTCAATTCATAAAATATCAAAACCCTCATACCTGCTTCCATAACCCCCTTCCCGAACCCCGTGCTTCCCTGACTCCTCTTCTCCATGCATATCTCCCGCGACTCTCCTCTAGGGCATTGCAGCTCTCATTCGACACCCTCCTCACGCGACTCCTCGGCGCACCCCTTCCTCCCGTGCCGTCGGAAACCCTCATCCCCACTGGAGACCTTCCTCCTTCGGTCTGCGGCATCTCGGGCTCGCAGCTCTCGTCCGAGGCTCGATCCTCTTTCTCCCCCCTCCCTCTCTCTCCTCTCAGGCTATTGGAAGATTTTTCTCTCTGGTTTGCTGGTGTCGTCGACGATACAACTCAATCCTGTGTCTATTGTTGTCGGTCTGGATGTGGTAATCATTGCTCCTTCTCTCTTCCTCCTTCCTATAGTACTCTGTTGGTGCGGATTTTGTAAGAACAATCTATTTTTCGTGCTTGCTTGGAGGAAATCAAGGTCATTTCTTCTCCTTTGATCTCTTTGTGGCTATAACCCTAGCCCTTATGCATTGAAAGACATTTTGAGTTATTTTTTATTCTTTTCTTCATACTCTGCCCCATGATGATTTAAGCTTATAACCTTGGATATGAACTATGTTTTATATCTTCATTAATTATTGGTTCTTACATTGGTTGCATGTGCGCAAAGGTTGTATTCGCCCGCTGGGTGCGGGCGAAGCCAGCTTGGTTGCGGGCGCAGCCCGGTTGGTTGCTACAACTCCATTCTGAGATGTGGGACTAAACTGTATACACTAATGAGCTTTCCAATGGGCCATTGTTGTCTTTATACAAATTATTTCAACAATAATGAACTCTGATTGCATGAGTTGTTATTTCACATTAAATTTACCACATAATTATTTAAAATCAAATATGGGTGATGGATGATATCTTGCATACAATGATGATTTTGATTGATGAAATAAGAAATTAAATGAGACTTTTAAAATGATTAAATAATTATGGAAATTGATCCAAACGTAATTCTTTTTTTTTTGTTATCACAGTAGGGTGTGTGATATTTTGTTTGATGATTACAAGAAGTGATAGGTGAAAAATAAAATAAAAGCCCATTGTATTTGATGCTTAACTTCAATATGAGTTTTGCACCATTTCAATGTTTCAAAAGTTTCAAATTATGTTGCAAGTAAATATAATCACAGCCTTCTAATAATGCTATTAGTTCATGATCAATGCAGGTATAATGGCACAACTATTTGGAGTTGGGCAAGAGGAAAGCTCTGTCATATTCTTATGGATATATTTGATTGCTGCCTTAGCACTTACTATTTGGTCCACAGTTTTTATGTACATCTTATCGCAGTAAAAAAATGGGAACTTCTTTGTTTATACAACACTTGATATGGGTATAGTAATTTTAAGTTGTAAGCATCATCATGATGCATGTTCGGATGCATCAATTTGCCATGGAGGCAGAGACCAGTAAAAGAAGCATAAGTTCGAGGCGAGGGGACTTTTCAGTCACCGTTGAAGGAAGGTGGAACAATGGATCAAGTCCTCTCTGGTGCGGAGTGGAGGATTCAATCCCCGCGACACTAAATGATTGTTTTGGCTCTAAATTTTGATGTCAATTTATCCAAACAATCGGGTTAGGTTCTGTTTTTAAATACATATAAGTTTGTTTCATGAAAAATTGTATTGGTATTTTGATTTTTGTACCCTAAGGGTAATATTTACAATTGTTTGGGGATACTCTTACAATTTTAGTAACTTTAGTAGTTGTTGTTTTGGGATAGTTTAATTTTACTGAGACTCTGGTTTGAAGGGGAGCAGTCGAGAAGAGCTTGGGAGGATCATCCCTCAATCTTCTTCTCTGATAAGCTGACATTCAAGTACGACGAGAGCTCTTATTCGCAGTCCCCCAATTGGGTCTGCCCAGGGTTGAGCACTAAACTAGGCCCAACAGTGATATGGGACTTGTTAGGACCCACATATCATTCATTAATTTATTTTTATACATGTAGAAACTAACTAAATATTTTCTTTACAAGTTAATGTTGAAAATGGTGAAGTGAAAGTGGGTGATTGGACGACTTGGGCGGCCTGCCCGCGCGGACTACGCGGACAGGAGCGGAGGATTGCCAGGTCGGCAGAGCTGTTGCTGACAGCTTGTTCTTTGGCGGCCTAGGAGGTTTGTTCGCGCGGATTATGCAGACAGAAGCGGCGGCCTGCCAGGCTGGCTTATGCTCAGCAGACAGTTGGATCCCAGGTAACCGGGTGAATAGCGACTCTATCCGCGGAGTCCGGCAAGCAGCGGACTGGACTGGAGCTCGACAGACCGGCTTGGCAAAAGCCTTGGTCTAGCTCTGGAGGAGCGGCTAGCGGAAGCCGCGGAGGTCGCCAGTCAGAGCAGACAGTTGCTGGAGTTCGCCAGGGAAGGCGGATTGGATCCAGTGTCCGCCAGTAAGTACGGACTAGCCCTTGTGGTTAGTGGTGTGGACTTGGTTGGTTCTGAACCAAGTCCAGGTTTGGCTCAGTTCGGTGAGGTCGCGCAGTTAAGTGCGGACTGTTACTCAGTCCGCCGAGCTCGGCAGCATTGCAATGTGCCTTGGTTGCGAGCTTGGAGAACGCGGACTGGAGTTGCGTCCGCAAGGCGTGCGGACTGGAGCTCTGTCCGCTGAGTCCGGCAATTGCCTTGGTGGCATGACTGCGGGCTCAGGGTATGCGGACTGGTGTTGTGTCCGCGGATTAGCGGACAGTGTTGCTACAGAGTCTGGCTGTGGAGGCGTCCTGGCTTGGCCTTGGGGCGACAAGGCGGACTGGTTTGATGTCCGGCCTTGGTGGAGCATAGGCGGTCTGGCTATCTCGCAGAGGTCGCGGCGGACTGGGAGTGTATCCGCGGCTTGCGGATACACTTGTTCTTGCTGCGGGATGAGGCGGTGATTCTATCGGCTAGGGCGGTGACCACACTCCTCATCGTGCCTGTAAATAGGACCCTTGCCATCAGGAATACAGAGAGCGAATGAACAGTAAGTTAGCCCGCAAACAGTTGTTGTGGACTGGATTATGGTATCCGCCTGGGTTGATGAAATTGACCGGTTTGTGTTGTGCAGGTCGTGCGGATAGCGCTGGAAAGCCAAGACTTGGCTCTGATTGCGGTCAGGGACAGTGCAGACTCTGCAGTTTAAGCAACAGACGGTAAACAGCAGGTCGCGGACAGCGATCAGGCGGTTTTCTCTTTGGCAACTTGTTTCGGGGTTCAATAAGTCGTCTGCTTTAGGCGACCTGTTCAGTTCGGCATCAGCAGCCCGTGCGGTCTGGCAGCTAGGCGACCTCGCGGTCAGGCGGCTTGCAGATCGGCGGCTAGAGCTGAGCATTGGAGTAAGGAGCAGTCCGCGCAGCTTGGTTTGCGGTCTGGCGACCTGGCAGACTTGGCGGACTGTGCGGACTCCATAGTGCAGCAGTAGGTCCGGCGGTTACTTGCTCAGTCCGCGCGGCTTGACTTGTCTTGTAATTGTGATTTTCTCTGCTCTCCCTGAAGTGTTTTTTGGCGAATCATGTCTCGTCATGTATGTCTCGCCTTGTAAAGAAGATTGTTGTTATCAATAAAGATTCTTGTTGTTGCATGTGTTTCTGGTTGTGATTAACTTTAGTTGAGATAACCCCTGCTCATTCCAAGATCCGGAAAATTCAACAGTTAAACCCTAAATCCATAGGAAAAGTAATAAGAGTTCTTCGCATTACTTTTCTATGTTATAATCATTAATTAATTTATCTCTCCTAATTTTATCAGACAACAATGACCTTTGTTGAAGAAAACATGTATAAAAGGCCCAAAATAAGACTCATCTTGAGCCCATTACCTCTTTAGGTTTTAGTCTCATATCTTAGAATGAGATTTCTACTCCTCTCTCTTCCTATATAAGTGTACAAATACATGTATGTATTTACAATGATTGAATAAATTAAAAAAAAATTCTTTTATTTGTCTCTATTTCTGTGTATTTCTTCATGGTATCAGAAAAATAGACTAAATTTTTCTTCTCTCCACCCCGCTTCTGTCATCGCGCAAGAGACCGCATGGTCTCTCGATTTCAGCCAGCATCTCAGTTGGCCTCTGTCTGCTCCGTTGATTTTTTTTACCTCTCTGTTCCTATTCATAGGAATTTCGACTATCCTTTGGGGCCCACCGCATTCAGACCGCATGTGCCAAGCTCCATCAGCTTGCCAGGCTCGATTCGTGAGTGTCCTTCTCCACCAGACCGTGGGTGCTTTGCAGAGCTCGAGTGTGCTCGTCGAGCTCCATCACTGCTCGTTGAGATCGATCGCTGCGTGCCAAGCTCCCGCTGTCTGCACTCCTGCCCGAGATCGTGCTTCCTTTGCTCGTCGTGACCTCCTGATCACAACGCTTCCTCTGTTAGCTATGACCGCCTGTTCGCAGAGCTTCTTCGTCATGACCGCCTGATTGTCATCGCGATCCTCTGCTCGCAGAACTTCTTTTGCCCGCCTGTCCGCAGAGCTTTGAATCTCTGCTCACGCGCTTCCATCTCTTTGGTAGCGCCTTTGCAAGCTCCAGTCACAACACTTGTTCAAGTTGTTGAGCTCGCTCGAGTCACTAAACACGCTCAGGTTGTCGGGCCTCTTCGCAGAACTCTTTTCGCGCTTCTGCTCGCTCAGTCCCCGTGCCTAGTCGCTGCCCTCTACTAGCCAACAACTCTGTCTGAAGTCGCCAGGCCTCTCTTCCTTGTCTATAACAGTCACAACCCAATCTTAGTTCGCAACAACCGCCAAACTCGCTCCTGTTTCTCGAGGCCGCTCTCTTTTACCCGCTCGGAACCACTGTGACTTCATGGATTCGACAGATGTTGCTTCTCTCCTTGCTTGTGCTGCAACCCCCCTCCCTTAGATCTGTAATGAGCTTCGGATTACCACTACCTCTCTTAGTGGAAAGAAGAACATTGTTGAGTGGGTGCACTCCATTCGTCGTGTCTGCAGACCAAAGGTCTTCTTCATCATCTGAGGCAACCCCTACCACGCCCACCGAGGAATGGCTTCGTGATGATAGTCATGTCTGTTGTAATATGTAATGTGTGTTGTAATATATAATGTGTGTTGTAATATGTAATATGTGTGTGTAGCCTATAAATAGCCAAGATGCGGCCCTAATAAGATAAGGATTTTATTTCAACTTGGTATCAGAGGGTTTCGCCGTTTCTCCCGACCCTTCTCCCGAGCGAAGCCGACGCCGAAGCCACCGATTCCGCTCCTGAACGACACCGACGCCGATCCCGCTGCCTCTTCCCGCCCCTACCACCGATCGGAGGAGGCCTCGCCATCACCTGCACCCACTCCCTTCCGATCGACAGTCGCTTTCTCCCAATCTCCAGGGCCGGCTTTCTCCCGATCCATCTGCACCCGCTCACGCCCGTCTAGGGCTGCCTCTAGGGCTGCGGGAATAGCGATCTCGTAGCCTCTGGAGGCCGCTGTCTCTGCTTCCGGCCGCCGACCTTCATGCCCTAGTGCCTCCTTGCGTCACTCCCGATGCGGTGATCGGATTTAGGGCAGGCTAATGTGTTTCGTAATACCGAACAAGGCGCAGTGGTCGGTTGGAAGGGGATCCATGGAGCCGCAAGAGGGAACGATAGCGAACGTCTTCAAGATGTTGGGCCCGGACGAGTTGGCCACATTGTTAAGGGTGTTGGGTTCATCGCAACAGCCTGCGAAACTGGAACTTCCACCGATCGATCTTAAGTTGGATGGACCGGCGACCTACCTGAGTTGGTAACGCCGTGTGAAGAAAATCCTAGCAGCAAAGAAGGTTGGGGGTTTTCTGACAGGGGTGTTGAAGAAACCAGAGAACTCGGCTGGAGATGAGTGGGAGTCAGCCAATATGACCGTGTTTATGTGGCTTCTTAGCTCGGTTGTCCCATCGATTGTCTTCACGGTAGATGGCCTCGAGACAGTCATGGAGGTCTGGGATAAGTTGAAAAACACATATGATGGTGTGAGGAACACTCTGCGGGGCTTCCAGGTGAAGGGAGAAATTGATGACATTGTTCAGGGGGAGAAAACGGTGCAGGAGCATGCCTCCGAGTTGGAGCGACTATGGGTGGACTACGATCACGCCTCTGGTGGGATGTGTTGCAGTGATCCACGGTGTCGGGCTTCCAAAATCATCGTGGAAGAAAGGACGATGAAGTTCCCGAAGAGTTTGGATGACAAGTTCGATCAGCGGAGAGCTCTACTCCTATCAGGTACGACGATTCCTACCCTTACGGGGGACATCTCCGCTATGATTCAGGAGGAGACGGTTCTCAAACTGCAGGCAGGGACAAGAGGGTCTATGCCTGTGAAGTCAGCATTAGCGGTTGCGGCTCCTAGTATTACTGGACAAAGGGAAGAGACCCGACGGTGCTACAACTGTGGTGAGGTTAACCACCTGAGACATGCATGCTCTAAGCTGCCCAAGGAGAGAGATTCGAGGGGCGGACAGGGTCGTGGTCATGGCCGTGGTCGTGGACGTAGCGGTAGAGGAGGCTATCGGGTCAATTTGGGTATGACTGAGAGTGTGTAGGAGCTTGGCGTTATCTATACAGAGGAGGAGCAGACCCTCCTGAGAATGATGGAGGGTATCAAGAGGAAACAGACGGGCGAGAGGAGCAGAGAGAGAGCTGGGGGGGGGGGTCGCTATGTACGCCCACCACCCTCCTAATGGATCTCTTGCACTGACATCTATATCTCCTTCCAGGACATCAGACTGGATCATCGACTCAGGCGCATCCCGCTATGTGATGGGAAATGCAGGCGAGTTCTCCTCCTATACCCGTCTAGCCACGGTGGATAGCATCCAGACGGCGGACGACACGTTTCAGCCAGTGGTCGGTAAGGATACTGTTAATTGTTCAGGTTCGGTAACGTTTTCCAATGTTTTGCATGCTCCTTCTTTCCCAGTTAACATTTTATCAATTAGTTCCATAATTATTCAGCTGAAATGTGTTTTTTCCTTTGATATACCTAAGGTGACGTTCCAGGAGAAAGGGACAAGGCGGATACTTGGGACCAGTCCTGGGCAAAAAGCCCGGGCCCGGCCCGGCAAAAGCCCGGCTAGGCCCGGACAAGGAAAAGCCTGGCCCGGGCCAGGGCCGGGCTTGGGGCCCTTACCGGGCCCCCATTTTGGCCGGTTGCCCGGCCCGGTGCCCGGGCCGGGCAAAGCCCGGGCGCCGAGCTAGCCTGAGCCCGGCATCGGGCTGAGCAAAAGCCTGGCGCCAAGCGGGATTAATCCCGCCTGATCAGGCATCATTTAATCCCGCCCTGGATTAATCCCGCCTGATCGGGATTAATCCCGCCTATGATTAGGCGGGCGGCGGGATTAATCCCGCCTGATCAATCCTGCCTATGATTAGGCGGGCGGCGGGATAAAATCCTGTCAATTTAGGCGGGATTTTATCCCACCTTTCTTAATTCAGGCCGGCCCGGGCCCGCCCGGGCCCGCCGGCCTGAAGGGCCTAATCGGCCTGACCCGGCTCAAATTGAGCCCGGGCCGAGCCCGACTTCACAAAAGCCCGAGCCCGATCAGGCCCGGCCCGGCCCGATTGGGCTTTTTGTACACAACTACTTGGGATTGGGACTTTACGTGATTGGATGTGGTTTCTGGATCGGGAAGGACTAGATGCGGCTTTGATCTCTGTGGTAGAGACAACGAGGAATGGAGGACAAAAGATGAGTGCAGAGGATGTGCTGATACTCCATCACAAACGGTTGGGCCACCCCTCCTTCAGGACTGTAGCTAGGTTGTTTCCTACTGTTTTTGATGCAGCAAATAAAACAAAGTTGGTGTGTGATGCATGTGATTTAGGCAAACTCACTAGGAGTTTTTATGCTAGTACGGGCTGAAGAAGCTCTTCCATTTTTGATGTTATTCATTCAAATGTTTGGGGACCTTGTACTGTAAGCTTTTTAAATGGTTATAAGTATTTTGTTACTTTCATTGACTGTGCATCTTGTATTACATGATTGTATTTGATGAAAAATAAAAGTGAGGTGTTCACATGCTTCCGAGATTTCCATAAGCTTGTACAGACACAATATCGTGCGGTGATCAAGGTTTTAAGGTCAGACAATGAAACAGAATACACCAACAAGACAATGGGGGAGTACCTATCAACTATGGGATAGTGCAACAGATCACTTGTGCCTACACACCAGCACAGAACGAAGTGGCGGAGAGGAAGAACAGACACCTTCTGGAGGTGTCAAGGAGCATGATGCTAAACATGAAGGTGCCGCGGAGCCTGTGGGGTTATGTCGTGTTAACAGCGGCACAGCTGATCAACAGGATGTCATCACATGTACTAGGGTGGAGGTCCCCGTGCCAGCAGCTACAGGGACATAATGGGGGGAAACTTCCCTTGAAGGTATTTGGGTGTGTATACTTTGTGAAGGACAACATACCGGGTGTTGGTAAGCTCAATGTAAGGGGAAATTAAGTGTATGTTTGTGGGCTACTCTCGTACTCAAAAGGGTTACATGTGCTGGAGCCTAGTGGATAAAAGATGCTTCGTGAGTATGGATGTGGTCTTTAGAGAGCTGGAACAGTACTACCGGCAAGACGGAATCCTACCTACATTAGACTCATCAGATAAAGAAAGTACAATACTAGAAAGAGAGATGTTGGTGACAGATCTGGGAGTATGGTAGGGAGGATCTGCGGAGGAGCAGGAGAGCAAGGTGTGAGACCCACGGCTCAGAAGGAACTGCTGACATACAGTAGAAGGAAATAGCCTCCAGCAGTACCAGATCCAGGGTCGATGCCCAGCCAAGCTCCTAGTCCCGTGCCTGCGTCGCCCCCCTCTTCTGGAACACCTACACCTCCACAAGCCTCATGTGATATCCTTTATCCTCTCCCTACTTCTCTTATGTTACGGAAGACTACTCGGAGCAATGCGGGAAATCCTCCTAACAGATACGGTTGGGATCTCGCGTCATTTGTCTCGTATGATCATATCTCCCATACACACGAAGCATTCATTGCATCTTTGGATAGTATTATTGTACCTAACAATTGGCAGGTCGCCAAAGCCAATCCAAAGTGGGAGGCAGCAATGAAGGAAGAGATGAGGCCCCTTGAGAAGAACAAGACCTGGGAGCTGGCATGGCTGCCAAAGGACAAGAAGGTCGTTGAGTGCAAGTGGGTGTTCACCGTAAAGCAGAACCCAGATGGACAGGTTGAACGTTACAAAGCTCGATTGGTGGTCAAGGGGTACAACCAGAACTACGTCATTGACTACGACGAGACATTTGCACCAGTGGCGAAGATGAGCACTGTTAGGATCCTCATTAGCCTAGCAGTAAATGAAGGATGGCTGCTACACCAACTAGATGTGAAGAATGCATTCCTTCATGGGGATCTAGCAGAGGAGGTGTACATGGAGATACCATAAGGATTTGGTACGACCAAGACAGAAGGCAGAGTTTGCAGACTAAAAAAATCCCTCTATGGGCTGAAGCAGTCACCCCGTGCATGGTTTGACCGATTCAGGAGAGCAATGATTGACATGGAGTATCACCAGATCAACGCAGATCACACGGTGTTTTTCAGGCAGAATGGAGGTCATACCACCATGCTTGCAGTCTACGAAGCACGGGTACTCCAAAAAATGTCTCGTACGCGTACACGGTACATTTGTGGGTACTGGTACGGCCCGGTACGGCTCGGTACGCCCCGGTACGGCAAAATACGTACCCATTACTTTTACTGGTTTTTTGGTACGGCCCGGTACTTCCGGGTACTTCCCAAACCCCATTCCCGGTTCGGTCCAGTAAAAAACCCCTCACCGCTCTTTCAAAACCACAAAAATCGCGAAATAACGCGATTCCACTCAGCCCTAACCCGCGCTCCTCCGACAGAGCCTATCACGTCCATCGCGTCCATCGCCGGCGAGCGCTGCACCTCCTCTTCACTCCGGCGAGCGCTGCACCTCCTCTTCACTCCGGCGAGCGCTATACCTCCTCTTCACTCCGGCGAGTGTTGCATCTCTTCTCTACGGCGCCGTTTCTTCCCTTCTCTTCCTCCTCGCGATCACTGCGTTATTGTCCCAGGCGATCGAGACAAGGGCCGCCCCCATCTTCACTCCATTCTTCTTCCTCCATTCTCGGAGTACAAGGTTTGCTTCTTCTTCGTGCTCGTTTTTTCCTAATCTGCTCTTTAACAGTTCAACGGTATTTCTTCCACATGTTCTGCTATTTAATTATTTGTTTGCTCCCTTTTTTTCATGCAGTCATCTCCCACCGGGGTTCCTTGTCCAGATCCTCCGTCCCTGATTTCCTTCTTGCATCGACGACTGGAGGTAAGGATCCCTAATAACTGTCTTATTGCACACACTAGTTATTGCACTGGTTCGGCTACTGGAGAGAATGGACTTGTGCTTGCACTGGTTATTGTTAGCTCTATTTCAATCATTACTGTCTTTTTTTCAGTTAAGTTGTGTTAAAAAATTGAAATGGTGATTTTTCAGTGAAGTTATTGTAAAGATGGCCACAGATTATAAGACAAAGGTTATTGGCGTTCCTTATTGTTAGCTCTAATTTTATGATTCAAAAAAATGTTTGAATTGTGTTTGTGTGTGTGTGTTTATATGTGTGTGTGTGTGTATGTTTACGTTTGTTTGTTTATTTGTGTGTGTTTGAATTATGTTTGTGTGTATGTGTGTGTGTGTTTATGTGTGTGTGTGTGTTTATGTCTGTGTGTGTTTGTTTATGTGTGTGTGTTTGAAGTATGATTCTCACTTTCATCATTCCTTAGAATAGTCTAATTTCTTTATTTATGTGGACAATCTTAACATCTTGTGCATGTATGGTGATAACTGATAACATTTCATTGAATATATTCTCGATGCAAATTAACTTGTTATATGTATTTTTAAATTTTTTTTCACATACCCAAACGTACACGTACCGTGCTATTTTATAATTTTGTCGTACCACGTACCGGTACCCGTGCTTCATAGCTTGCAGTGTATATGGACGACATGATCATTACAGGGGATGATGAACGGGAGATTAGCTGTCTTAAGGGGGCCCTAGGTAAGGAGTTCGAGGTGAAAGACCTGGGTCTTCTTCGATATTTCCTTGGGATCGAGATTACGTATGAGGCCGAGGGGATAATTCTCTCCCAAAGGAAGTATGTGTTGGACCTCCTCACTGAAACCGGGATATTGGGGTGCAAACCTGCTGCGACGTCAATCGATCAAAGGTGCAAACTGAGTGTAGAGGCTGGAGAACCAGTAGATTGGGAAATGTACCAAAGGCTAGTGGGGAAGTTGATCTACTTAAGTCATACATGTCCGGACATCTCATTCTCTATAAGCGTGGTGAGCCGCTACATGCATGATCCAAGGAAGGGCCATATGGATGCAGTGTACCAGATTCTGCGATACTTGAAGAGTGCTCCTGGAAAGGGACTGACCTTCAGGAGGAATGGACACGTGAGAATCGAAAGCTGTTGCGACTCTGACTGGGCCAGCTGTGCGGATGATAGGAGGTCCACTTCAGGCTATTGCATATTTGTGGGTGGCAACCTGATCTCATAGAGGAGCAAGAAGCAGTCGGTAGTGGCCAGATCGACAGCAGAGGCAGAGTACAGAGTCATGGCAGCAGGGGTTGCAGAACTCATGTAGCTGAAAGGAATGCTCGAGGAGCTGAGGCTGGACCAAAAAGGGGGGATGAAACTGTGGTGCGACAACCAGTCAGCCATCAGTATTACAAACAATCCGGTTCAACACGATCGTACCAAACATATAAAGATCGATAGATTTTTTATCAAATAAAAGCTTGACAACGGGCTACTGGAGTTGGGTCATGTTTCGACAAAGGGGCAGGTGGCAGACTGCTTGACTAAGAGACTTAGTTTAGAGGAGATGATCAGGGGTTGTAACAAGATGGGCTTAGTGAACATCTTTAGCCAATCTTGAAGAGGAGTGTTGTAATATGTAATGTGTGTGTAGCCTATAAATAGCCAAGATATGGCCCTAATAAGATAAGGATTTTATTTCAACTGTGTCCAATCATGGATCCTCAACTCTATGAACAATGAACAATATCGGATGACCATGTATCATGAGACGGCCAAGTCCATGTGAGAGGAAATTCACTCCCTCTATTCTGACAAGGACAACCTCCAAAACCTGTTCGACATCATCACTGATCTTCAAAATCTGGACTCCAGAATGGCCACTCGGGAGTAAAGCCCCTTATAGTTAAGTTGTGTGAATTCAATACCTTTGCATTGCGTAGCGTGTAGTAAACCCCCTCATAGTTAAGTTGAGTTGTTGTATAGTATCAACATTATTGCGGCAATCTTCTTTTACCAAGAGACCGTAGAAACAACAAATGATCTCTGAGCAAGTCATTAATATCTTCTCACTTGTTTTTAGTCCAGGATTTAAACCAATTTGGTTGGGTTCTCCATAGTCCACAACACCTATCTCAACAAAAAACACCACTTTTATGAGGCATAGACACACACACGGTAGCAACGATTCCAACAAGGTTAACTCAACATTGTGATCTATAAGCTGATACTCCACCAGTAATTAGGATCCAAGAATCAGCAGGTTCAATGACAGCACATCTCATATAAACAACAACAACATTCAAGCCTTTATCACACTATAGTGGGGTCGGCTATATGTATCCTTTGTCGTCATTGTGCCCTATCTTATATAGAGGATGATCAAAAAAATTCTGTAGTAGTGAAGTTTAATGTACGACACGTTATTTAATATATGTAATATAAATCTGAAAAAGAAAAGTATGTTTAGCGAGGTAGATATTTACAAATATACTATACAAAATGACTGCTACATGCTCATAGATTTGCTTTCTCAGGAATGGAGCCAAGAATGCATAGAAAGCAAGGAGAGAATGAAAAATACAGATGTTACCAACACCTATCAACCATGGATACCACATAAATTAAATTGAAAAATCCTTACTACATTTCTTGAACAACTACTTAATTCTTTATTTTTCCTACTATTGAGGGATGAGAATGGGTATGGAATTCACAAATTTTAAAAATCACGAGACTTCAAAGAAATTACACGACTGTTCAAAAGCAATGCTCTCTATGAAAATCATATACAACATGCTGACTAAAATATATATTAACAAACCTCGACGAAATGACGCATACATTTTTTATTGGTGAATTTAAATTTGTTGCAACATTTTCACCTAAATAGATGCAAAAGATCTAAAGAGCAAAAGCTTGCATACTCTCAGGCTCTCGATCAAGTGATTAGGTTCCGACCACTTTTACATATGCTTCTAGGGGAGTTGTATATTTATGCAACTAGTTTCATATGATGCTTCACTGTTTGATTCTTCAGATGTGTTATGAAATCAGTCACCAAATGATTTCCAGATCCAAAAACTAGTGCGATCATGAAGAACGAATGAACAAGCCAAAGACAGAAAAAAAGAAAAATCACAATCCAAGAACACAAAAAATTTAAAGTGATTCCCCAAATTTTGGGTACGTCCACTGCGCAGGCAAAAAATTCTCCTTTACTGATAATGAAAAACACAAGATCAAGTTTAGCAAATACCACACGACAATAAAGAGAGAAAGAAAGTGAGAGATCAGTATTGCCCTGCGAGGAAGACGAAAAAGAATAGCACAAGAATCATCTAGTGCACCAGTGTTCTTCCTCAACACTGTCGACAATACCCCATTCGCCAAAGATGTTGGCAATCTCACTCCCCTAGGATTCGGCCAAGAGTGGCAACAACAAATAGGAAGACGGACCAGCACTACTATGGCCGAGGAAGAAGAAACCGCGAGAAGAGGGGGCCAGCACTCCCTTGGGTTTTCCGCGAAGCCTTCGACCGAAGTACACCACTGCAACAAGAAAAAACGGCTCTACTCTCTTCCAATTCTGGTGCATGATACGGACCCGACACCTTTATATATAGGCATGAAAAATCCTAAATGACACGGGTAGAGGGGGCCGGCGGTATCCAGCCAAGACAGGAGATCAATTCTCTTCCATTTATGCTCCTCCATTAGCGGTGAATTGGAAGGTTTCCTAAACCAATACCGACTCCGGTTTGGAAAGAGACGACATATGCAACAATCTCCATTTTGATGCCTCTTCCATGACATGCTTCACCTTGCTAAGATAACTCCAAGATGTCCCAACAGTCATCAAGAACCAATGCCAAAGGAACCAATTGAACGTACTTCCGCCAAGAACGGATCAGAAAAATCTCCTTCAATCTTGAGTAGCACACAAACTGTACTTACATGTCTGTTTCAGAAATGCTTCACCTTGGAGCTAAATATCAATTGCTCCACCTCCAGCGGTGGTCACCCATAACAAACTAAATGTGTCAAGACTTCTGGCATGTGATGTGTGCGCGGGAGAGAAAAATGACAAATGCAGTCACATCAATAATGAATGCAAACAAACTGACCTTAGCATGATAAAATGAACTCATATAAGAACTAATCAAAGGTAGAATGAAGGAGTAACAAGAAAAGGGTTTAGGCAATAGTGGATGACCAAACTGCACTCACAAAATGAAGTTTTTGACCAGGAAAAATAACTTAGAAATGAGAGTTATAGTAACACAAGTACAAAAATAACATCACAAAATAAAGGGAAATAACATGAGCAAATAAAGAAATAACGACCATGAAAGACAAAAAAAAAAGAAAAATGCAGGAAACCAAAAAAAAAGACACATAAAAGGCAGGAAAGAGAGAGATGAGGATACACTAGAGGATGTCCTTTACTGCATCCTCAAGACATAGGGAGTCAACAGACTTTTCTTTTTCATCACCAGAGGTCTTTCCTTTCTCTTTATTCTGAAGCTTCCAACAATCCTTAATCCATGACCCTTCTTTTTAGTAGTCTGAACTGTCCTTGGACTTTGACTTGCCTCATCTGTCTGAACCAGACTAACCCCAAGAGTATAAAGCTGAACTTTCAACAGTACATGAGTCTGACAACTTCTTACGGATGTCATCTGAGAGTAAGGCTGCAGTGAGCTCTTTCATATCCAAAATATCCTTGTTGTATGTGAGGGTAGTGATAATGTCCTCATACGACTTTGGAAGAGAGTTCAGAAGAATAACTGTCTTGTCTTCTTCCTCCACTTTGATATTCATGTTGAGACATTGAGATAACAGTTTATTAAAACTGTCAGTTTATTAAAACTGTTCAGGTGGTCATGAAGAGAGGAACCCTCATTCATGCTAAACTTGTACAACTGCTGCTTGAGGTAGATATAGTTAGGGAGAGACTTCGTCATATAGATACTATTCAGCTTTGCCCAAATACCAGAGACAATCGTCTCTGAAAGAACTTCATATTACACATCATCATGTGAGCAAACCTGTATGGTGGGCAGAGCTCTGAGATCCAAATCCTCCTACATGTGATCGGTAACCTCAGCATCCTTATGGGTCTTCCCTAATAGGACGCAGTGTAAACCTTCCTTGATCAGTAATGTTTTGACCATGACCTGCCACAAGCCAAAATTGTGCTTCTTATCGAACTTCGTAACTTCAAACTTCATATTGGGTGTAGAATATGTCATAAAATCAACCTGAAAAATCTGCACTGAAACTGAATCTCAAGGCAACCTGATTAATTCACAGATCAAGATAAGGAGCGGACCAATGTCATCCCCTACCGTTGACCCAACTCAAACTGGAACGTTCAATCAGTCACCGATCGAACCTGCCTCTGATACTACTTGTCATGAAATAAGCCACCCGATGATTACCAAATCCAAAAACTAATGCGATCTGTGAAGAAAAAATGAACAAGCCACATATAGAAAAAGAAGAAAAATCACAATCTAACAACACAGAAAATTTAAGTGATTCCCCAAATTTTGAGTACGTCCACTGCGCAGAAAAAAAATTCTCCTTTACTGATAATGATAAACACATGATCAAGTTTAGCAAAATTTACAACGAAGGAAGAACTAAAATCTACAATCAAGTATGTTCGCATTTGTAGTGCTAGGTTGTTTGAGAAGATGGAGGCAGATGTTAGTCTATTTGTGCTAGGAAAGCAGCCTATCTACCCCTTGTTTTGACAAAGGAACGTTGTGTCACAGTAGACTTGTAGTAGCCTCAAGTGGCGAAACAAGCACAATCAAGTCGTGGTCCTATATCAGTTGTCGTCCCATGTTAGTTGTCAGCATGCACTAGTTCTTACTGTTGACAAATTTAGTTGTTTTTATAACCTTCTCAGATAAAAATCAAATATCCAGTAACTCAATCACATATTCCAACTTATATTCATAAATGTCGGGGCTTGGAGTAACATCTCATTTTGGAAAATCAAACACACGCGCCAGAAAATAAGAAACCCAACGAAAATCGCGCAGCAGTGAAACTTCACTTCAAAGGTTCGAAAATGAAAAAAAAAATGGAAGAAATCTCTGAACCTGTAGACTGTGGGCGGGCAGCTCACATCCATGGCATCTGGCCATTACCACCAAATTTCAGCTGCTAAAAAATCCTCCCGAAATATCCAAGCATCAAAAGGGTAAATAAAAACCTAACACAGCAGAGATCTTCCAACACCTCAAACCAAATCTACCACTTAGCAGCCGGAAACACATGGATGCAGGCTCAACTCTAATAAAACCCGGCGGAGCTCTCTCTTGCGCTCAGTCTCAAATCTACATTTCAGGGGAAATCTCGAATCGGCTTCTCATTCCCAGAGAGCCGGCGAATTTAAAGAGGGAAGGGGGATTTAGAGCTGGCTACCTGTAATAAGTGATGAGTCTGCAAGACTGTTTCCTGTTTTTGTTTGCATTTAGCTACGTGACTTTATATATAATTATTTTCTAAACCCCGAAATGGAATCGTTCTGCAATAATTATCTGCCTCGTCAAACTCTTTGCCTAGGCCCAGTTCCAGGCCTTGCCTGGGCCAGGCCCAGGAATGGCCTAGGCTGGGCGTGCAACATCTTTAAATTCAGTTTTTTCCTGATAGGAAATCCAAACCGTTCTTCGCATTTTTTTTTACTTTTTAAGGCCCATTTTCTCCAGCCATTGGATGAAATATTTAATGGACCGCTTGCACTGCGCACATAGAGGTATGTGCGCACACTCGCTTAATTATCTCTCCAAAATTAGGGACATTGGGACCGACAACATCTCTTTATAGAGATGTGCTTGCCGGCAAGGCAACAACCGCCCTTGTGAGACCGTTGGTCCTAGATTCGGATCCTCTGAAGTTAAGGAGGAACTTCACGGATCCAACGTCCGAGATCTCCCGAACTCCATAAATTCTATAGCTAAAAAATTTAGCCACTAAAAGACAAAAAAAACATAAAATGAAAATAAACTTAAATCTAAAAAATACGGATGTTCTCGCGCGTTGGATTTGGATTGAAATCCAACGCGCGAGAACCCCTCAACTCCACCCTGGAGTTGACCGTACGAACTTCAGGGAACCCGAATTCCTTGGTCCTTGGCTGTCCCTACTTCTCCATTTATATGGCTTTTACTTAGGGAATCCGAATTCCTTGGGCCTTGGCTGTCCCTACTTCTCCATTTATATGGCTTTTACTTATTTTTATTTTTAATTTAATAAATATTTATATAAATATTTAAAATATCAAATTTTTAGCTATACATTGATGGAATGATATCTTCTAAAATTCTCTATTTGCTATTATCAAAGCTTTAGCTCTCACAAATTTCATCTTCTCAATTCTCTAATCCGAAGTTTCGATGAATGACATCTTCATCTGATTCCGCTTCAAAAAATGTTGAGCATAAACATAGTATTTCAATCTGGGAACACTTCGACAATGTGTGTATCATCAATGATTTTAAAGTGAATTGTTGACATTGTTCAAAGTTGTTGAATGCGGCTGGAAACTCCACACTAGTGTGGCACATCAAATTATGTGTTGCAAACCAAGCTCCTGAATCCAGTAAGATACATTTATCAACGGTCACACAAGTTTGGACTTACGATCAAATGTAAAAAAGAGAAGCGTGGATGGAGAATATCATCGGACGTGGGTTTCCATTTAATCACTATGAAAATGCTCGTGAGACCGCTTATGTTCATCGAGCTCTCCAACCGAAATACCATAAATTAGAACAACAATAAGACGTGTCGCTTATAAAGTTTATATTAAAGTGAAAAAAATTAATTAAATATTTTGACCATTTAGATTATAGGGTTAGCTTAACTTGTGATGTTTGGAATAACGATCTACAATTAGGACATTATTATATTTGCATTACATGTTACTAGATAGATCCTATTTCATGGGAATTATTCAAATACAACATTTGTTTTACTATTTTACAAGTTTCACATACCATAACAACAATTTATCAACTAATTAAAAATTGTACAAGCGACATTAAAATTAAAGATAAAATTATAAGTATTTCTTTTGATAAATCTAATAATAATATCACGACTACTATAGTTTAAAAAGATGCTTAAAACCTATGCTAAATAAAATATTTTTTCATATTTGATTGACTTTTGTCTTGTTTTAAAATTAATTGTTCAAGATAATTTAAATTTTATGAATTCATATATTGTTAAAATTAAAGTTACGTTACAATATAAATCTAGCGGGGGAGGTCGGGTCGGGGCCGGCCTCGTAGATAAGGATATTTCGCGCGAACAAGGATATCTTCAATCTTCCTGGCGAAGATATCCTTATTCGCGCGGAGAAAGATGATGAGTTCCTCCTTCTCGACCTCGAATAGGAGGTACCCAACCTGCACCTTTCAGGTTTGGTCTTGGTCGAAAAGTGAGACCTCAACTAACCCTTCCATGGGTGCCACTCTTTGCATTGTTATTTTATCACGTAGATCAAAGTCGTAAATTTAGTAACTATTAACGTTTGGTAAGCTTGCTTTGAGTAGCAAGTACGAGCCGCTTCTTGGCTCCCTCAAACAACCCTTATCTCGAAGGGAGTTGGGAACCTCATAGATAGGTGTGGAATTGACAGGATAACTCCAAAGATAGACTGAATTGGTCTTCCAAAGATGATGTTGTAAGCCGAACATGAGTTTATGATAATAAACTGGGAGTTATGCATAACCTGCCTCGGGAATGTACCCATGGTGACTTGCAAGATGATCGTTCCATCGATCAGAACTGGGTGGTTGCCAAACCCGTAAACAGGACCGGCTGTAAGACCGAGATATTGCTTGGTGAGCTTCATTCTTTGGAGGGTAGACATGAATAAAATATCGACAGAACTCCCATTGTCGACCAGGATCTTCTTGACACTATAACAAGGATTCTCAATTCCTGCGTTGATCACGAGAGGGACCAAGTGGGAAATTTGAAATCCTACCAGGTCTTCATTGTAGAAGGTGATGAAGTTATCTCACCTGAGTTTTTTTGTCTTTGTGACCTCTCTCAGGAATGCCCACCGAGAGTGCTTGAGGGAAAAGATCTGGAACCATTGCGATGGTCTTGATATCGCCCATCATTTGCAAAGGGTATGACTTATTGATCTTTTGAGGAGCCTGGGAACTGATTCCCACAGACGGTGTCAAACTGTTATGGTAAAAAAGAATATCTTCGCCTGAACATATCCTTCACGCGAACAAGGATATCTTCGCGTGAACGACTCAACCATTGAAAAGGAAATGAGAAAGCTTCTGGAAGCACGATTTATTCGAGAAGCAAAATACCCCACTTGGCTTTCCAATGTCATTATGGTAAAATGACCTCCGACAAGTGGAAGATGTGTGTTGATTATAGCAACTTAAACTAGGTTTGCCTAAAGGACAATTTTTATCTTACCAGGATCGATCAGCTCGTTGACTCAACTGTCGGGTACCAGCTTCTTAGCTTCATGGACACGTATTTCGGTTACAACCAGATAAGGATGAATCTCGATGATGAAGAACACACCGCGTTCAGGACAGACAAAGGAGTATATTGTTGTAAGGTTATGTCCTTCGGTCTCAAAAATGTCCGGGCAACTTATCAATGATAAATGAATAAAGTGTTTAAGGATCTCATCTGCAAGACCATGAAGGTTTATGTATATGACATGTTGGTGAAAAGCGTCTCCAACGGCAACCACTTGGAAGGCCTTGAGAAGTGTTTTCATCTCTTTCGCCGCTTCTAAATGCGGCTCAATCCCAGCAAGTGTGCCTTCGGTGTCACGATCGGGAAATTCTTAGGATTCATGGTAACCCAACAGAAAATTGAGGCGAACCCAGAGAAGATTAAGACATTTGGAAGATTAAATCCCGCCTAATTATAGGCGGGATTAAATCTCGGCTATATTTAGGCTGGAATAAATCCCGCCTTTAATTAGGCGAGATTAAATCCCGCCAATAAGGCAGGATTTTAATCCCGCCTGGAAATCAGGCCGGCCCGGGCTCGGCCCAGACAAGCCCGGGCAGACCTGAAGGGCTTTACCGGACCCTCTCTTTGTAAGGAAGCACGAGCCCAGCCCGGCCCGGCTCAAGTTGCACCCGAACCGAGCCTGGTTGACAAAAATTCGTGCCCGGTCGGCCCAGCCCAATCATACTTTTTAACACGACTATATATAAGCCTATAAGCAGCCATGAGCATAAAGCCCGATCAGGCCGGCCGGGTACCGGGCCCAACGAGCCCGGGCTTTAGCCAACCGGGCTCGGCCCGGGCTTTTCTTAAACTGGGCTCGGGCCCTTGCCTCGGGAAGGGGCCTGATTCGGCCCTTCGGGCCGGTGTTTTTTTATAAAAAAATTTATTTTAAAAATTAATAATTATTAAATTATTTTAAAAAAATTTATAATTATTATTTTATTATGATAATAAAAAAATTCACTCACATGGAAAACAAAAATTCAATTTTATTAATATTAAATAACATTCACAATTTACATTAATCGAAAAAAATGAAATTTATTTTCAATTTTAATATTAGATAAAAAAAACTACAATATTTATTAATTTAACAAAACATAAAAATACAATTTTAAGGCAGCTACTAGATATGCTTGCTCTTCAATCATCTTGTAAATTTATTGTGTCCATCTTGTCTTTTATCTTCTCTGAGCTATCCTTTAATGCTATAATGTGATGTTTTCTCTTCGTAGCATCCAAGTAGCCTTTATAGAAGATGCACATTTCCAGAGATTCTTCGTTGAGCCGGCTCCCCCGCTCGTTCAAAACTCTGCCACTAAGAGAAAAAGCGGACTCTGAAGCTACCATACTAGCTTGGATTGTTAGTAAATCACGGGCCAAAATAGCATACGTATTAACTTTACCTTTCCACCATTTTAAGAGTTCAAAGTTTTCAATCTCCTTCGTGCTCATAAAATCACGGAATTGTGTTTTATTATACAATCCTAATTCAGTTAAACTACTAAATGTGCGCGCTTTTTTCCTAGCTGCTAATTCTAAAATTTTATTTTTAAAAATATCATTTGTTTTTTTGCGATATTTTTTCAAAAAACTGGGAGACGTATAAGTTATCATAATAATTGCAACACTCGATAAAAAGAGAATTAAATTTTATAATACTAACGTCATCATAATAATCGAAATTTAAATTTAAATTTAAGTTTGTATTGATTTTTTCTATCAAATTTTCTACACCGTCTACTTCGAATTACGGATTTAAAGTGACGGCGCACAAAAACATTGCAGGCATTTCTCTATAATATTTTTTAAAAAATTCTTCTATTATTTCAATTAATGGAAGTCATCTATCATGTTGCCTATAATAATTAAATTTTTGTACGATATTTATAAAATTTTCAATTACTAGTGAGCTAGTCGGATAGTACACGTCGGATAAAAAACAGTTATCCTATAAAAACATTCTAATACGTCTCAATCAGCATCGGTCAAATCATGATTATTTACCATATTATAATATTCCATAAGAAGTTATTTTTGTCAAAATGCACTTTTTAATATTTTATATGTTGAGTTCCATCTAATATGTATATCAAATTGAAGTTTCAAATATTTTTTACCCTGTGCATTTACAAAATAATTAAAATCCTAAAATCGTTGCATGGAAATATAAATGACTCTAAATATTAGATGAATTTTTTCAATATAGGGTTTCATAGCTGCTAAACTATCTTGTACCACTAAATTTAAAACGTGACAAACACAACAAGTGTGAAAAAACGCACCGTTTAGCATTGGTTTTAAATCGCATTTTAACCAATAAATAACTACGTTATTGTTAGAGGCGTTATCAAAAGAAATACTCATTATTTTAACTTTTAAATTAAATTCCCGCACACATTTCATAATTACATTATACATAGCTTTACCAGTGTGCAGATATTCGAAACTTTCAAAATATATTACACACTTATTTAACTCTCATGAAACAAGATCGATCCAATGACACGTGATACATATATACGATAATCATACTTTTAAATAACTGCTCCAAACATCACTCGTTAAACTTACACGACCCTCGAAATTTTCAAAAAAAATTATTAACAAAGGCTTTGATTCTAAATATGCTTTAATAGCATCGCGCCTAAGAGAAACTCTACTTACCTGTTTATATCTGGGCTGAAGGCCTCCATGTATGTATTCCGTCGCATCCTCGTTATCGTAATGGCTGAATGACAACCTATATTTGATAACATGTTTCATCTGCAGGTCCCGTTGGCGAAGTTGATCGTATGTCCAAATTTGTCCTGCTCTTGAAATTTGGGCATGACTGGACTCGAGAGCTTGTTTCGACACGCGAGACTTAATGTGTCTTGATAGTGTCGAGTTGTCGATAAGAGTCGGTAGCTTCGAGCATAATTTGCATCGCGCCTTGAATTCAGCGCCAACTTGAACCTTATCGAAGTGCTCCCAAACTGCCGCCTAACGATTGTGCTCCACCACTACAAGCGTGTTTTGAGTAGACGACCCTGACGTTGAGGAGGAGGACGCCTTACTATCGTTGAGGGAGTGGGAGCCTCGGAGGGAAAATGAGAGAGAGTTAGTGAGTGGGAGAGAGAGAAATAGTGAGAGAGAGTGAGTAGGAGAGAGAGAGAGAAGAGTAGGAGAGAGAGAGAGAGTGAGAGTGAGTATGTGAGAGAGAGTGAGAGTGAGAGTGAGTGAGAGTGAGAGTGAGAGATGAGAGTGAGAGATTGAGAGAGAAAGTGAGAGAGAGGGGGCAGGGGGAGGCAGGGGCGGATCTAGAGGGGGGCTCGAGGGACACTGGCACTCCAATTATTTTTCAAAATGGTTAGTGTATTTGGATTTCTCTCGCCGAGGCAATGAATTTTGACTACTTATACGTCAAAAACGGTTGCCAGATGAGGGAGAAACAACTCCGATAAGATTGAAACGTTTAAATTTTTTTTGAAGGAAGTTGATGTCTGACCTCCCATGTTATAATTTTTAGAACCCAGTGACGCATTCAAAAAAATTTTTATGCACCCCTATTATCAATTTGTGCACCCCCATTATTAATTTTCTGGATACGTCACTGGGGGGAGGGGAGTTTATAAAAAAAAATTAATTATTTTTTTAATTTGAGCCTAGGTCCTAGGCTGGCTAGCCTAGGCCGTAGGCTCTGTACAGTTGTACTACTGTACATCAGTGGGGCCAGCAACCTAGCTGGTTGTTGGCCTCATGTTGCTGACGGCTAGAGTCGTTAGCAGCTAACGTCTCTAATAAGAGTCGTTAGCAACGGCTCTTGTTTCTGGGTCGGGCTTTGCCCAGGCCCGGGCCTAGGCTAGCCCGAAAATCGGGCTTTGCCCGTCCCGGGCAATTGATACAAACATGGGCCATGTATGGGCCCGGTCTCGGCCCCGGCCGGGCTTTCTCCGAGCAAGGCCTAGTCGGGCATAGCCGGGTCGGGCTCGGGTCGGCCCACTGGGCCCGGTCCTTTTGCCCATGACTACCTATAAGGCAGTCCATTTAGGCTCCATTTGGTTCGGCGGTGGCGGGTCGATCCGGCGGGTGGAAACGGAGTGTTCGAACCGAAGGGGAGAGGTGGCTGCTCTAAACAGATTTTTTTGGGGGCGTTTCTCAAGGCGGACTCGTGAAAACGGAACAAACGCCGCCGAAAGTTCATCTGTTTACCCTCCTTTCGACGGCGTTTGCCCAAAACAGAACAGCGAAACGCCCAAACAAATAGAGTCTAAATATCAAACCTTTCTGTATTTCAAATTTGTATACATTTTATTCTAATATTTATTATTAAACTCGAATTAAAGTGAAATTTTGGAATTTGTATTAAAATTGTCTGGCCGGTGTGTGGCCCCCACGCTAGAAAGAGTGGCGTCATGGCTGAGCTCAAAGCTGCAAATATAATTGGTTAGTTCTAACAATTATTATCAAGTCACGTCCACCATTTGTGTCTTTGCAAGCTTTGACTTAATTAATATCTAATTAATTTTCAAAAGGAGCTGTTAAGAGCACCGCAGTTTTGGGTAGACGCACCACACTTTCTTCTAATTTTTCGCGTCTTTTAAAAATACGTCTTGTACATGCATTTTTAGGAAAAGTGTTCAACACAAAAGTTGTAGATCTCGACGAAATCTACAACTTTTGTGTTGAACACTTTTCCTAAAAATGTATGTACAAGGCGTACTTTGAAAATACGTACAGTTTTCGCGCCTTTTAGAAATACGCCTTGTACATGCATTTTTAGGAAAATTGTTCTACACGAAAGTTATAGATCTCGTCGAGATCTACAATTTTTGTGTTGAACAATTTTTTCTAAAAATTCATGTACAAGACGTATTTCCAAAAGACGCGAAAAATTAGGAGAAAGTGCGGTGCGCCTAGCCAAAACTGCGATGCCCCTAACAATTCCCTTACAAAAATATAATTTGGCAGCCAATTTTTTTAATACAAAAACAATTATCAAGTCGTTTAAAAAAACAATTTTTAAAGGGCGTTGATGTTAGCACCGCTGTATTTATGTTTCTGTCATTTTGAAGAATTACGTTATTATTATTATAGAATGTTTATTTCACGTAACAATGATTATGGCTCTTTGGAGTTTGGAGCTTTTTTTTTTTTTTTTTTTTTTTTTGGACAAGAACCTCACTGTTATAGAATAATAGACACGGCAATGCTTATGACTGTTACAATGGAAGAATAACCAGTTTTTAAGGTAAAAGTGGATGAAAGTACTTAGGTGAGTCAATGGAAGAATAACCAGCACGTTCATGGCTGCCGCCATCGTGCCAAATGGAGCTTATGACCTGCACAGAAAATTAATAATTATGACCTGCACAGAAAATTAATAATTTTGAACATAAAACTGAATGAAATTCTTTAGGTGAGGTCGGGCAGTCATGAACGACGGTTCATAACTATCGTGTTCACGACCGCCGCCACCGTCACCAACGAATCTAGATATAGTTTTCTTTTGCACAGGCATTGATGTCTATAATATATGACCTAACTGCATGCCACAAAAAATATTGTATTTCATTGATGAGAAGATGTCGGATCCAAAAGCTAGCATCATGTGGTGGTTGGGCTCATCATATCATCTTTCATAGTTTTATTAGTGATGTTGCGTGTCACCCGGCTTTTTTCCCGGTCTGGAGAATCAGATCGTCTTAACTCGGAGTCGAGCCAGACACGCAATCAGTTAAAGAAAACTGCGCGCAGCAATGAAGAAGAGATGTTTTTGATGCGGAAAATCCGGAAAGAGTGAAAAATCACATGGTTGAAACCGTGCTAAGTCAAAATCCACTAGCTTCTTGGAGTGTTACAAAGATTGGTTTGATCTCAGAGGGCAACAGGCCGCTACTCCGTTACTAGTACAGTCAATGAGGAAAAACAATTAAGTCTTCGGAGTCTCGATGGAAGTGCTCCGGCTTTGAGATGACATTGAGCTCGCGGTACCTTGATGGGAATGTTCCGGCTGGAAAATATTCTAAGTCCACAGAGCTTCTGACGGTCACGCTCTCGTCGACGCGGAGCCTTGATGGGAGCGCTCTCGCAGAGACGGTTAACGTCACTTGAGGCGTGGGGGAACCGTTGCGCAAGGAGAAGTCTGGAGGTAACACTCTCGTTGATGCAGTGCCTAGATGGGAGCGCTCTCGCGGAGGCGGTTTACGTCACTCGAGGCTTGAGAAAACTGTAGCGCAAGGAGAAGAGCAGAGCAAATTCCTGGACGGAGAATCGGCCCAAGTCCACGATCTCGTCGGAGAACCTCAGAGCTCTCTCGCTTGCCTCTGGAGTTATTTGACATGAAATGAAGGTCTGAGGCCTATTTATAGTTTTCTGGATGGACGCGTCAGCAATTTCATCGGGGAGTGATTTGTGCTGGCAAATGGCGTCGCTACGTTTCGGTCACGTAGATCACCGTTTTTTGCCGAAATGACAGTAGTGCCCCCTTCCCCCTGGACAGTTCGGGCGGCCTAGGCAAGGTGCCTGGAGGTGGCGGCGGCGATCGGCGGCGCACGGGCGCAACAAGGTCCACCGGTGGCGCGCGGGCGCAGGGCGCGGCCTAAGGGCCGCGCGGGCCGGATGCGTGCGCGGGGGGGGGGGGGGGGGGGGGGGGTTGCGTGTGCGCTAGCCGCGCATGCGCAAGTCGGGCATGCACGCTGGTCGCGCGAGTGCGCATATTGGCCATGTGTGCCCGGGCGCGGGCTTGGCGCATTCGCTTGGCTTCCCGATTGCTTATGGTTCTCTGCGTGTCATTGGACCGGTCAGTCTTACTTTTACTTGAACCGTCTTGGCTCGGAAATTTGGTGGGGACCTCATCAAGTGATAATGCACATAAATTTATATATACTCTAATATTTATATGATATATATATAGTTAGAGTGCTCAAAACATCTTGTGTGACCATCAAGTTTGGAACAATCTCCACGTTTCCCCCAATAAAGGTATTTATAGGAGTAACCCTAAGTATCTAACGATAGGTTATTAGATGCCTAACTGATCTAAATCTAACCCGTTAAGACCTGTTATATTTATATCAATATTGTACAATCCCGTGTTCAACGAGTGGACGAACCAGAGCGACTCCACAGCTCCAGGCGAGCCGATGAGGCAAGCTTGCGCTCGCCTAAAGCGGCGAGTACCTAGTCAGCGGGGCGAGTCGGGAAGTAGGACCACACTCGCCCCAAGCAGACGAGTGTTCAGGAACTTGCCAAAGAAGCGGGCGAGTGCCCGACATAGGGCTTCGCCCCTATGGCCAAACGCGACAGTACCCGCCTGGCAACGGCGGGGTTTGCCCGCCCCTGGCTGTCATGCCCGCAACATATACATATGAGTACTCAAAATGATCGTAAAAAATATCAATCACGATTATAATTTTTATTTTGTAGAAAAATATGTGTTTTGAATTACAATAATTAATTTCTCTCCCTCTCATTTTCCCTCTCCAATATAATAGTCTTCAGCCACCGTTAAGTATTAATTTCCCTCTCTCTCATCGGTCGCCCTCTCTTTCTTCCTCTCTTTGTCTCTCTCTCATCCCACACCTGATATAGCTTTAGGAGGTCTAATATTTTTTGTTTTGACCATCAAAGTTGATCGGGCGGCAGCCGATTTATCAAGCCAGAGATCGACGACGTTAGAATTTTGAACTCATGACTTTGATATTTCTATTATAGTAGTAAAGATACACACACACACACACACACACAAGAGCATCTTCGCACGGGCTACGCCCGTGCTCGATGATCTCGGGCGGCCTTCGACAGCATCAGGCGGGCTCCGCCCGCCAGCGCACGGGCTTCGCTCGTGCTTGATGCTTCAGGTGGTCTTCGGCCGCATAGAAGCGCACGGGCTCCGCCCGCCAGCGCACGGGCTTCGCTCGTGCTTGATGCTTCAGATTCGGGCTCCGGGGGCCGCGAGTGGCGGGTGCAGCGCCGATATAGTGGATTGAGTGGAAGCGGACGAAGCCCGCCTCTATGCGGCATAAGACCACCCGAAACATCAAGCAAGGGCAAAGCCGGTGCGCAGGCGGGCTTGGTGCTGCCGAAGGCCGCCCGAGAGCATCGAGTACCGGCGTAGCCCGTGTGATGATGCTCGTATTAAATAAAATTAAAATAAATAATATAATCATATAATAATATAAATATAATCTATAATAATATAACTTAGGAGGAGGAGGGCAGCAGGGGGGAGCAGGAGGAGGAGGGCAGGAGGAGGAGGGCAGCAGGGGGGAGCAGGAGCAGGAGGAGGAGGGCTACACGAGAAGAGGAGCAGGAGGAGGAGGGGGGCCAATAGCCGGACACCGGCGTCCCCAGCGGGGGTAGGCCGGAGGCGATCCGACAGGGCCACTGCCGGTGGTGGTTCTGCCAGTTCGCCTCCTGTCTGCTCCCGCCGGTGTCGCCGGCGTCCGGCGACCACAACGGTGGGATCCGGTGAGGCAGCCGCCGCCTCCGTCGGTGGAGGCTTGCTGGAATCCAATTTTTTTTATATAAAATGACGGAGCTCACGGGCAGGGCCGGCGGTGGCCCTGCCGGTTCGCCTCCGGCCTACCCCCGTTGGTGTCGCCGGCGACCCCGGCGGTGTGGTTTGGTGAGGCAGACACCGCCTCCGTCGGCGGCGGCCGGCTGAAATCCATTTTTTTTATAAAATGGTGGAGCTGGATACGGGGGTAAAATAGGAAATCCAAATGTAACCGACACATATGCACTGTAGAACTCCAACGTTTCTTTTTTTATATTAGTGTGTGTGTGTGTGTGTGTGTGTATATATATATATATATATATATATATATTGTTAGAGTGCTCGAAGCATCCTATGTGTTCATCAAGTTTGGAACAATCTCCACGTTTCCCCCAGCAGAGGTATTTATAGGCGTAACCCCAAATATCTAACGATATATTATTAGATGCCAAATGATCTAAATCAAACCCGTTAAGACCTATTATATTTATATCAATATTGTACAATCTCGTATTCGCCGAATGGACACGAACCAGAGCGACTCCACAGCTTTAGGCGATCGAGCCGGGGAGGCAGGCTTGCGCTCACCTAAAGCGACAAGTACCTAGTCAGCGGGACGAGTCGAGAAGTAGGACTGCACTCGCCCCAGACAGGCAATTGTTCAGGAACTTGCCAAAGAAGCGGGCGAGTGCCGGTTTCATCAGGCACTCGCCACTCCGAAGAGGCGGGCGAGTGGTAGTTTCAGCAGACACTCGCCACTCCGAAGAGGCGGGTGAGTGCAGGTTTCATCAAACACTCGTCACTCCCAAGAGGCGAGCGAGTGCTGGTTTCATAATTCACTTGCCAAAGACAGTGGACGAACGAGAGTGACTCCACAGCTCCAGGCGAGCCGGGGAGGCGGGCTTGCGCTCGCCTAAAGCGGTGAGTACCTAGTCAGCGGGGCGAGTCGGAAAGTAGGACCACACTCTCCCCAGGCAGGCAAGTGTTCAGGAACTCGCCAAAAAAGCGGGCGAGTGCTGATTTCATCAGGCACTCGCCATTCCAAATACGCGGGCGAGTGCTGGTTTCATCAGGCACTCGCTACTCCGAAAAGGCGGGCAAGTGCTGGTTTCATTAGACACTCGCCACTTCGAAGAGATTGGTGATTGCTGGTTTAATAAGGCACTTGTCATAGAGAGTGGACGAACCAGAGCGACTCCACGGCTCTAGGCGAGCCGGGGAGTCGAGCTTACGCTCGCCTAAAGCGGCGAGTACCTAGTCAGTGGAGCGAGTACGGAAGTAGGACCACACCCGCCCCAGACAGGAGAGTGTTTAGGAACTCGCCAAAGAAGCGGGCGAGTGATAGTTTCATCAAACACTCGCCACTCCAAAGAGGCGGGCGAGTGCTGGTTTCATCAAGCACTCGTCACTTCGAAGTGGCGGGCGAGAGCTGGTTTCATAAGGCAACGAACCCCGGGCGGCCGGTAGCCGGCGAGCCCGCGACAGGCGGTGGTGTGATGCTGCTGGTCGTTTGATTCAGTGGCGGCGGCGGGCTAGCCGGCCACCGGCTGCCCTGGGTTTGTCGACGTGCTCGCCGAAGAACGCCGATCGGTCGGTCGCCGGCGCACCCGCAGCCGCCGGCGTCGACACTGCAATGTTTTTCTTCGCACTGATCCTGTGCAAATGTATTCGCACAGGATCCCGCCCCTATATATTATATAGGACAAAAATCATAATAGTCCCTCAGATTTGACGATCATGTCACTTTAGTCCTTATAGTTTATTTTTGTGTCAATTTAGTTCTTAAAAATAGAATTTAGATATATTTTTCTATTTTTGTGAGGGTAAATGAGACTTTTTATCAATTTTTTTTACTTTTAGGTTTCTGTTTTTCTCAAGCCCTAATCCCGTTATTTTTTTTCACGCCTTGAACATAAGCCACAGGTCCGCAACTCCCCCGCCCGCTACAGGCCCGCAACTCCCCCGCCCACCTCCTCCCGCAAATTGCCACCTCCTCCCCCTTCATTCAATAGCGCCGGTCGCTACCCCGCCCCCTTCATTCACGACCCGAAATTGCCTTCCGCCCCGGCACCAAATCGCCTCTGGCCGCAAATCGCCCTTTTATTCAAGGTTCGCAGATTGTCTCCCCTTCCGCCCCTTACATTTTTGTGGCTCTTGGAAATCTCAAGCGTTGGTATAATTTTCCCCCTTTGTTTTTTCCATCCTTTGCTTTTATTTTTTAGGGTTTAGGGATATCTAAATATGTGTTAAATAGTATATCACACACGCATATTTTCAATCTATATTTTTAAATTATCCCATGATTTAGCTTTCAAATCTTTCATCCTCCATGATGTTTTATATTAGTGATGGTTTATTTCTTCATGAAATTTCATCTCAGAATATGATTTTTAACTTGGAGATTATTTTTTGGGGGGACAAATTGAGAGTTACAAATTTGGAAAGCACAAATTATGGATACCTATCTCTATTAAATGATGTTTGTGAAGCGGCTATGGTGAAAAAAATGAGTTGGTTGTGTTCATCGGTTGTTGTAGAAGGTGTTCTCCCAGATATAGAAGAAACCTTTATAATTACAGAGGATGAAAATATAAACAAATTAGTTGCACTTTATATGACTACCGGCTTGAAAAATATATGCGTGAATTTGAGTATTTCTACATCTACACTTAATATACCCCCATTTCATTCAATAAATGCAGAAGAAAATGATGTTGAAGTGGATGATGAAATAGGTCAATGGAGCGATTTTGAAGTTGAGGTACATGATGATAAATACATACTACCTAGTTCAGACAATGATTAAGTGGAAGATAGCTTGAGTGATTATAATTTCGATAAGGATCATGCACTATATCACAGTGACAATGGTTTGCAAGATCAAAATCCAATTGGTATACCAGTTATACTATAGGATTTGGGGGACAATTATTGAAAGGATGTAATATTGGAGAAATATGACAAGTGAGTATCATTTTGCACTTGATCTTCCATTCCAACCAAGCAGCTTTTGTTTTTATTTGTTACTTCACTTAATAAGGCTAAATAGAAGGGATAGTAAAGTAAAATAATCATAATTTTATTTTTAAGAATAAAATTACCACAAAAATAAATTATAGGTACTAAAGTGACATAACTATCAAACCTGAGCGACTATTATGATTTTTGTCATCTCTACTAATATACGAAAACTACTCTTTGGTGAAACATTGCTTGATGTCCTTATATTGCCCTTATAGTTGTATTCATAATTACACAATTGTACCCAACTTTATATTAGTATATTATAAAGACAATATTCATTTAGGTAATTACACAACTTTACAATATTAAAATATAAAAAATAAAAACACTAGATACCATAAACCTATTATCTCTAGCTATGAATGACAAGAGAAAAATTAATGTTTTAACGTTAAAATATAAATTGTTTTACAAAATAAAAATTATATTCTTGATTTATATTTTTTTACGGTCATTTTGAGTACTCATATGTATATGTTGCGGAGCGGGCGGAGCCCGCCGTCGTCGGTCGGGTACTGTCGCGCGACAAATGTCGCCGCCCACGAGAAATCTCGCACCACCGGCGAATGTCGCATCCCAGCGATTGTCGCACCCCGCCGAATGTCGCACCCCGTCGATTGTCGCATCCCGCCGATTGTCGCACCCTCGCCGAAGGCCCGTGCCTGTCACTTGTATATATATATATACTATTTAAAACAATATTGATATTCTGAAGTGTTGATGCACGAAATGCGTCCTCCAGTTAACAGGTTGTTCGATCTCACAAGCTAGAAGAATAAGAAGGTTGCGAGGATGGCGGCGGGGTTTGAAGCAAGGGAGAAGCTTGCTCGAGCAGAGGAGGAGCTTGCTCGAGCAGAGGAGGAGCTTGCTCGAGCAGAGGAGGAGCTTGCTCGAGCAGAGGAGGAGCTTGCTCGAGCAGAGGAGGAGCTTGCTCGAGCAGAGAAGGAGCTTGCTCGAGCAGAGAAGGAGCTTGCTCGAGCAGAGAAGGAGCTTGCTCAGGAGCAATGGAGAAGCTTGCTTGAGCAGAGGAGAAGCTTGCTCGAGCAGAGAAGAAGCTTGCTCGAGCAGAGAAGAAGCTTGCTCGAGCAGAGGAGAAGCTTGCTCGAGCAGAGAAGGAGCTTGCTCGGACAGAGAGAAGCTTACTCGGGCAGAGAAGGAGCTTGCTCGAGCAGAGAAGGAGCTTGCTCGAGCAGAGAGAAGCTTACTCGGGCAGAGAAGAAGCTTGCTCGCGCAGAGAAGAAGCTTGCTCGGGCAGAGAAGAAGCTTGCTCGCGCAGAGAAGAAGCTTGCTCGGGCAGAGAAGAAGCTTGCTCGGGCAGAGAAGAAGCTTGCTCGGGCAGAGAAGAAGCTTGCTCGGGCAGAGAAGAAGCTTGCTCGGGCAGAGAAGAAGCTTGCTCGGGCAGAGAAGAAGCTTGCTCGGGCAGAGAAGAAGCTTGCTCGGGCAGAGAAGAAGCTTGCTCGGGCAGAGAAGAAGCTTGCTCGAGAAGAGAAGAAGCTTGATCAGGAGCTGTCGAGCAGACGTTACTTTGGCGGTTGAGCTCTGATGGTTAGACCGAGAGAGAGAAAGAAGAGACGGGGCCGCTTGCAGCGGCAATTGCATACTTCGCCCACCGCGGCTTGAATGCCACTCTTGCGACAGGCTTTTCTTTTAATCAAAAAGAAAGATTACAACACGATATTGCACCATTACATGTAAAAGCAGTAAAGGGTACAAGGGGAAGCTGGCGGCCGAGAAAAAGAGGTGACAAATACTAAGTAAAAGAAACAAGGCGGACTGGACGGACTGGAAATCTGAGTCCGCAAGGCTTACTTGTAGAACTGTGGAGAGCTCGGCGGACTAGAAATCTGAGTCCGTAGGGCTTGCTGGCAGAACTTTGGAGAGCTCGGCGGACTGAAAATCTGAGTCTGCAGGGCTTGCTGAAAGTGGCAGTTCTCATGCGCTTGTCCCCAAATGAGAGGCCTTAGGGCCTATTTATAGGCCCGATGGGAATCTTCTTGAACCGGGGCCCAGTGACGTCGTCATGGTAGACTAGGCGGACTCGGCAAGCAGGTCGACGACCTCAGCGGACTGACCTTTTGAGTCCGCAGGTCGTCGGGAGCAGGCCGCCCTTAAGTCGGCGGCCTGGGATCCAGGCCGCCCCACAGTTGGCGGCCTGGGAGCCAGGCCTCCCCTAGGGCGGCGGTCTGGGAGCCAGGCTGCCCCTAGGGCGGCGGCCTGGGATCCGGCAGCCCCTAGGGCGGCGGTCTACGGCCATGCCGCCCCTAGGAGAGGCGGCGGCCTGGGTCCAGGCTGCCCCTAAGAGAGGCGGCGGTCTGGGGCCAGGCCGCCCCTAGGAGAGGCAGCCTGAGGTAGGCCGCCCAAGGCGGCGGCAGCCTGGGGCAGGCCGCCCTACAATCTGGCGGCCCGGAGTAGGCCGCACAAGACGGCGGCGGCTTGGGGCAGGCCGCTAAGCAGCCTGGCGGCCCTGAGCAGGACGCCCAAGGCGGCGGCGGCCTGGGGCAGGCCGCCCAACAGCCTGGCGGCCTGGAGCAGGCCGCCAAGGCGGCGGCGGCCTGGGGTAGGCCGCACAGCAGCCTGGCGGCCTGGAGCAGGTTTCCCAAGGTGGAGGCAGCCTGGGGCAGGCCGCCCAGAGCGACGGCGGCCTAGGGCAGGCTGCCCAGAGCGGCGGCGGCCTGGGGCAGGCCGCCCACTGAGGCTGGCGACCTGAGGAGTAGTCCTCCCTCCTGGGGTCGACGGACACCTGTGCTGGAGGGGCTCACCGAGCCTGCGACGGTTGCTCTGGCCGAGGGTTGACACCGGCAGAATGACCCAGCGGACTGATGCAGGTTGCCTCCTGCAAGGAAGAATGCTGCGCGGTTAGCAGGCCAAACCGCGTGGCTTGCGAGGGTGAGCTATGGGAGCAGCCCATCGTTCCGCAGGGCATGCGGTGGCTATGCGACTGGGGCGGTTAGACTGGGGAGACCGTCCTAGCTGCACGGCCTGAGCGGATAGGAGACCCTATCTGCCTGACTCAAAAAAGGAGGGCTGAGGCAGATCGCGACCCTTGGGGGGAACCCCTGAGCGGGTCGCGATTTACGAGCTCGAGACCTTGGGAAGGGATTGTCGATTTTGGGGGTTAACATAATCCCCGTACTTTTTCAAGTTTCGAAGTGAACTTCAAAAAAGTAGGTGAACCACGAAAATCGTGATCCTTCCCTCGAGAAAAAAAAGAAAAGGAGAGGTGGAACCTGATGTCTCTCCTCCGAGAAAAATTTGCTAATGTCTGTCTTTCCCCTACGAAGGAGAAAAGTCAAAGTAGGCGAAAATAGGTACACCTTATGCGTACCTGGGTTGCCTTTGCAAAGCGAAGAAGACGTGAATGTCTCATAGTGGGTTCTGCAAAACAGCAATGAGATGAAAACATAAGAAAATGACAACTTGCAAGTACCTGAAGGGAGCTTTGCAAGTACTGGTTAACTTCTGCAACAAGAAGGGTAAGAGGCAGATATAAAAGAAAACTAAGCTGCAAATACCTGAACGGAACTTGCCAATATCTGCTAAACTCTACAAAGGAAGAGTGAACAAGCAGATATAAAGTAGAAAATTAGGCTGCAAGTACTTGGATAGGACTTGCAAATATCTGCTAGGTTCTGCAAAGGAAGAGTGAGCAAGCAGATATGAAATATGAACTAGGTCACAAGTACCTGGATGGGACTTGCAAAAATTTGCTAGGCTCTGTAAAAGTATACTGAGTAGAGCATATATAAGTAATAGAAACTAAGCTGCAAGTACTTGAATGAGACTTGCAAATATCTGCTAAGCTCTACAAAAGAAGGGTGAACAAGTAGATATGAAAGAAAACTAAATCGCAAGTATCTGGAAAGAACCTGCGAATGTTGTCTTTTGATATGATAAGATATAATAGAAGAGATATCTGACAAGCTCTTCTATCAACTGAATAGAGATCAGAATGTGATAATGATTGTCTCGCGTGATCAGATATAATGTTAACATGAAATCCAGATCAGCAAGATGAAACCATCCTAATTTAGACTTGCAACAACTTGACTTGCCGAGCAAGGAGAACCAAATACTTTGACTAAATGATTTGTGTCATTAGTATCTGGCAAGAGAGCTTGTTGATAACCATCTGATAGAACTCTATGCAGGCAGCACATATAAAATAATCATTAGCCCAAAGGATATTGCATATCCTTAGAATAGGTTGAATTTAACCTGTTAACCTGTAAAAAGGCAGAAAGACAAAGGAGGGCTACACCTCGATGATGATCAAAAAAAGACTAGATACTGTCACAGGTGTTCCCCGTGGGCGTTATGCATCGCTTGCCTTAAGAAGAAATCATCCAGAGGGTAGTCCTACCTAAAGCGGGCTGGTCGCGCTCCCTTTAAAGGGCACAAAAGAAAAACAAGCACGGAAATTCCTGAGAAGGAATCGACAGATGCACTGCCCTCATGCCTCGGGTTACAAGCATCGCTGATCAATTAGACTAGTTGCGTCAAGTGGCCTATTGATTGTCTGCAAATTGATCAGCGGAGTTGTGGGCCCCGCGAAGGCACGGATTGAGAGTTCCAAAGAGTGTCCGGCCGTCACAATTGTGAGATGATCGAAGAGACAAGGTTACACTCGATCGTCATTGCTTGTCACACAAAGATCATCGTAACTGTAACGTATCCTTTAGCGAAGCACAGCAGAGCTAACACATGGGTCCTCCCTGGAATCGCACTCTGTGTTAGATGTCGGCTAGGATCCGAAGTCCCATCATCCTCCGCACGAGAGTTGAACGGCCCCCACTGCACATATGCGAAAACTCCTTGCGATATGTGGTCGTTGTGGTCCTACGCCAGAGAACAATCTCGAAGGGGCCCTGGGCAAGACTTGGCGATATCTCAGTGGTTCAGTGATCTCTTTGGCAAAGAGAAAAATATGGAGGAGAAGCATTACAAAAAGGGAACTGTTTCAGTATGAGATCTCTGACGTAAGCTTTATTGAATGAAAATGAAAAAACACTTAGAAGTGTTTTAGAGAAAAAATGTTTGAAGAGTAAAGTAAAAGCAACCGGTCATGATTGCGAGGGGCTTTGAGGAGCTGCGATTGGTCATAACTGTTGATGCAAGAAATGTATCCTCTTCGCATTAGAATAGTCTTCTAAGGGGACCTTCGTCAATGACATCGATGCATTCGGATTGAACATCGATAGGCCCCAGATGGCCTACATCTGCTATCTCCATACACTTCATCTGAACTTCAGCCACCTCATTGCCCTTGGAGGTGGAAGGCTTTGAAGTATCAATTTTCTTGACCAAGTCGTTAATCTTGCCCTCAGCAAGCAGTCTTTCAACCAACCGCCGAAGGGACTTGCATTCTTCAGTTAAATGACCTTTCTCTCGGTGGAATTCACAGAACGGATCTGAATCTCTTGATCTTTGATTTGCCGAATTGTAAGGCCATTTTGAATTTGCCCTATCCTTCATGATCTGGCATACTTCTAGCATGGCCTCATCGAGTCCAGAGTATTATAAGTCATCATCTTGTGACTGATGCACCGAAGCTGTTTACAGAGGTGGGGATGGTAGCGGTTGCAATCGTTCGTGGGCACGATCCTGGCCCAAAAAGGGGTATTGATGATGATGGAACCTTTTTGCTTTCCGTGAGTGGGATGGAAAATCTTTCCGAGGAGACCTCGGAGGATGCTTGTAAGGAGGATTTTTCTCGGCTACAAGCCTGGAGACAAAGATGGGGTTGCTCTTCTCACCACAGATGTATGAGTTGGCTAAACCAATCAGCTCTTGATAAGTCCTTGACGCTCGGACGTTAGCCTCGAACTTGAGTGGTCCTTCCCGCAGGCCGTGAATAAGAGCCACTCGATACATTTCTTGATCGACGTTCTCAATGTCTAAGATCTCTCTCTGGAAACGATCCACAAAATGAGACCAAGTCTCGGTCTCTCGCTGCTTGATCTCAAAGAGGGCTTCTAGACCACCCTTCCTCTTTGTAGAGGGAGAAAATCTGAAAAGAAACTCTATTCGCAAATCAGCAAAGGAAGAGATGGACTGAGCACGGAGTCCATAGAACCAGTCTCTCACTTGACCATCAAAGGTCGTCACAAGGAGTTTGCATTTGGTTATATATGAGAGAGTCTTGAGAGCAACGGCATATTCAAAAGCTTGAAGATTCTTGACTGGATCAGTCTCCCCAGTGTAAATGGGCAACCGTGGCTCTCTGAAGTTTGCTGGAGTTGGTTCATACTGAACATTCTCTATAAACGGTGACTGCTCTTCTTGTTCTCCTATAACATAAGGAAAAAAGGGAGCACAAGTTGCAGCTGCACAAGGAGCTGGTGGGTAGGAGGGAAAAGTTGTTGTGGAAGGAGCAAAGGCAGGAGTTGATGAGTAGGGATAACTTCCCTGGAAGTTTAGAAATCTCGCTGGACTTCCTTGGGCAGCTTCTCGGAAGAAGTTTTGACGAGCTGTGAATTCCTCATTCTGAGACCGCAAAGGGGCTGCAGACCCTTGCGGAAAAGTTGGAGTGTAAATAGGAGGATAGATCAGTGGATAAACTTGAGGAGTCTCGAATGCTGGTGCTGGATTGATTGGAGGAGCTGGTGCTGCTGAAGATTGTGCTTCCAATCATTGGGGATAGCAGCTAGGGTACGGTTGATTGCTTGAAATTGTTGTGCAGTATCTCTGTGAGATTGCTCCAAGGCCTCCCAAAGAGAATCCTCACTGGGACTTGGGGCAAGGCTCTCGGCTGGTTGATGGACTGTTATGAGTAACCGCTGATTTCACTGTCTCATCGAGATTTTAAGTCCGCGTGTTAACTGCTGATGCACGAAATGCATCCTCCAGTTAACGGGTTGTTCGATCTCACAAGCTAGAAGAATAAGAGGGTTGCGGGGATGACGGCGAGGTTTGAAGCAAGGGAGAAACTTGCTTGAGCAGAGGAGAAGCTTGATCGAGCAGAGAAGAAGCTTGCTCGAGCAGAGGAGAAGCTTGCTCGAGCAGAGGAGAAGCTTGCTCGAGCAGAGAAGAATCTTTCTCGAGCAGAGAAGGAGCTTGCTCGAGCAGAGAAAGAGCTTGCTCAGGAGCAAGGGAGAAGCTTGCTGGAGCAGAGGAGAAGCTTGTTCGAGCAGAGGAGAAGCTTGCTCGAGCAGAGAGGAAGCTTGCTCGAGTAGAGGATAAGCTTGATCGAGCAGAGAAGAAACTTGCTGGAGCAGAGAAGGAGCTTGCTCTAACAGAGAAGGAGCTTGCTCGGGCAGAGAAGAAGCTTGCTCGAGCAGAGAAGGAGCTTGCTCGGGCAGAGAAGGAGCTTGCTCGGGCAGAGAAGGAGCTTGCTCGGGCAGAGAAGCAGCTTGCTCGGGCAGAGAAGCAGCTTGCTCGGGCAGAGAAGAAGCTTGCTCGGGCAGATAAGAAGCTTGCTCGGGCAGAGAAGAAGCTTGCTCGGGCAGAGAAGAAGCTTGCTCGGGCAGAGAAGAAGCTTGCTCGGGCAGAGAAGAAGCTTGCTCGGGCAGAGAAGAAGCTTGCTCGGGCAGAGAAGAAGCTTGCTCGCGCAGAGAAGAAGCTTGCTCGGGCAGAGAAGAAGCTTGATCAGGAAGAGAAGAAGCTTGATCAGGAGCTGTCGAGCAGACGTTACTTTGGCGGTTGAGCTCTGATGGTTAGACTGAGAGAGGGAAAGAAGAGACGGGGCCGCTTGCAGCGGCAACAACAGACTTCGCCCATCGCAGCTTTAATGTCACTCTTGCGACGGGCTTTTCTTTTAATCAAGAAGCAAGATTACATCATGTTATTGCACTATTACATGTAAAAGCAATAAAGGGTACAAGGGGAAGCCGGCGGCTGAGAAAAAGAGGGGCCATAGACTAAGTAAAAGAAACTGAGCGGACTTGACGGACTGGAAATCTGAGTCTGCAGGGCTTGCTGACAGAACCGTGGAGAGCTCGGCGGACTGGAAATCTGAGTCCGCAAGGCTTGCTGTTAGAACTGTGGAGAGCTCGGCGGACTGGAAATATGAGTCAGCAGGGCTTGCTGGCAGTGGCAGTTCTCCTGCGCTTGTCCCTAAATGAGAGGCCATGGGGCCTATTTATAGGCCCGAGGAGAATCTTATTGAAGCGGGGCCCAGTGACGTCGTCATGGAGGACTGGGCGGACTCGGTAAGCAGGTCGACGATCTCGGCGGACTCGGCGGACTGACCTTTTGAGTCCGCAGGTCCATCGGGAGAGCTGAGCAGAGGAGGGGGCGCGACCTGAGGAGCAGGCCGCCCCTAGGGCAGCAGAGGGGGCGGCGGCCTGGAGCAAGCCGCCCCTAAGTCGACGGCCTGGGATCCAGGCCGCCCTACAGCCGGCGGCCTGGGATCCAGGCCGCCCCACAGCCGGCGGCCTGGGATCCAGGCCGCCCCACAGCCGGCGGCCTGGGAGCCAGGCCGCCCCTAGGGCGGCGGCCTGAGGCCAGGCCTCCCCTAGGAGAGGTGGCGGCCTGGGTTTTAGCCCCTAGTAGAGGCGGCGGCCTGGGGCCAGGCCGCCCCTAGGAGAGACGGCAGTCTGCGGCAGGCCACCCCTAGGAGAGGCGGCCTGAGGCAGGCCGCCCAGCAGCCTGGAGGCCTGGAGCAAGCCGCCCAAGGCGGTGGCGGTATGGGGAAGGCCGCCCAACAGCCTGACGGCCTGGAGCAGGCCGCCCAAGGCGGCGGCGGCCTGGGGCAAGCCGACCAGCAGCCTGGCGGCCTGGAGCAGGCTGCCCAAGGCGGCGGCGGCCTGAGGCAGACCACCCAATATCCTGCCGGCCTGGAGCAGGCCGCCCAAGCCGGCGGCGGCCTGGGGCAGGCCGCCCAACAGCCTGGCGGCCTGGAGCAGGCCGCCCAAGGCGGCGGCGGCCTGGGGTAGGCCGCCTGTTGCTGTATAAACCCGGGCGGACAGGCGGCTAAGATTGGCGGTTTGGTAGCCGGGCGGTCTGCCCGGCTAATCTCTGTGTTGCTGTATAGGCCTTGGCGGACAGGCGGCTAAGTCTGGCGGTTTGGTAGCCGGGCGGTCTGCCGGTTATACTCTGGGATCTCGGTGGTTGGCTTCGTGTTCTCTGGTGGTGACTGGGCGGTTAGTGTCTACTAACCGCACGGTTTGGCGGTCTCCGGCTAGTCTTGGCGGTTAGCTTTGTAGATAATGTTGTTGTGTATTTAGTCCCACATTGGGTATTTGTATTCTCTCCCATCTCCTCCATTCTATATAAGGGAGGCTATACCTTTGTAATACTTACCTTTTTCTGATAATAAAATTTCAGTTATACCATTTCCGGCTTTTTTTAGTTCGTTTCTCACATGGTATCAGAGGACTCGGTCTACTCCTCCTGATTGCGTTTTCTTCTGTCCGTGTGACCTCTGCCCTCTCGCCGGCCTGTCTTTCAGCTCGCGCGAGCTCTCTTCTCTCGTGGATTGCGACCTGTTCTAGTCGCAGCTCCCTTCTCCTCTTCTCTAGTCGCCGCGACCTGTCTCCGCGCCCTCTTTTGCCTTGTTTGCCTTTTTTTTTTCCTGTTATCTTCCTCTGCTGTTCGCGCGGTCTATCGGTTAGCCGCCCGACTTCTCTCCCTCTGTTGGCTCTGTGGCTTGGTCGTGGTCTTTCTGGCCGCTGGTGTATTCCATCGTGACCGCTGCAGATCTTTCTTTCTTCCTATCCGCGCGGTCTCTCTATAACCGTGCGGCTTCTCTTCTTGTGCATTGCCTGCCGCTGGTCTCCTTGTGTCCGCTGCGGCCTCTTCCTTCCTTTGCTCGCCCGGTCTCTTCTCTTAACCGCGCGTCCTCTCTTTCGGGATGACTCCTTCTGATGACTCCACCTCGTCTACTATCGTTGTCCCACCTCCTCCTCCTCCTCCTCCTGCTTCCGGGAATCTTGGCACCGTCTCGAAGCTTCTGGGGCCAAATTATCCCGACTGGAGTGTCTCGTTCACTTTTCTTCTCCGCTCTCAGCGCAAGCGTCATCATCTTACCGATGACCCTCCGCCAGCGGACTCTGTCCAGTTTACTGACTGGGATGCGAATGATGCGTTGGTTCGTACTTGGCTGGCGAACAGCCTATCCGATGAATGTCTTCCTGTCATCCGTCACGATGAGACGGTCAAACAGGCTTGGAATCACTTAGCCGCTCTCTACTCCAAGGGGGGGCAAACATCTCGCATCTATACGCTCTATGCAGATCTCTTTGCTCGCCAGTCCATGTCCCCTCCTGCCGCGTACCAACAGGTCCAAGCTCTTGGCGCGGAGATCCTTCAAAATCGTCCTCTCTCGGCCGATGTGGCCACTCAGCTGAAGCACTTCCAGGAACTACTCGTGGTCTGTTATCTTCTGCGGCTTCCGGACTCCTACGATATGATCCGGCAGCAAATTCTTGGCGAGGCTGAATCTCCTACCCTGGACGCTACTGCTGCTCGCATTGCCGCTGTTACCTCTCTTCTCCAACGCCCCTTGCTTGCCGCTCCTCCGGCTCCGGATGCCTATGCCCACCAGGCTCATCGTGGTGGCATTAGTGGTCGTGGTAACCACTCTGGCGGCCGTGGCCCTTCTCGCTACCTCTGTACTCATTGTGGTCGCACAGGACACTTGGTTGACCGCTGCTGGACCAAGCATCCGCATCTTCGTCCCGCTAGTGATGCTTCTCCTTCTTCCAAGCCGTCTGCCTCAGTGGCCACGACTTCAGGTAGTGCCCACGTGGTCACCCAAGGTAAATGGCTCATCGACTCTGGCGCCACTAATCATATGACGGGCAATCCTCAGTGTTTTTCTCTCCTAGAAACACATGATCGGTTGCCCCCTGTTCTCGTTGCGGATGGTTCTCCCTCCCCGGTGCATGGAACGGGCGAGGTTCAAGTTACTCCGTCCCTTCGCCTGGCGGATACTCTTTATGTGCCCAAGTTTCCGTGCAATTTATTGTCGGTTACTTCTCTGTGCAAGCAACTTCAGTGTTCAGTAACATTTACTCCTTCATCTTGTTTGTTTCAGGACCCGGACTCCAAGCGGACGATTGCTACTGGGACTGAGAGGGGCGGCCTCTACTTCCTTGATGATGTATCCGCTCTTACCGTCTTCTCTCCTGCTTCTACAGATCTTCTTCAGTGGCACCTTCGCCTGGGGCATCCTCCCGCGCGTCTCATCCACCTTCTGCTTCCTCATCTACCTCAACAAGACTCTCCTATCAACTGTGATGCCTGTCAACTGGGCAAGCATCACCGCTCCCCCTTTCCTCCTAAGCAAGGACGTGGCTCTTCCAAGCCGTTCGACCTTATTCACTCTGATGTTTGGGGACCTTCCCCTACCCTCACCATCGGGCGTGGCAGTGCCTATTTTGTAACGTTTATTGATGATTATTCTCGCTGTACGTGGGTGTATCTATTAAAGGATCGCTCCGAACTTTTTTCTGTATGGACATCGTTTTATTATATGATTAAGAATCAATTTGATGCTTCTGTCAAAATTTTTCGCTCTGATAATGCAAAAGAATATCTGAGTAGTGATTTCGCTTCTTTCTGTACGCAACATGGCATCATCCATCAAACTAGCTGCGTCTATACCTCCCAGCAAAATGGGGTGGCGGAACGTAAAAACCGCCACCTCCTTGATGTCGCCCGCACTCTCATGACGCAGATGCAGGTTCCTCGTAGCTATTGGGGCTACGCGGTCCTCATCTCCTGCTACCTCATCAATCGCATTCCTTCCACCGTCCTCAAAGGCAAAACACCGTTTTCCATCCTCTATCCCTCCAAAGACCCCTTTCCCTTACCTCTACGCATTTTCGGGTGCACTGCTTTTGTTCATTGCCCTGCCGCGACTCGCGACAAATTGTCCCCTCGTGCTACGAAGTGTATCTTTTTGGGTTACTCCACAACTCAAAAAGGTTACTGCTGCTTTGACCCTGTTCATCGCAAGCAGTTCGTCTCGGCGGATGTGACATTCTTTGAGAATGCCGCCTACTTCTCTTCTGAAATCACACAGGTTGATGGATCGAACCTCCCTCTTCCTCCTGCCGACTCGACCTCTCCACCCATTCTCTCCACCACATCCACTCCTCTTGAGCTCCCTTCATCACTACCTCCTCCTCCAGCCGCTCCTTCTCTTGATCAGGATCCTTCTCCCTCGTCCCCTCGGCCGTCTCTCTCTTCTCCCGGGCCAGCTATCTCCGCCACGGATGCACCGGCGCCTGAGGCACTCATGGACCTGGAGCTGCCCATTGCCCTTCGCAAAGGGGTTCGGACATGCACCCAGCACTCGCTGGCGGCTGTTATTTCTTATGATCGGCTAACACCTTCTCGCAGGGACTTCGCCCTAGCCATCTCCGCGACTACCACACCTCGCACCTACCAGGAGGCCCTTGTCATTCCTCACTGGAAGGCCGCCATGGATGACGATATTGCTACTCTCTCTGACCGGGGCACTTGGACCCTTGTGCCTCCTCCTTTTGGCACAGATGTGGTTGGTTGTCGTTGGGTGTTTGTCGTCAAGTTTCGTCCTGATGGCAGTGTGGACCGGTACAAAGCCCGTCTTGTTGCAAAAGGGTTTACTCAGACCTATGGTGTTGATTACTTTGATACGTTCTCGCCGGTTGCTCGCCTCAGCACCATTCGGGTCGTTTTCTCGGTGGCGGTCAACAGGGATTGGCCTATTTCGCAGTTGGACGTGAAGAATGCCTTCCTCTATGGTGACCTTCACGAGGACGTCTACATGGAGCAACCTCCTGGGTATGTTGCTCAGGGGGAGACTCAAGTATGCCGTTTGAAGAAGGCCATCTATGGCCTAAAGCAGAGTCCCAGGGCGTGGTTCGATAAGTTCAGTAGCATCGTTGGGGCTATCGGTTTCACCAGGAGTTCGGCTGATCACTCCTTGTTCACTCGCAAGACCTCTTCGGGTCTGGTTGTTCTAGCTGTTTACGTGGACGATATTCTTCTTACAGGCGACGATCAGGCTGGTGTAGCCTTGACGAAGGTCCATCTCCGCCAACACCTGGTCACGAAGGATATGGGTTCTCCAAAATACTTCTTGGGAATTGAAATCTCTCGGAAACCGGGTTCCCTGGTTCTCTCCCAACGGAAGTATGCTCTTGATTTGTTGAAAGAGGCAGGATTGACGGGTGCTAAACCTGCCCAGTGTCCCATGTCTCCTGGAGAAGACAAGACATGGACAGACGAATCACCACCTCTCTTGGATACTACGAGGTATCGGCGTCTTGTTGGCAAACTCATCTACCTTACGGTGACCAGACCAGACATCTCCTATGCAGTGGGAAAGGTCAGCCAGTTTATGCAGTCGCCTAGGGAATGTCATCTTCAGTCCGCTCTAAGGATATTGGAGTATGTGAAGTCCGCACCTGGGAAAGGTCTTCTCTTTCAGAAAAATGGTCACCTAAGAGTCGAAGCGTACTCCGACGCTAGCTATGCGGACGACAAAGGGGATCGCAAGTCGACCTCCGGATTTTGCACGTTTGTTGGAGGAAACTTGGTTAGCTGGAAGAGCAAGAAGCAGTCAGTCGTCTCCAGGTCTAGTGCGGAAGCAGAATATCGTAGTATGGCATCAACCACGTGTGAGTTAAAATGGTTGCGGGCTCTCATGATGGATCTAGGAGAGGTCTACAACTATCCTCTTCCCATGTTCTGCGACAACAAAGCGGCGATCTACATTTCAAAAAATCCGGTCTTCCATGAGCGAACAAAGCACATAGAGGTTGATTGTCACTTCATTCGAGAAGAAGTGTTAAAGAACCAGATTTGCACTCCGTTTGTTACTTTAGAGAAAGAGCTGGCAGATATATTCACAAAACCTGTGTCCGCCTCCTTCTTCCACATTTGCAGCAAGCTAGGCATGATTGACATCTATGCTCCAGCTTGAGGGGGAGTGTTGCTGTATAAACCCGGGCGGACAGGCGGCTAAGATTGGCGGTTTGGTAGCCGGGCGGTCTGCCCGGCTAATCTCTGTGTTGCTGTATAGGCCTTGGCGGACAGGCGGCTAAGTCTGGCGGTTTGGTAGCCGGGCGGTCTGCCGGTTATACTCTGGGATCTCGGTGGTTGGCTTCGTGTTCTCTGGTGGTGACTGGGCGGTTAGTGTCTACTAACCGCACGGTTTGGCGGTCTCCGGCTAGTCTTGGCGGTTAGCTTTGTAGATAATGTTGTTGTGTATTTAGTCCCACATTGGGTATTTGTATTCTCTCCCATCTCCTCCATTCTATATAAGGGAGGCTATACCTTTGTAATACTTACCTTTTTCTGATAATAAAATTTCAGTTATACCATTTCCGGCTTTTTTTAGTTCGTTTCTCACACCGCCCAACAGCCTGGCGGCCTGGAGCAGGCCGCCTAAGGTGGCGGCGGCCTGGGGGCAGGCCGCCCAGCAGCTTGGCGGCCTAGAGCAGTCCGCCCAAGGAGGCGGCGGTCGGGGGAAGGCCGCCCAAAGCGACGGCGGCCTGAGGCATGCCGCCCAGAGCGGCGGCGGCCTGGGGCAGGCCGCCCACTGAGGCTGGCGACCTGAGGAGCTGGCCGCCCTCCTAGGGCCGACAGACACCTATGCTGGAGGGGCTCGCCGAGCCTATGACGGTTGCGCTGGCCGAGGGTTGACACCGGTAGAACGAACCAGTGGACTGATGCAGGTTGCCTCCTGTAAGGAATAATGCTGCGCGGTTAGCTGGCCAAACCGCATGGCCTGCGAGGGTGAGCTATGAGAGCAGCCCACCGTCCCGCAGGGCATGCAGTGGCTATGCGACTGGGGCGGTTAGACTGGGGAGACTGTCCTAGCCGCACGGCCTGAGCGGATAGGAGACTCTATCTGCCTGACCCAAAAAAGGAGGGTTGAGGCAGATCGCGACCCTTGGGGGGAACCCCTGAGCGGGTCGCGATTTGCGAGCTCGAGACCTTGGGAAGGGATTGTCGATTTTGGGGGTTAACAGAAAGCACACTAAAAGACCAATCAGAATCGTCTGATCAAGTCTCTTCAAAAACTGGTCATTGGATTCAAGAAAAGAGGACTGCCAATAATGATTTCCCCAAAATCCAGAAATCCAAAAAACCTGATCCTCTGTTTTGCTCCTGTGCCTTCACGGGTTCACCGCCTGCTGCCGGTGGCTCCGCCGTTGCGGCCCCTACCCCTACGCGGGTTTTGTTATGTTTTTTTCCCTATTTTATAATTTAATAATTAATTAAATAATTTATATTGTTTATAATTAATAAAATTATTAAAAATTCAGATAATTAAAATTTGTGAATACTTTTTAATTTTAAATAACTGCCGGGGGCGGGCGAAGCCCGCCGGGGGGTCAAGCGGGCGAAGCCCGTAGCGACGCATCGAAAACGATTGTTCTAATTAATCGCGTGCCGACGATTATGGTTGCAGGACCGCCTTTTACCCTGTGGCGGTCGGCGACTGCGGGCTTGCCGGCCACCGCCAGCCCTGTATTCGCCGGCGTGCTCCTAGGCGAATTTAGGACGGTCGGTGGCCGGCGAGCCTGCCGGCCGCCGCTGGGTAGCCCGCACGCCGCAGCCGGTGGATCCCGCAACCGCCCTGGATTCGACGAATCGAACAGCTCTTGTTACGCGCCCTCACGCATGCGCACTAGATCAACACCATATATATACATATATATATATATATATATATATATATATATATACATATATATACATATATACATATATACATATATATATATATACATATATACATATATACATATATATATATATATACATATATACATATATACATATATATATATATGTACATATATATACATATATACATATTGTACAACCCCGTATTCGCAGAGTAGGGTCCTTTCGGCAGGCGCAGAGCCAATTTTAAGTTTTTAAGCTTTTTAGAGATTTTGGACTCTTGGTGGCCCATTTTGGTTTGGACTTGGAAATATACTAGTAGGGGAAGGAAAAATCTACCCCCCGGAGCTTCCTATGAGCGAGGTAAAAGCGGTACTCCGGGCGGAGGCCAAGACCTCACCCCCCCCCTCCTGCACCCCTGCCCTTTGGGCGAGCTCGGCCGGCGGCCTGGAGCTCGCCCGGGCGCCCAGCCCTTTGGGCGAGCTCGGCCGGCGGCCTGGAGCTCGCCCGGGCGCCCAGCCCCTTGGGCGAGCTCGGCCGGCGGCCTGGAGCTCGCCCGGGCGCCCAGCCCCTTGGGCGAGCTCGGCCGGCGGCCTGGAGCTCGCCCGGGCGCCCAGCCCCTTGGGCGAGCTCGGCCGGCGGCCTGGAGCTCGCTCGGGCGCCCAGTCCCTTGGGCGAGCTCGGCCGGCGGCCTGGAGCTCGCCCGGGCGCCCAGCCTTTGGGCGAGTTCGCTTCGGATGTCCGAAGTGGGGTAAGGGGAGGAGCATGGTTCAGCCTCCACCTCCCCCCCCCCCCTTTTTGGACCTCCTGTTGCCATGTATTTCCCCTAAGGGCATTTTGGACTTTTCAAACTCAGGACTTGGAAAAACTATAAATAGACCCCCTGGGGTACCTTTGGAGAGGCATTGGCTTTTGGCTTTCTCCTCCCTAGTTTCCTTCTTGGTAGAGTTGAGAGAACTCTCCAGGTACCCAGCTCTAATTGGTAAGGGAGGGGAAGTGTTCTTGTGACCTTCCGGGTGTGTGGTGGGACCTCCGCGCTAGAGCCGAGGGTCTGTTCCTAGTTCTCAAGTCTTTGGCCCGTGACATTCTTCCAAGTGTAGTAGGTGTGAGGTCACCCCTTCCCCAAGGGTCGAACTCCACAGAGACCAAGTTTTTTGGTTTCAACATTTTGGTGCGGTGAGCGTGGAGAGTGACCAACACAGAAAATCTTGGGTGAGTGTCATGGCCGGAGATTGGGGAGGTAGTGATGACTTCGGCGAGCTCCCCAACCCCGGACCCTTCGTAGGAAGGGAGGAGTTCATGGCTTCCATCTCAGGCATCATGGAGATGCTGAGAAGCATTGCCCCTCAGGCTGACAGCTCAACCCCCACCCCCCAGGGACTAGCTCCCAGGGGTCTTGGTGAGCTAACCCAGAGTGGTCTCGGCGAGCTGGCTCCCAGGGGGCAAGGCGAGATCACCCCGGCGGGGGGGGGGGGGGGGGGGGGGGGGAGAAGCAAGTGTTCCAGATAGGAGACCTGGAAAGAAAGGATGGTAGAGGGGGTCGAGCGAGACCTCCCAGGCCGGGAGCTGTTCCCCAGCCCGGCGAGAGCTAGCCCCCCAGGCGAGCAGGTCGCGCGAGTAGAGGTCGCGAGAGCACCCCTTAGGGGGTCACCCTTCAGTGAGTTGATCATCTCAGCTCCCGTTCCCGAGGGGTTCAGAGAGCCAGACATGGCTTACTATACCGGGAAAGATGATCCCGTCCAGCACCTGCAGTGGTTCGAGGATGCCGTCTCCATCAGGCCGATGACGGATGCCTTCAAATGTCGCCTCTTTGCGATCACATTGAAGGAGAAGGCAAGGGACTGGTTTCATCAACTCCCCCCGAGGTCGATCTATGGGTTCGAGGACTTGAGCCGAAGCTTTCAGCTCCACTTCTCCACCTCCAAGAAGAGGAAGAAGAGTCCCGAGTCCATCTTTCTGATAAGGCAGAGGGCCGAGGAATCGCTGGCTCACTACGTTGACAGGTTCCAAGAGAAGATCCTGGATATCCAGGAGATGCCGGGGTATGCTCTCCAGATGGCCTTCACTGTTGGACTGAAGGAGGGCTTCTTCAAGATGAGCTTGACCCGGAAGACCCCCCTTTCCTTCGAGGAGCTAATGGAAAGGGCGGCAGAGGAGATAGCCATGGAGGCAGCCAACCCGGCCTTCGTGAAGAAGTTGACAAAGTTGACAGAGGTGGAGTCAAAAGAGCAAGGTGGCTCAAGGCATCAAGAAGGAAGAAGGAGAGAGGAGCCGAGAACTCAGGGGTTCCAAGGACGGGAGGGTCCGGAGCTAGGTTGGAGGCACCAGGGAGGACCTTCCTAGGGTCCAGGAAGAGCTCTCATCCAGGGTGGTGGGGACTTTCAAGGAGGCCAAGGAAGATACAACTTCCAAAGGCAAGCCCCTAGACAGCTCCTACCCCCACTACAGCAAGCGATGGCGATCGGTCGAAGGGAGAGGAGGAACCGCACGGGAAGAGGAAGAGTAAGAGTAGAGTTACCCTACTGTGAGTTTCACCAGGAGGAGGGCCATGCAACAACTACTTGCCCCGAGTTCCAGGAATTGAGAAGGACAAGAGCTCCGGCACCACAACCTCAACAACCGCAAGATCCGGTACGGATTGAAGAAGTCCAGCCCGAGACAGCAAGGGAGAGGTGTGAGGATCGGGTCGACGTGGGAACACAAGGAAGATATGAGCGACTCACGGTGAAGTGGAGATCGTGCCCGGGTCCTCTGAAGAAGCCTCGCCCCAGTAGAGTCATGTACTTTTTCTTATGATGTAATGAGTCCATCCCCCGACCGCTAGAGTCGGGGGGGGGGGGGGGTCATGTAACCCATCACTTTTTTCCCCTTTTGAGGATGTTGAATTTTGGCAGAGTTCAGGTAGCATGCCCCGTCCCCAAGACCCTTAGCTCCGAGATGATTCCGCTGCCAGGCTCTCACTAGCTGGTGGGTTCAGGTTGATCTCTCGTGGGAGCCAAGACCCTTAGCTCCGAGATGATTCCGCTGCCAGGCTCTCACTAGCTGGCAGGGCAGGTTGATCTCTCGTGGAGGCTAAGTCCCTTAGCTCCGAGATGATTCCGCTGCCAAGCTCTCACTAGCTGGTGGGTTCGGGTTGATCTCTCGTGGGAGCTAAGTCCTTTTGCTCCGAGATGATTCCGCTGCCAGGCTCTCACTAGCTGGTGGGTTCAGGTTGATCTCTCGTGGGAGCCAAGACCCTTAGCTCCGAGATGATTCCGCTGTCAGGCTCTCACTAGCTGGTGGGTTCAGGTTGATCTCTCGTGGGAGCTAAGTCCTTTTGCTCCGAGATGATTCCGCTGCCAGGCTCTCACTAGCTGGTGGGTTCAGGTTGATCTCTCGTGGAAGCTAAGTCCTTTTGCTCCGAGATGATTCCGCTGCCAGGCTCTCACTAGCTGGTGGGTTCAGGTTGATATCTCGTAGGAGCTAAGTCCGTTAGCTCCGGGATGATTCCGCTGCCAGGCTCTCACTAGCTGGTGGGTTCAGGTTGATCTCTCGTGGGAGCTAAGTCTTTTAGCTCCGGGATGATTCCGCTGACCAGGCTCTCACTAGCTGGCAGGGCAGGTTGATCTCTCGTGGGAGCTAAGTCCTTTAGCTCCGGGATGATTCCGCTGACCAGGCTCTCACTAGCTGGCAGGGCAGGTTGATCTCTCGTGGAGGCTAAGTCTTTTAGCTCCGGGATGATTCCGCTGACCAGGCTCTCACTAGCTGGCGGGGCAGGTTGATCTCTCGTGGAGGCTAAGTATTTTAGCTCCGGGATGATTCCGCTGACCAGGCTCTCACTAGCTGGCAGGGCAGGTTGATCTCTCATGGAGGCTAAGTCTTTTAGATTCTGCTGACCAGGCTCTCACTAGCTGGCATGACAGGTTGACCCCTCGGGAGGCTAAGTGTTTTCACCCCGAGGCTGTCTCGTCACCCAGGCTCCCATTAGCTGGCATGACAGGTTGACCCCTCAGGAGGCTAAGTGTTTTCACCCCGAGGCTGTCTCGTCACCCAGGCTCCCATTAGCTGGCATGACAGGTTGACCCCTCGGGAGGCTAAGTGTTTTCACCCCGAGGCTGCCTCGTCACCCAGGCTCCCATTAGCTGGCATGACAGGCTGACTCAGCGAATACGTTGGGTTGGATGTTTCTTTCCGAGCTTGTGCCAACCTCGAAAAGAGCGGGGATTGTGTACAACCCCGTATTCGCAGAGTAGGGTCCTTTCGGCAGGCGCAGAGCCAGTTTTAAGTTTTTAAGCTTTTTAGAGATTTTGGACTCTTGGTGGCCCATTTTGGTTTGGACTTGGAAATATACTAGTAGGGGGAGGAAAAATCTACCCCCCGGAGCTTCCTATGAGCGAGGTAAAAGCGGTACTCCGGGCGGAGGCCAAGACCTCACCCCCCCCCCCCTCCTGCACCCCTGCCCTTTGGGCGAGCTCGGCCGGCGGCCTGGAGCTCGCCCGGGCGCCCAGTCCCTTGGGCGAGCTCGGCCGGCGGCCTGGAGCTCGCCCGGCGCCCAGCCCCTTGGGCGAGCTCGGCCGGCGGCCTGGAGCTCGCCCGGGCGCCCAGCCCCTTGGGCGAGCTCGGCCGGCGGCCTGGAGCTCGCTCGGGCGCCCAGCCCCTTGGGCGAGCTCGGCGCGGCGGCCTGGAGCTCGCCCGGGCGCCTAGCCTTTGGGCGAGTTCGCTTCGGATGTCCGAAGTGGGGTAAGGAGAGGAGCATGGTTCAGCCTCCACCTCCCCCCCCTTTTTGGACCTCCCGTTGCCATGTATTTCCCCTAAGGGCATTTTGGACTTTTCAAACTCAGGACTTGAAAAAACTATAAATAGACCCCCTGGGGTACCTTTGGAGAGGCATTGGCTTTTGGCTTCCTCCTCCCTAGTTTCCTTCTTGCTAGAGTTGAGAGAACTCTCCAAGGTACCCAGCTCTCATTGGTAAGGGAGGGGAAGTGTTCTTGTGACCTTCCGGGTGTGTGGTGAGACCTCCGCGCTAGAGCCGAGGGTCTGTTCCTAGTTCTCAAGTCTTTGGCCCGTGACATTCTTCCAAGTGTAGTAGGTGTGAGGTCACCCCTTCCCCAAGGGTCGAACTCCACAGAGACCAAGTTTTTTGGTTTCAACACATATATATATACATATATATATATACGAGCATCTTCGCACGGGCTACGTCCGTGCTCGAGGCTCTCGGGCGGCCTTCGGCCGCATCCAGGCGGGCTTCGCCCGCCTGCGCACGGGCTTCGCCCGTGCTCGATGCGTCGCTGCGGGCTGCACTCGCCTATGAGCGGGTTGCGCACGCACCCGAAATCTTTTTTTTTCAAAACATATACATTTGAGTACTTAAAATGACCGCAAAAAATATGAAGTACTATTCCTATTTTTATTTTATACAATTTTATAAATTTTAATCTATAAAAATTAGTTAATCTCTCCCTCTCTCTCTTTATCACTTCCCCTATCTCTCTCTCTCCCACTCCCTCCACTCTCTCTCTCTCCCAAATCTCCCCCTATCATGCTCTCTCTCATGATCCAATGGTCAATATTTAATCTATGGTGTGCCTCCAAATATCTATATTCTCTTATATATAAGAATATATATTTTTATATATATATATATATATATATATATATATATATATATATATATATATATACATATATATCTATACTACTCTAAAAAGATATATGGTGGTCTGCCAATAACATTAGTTCAAAAATAGGGGAAAAAACAAGGGCCGTCGGATTTGACTGTTTTAATCATGAACCGTTGGATCTTGGGCTGCAAATAGCGGAATTAGCCTGCAAATAAAAAAATCCCCAAAAAACCTCACTATTTCTCTCTCCTCAAACCCGATCCCAGCAAATTCCCCCCTCCCCCGTGTTTTTTCTCCCAGCCCCGCCCTCCCCCCTTTCCATTGCCGCCGGCGGCCTGACCGGCGCCCACCGGCGGGTTCGCCGGACTCCGGCGAACCCTCCGGGGGTTGTCCGGTGACCGGCGGTGGCCCTGCCCGCCGGTCACCGGACAACCCCCGGAGGGTTCGCCGGAGTCCGGCGAACCTGCCAGTGGGCGCCGGTCAGGCCGCCGACGGCTCCGCCGCTGCCGGCGGCAATGGAAAGGGGGAGGGCGGGGCTGGGCGAAAAACACGTGGGGGGGATTCTGTTTTTTTTATAAATATTATATAATAAATATTTTATAAATATATAATATATAATATAGATTTTAAATATATATTATATTATATTTCATAGGGGCGCCGCCGGGAGCGGGCTCATATATATTTATATATAGACACAAACACAACACTGATATAGACACCTTGACACCCTAATGATTTAATTGTTCCTCCAATGAGAGAATAGTTTTTTGGGGCCAATGAAATTGTTACTTTTTTTGGCAGCACGTTGTGAGGGAAATCATGGTATGCATATTTTCGGCTGCATTATATTTAATTAATCAATATGCATATGTGAAAGGAAGCATTTGCATAAAAAACTTAAGCCGGCCAATAAATTATAGATTACAGAAATTATTGCATAGCCGCTCTCTTTAATTTAGTCAGCTTGCATGGGAGATTTTTTGCTTGCGGCATGTTCCAGTTGTCATCATGCAAGATTAATTAATGATAAGTATCATTTATTATAAATAGTTTAAGGCTCTGTTTGGCACAGTCGCAAACGCATGAGTTAAAACATCATTTGTTAATGATCACCTAACAATCATCACCCGTTTGGACATAAAAGTGGATGAAGTTTCTTAGGCAAGCGTTAACAAATGACAATTTAACCTCGTATTCATGACCGCCACTGTTGATGCAAGAATTGCGCCTTCCAGTTAACGAGGTGTTCAATCTCACAAGTCAAGAATGAAGGAAAAAGGATTGCGGGGATAGAGGAGAAGTTTGCTCGAGAGCAGCCGGGAAGCCTGCTTGAGCAAGGGAGAAGCTTGCTGGAGCAAGCGAGAAGCTGGATCAGGAACTGTCGAGCAGACGTTACTTTGGCGGTTGAGCTTGCAGGTTGGGGCCGAGAGAAGAGAATAGAAGAGGTGGCCGCTAGCAGCAGCAACAGCAGACTTCGCCCACCGCAGCCTGAATGCCACTCTTGCGGTGGGCTTTGCCTTGATTAGAAAGCAGTATTACAACTTGTTATTGCACCTTTACAAGAGAAAGCAATAAAGGGTACAATGGGAGAAGCTGACGGCTAGGGAAAGAATTGCCAGAGACTAAGTAAAAGAGTCTGCAGAGGACTGGAGAACTGAGGCTGCAGATCTTGCTCAAGCTGCCTGCTAAGGGCAGAAAAAACTAAGTTCACAGTCCTCGACGACCTGGGAGAACTGGAAATCAGAGGCTGCAGAGGCTGCTCAAACTGCCGACTGAGGGCAGAAAAAACTATGTTCACCACCCTCGACGACCTGGGCGCACTGGAGATTTGAGTCCGTCGACCTTGCTTGATCAAGCTTTGACGGACTAGAAAATTGAGGCCGCAGACCTTGATCAAGCTGGCAGTTCTCCTCCCGCGCCTACAGAATGAGAGGCCTTGGGGGCTATTTATAGGCCCGAGGAGAATCTTCTAGAAGCGGGGCCCAGTGACGTCATCATGGATGACCTCGGCGGACTGAGAAAATGAGGTCGACGACCTCGGCGGACTCGGCGGACTGACCTTTTCTCTGCTGGGGCAAACTTCTGGTTGGCAGCTAGAAGAGGCAGGCTACCTGAGACAAGCAGAGGGCGGCCTGAGGGGCAGGCAGGCTTCTCTGGGCGAACTGGGCGGACTCCAGGGGGGAGTCCGCCCCTGCTGGGATGGAGGCCGCCCGTCGCGGCGGGCGGCCTGGGCGGACTCCAGGAGGAGTCCGCCCCTCCTGGCTGCGGAGCGGGGGCCTCCCCTCGGCGGGCGGCCTTGGCGGACTCCTGGGGGAGTCCGCCTGCCTGCTGGCAGAGCGGAGGCCGCCCCTCGGCGGGCGGCCTGGACGGATTCCTAAGGGAGTCCGCCCGCGGGCTGCGGAGTGGAGGCCGCCCCTCGGCGGTTTTGAACCTGGCAGTCCGCCTTGCGCGAACTCGGTGGACATCAGAGATATCCCGCCTCTTGCAGGTGTGATCCTGGAAGTAGGCTGCCCTTACATGGGCGGAGAAAACCTGAGCCGAGCAACCTGTAGAAGAAAAGCATAAAAATGGACACCTAGGAGAGGATCGCCGATTTTGGGGTTAACATAATCCCCGCACTTTTTTAAGTTCCGAAGGGAACTTCGAAAAACTAGGAGACCCACAAAAATCGTGATCCTCCCCTCGAAAATCAGGAGAGAAAAAATTGGAAATTAGGAGAGATAGAACCTGATGTCTCTCCTCGAAAAAATCTATCAGTGCCTATCTTTTACCTGCAAAGAAAAAGTCAATGCAGGCAAAGGGAGGTACATCTTGCGTGTACCTGAGCTGCTTTGGTAAATGATGAAGACGAATACCTGTCTTCTATTAAGCTCTGCAAAAATACAGATGAGAGAAAATATAGAAGGATAATAATCTGTAAGTACCTGAAAGAGACTTGCTAGTATCTGCTAGTCTCTGCAAAAGTAGAGTGAGCAAGCAGATATGAAGGAAAATCAAGCTGCAGTACCTGAATGGGACTTGCTAATATCTGCTAGTCTCTGCAAAAGTAAAGTGAGCAAGCAGATAGGAAGGAAAATTAAGCTGCAAGTACCTGAAGGGGACTTGCTAATATCTGCTATTTCAGGTACTTGTTAATATCTGCTAGTCTCTACAAAAGTTGAGTGAGCAAGCAGATATGAAGGAAAATCAAGCTGCAAGTACCTAAATGAGACTTGCTGATATCTGCTAGTCTCTGCAAAAGTAAAGTGAGCAAGCAGATAGAAAAAGAGAATAAGCTGCAAGTACCTGAGAGGAACTTGCTAATGCATGTTAATCTCTGCAAAAGGAGAGTTAGCAAACATATATGATTAAAAACTAAATCGCAAGTACCTGGAGGGAACCTGCAAATGTCGATTGTTGATAGGATAAGATATGATAGAAGACATATCCAGCAAACTTTGTTATTAACTGAATAGAGATCAAAGTGTGATGACAGCCGTCTCGCGTGATCAGATATAATGTCGACACGAAATCCAAATCAGCAAGGTGAAACCATCTCAATTCAGAATCGTAATTGCATGGCTTGTTAGTTAAGAAGGACCATATATTCTGATCAGTGATTTGTGCCAGAAATATCCGATAAGAGTAGTAGAGAATTTGTATATCATCATCTGATAGAGCTTCATGTAAGCAATGCATATAAGATGAACATAAGCCAAAAGATATAGGGGGTCCCTAAGATAGGTCGGACTTAACCTGTTAACCTGTAAGAAGACAAAAGCACAAAGAAGGGCTATACCCCGAGGATGAGCTAAAAAAGGTTGAATGCTGCCACATGAGAGCACTCGTGGGCCTTATGCATCACTTGCCAAAAAGTCATCCAGGGCGTAGTCCTACCTAAAGCGGGCTGACCGCATTCCCTTGACAGAGCACAAAAGGGAAACATGCCCAAAATCCTAAGAAGGAAGCGATAGATACACTGCTCTCTTGCCTCGAGTTACAAACATTGTTGATCCGTTCTACCAGGTGCGCCAAATGGTCTACAACATTGATCGTCTTTGAAGGGATCAACAACATTGTGGGTCCCGCGAAAGCACGGATTGAGAGTACCATAGAGTGTTCGTCCGTTACCGTTGTGAGATGATCGAAGAGACAAGATTTCACTTGATCGTCATTGCTTGTCCAGCGAAGATCATCGTAACTGTAACGTATCCCTAACGGAGCACGATAAAACTATCACAGGCTGCCTCCCCTAGGCACACACACTGCGCTAGACATCGGCCGGGATCCGAAGCCTGAAGTTCACCATCATAGATTGAACGGCCCCCACTGCACATATGAGAAAACTCCTCAGCATATGTGGTCATTGTGGTCTTACGACTGAGGACAATCCATGGAGGGAACGACAAGATTTGGCGATATCTCAGTGGTTCAGCGATCTCTTTGGCAAAAATAAAAAGTATAGAGGAGAACCATTACAAAAAGGGAACTGTGTCAGTACGAGATTTTCGACATAAACTTTATTGAATTAAACAAAAGAACACTTAGGAGTGTTGAAAAGAGAGTGTTTGAAAATATGCAAAATATAGTAATAGTAACTGTTATTGACTGCGAGGGGCTTTGAGGACTACCATGTCCTTCTTACTTTAGAATAGGTCTCCAAGGGTGCCCGCGTCATCAGCATCGAGGGTCTCACCTATAGCGAGGCCATGATACGTGTTGATTTGATTCACTCCCTTTGAGCTGCAAGGAATGTCCGCTATTTCTTTTCCTTTTAAGGTTGACAGATCGGAGTGGTCATCCTTCAGGAACAGTCCGCGCATCTTACCCTGCCTCAACAATTTTTGCACCAGTTGAGGAAGCGCTCGACAGTTCAATCAAATGTCCGCTGTCTTTGTGGAACTCGCAGAACGGATCTGAATCCTTTGATTTTTGACTTGCCGGCTGGTAAGGCCTTTTTGAATTTGCCCTATCCTTCATGATTTGGCATACTTCTAGCATGACCTCATCAAGTCCAGAATATGACAAGTCATCATCTTGTGGCTGATGAACTGAAGCTGTTTGCGGAGGTGGGGCTGATGGTAGCAATCGTTCTTGGGCACGATCCTGGCCCGGGAAGAGGTGTTGATGATGGTGCTGGAATCTTTTTGTTTTTCTTGAGTGGGATGAAAAGTCTTTCCGAGGAGACCTCGGAGGCTGCTTGTAAGAAGAAGGATTTTTATCCGACCCAAGCCTGGAGACGAAGCTGGGGTTGCTCTTCTCACCGCGGATGTATGAGTTGGCTAAGGCAATCAACTCTTGATATGTCTTTGGTGCACGAACATTGGCCTCAAACTAGAGTGGTACCTCTTGCAAACCATTAATGAGAGCCACTCGATACATCTCCTAGTCAACGATCTCAATGTCTAATATTTCCCTCTAAAAATGATCCACAAAATGAGACCAAGTCTCATTCTCTCACTGCCTGATCTCAAAGAGGGCTTTTGGACCGCCCTTCCTTTTTTGAAGAGGTGGGAAATCTGAGCAAAAACTCCCTTCGCAACTCAGCGAAGGAATAGATGGACTGAGTACGTAGTCCATAGAACCAATCTCTCACTTGTCCATCAAAGGATGTCACAAAGAGCTTGCATTTAATTGCATCTGAGAGGTTCTTGAGAGCCACGACTGATTCGAAGGCTTGAAGATGTTTAACTTGATCAGTCTCTTCAGTATAGACGGGTAACCGAGGCTCTCTGAAATTGACTGGAGTTGGTTCATGCCGAACATTCTCTATAAACGGCGATGACTTTTCTTGTTCTGCTGCATAAGGAAAGTAAGGAGCATGAGTTGTAGCTGCAGAAGGGGCAGGAGGATATGAGAAAAAAGTTGTTGTGGGAGGAGCAAAGGCATGAGCTGAAGAGAAGGGATGATTTCCCTGAAAGTTCAGAAATCTAGCTGGACTTCCCCGGGCAGCTTCCCGGAAGAAATTTTGACGAGCTGCGAATTCCTCATTCTGAGACCACAAAGGGGCTGCAGGCCCTTGCGGAAAGGTTGGAGTGTAAAGAGGAGGATATGTCGGTGGATAAACTTAGGGAGTCTCGAATGCTGGTGCTGGATTGATTGGAGGAGCTGGCGCTGCTGAAGATTTTGCTTCCAACCGTTGGGTGATAGCAGCTAGAGTATGGTTGATCGCTTGAAACTATTGTGCAGTTTCTCTGCGAGATTGTTCTAAGGCCTCCCAAAGAGAATCATCACTGGGACTTGGAGCAAGGTTCTTGGCTGGTTGATGGTCTTTCATGAGTAACCGCTGATTTCACTGTCTGTTCGAGATCTGAAGGCCGCGTGTTAACTGTTGATGCACGAATTGCGCCTTCCAGTTAACGGGGTGTTCGATCTCACAAGCCAATGATGCAGGAAAAAGGATTGCGGGGATAGAGGAGAGGTTTGCTCGAGAGCAGCCGGGAAGCCTGCTTGAGCAAGGTATAAGCTTGCTTGAGCAAGCGAGAAGCTGGATCAGGAACTGTCGAGCAGACGTTACTTTGGCGGTTGAGCTTGTAGGTTGGGGCCGAGAGAAGAGAATAGAAGAGGGGGCCGCTAGCAGCGGCAACAGCAGACTTCGCCCACCGCGACCTGAATGCCACTCTTGCGGCGGGCTTTGCCTTGATTAGAAAGCAGTATTACAACTTGTTATTGCACCTTTACAAGAGAAAGTAATAAATGGTACAATGGGAGAAGCTGGCGGCTAGGGAAGGAATTGTTAGAGACTAAGTAAAAGAGGCTGCAGAGGACTGGAGAACTGAGACTGCAGATCTTGCTTAAGCTGCCTGCTAAGGGTAGAAAAAACTAAGTCCACAGTCCTCGACGACCTGGGAGAACTGGAAATCGGAGGCTGCAGAGGCTGCTCAAACTGCCGGCTGAGGGCAGAAAAAACTAAGTTCACCTCCCTCGACGACCTGGGCGGACTTGAGATTTGAGTCCGTCGACCTTGCTTGATCAAGCTTTGACGGACTGGAAAATTGAGGCCGCAGACCTTGATCAAGCTGGCAGTTCTCCTCCCGCGCCTGCAGAATGAGAGGCCTTGGGGGCTATTTATAGGCCCGGGGAGAATCTTCTAGAAGCGGGGCCCAGTGACGTCATCATGGACGACCTCGGCGGACTGAGAAAATGAGGTCGACGACCTCGGCGAACTCGGAGGACTCGGCGGACTGACCTTTTCTCTGCTGGGGCAAACTTCTGGTTGGCAGCTAGAAGAGGCAGGCTACCTGAGACAAGCAGAGGGGGCGGCTTGAGGAGCAGGCAGGCTTCTCTGGGCGAACTGGGCGGACTCCAGGGGGAGTCCGCCCCTGCTGGGACGGAGGCCGCCCGTCGGCGGGCGGCCTGGGCAGACTCCAGGGGGAGTCCGCCCCTACTGGCTGCTGAGCGGGGGCAGCCCCTCGGCGGGCGGCCTGGGCGGACTCCTGGGGGAGTCCGCCCGCCTGCTGGCGGAGCGGATGCCGCCCCTCGGCGGGCGGCCTGGGCTGACTCCTGGGGGAGTCCGCCCGCGGGCTGTGGAGCGGAGGCCGCCCCTCGGCGGTTTTGAACCGGGCAGTCCGCCTTGCGCGGGCTCGGTGGACATCAGAGATAGTCCGCCTCCTGCGGGTGTGATCCTGGAAGTAGGCTGCCCTTACATGGGCGGAGAAAACCTGAGTCGAGCAACCTGTAGAAGAAAAGCAGAAAAATGGGCACTTTGGAGAGGATCGCCGATTTTGGGGTTAACAGCCACCACCGTACAAAACGGAGCCCAAGTTTCTGTTTGGTGTGACATTTTTGCTCCGGTGAGTTAACGCCGCCATCATAAAATATATATTTCGCATGACAATTCACGAACAACGGTTCATTATCACGGCGTCAATCTGAGCCTTATAATGATTAAAATAAGCTACATGGAGTGTAAAGTTGGACCTGTAAAAATAGAGATGGTATCATTCAGATTTAGATTAAATGACACTGTTTAACTTTGAAGAGTGGTGTGGTACCCCTAATAATGTGATTATAAAAATATAGTGCATGTGAAGTTATATATTTACAAATATAATGGTCTATGTGAATGAATTTTATAATTTATTTTCTTTTATGTGGGCCGGGTATCATAATGGTCAATACTCAATGATGAGTCTTCGAAGGTGTTTGAAGGATTTTTCGAATACGCAAGAAAATTTTTAAAAGAGCTCTTGTGCGAGTAGGAGGAGAAGCGAACGGAGAAGAGAATCTGAGGAGAAGGAACCAAGAGAGGAATATGAAGAAGATAGTGTAAGTTTGATCGGCATCGATCCGACCACACAATTTTTTGACAGTTTCCGGAGTTTTTCACATTAAAAAATCGCCTGCCAGCCTCGAGCCAACCCGCAACAAATATAAAATTTCCATTTTTATAAATGAATTTAATTTGAATTTTAAATTTTATTTTGAAAAAGTGTGTCGCATCCTCTCAACTTCTGTTTTGTATGCAGTTGCGGGATCTCGTGTACAATTGTGCAAGTGCCTACAACATATATATTAGAATGTTTCGTATTCTAATATTAATGTGGACTCAATATGGGAATTGTTAAAAGCACCGCACTTTTGGCTAATCGCACCGCTTTGTTAAAAGCACCGCAGTTTTTCACATATTGTTAAAAGCACCGCACATTGTTATCCGCACCGCAATTGAGATAAACGCACCGCACTTAATTTATGAATTAAAATAGGTTCTCATTGAATTACAATATTAATATATACTCAATAGAAAAAATATTTGATACAAAAAAACCATCAAATGTGTTGTCCAAATTGTTATGCTCTTTTCTTCAAATATTTGTGATCTTCATCAACGACATCTATAATATGGACCAATAATACTTGGGGCACAATTCATGATGAGGACCAATAATATTGCAACAATTTACTTTTAAACATAGAAACAGTAATGAACTCTCAAAGAAATTTCAGAAGTCCTTTAACATATGTGATTGTTAACCGCAACTCTTTATTGGCTAGTCGCGCCCAAAAATCTCCTAACTTTTCGCGTCTTTTCGAAATACGCCTTGTACACGCAATTTCAGGAAAAGTGTTCAACACAAAAGTTGTAGATCTCGATGAGATCTACAACTTTCATGTTGAACACTTTTCCTGAAATTGCATGTACAAGACGTATTTCAGAAAGACGTAAAATCTGAGCGTGACGAGAGGCGGCGTTGGCGCTGATATCTGCCGGTGTCGGCGACGGAAAGGGCTGGAGGGGCTGGAGGAGGCGGGAGGAGCCAGCGACGCGTCAGGAGGCGTGAGGAGAAGATCGGGATTTTAGGACTGCGGTGCGAGAAAGCAGCAGTGCGGTGCGGGTATATTTTTAGAGTGACAAATTTTAAGTGTTAAAAGACTCAAATGCGGTGCGATTAGCCAAACATGCGGTGCTTTTAACAATTCCCTTATTCAAACTATTTAAGAACGTTCCGGTAAATGTGTGTTAGTTTAGTCGCGCGAATGATAGAAACTCGTGATAATGGGCTAGATGGTCTCTTCGCTTAATGTTGTAAATTTGGTGCACCAGTTGACACAAATTTAGACATGATAAAGAAATTCCTTTCATTCATTTATTAAAGGATTCCAAATTAATTTTATTTGTAGTTTTAATTGAAATTAATTGAATCCAATTAAAGTAACTCCTATTTTTGGCTCTCTCCTTATTTATGCAAAGAAATTTCAAGTCATTCTAACATCTCACACGAACATGGGTGAAAGGAACCAGTTCTATTCAAATCTGAATCCTCTCCATTTAGGATTCCCAATGGAGGTTCATTTCACGTTAATGATTGATTCCGATTTTATCTAAAGGTGCATAATTTTTTGATTGAAGAAAAAATATAAAAGGATGAGATTAGTTAACAGATCAGATCAACCACAAATTAATCTGGACCGTAAAATGAATATTATCTATTTGGATTCAAACTGAGAGAATCCTGGTACCTTCTATTCCTCTCCCAACACCTTTCCGATTCCTCCTCCCATTCATTTTTCGAGATTTTCTCTTGGAGAACGACAACCGGGCCACCGGCCACCTTCATTTTTAGGTTATCAGATATAACATCGCATCGATCATCTCTTGCAAGCCATAGATGCCGGCCACCTAAAGCAAGGAGAAGTTGTCGGCCTTCAAGAGAAAATTCCTTCAAATTCTCGGTTCATATTCCTTCTTGATGATCTCTTGTTTAATTGATGATATTTAGGTAGATCTATGAGCAAATTTAGATACCCATAATTCCCTTCAATTTTAGGCTTACATAATCACATTGTATTTTTTCACAGAGTTTTTAATTTAATGCACTTGTCTTGTGTAAGGATTCATTTGCATGCTATCGGATTCCTCGCTGTAAATTTCACAGCTAGGATAAATATCAACCCGGGCACAAATTAAAATGTAAATATAAACAATAATTTTGTTAGACATAAACTTTAAATTACAAATTACATGAATTAGGGTTATGAAATCCTGTTGGAAATAGCTTAAAAACTCAGAATAAAATTTAACAAAAACTAGAATTCATTTTAAATTACAAATTTCATGAATCAGGGGCTATGAAATCTTCCTATGACTGGAAATTAATTTTCTGTTGTGCAATTAATAACATATAAGTTTGCTTTCCTAATTGCTATACTTAAAGTAATATAGCACACATTCTCCTTCATAGTGGACTGTTAAACAATGGTTTTTAAAGAATGCAAAATAGTTTTTTTTTCTTTTTCTTGATATGATATCAAAGGGATAACTCGTTTTCTTCCTCCTGCGTCGTCATGGATCCACAATTTTTTTCTGACGTTCTTCAATCCGTCAAACAAAGAGATAATGCTTCAAACCCAAATTATCTTCAGTTGCATTGTCATGGTAAACTTGGATTTGGTATGCTTTGCTTTTTTGGGAAGTTGATGTTGGCTGACTATCATACTCTCTAATATGTATTCCAACATTCATACTTAATTTAGTTTTTGGTTTCTCCCTAAGTCAATCAATTCAATTTCATCATCAATATTTTCATCAAACATAAAATCATTCAATTCAAACCCACTCTCCACCAAATCATTGATAAATTATGAATCATTGCCATCATATTCTTCTCGTGTGCACGTTGAATCACTGCTATTATATAAATCAAACCACTCTTGCAAATCATTTTCTTCGATCAACATATCCCCCCCCCCCCCCCCCCCCCCCCATTTCATGTATATGCCTCAAAAAAAAAAATCAAAAACAATCCAATCTCAAATATTCTATGAAAACTTTATACTAGATACAAAATAAAAGAGGAAATGGCTATATATATACCAATAAAAGAGGCCATCCAGATACCTCTTTGAAGGACTTTTTTCATGTGTCCAACACACACAAGCATGGTGCATCGGACGCAATCACAGACGTTGGTTTTTTTTAAAATCTTCTTAAAACAGCCAACGACTGTGATTGCCTCCGACGCACCATGTTTGTTGTAAAATCCGGTACACATACAGACACAATTGTAAATATTGCAGGTTACAAGAACACAAAATAGTCACAAATTTTATATATTGAAATATAAATTCAAATACAGTAGAAAATAGGAGAAAAATGACCGTCCGGCGAGTACGCCACAGATGCATCGGATACGCACGATCCGAGATGAGAATCTGAGATCTGGACTGCAATTCGCCTTGCGGAAGCACAAGGTTCACCGAACCTTCAACGTCGAAGTCCGACGTTCAACCGCACCACCACCGGAGAACAACGTCGCCACCGGAGAATAACGCCACCACCGGATAGAAAACCACCGTCGCAGCTAATTGCACCCACGCACACCATCGACATCACGCCTCTCCACTCCAAAGAACGTCCACTGCAACACCGACGACAAACTTTAACAAGTCCGGTGGCCACTCCCCCTCTCGCCGCCGGCAAATATCTCCTCCAAGACCGACGACGGCACTCAAGGCCGGTGGCCCCTCCGAGTGCACGAGCGAGAGAGAGAGAGAGAGAGAGAGAGAGAGAGAGAGAGAGAGAGAGAGAGAGAGAGAGAGAGAGAGAGAAGAGAGAGGGATAGATCTTCTATCTCCAAGGCGGCTCCTCCACGAACAGGACGACATCACTCCTTCCTCACAAGCGGCCGGCTTTTCTTCCTCACAGGCGGTCGCCTTTTCTTTCTCACGAATGGGGATGGAGGGATCAAATAACATCTAGGTTTATATCATTTAAAACCTAAGGTGCTAACGGGTCCGGATCCGAACCAATAAGGGAAAATCAAAAATCCACCACCTTGGTTCGGGATCCGGAGCCACCACCTGCACGAAGCACTCCCTACACAAAGCACCATCTGAACTAGGCATCAACTGCGTGAAGCAACACTGCACGTAGCACGATCTACACTAAACACCAGTCTGCACAAAGCACCACCTCAAGGACCTGAGGTGTCAGCCGACCTGCTTCAATCGACTAATCCCTGCTCGGGCTCAACCTCTGAATGTCGACGCAACTGGATCGCTGAATCTGACTCGCCTAGTCAGACTACCAAAAGGACGATCCCCTGCACCACCTCGACCATCAACTCTGTCAGCCGCATAAATCATGAGCACACCACCTCGCATCGTGGTCCCCATCAGCCAGTAAAGACTACCGCTCTGTATAGCTCGCATGAGCATGGTGCGTCCTCGCGTCACCGTCAGAACTCCACCTCTCGCCGCAAAACTGCATCCTCTGGAGTCTAGTCTGCCCAGCGATATCAAATTCCTGCGCAACTTGGGTACCAGGTGTACCCTCTCAAGCCTACACACTGCTCCATCATACATCCTGATATCCACCGTCCCTGTCCCCGTGACCTCACATGCTGAGCCGTCACCCAAAAAGACCGACTCAATCGTCACCTCCAGTGAACTGAACATCCCTATATCTGAGCAAATGTGTTGTGAAGCACCAGAATCCAATATCCAGCTATATGAGTCACATTGACTCTCAATGATGAGGAGAGACACATCACTATCATCTGTCATAGCTACCGCCGCCTTGCCCGCACCCTGGACGTCCCCAGAAATCCGCGCACAATGCGGACAATTTCTCCTGATATGGCCACTCTGCCTGCAATGGTAGCACGTCACTGCCTTCCTCGATGCGGATCTGGCCCGTGCACTTCCAGATCCCTTCTCGATCGGCCTCCCTTGTCGTCCTCCTACTGCCAAAGCATGCTCATCCTTAGGAGCGGGGTCCGACGGCATCTGACTGGACAGTAACGCAGACGTGATCTGCTCCATGTCTACTGTATCCTTCCTGTACAATCCAATATTTGATGAGTGGACTCCATCAGATCGACGAGTGGGGCAGTTTGACAAGCATTCGCCCAAGGCCTAAAGAGGGGCATTCGCGCAGCATGAGGAGAAACGATTTGGCCCTTCAGCGAGTGCAATCTTCACCCAGCACTCGCCTGAGGATCTCGCGCATTAGCGCGCGCGCCAGCCTAGCTCTCGCCAAGCTAGGCAAGTGGCCGCCCAACCAGGCACTCGCCCTTCAGAGATCTTCAAGGCGGAGAGTGCGCTGTGCTCCCGACATTCGCCCCTTTAGCCGAGTGGTGCTCTCATAGATCACTTGCCCAGCAAGGCCCAGAGGCAAATTACCTGGATTCCCTTAGAGGTCTGCATTTAGCCATTCAGAACAGCGGAGTCACACTGTTGGCAAATCAACCTGGACTACACGTAGCTGTTTAGAACAACGGAGGTTGGCTTTTGACAGACCATTTTCATAAAACTATAAATAAACCCAAGGGGGTACCTCAGAAGACATGCTGATTTGTGCCCCAATCTTCTAGCGCTTTTTGAGGTATCCGTAGCCCGACATTTGGCTAGGGAGGGGATGCGCTCTAAGATCTTCCGGGTTTGTGGTGATACCTCCACGCCGAGCCCTTGGGTCTGTCCCCTATTCTTTTCCCTTAAGTATTTTGGGCTCGCGCGAGAGAAGTAAGTGTGCGATCACCCCTTCCTTAAGGGTGAACTCCACAGAGACCGAGTTTTCGGTTTCAACATTTTGGTGCGGTGAGCGTGGAGCGTGGTCAGCGCAGAAAATCTTCAGCAAGCTCGATGACTGGAGGAGAAGGGCAAGGTTCGGACAGGGCCGACTCGCTACCCCCTCCCCCTCTCACTATAGTGGGGATGTTCGAGGAGTTCAGGCGGGAAGTGCTCGGTCTTTTCAGGGTCGCACTTGGGGCGTGTGCCGAATGCTCGATGCTAGCTATCCCAATCGCCGCCACCCCAGCTATGGGAGAGGATGCCCCTGCTCGGCGACCTGGGAAGGAGGTAACGGAGGAAGGTAGTATGCGAGATCTCCAGGGGAGAGAACTCTTCCCCGAGTCGGAGAGTGGAGGCCTCTTCAGCGAGCTAGGGGCGAGATCCCCCTACTCGCCCAGTAGAGAGGGGCAGCCCCTTCAGCAAGCTTGTCTCATCAGCCCCAGTCCCAGAGGGGTTCCGGGAGCCAGAAATGTCCTAATACACCGGGAAGGGCGACCCTGTCCAGCATGTCCAGCGGTTTGAGGACGTGGTCTCGATCCGACAGATGTTAGACGAGTTTAAGTGCAGACTCTTCGCCATCACCCTTAAGGAGAATGCGAAAGAGTGGTTCCACCAGCTCTCGGCTGACTACCTGAGACAAGCAGAGGGCGGCCTGAGGGGCAGGCAGGCTTCTCTGGGCGAACTGGGCGGACTCCAGGGGGGAGTCCGCCCCTGCTGGGATGGAGGCCGCCCGTCGGCGGGCGGCCTGGGCGGACTCCAGGAGGAGTCCGCCCCTCCTGGCTGCGGAGCGGGGGCCTCCCCTCGGCGGGCGGCCTTGGCGGACTCCTGGGGGAGTCCGCCCGCCTGCTGGCAGAGCGGGGGCCTCCCCTCGGCGGGCGGCCTGGACGGATTCCTAAGGGAGTCCGCCCGCGGGCTGCGGAGCGGAGGCCGCCCCTCGGCGGTTTTGAACCTGGCAGTCCGCCTTGCGCGAACTCGGTGGACATCAGAGATAGCCCGCCTCTTGCAGGTGTGATCCTGGAAGTAGGCTGCCCTTACATGGGCGGAGAAAACCTGAGCCGAGCAACCTGTAGAAGAAAAGCATAAAAATGGACACCTAGGAGAGGATCGCCGATTTTGGGGTTAACATAATCCCCGCACTTTTTTAAGTTCCGAAGGGAACTTCGAAAAACTAGGAGACCCACAAAAACAACGCCACCACCGGATAGAAATCCACTGTCGAGGCTAACTGCACCGACGCACACCGTCGACACCACACGAGAGAGGGACGGATCTTCTATCTCCAAGATGGCTCCTCCACGACGAACAGGCCGGCAACACTCCTTCCTCACAAGTGGCCGGCTTTTCTTCCTCACAGGCGGCCGACTGTTCTTTCTCACGGAAGGGGATGGAGGGATCAAATAACATCTAGGTTTATATCATTTAAAACCTAAGGTGCTAACGAGTCCGAATCTGGGGTGGATCCGAATCCGAACCAATAAGTAAAAACCAACAGCGTTTGGATATCACCAACATCGTTCAAGGATCTCGTCTTCTCCATGGCCATTTATACGCCATAGGATCATATCACATGTGAAATGATTGTGCCGAACTCACGAGTCAACGCGAGCAATCTTCTGAGGTCCTCGAAGTGATCGGGTGCTCATGTCCTCCACGAAAAACGATCGTCTGTTTGGAGTGAATTGATGGGGTTCAAAATTATAATTTTGATATCTAATTATAATGAAAATAAACCACAAATTATAATTTCAAAGCCGTCCAAATTTTCACCTGCAAGTCAAAATTTTCCTCTAAAAATCGAGTCAATAATCTACATTCCCGATGCCGCGTGCGGCCAGATAAGATGCTGATACTTATTACCCATACTCCCTTTAATTATTATGATGGCTTTAACAGTGCCGCTTTTTAAACAACACTGAGAGAGTTGTTTTAAAATTGACCGTTCTTCTTCAGCATCGACCTTGCCTTCTGAAGACTGTAATTAGAGGGGGCTAGTGCTATAAAAAAGGTTGTTTCTTGGGTGAAGATAGTGATCAAGATTCAAGTTCAGTTAGGTGTCAAAGGCATGCTCTCTCTCTCTCTCTGCCTGTTCTGTTTCTCTGTTAGCTAGGGATGATGATGATGTGTGGATGATTTATGAACAAGGAAGGCTCTCTTCTTCATCTCTGCAGAAACTTCATCGCAGGCTGAATAAGAAAGAAAGAAAGAAAGAAAAAGTTGGAAAATTAAGAATGGAGTTCTTGTCATTACTAGTGGCGGCAAGCATGCCTGTTCTGCAACTCCTGCTCATTGGTTTTCTCGGGGCTTTTCTTGCATATAAATTCAGTACCGTTTTCTCGGATAATGTTCGGCGAAATATGAACAAGGTAAACACACCCTTTAATAACAGAAAATCAGGCAAACATTTTTCATTCTTTTATGCTCTCACAATTTACATTAGGAGGAAATTGTAATTTTTTGATTCTTTTTTTGTTCTGCCGTCTACCACAGATTGTTTTTGCGGTGTTTTCGCCTGCTCTAGTATTCGCCTCCCTGGCCAAAGCTGTGACTCTTGCTCAGCTCATCTCCTGGTAATTAGTGTTTCTCTCAGCTTTTGTAAACGTTGCATATGAATAAATGATGATGATCATCTTCTGTAAATCTTGAGGTGGTATATGCCTGTTAATATCGGAATCACGTTTTTGATCGGCGGAATTCTCGGGTGGATAGCCGTGAAGATCTTGAGACCCGCTCGCCATCTCGAAGGCCTCATCATAGCCAATTGCTCTGCCGGTATGTTCTCTTATTAATTGGGTCTCCCTCTCTGTTTGTTCTTCAAATCTTCATTTTTTTCAACTTTCAAGTGTAATTTTTTTTAAAACAAACAAAAAAACAGGACCGTTTGATGTTAATTTACAGGAAACTTGGGGAATCTGATGCTGATGATAGTCCCAGCAGTTTGCGATCAGCCTGGAAATCCATTTGGAGATCAGAGCACTTGCAGAGCTCGCGGTCTCTCTTATGTTTCAACATCCATGGCGGTAATTGCCTGAAAATTTTCATTTTTTTTTTGCTTTTCAGATGTGATTATCTTAACCAACATGTTGTTGTGTTGATGCTGAACAGCTTGGGGGATTCTATATATGGACTCATACATATAGTTTATTAAAAAAAGATGGAGCTGCAATATATGCCCAGCTAATTAGTGAAGGATCAGTGAAGAAGACGGCTAAACAGTATTCTAGTGCAGGTTTGGAGGATGAAAGTGCACATAGTCGTGAGATTAGGGAAGCATTAATGACCCGGAGTCTCAGCTTCCCCCTTCACTTAAATCAGTCGATATGTACCCAGATGGAACAATTGTAAGCGGAGCAACACTTCTTTTGTGATGAAAACGACTCGTTACCAGACGAGCATGAGCAGATTACAGATTCGACCATAAAAATATGTTTTTGATTTGTTTTTGTTGTACTACTACATGTTGAGAAGTTGTTAATGAATGAATTCATGTTGGTTTGCAGATTCAACCACTATTAGGGGCACAAAGATGCACACTGGAGAGCATATTTGGAAGATGGTCATAGGAACTTTTCATGAGATTGCTGAAGAATGGTGGTGGAACCTCCAACTATCGCTGCGGTGATCATTTTCTCATCCTTCTTGCTCTGAATGTTGGGATCATGAGAAAATAGTTCTGTAACAGGAGCTCTCGTGTTATGCTGCAGCTTGCAGGCTTTGCTGTGGGTGCTGTTCCATGGTTGAAATCACTAATAATTGGAAGTAGAGCTCCTCTTAGAGTAATTCAGGACTCTCTAGAAACTTTGGGGTGAGACTTTCTTCTATTTTCCCATGATTTTGCTGTCCAAATAGTGAATATTTGATTACCAATAGGTGTAAGTTTGTGTGATGATTTTCATACAGAAATGGAACACTGCCTTGCACTACCCTCATTCTTGGAGGAAACCTTACTAGAGGTATGAGTTTCTCTATGTCCTATTACACTCATACTGCTGCATTTACATATCTAAATTCAATCCTATTTTTCTAACAAAAACTGAAAACCAAAAATAGGCATAGGAAAATCAGCAGTAAAGCCTTCTGCAATTGTGGCAATAGCTTTGGTGAGATACATAGCCCTCCCAGCTTCAGGTGTTTTTGTTATTAAGGCTGCGAGATATGCCGGGTTCCTTCCGGAAGATCCGCTCTTCAGCTATGTTCTTCTCACTCAGTTCACACTACCTCCTGCGGTGGCCATTGGTATGGCATTAATTCTTCCACTAATTCCTTCCTAAATAAAATTCTTCTTAATTTGTGTAACAAATTATGTAGCCAGCATCAAAAGTTAATATTATGGAGAATTAGAGGATGATTAGTGCGGTTGGTTTATGCAGGTGTGATGGCTCAGCTATTTGGAGTGGGACAGGAGGAGAGCTCTGTCATCTTCTTGTGGATGTATTTGCTTTCTGCCTTTGCACTCACTGCTTGGTCCACTGTTTTTCTTTACCTCCTGTCTTAGGGACATGACATGGATAGAGAATTTTCATTTCCTTTCCAAATTAATAAAAATATATGCACTTTAGTTTTAATGCTCTTCATTCACAACCAAGGTCGATGTCGTCGCCAGCCAAAAATAAGGCCGAGGGACGCGCTCCCCACAAGGGCTTGCATGTTGATTGCCTATGAAAACGAGGAACTATCCAACGCTTGGAATGACGATCATGCGTTGGTCCATTGCTTGGCTCGAGACGTGGATCGTTGCAGACCTTTTCATTGTGCAGGCCCCAAGCTAGTTATGCTTGTGGAGACCCTGTCGAAGTGTTCGGTTAACATGGCGCGTCGCGTAGACAAGCTTATCCGCTCTTGTGTACTTGTTGCAACGGTCTTGGGTCTCCCCATTCAACCCCCATCTTGAAGAGCCTGACATGCATGTGAGCCGACATGTGATAAAGCCCGTTGGGCGGCAGGAAGCTAATGCACGGGATGCTCTCTTGAGGTGCACTGCCGACCGACCTTGATCTTTTGTGAAAATTTTGAGTGAGAGCATGTCTGCCGGGACCTGAATGATGGTGAGCAGGTGGAAGCCAGAGGAAAGTCTAGCGGAGGCCCACGGCAATACTCCCTTGCAAATTGTTCGTCTGACTTGAGTATAAGGGTGAAAGATTAAGCTGGTTCCCTCCAAAGTTTTCCTCTGGACTTGAAGAAGTATATTATGATTTATGAAAGGTGTCTTGAGAATATGAATCTACTTTAGACTATAGAGCTAGGTGAATAAAATATATAAAAAAGTTACTATGGCCAATGTTTAAATAAACATGATGCAAAAAAAAACAATCTAAGCTATAAAAGAAGAGAACAAAAGAATAGTGGTTCCTCAAATATTCTCAAAGTACATCCACTCTTTCATAGCGGCAACCCTCTCCAAAATAATTATAGTGCTCTATCATGGTCCAAAATTTCTTCTCCCGAAAAATTCGAAGACACAGCTCTGAGACGTGCTCCTATAACTTGATAGTAGGAGGTTTGAACAAAGTTTAAATGTAGTGGTGAATTGTGATTTACACCCCCAATTTGTGATTATTTATAAATTCTGTTAGTGGAGCTCCCTTCTTCAAACATTATTCAACAATGCTCTGCCCGATGAAATTTTTGAGCTTTGCTTGACGAATGACTTAGAGTTGGTCAATGCTTTATGATCACAATAGTTTAGTTCTCCATGGAGCAATACTGTACTTAAAGTTCATACAATTATTTTTAAGAATGGTTTTAGAAAGGTATAGCCAGCATTTGTTTTTTTTTTCAAACTTTAGAGGGTAAGATTAAGTAATACAAATAATAGCATTTGACATTTTTGGGCAAATAAATAACAGAGTTTCTCAATATTTCAACTAGAGTTGGAGTTGAGCGAGACAAAAAGTAATTGCTGAGCAGACAAACATGGCACTGAAGCAATGCCACCAACAATTCCTATTCCCCGGGCACAACCCCGGCTCAAGTCCAAGAAGAACAATCCCTACTTCGGCTCCGTTTGGCACGGTGGTGGCGGTCATGAACACGGGGGGTTAAATTGTCATTTGTTAATGCCCATCTAAGGAACTTCATCCACTTTCATGTTCAAACGGATGATGTTTGTTAAATGATCCTTAACAAATGATGTTTTAACCCATGTGATAATATGATTCCAACAATATACTACTCAGACCAGAAGAAATGAGAAGTCTCTGACACGGTAGAAATCACACGTCTTTCTGCGCAAGAGAAAATCTTGAGGTAGAACAATTACTCTGGAAAGACAAAGATGATCCCAAGCTTCAAGCACAACGTGGTTGGTTGAGTTGACACAAAACAGGGCAAACTCCGCCTGTGCATGAAGAAGAGAGCAGAGAGATGATGAGTTCAGTTTTATAAAATAATAAAGACTTAACATGGAGTCTGAAAACAAGTCACAAGAACTTCATTCAGATCACAATTTTGCCATATTTTGTTTGTACAGAACAAGTTATATGGTGTAATGTTAGTTGTTAGGACTGGCAGCACAGAGGCAATGTGCAAAATTTACAAGTGAATCAGTGAGACAAGTTTTAGATTAACCAAATTAGCACTAAAAACAGCTTCATTTGAGAAAATTGTCTCCATGAAAAGCAATGGATGCAGAGGTTATGTCACAGATATCATCTATAGATGGCGTGCAAAAAAAAAACTGAAGCACTTCGTCCAGTCATTCCTAACAATCTCTTCGATCAGTATCAAACCCATATCAAAATAATGAACTCAGGCATCTCTGCGCTCCATATCAAAATTCATCTTGGTCTAGAGCATTCATGTGGCCAGATTATACCTCTAGTAAATCTTTAAATCCCAATCGAAACAGAGTGTAATCATCAGGAAAACAGAAGCAACCCTCAAGGGTTAGTCCCCTTTGATATGAGCAGGTCTTTGAAAGTAAGAAGCCACGACAATTGAGAAGCCAAGCCCCAATATCAGTATATCCAGTAACAGCACCATACGTACATCATATTGGCC